>CM033476.1:282827190-283456227 GCA_019447015.1 Hymenochirus boettgeri | reverse complement strand
CCTATTAAAGGGGGAATGTTGGAGGGTATGCCATGTTGTTTCTATAACTGTACCTATTAAAGGGGGAATGTTGGGAGGTATACCATGTTGTTTATATAAGTGTACCTATTAAAGGGGTAATGTTGGGAGGTATACCATGTTGTTTATATAAGTGTACCTATTAAAGGGGTAATGTTGGGAGGTATACCATGATGTTTATATAAGTGTACCTTTTAAAGGGGGAATGTTTGAGGGTAGAAGCGCCGGCTTCTCTGACAGTCTCCGCTGCGTTCGCGCTCCTTCGCACTGTTTACGCATGTGCACACAATACAAAGGACTGTGGATCCATCGGGGAAGATCAGTGTAGTCAGAGGCTGTCAGCAGCGCTGGATCGATACGCTGGTAAGTTTCTCCTGCTCTCCTGTATGTTTTACTAAAGGACATTAGGTAAGACATAGCGTATTTACCTCCTGTTCTTCAGTTAAACTGGAAAAAAGTTACAATCCAGATGGACATACCCTTTAAAGCGATAATGTTGGAGGGTATGTTGTCTCCCACTCGCTGCCAGATGCCATGGTAACAAGATGCTTATTGTTATTTACTTCACCTGTCTGTGGTTATAATGTTATGTATGATCGGTGTAAATGATAATAGTGACTTTATTTTGTGTGATTTTTACTAATTTACAAGAACCCATTCGAGTTGAAGGTGTTGGTGCCAAAAAAAAACAACTATTTCTGAACCAGAAGATGTTCACAGTCATAGGGGACCCAGGGAATAAGAGACGGAGCAGTGTTTAGGATTAAATTCTTTGTATTCCAAGCTATAAATATTGTGACTCAGATCTCTGTTAAAAGGGGAATCTCCTACACTTAGGGGCATATTTATAAAGGACCGATGTTAGCGCAAAAAAATTACCGCCGCACATCGCGGCCGCGAAAATAGCGCTATCGCCGTATTTATAACGGCGAGCGCTATTCCCGCGATACCTATCGCGGCGCGATGTGCTGCGGTAATTTAAGCCCCTTCGCGGCGATACTTATAGTATCGCCGCGAGGGACTTAAAATCCCTTCCCGACGCCGCTCTAAGGGGGGGGGCACACGCCCACACCCCCCGCGGCGGCAGGGCGAACACCCGCCGCCGCCGCCGCCACTTCCCAGCAGCCCCTCCCAACCCGTTCCCGTTCGCGGCAATCTCGGAACGGGAGGCTAGAAGGGGCTGCCGGGAAGGGGCCGCAGAGGTGGTCGCGACCACCCGCCGCGCACCCCCTCCCCGGCAACCCCTCCAAGCCCCCTGCCCGGCCGCTCCCGGGGAGGGGACGGGAGGGAGCCGCTGGGGGGGTGGAGGCTCCCTCCAGCGGGGCCCTGAGAAGGGCCTTTTGGGGCTTAGGGGGTCCCGCAGCTCGAAACGGGACCCCCCTCCCCGGCCCTTACAAGGGCCCTTGCGGCACTGACAAGTGCCTTTGGCGGGGGTCCGCAGCTGAACCGGGACCCCCAGTGCGGCTCTTAAAAGAGCCCTTGGGCGACGTCTCTTTCTTCCAGTCCCGGCGACACCAGCTACGCCGAGGCCGCCGACCCCCGAGAGGTACCCCGCGCGCCGCCAGGGGTACCCCGGCGGGCGCCGGCGACCTCAACGAGGCCGATGTTGCCGGCGTCTTGATCCGACGCGACGTCTTCGGCTGGCGACACCAACCCCACTCAGGTCGCCGATGCCAGGCAGACTCACTGCGGCGCAGTGAGCCCGCTGGCACCGCCGGCCTCAGCGGAGCCGATGTTGCCAGCCGCTTCTTTCTTCTTCTTCAGCCATCTACTGCGATGGCATCTGAGTTCCGCGGCGGAAAGCTCCTCTTTATATAGGTTTGCAGAAATCCATAATCCGTTTCTGATTGTCAATTTAATACTTGCTTACATTAACCAATCAGATTTCTGGAAAGTTCAGAAATCTGATTGGTTAATGTAAACAAGTATTAAAAATTGACCAATCAGAAACGGATTATGGATTTCTGCAAACCTATATAAAGAGGAGCTTTCCGCCGGGAACTCAGATGCCATCGCAGTAGATGGCTGAAGAAAGAAGAAAGAAGCGGCTGGCAACATCGGCTCCGCTGAGGCCGGCGGTGCCAGCGGGCTCAAGGCGGCCGCAGTGAGTCTGCCTGGCATCGGCGACCTGAGTGGGGTTGGTGTCGCCAGCCCGAAGACGTCGCGTCGGATCAAGACGCGGCAACATCGGCCTGTGTTGAGGTCGCCGGCGCCCACGGGGGTACCCTGGCGCCGCAGGGGTACCTCTCGGGGGTCGGCGGCCTCGGCGGGAGTGGGTGTCGCGGGACTGGAAGAAAGAAGACGTCGCCCAAGGGCTCTTTTAAGAGCCGCACTGGGGGTCCCGTTCAGCTGCGGGGACCCCCGCCAAAGGCACTTGTCAGTGCCGCAAGGGCCCTTGTAAGGGCCGGGGAGGGGGGTCCCGGTTCGAGCTGCGGGACCCCTAAGCCCCAAAAGGCCCTTCTCAGGGCCGCTGGAGGGAGCCTCCACCCCCCCAGCGGCTCCCTCCCGTCCCCTCCCCGCGGACCGCGGCGGGGCGGGGGGCTTGGAGGGGTTGCCGGGGAGGGGGTGCGCGGCGGGTGGTCGCGACCATGCGGGCCCCTTCCCGGCAGCCCCTTTTAGCCTCCCGTTCCGAGATTGCCGCGAACGGGGAAAGGGTTGGGAGGGGCTGCGGGGAGAGGGCGGCGGCGGGTGGTCGCCGCTGCCGCCGCGGGGGGTGTGGGCGGGGTGGGCGTGTCTCCCGGGGCGGGTGCGACCACCCGCCGCGGGTTGCCTGCCCATCCCCGCCGCGGGAGGTTAGTATCGGCTGACTTCGCCACCTTCAAGGTGGCGAAGTAAAACAGCCGATACTAGCCGAGCGAAACCAGTACCGCCGCTTTATAAATAGAAGCGGCGGTACCGGGTAAGTATCGGCGCGAAAAGTTAACGAACGTTTATAAATATGCCCCTTATAGTTTTATCTTTATTTCACCTTTAATTGCCATTTAATTTTTAGCAGTTCTAGAAGAGGACCTATTAAAGGGGTAAGTTGGAATGTATGCCATGTGTTTCTATAAGTGTACCTATTAAAGGTTGGTAATGTTCGAGGGTAGCCATGTTGTTTCTATAAGTGTACCTATTAAAGGGGTAATGTTGGATGGTTTAAGCCATGTGTTGTTGTTTCTATAACTGTACACTATTAAGGGGTAATGTTGGAGGGGTTATCCTATGTTGTTTCTATAAGTGTACCTATTAAAGGGGGGAAGTTGGAGGTTAATTGCCATGGTGTTTCTATAAGGTGACCTATTAAAGGGGTAATGTTCGAGGGTATGCCATTTGTTGTTCTATAAGGTACCTATTAAAGGGTAATGTTGGGGGTATGCCATGTTGTTTCTATAAGTGTACCTATTAAAGGGGTAATGTTTGGAGGGTATGCAATGTTGTTTCTATAACGTGTACCTATAAGGGGGAATGTTGGAGGGTAGGCCATGTTGTTTCTATAAGTGTACCTATAAAGGGTAATGTTGGAGGGTATGCCAGTTGTTTCTATAAGTGTACATATAAAGGGGTAATGTTGGATAGTATGCCATGTTGTTTCTATAACTGTACCTATTAAAGGGGAATGTTGGAGGTGTATGCCATGTTGTTTCGATAAGTGTACCTACTAAAGGGTAATGTGTGGAGTTGCATGTTTGTTTATATGTGTACCTATTAAAGAGGGGATGTTGGAAGGTATGCATGTTGTTTCTATGTGTACCTATTAAAGGGGGGTAATGTTGGAGGGTAAACCATGTTGTTTCTATAACTGTACCTATAAAGTGAGAATGTTGGAAGGTATGCCATGTTGTTTCTATAATGTGTACCTATTTAAATGGGGAATGTTGGAGGGTAACCATGTTGTTTCTATAAGTGTACCCATAAAGGAGGAATGGTTGGAGGGTATGCCATGTTTGTTTTATAAGTGTAACTATAAAGGGGAATGTTGGAGGGTATGCCATGTTGTTTCAATAAGTGTACCTATTAAAGTGGGAATGTTGGAGTGTATACCATGTTGTTTATATAACTGTATCTTTAAAAGGGGAATGTTGGAGGGTAAGCCATGTTGTTTATAAACTGTATCTTTAAAATGGGAATGTTGGAGGTATACCATGTTGTTTCTATAAGTGTAACAATTAAAGGGTAATGTTGGAGGGTATGCCATGTTGTTTCTATAAGTGTACCTATTAAAGGGTAATGTTGGAATGTATTGCCATGTTGTTTCTATAAGTGTAAACAATTAAAGGGTAATGTTGGAGGGAATGCCATGTTGTTTCTATAAGTGCACCTATTAAAGGGTAATGTTGGAATGTATGCCATGTTGTTTCTATAAGTGTACCTATTAAAGGGGTAATGTTCGAGGGTATGCCATGTTGTTTCTATAAGTGTACCTATTAAGGGGTAAGTTGGATGGTATGGCCATGTTGTTTCTATAACGTACCTATAAAGGGGAATGTTGGAGGGTATTCTATGTTGTTTCTATAAGTGTACCTATTAAGGGGGAATGTTGGAGGGTATGCCATGTTGTTTCTATAAGTGTACCTATTAAAGGGTAATGTTGGAGGGTATGCCATGTTGTTTCTATAAGTGTAATATTAAAGGGGTAATGTTGGAGGGTATGCCATGTTGTTTCTATAAGTGTACCTATTAAAGGGGTAATGTTGGAGGGTATGCAATGTTGTTTCTATAACTGTACCTATTAAAGGGGGAATGTTGGAGGGATATGCCATGTTGTTTCTATAACTGTACCTATTAAAGGGGGAATGTTGGGAGGTATACCATGTTTGTTTATAAGTGTACCTATTAAAGGGGTAATGTTGGGAGGTATACCATGTTGTTTATATAGTGTACCTATTAAAGGGGTAATGTTGGGAGGTATACCATGATGTTTATATAAGTGACTTTTAAAGGGGGAATGTTTGAGGGGTAGAAGCGCCGGCTTCTCTGACAGTCTCCGCTGCGTTCGCGCTCCTTCGCACTGTTTACGCATGTGCACACAATACAAAGGACTGTGGATCCATCGGGGAAGATCAGTGTAGTCAGAGGCTGTCAGCAGCGCTGGATCGATACGCTGGTAAGTTTCTCCTGCTCTCCTGTATGTTTTACTAAAGGACATTAGGAGACATAGCGTATTTACCTCCTGTTCTTCAGTTAAACTGGAAAAAAGTTACAATCCAGATGGCATACCCTTTAAAGCGATAATGTTGGAGGGTATGTTGTCTCCCACTCGCTGCCAGATCCATGGTAACAAGATGCTTATTGTTATTACTTCACCTGTCTGTGGTTATAATGTTATGTATGATCGTGTGTAAATGATAATAGTGACTTTATTTTGTGTGATTTTACTAATTTACAAGAACCCATTCGAGTTGAAGGTGTTGGTGCCAAAAAAAAACAACATATTTTTGAACCAGAAGATGTTCACAGTCATAGGGGACCCAGGGAATAAGAGACGGAGCAGGTTTTAGGATTAAATTCTTGTGATTCCAAGATATAATATTGTGACTCAGATCTCTGTTAAAAGGGGGAATCTCCTACACTTAGTTTTATCTTTATTTCACCTTTAATTGCCATTTAATTTTTAGCAGATTGGTTCTGTAAAAGCTCTGTCTAAATGGAAATTCCAATCAATAAACAGAAAGAATATTTAACACCTTAATGTCCTATAGTTATTCAGCTTTTCCCTTTTCATTACTGTTTTTGAAATATTTAAAGCCCCCCCCCCCCCCCGTACTTACTGATAAGTGAGTTGTAGTTATTAGTTAACATTTCATC
Organism: Hymenochirus boettgeri; assembly: GCA_019447015.1. Classification (NCBI taxonomy): domain Eukaryota; kingdom Metazoa; phylum Chordata; class Amphibia; order Anura; family Pipidae; genus Hymenochirus; species Hymenochirus boettgeri. The sequence goes on along the minus strand of CM033476.1, from coordinate 283,450,422 downwards.
TATTTATCTATTCAATTGTATTAACATTTTAGCTTAACTTGTCCTTTAAGAAGTTAATTTAGATACCCAAAATGCAACAGTAACAGTAATCTTTCTGTATATGGATACAGACTTACAGTATACACACAGACACGTGTACAGTACACAAATCAGTTATTCTAAATGACAAGAAAATAAATGTTTCATTGACATGGCATTAGAGGGGTTAACAGAGTCACTAATCCTATTGTTTTCACCCCCCAATGAATATTTTTTTTTTGTAAGCAATGCATTATTAAAACATTGCTCTCTCAAGGTCACACAGCTGCTTTTATGGGGATTACACATTAAATCACAGAGGATAATTAAATGGGATAGAAAAAAATAGCAGAGGGCTTTGTGTGAGAGACAGAGGGGGCAAAGACAATCTAAAAAGACAGTTGCTGGTAAGTGAGACAGATGAGGTTAATGAAGGACAGTAGTTTACTTCCATATGTCAGCACAACACCAGGCTGCTTGTATGTGCTGCTGTGTTCAACCAATATATCTTGTAACTCAAGAAAAATTCATGTTTTGCCCATTTTTGAACACAAACTAAGAAAGATACATTACACTGCCCCAAAGTACCTTGCACCACTGGAAAGCTTCCCATTGTTGTGCCCTGTACCCCACTGCCCCACTGCAATCACAGGAGCTGCCAGTTTCGGCCAACAATCGTGCCGTGTATTGGTGCTTTGTCGGGCCGAAACTAAAGTTCAGTCAGACCTCATCGATGATCCGCCAGACAAATCAGTCAATGCGGCTTGGCGAACAGGCCTCATACACATCATGCGTTGCATGACAGTATGATACCCCACAGTACGGTGCTCTACAGTGCACTGCCCCACAGGACAATGCACCACTGTACACTGTCCCACAGAACAGTGCCTTATAGGAAACTGCCCCACTGTACAGTGCTCCATAGGACAATGCCCCACAAGTCATGGCCCCACAGGACACTGCCTCACAGTATGTTGACCAACAGTACACGGCCCCAAAGTACCCTGTCGCACAGTACTGTCCCCCTAGTATACTGTCACACAGTACGGTGCACAAAAGTACACTGCACCACAATACAGTGCCCCACAGTACACCTCCCCACAAATCAGAAGTCAGAGACCCACAGGACACTGTACACTGCCCCACAATACGGTGCCTTACAGTACACTGTTCCACAGGACACTGCCAGGGCCGCCATCAGAATTTTCAGGGCCCCATACTAGGTAAAATTCTGGGCCCCATCCAGCACGGTACAGAAGTATCCCCTGTACCCCCCTGATGGAGGCCCTGGACACTGCACCACTGTACACTGCCCCACAATACGGTGCCTTACAGTACACTGCCCCACAGGACCCTGCACCACTGTACACTGCCCCACAGAAAACTGCTCCAAAAGTCAGGGCCTCACAGAACACATGATTGTACCATGTACAGAATTGTAACATGCATTAAATTTCCTTTTAATGTTGTATATTTATCTGTGTTTTCTTAAAATTTACCAAATGCCTTTTCCACTAAGTCTACATGAGTCAGAAATACTGGAATGTAGGGTTTTTCCCATCCAATATGTCTAGCTCCTGGCTATAAAACGTGGGCAAAATTGTTTAATGTCTCAGTAGATGATATCGATCTGTATTAGGAGCCAAACTGCTGACTTCTGGAAAACGTTCAAAGTTAATGAAAAGAACTTTTCAAGTACAATTCACAAAGGGGAAGCAGCGATGTTCTGTGTGATTAGTTTTCCTTTACTATGGCTTTGTTTGTCAAGGGGCAAAACTAGGGGACACTGAATCTTTACCCATGTGTTAAAACATGATTTGATTACATTCATGCAGGAATAGCAATCCTTGAAGCAGGTGCAGCCTACCGGTAAACAGTGGGGCAGCATTGACAGAGGGTGCAGCACAAAGACAAAAGGATGGTTGTAATGGAGGGAGGTTGGGGTTAACAGTGGAGGTGGGGTGGGGCAGAGAAATTTTAAAGGGAGGGTGGAGGAAAGGGTTCAGGTGCCAATTTTTAGGGAGTTTTTCAGGTGCTAAAGGAGTGAAGCACTTGCCCACTCTGTTCTTGAGGCGTCTTATGGGGTTTCCTGATCAAACATCTGGTGCAAGTTGGGGGATAGTTAGCAGGACAAGCATGTTATAGTGTTGAGAACAAAGGGACTGGGGAGTTTTGTGCCAATGTTATGGGGTGGTTGAAACAGTGAGGGTAGATCAGGGTTCTGGGGGGCATTGTTCACAGCTCATATGTACAGGCAACATTCCTGTCGCAGCATGATTAATAAGACAAGTTAACCCCATTAGGTGGGTTGCTAGATGTGCTACTGGATTAATAAAAATAAATGTTTCAGGGAGTGGGGTGGGGATGGGGTGCATGCTATCTATATCTAGGGTTAGCATCCAGTGGGCATTACTTGAGTAGAGTTCAGTCCTGTTAAAGGGGAACTGCAGAGCACACAGCATGAACTGTGTAATGAATGTATATTTTTGTGATGGAGGAGGAGACACAGGGCAGAGGGATTGTCATATGGTTTAAGAGCAGGAAGCAGGAAGTGCAGGGGATCTGGCGATGCTGCTTCCATATCACACATAAATAACATGTAAAAAAATACAACACTCAGGAAATCAATTCCTGTAAATTAACCTAAATTAATTTTTGCACCACAGTTACCCTTTAAGTTGAATTTTGAAAAGTACATTTTTGGACAATCAATTTGTGTCTCGTAATATAATAAAGCCGTCAGTTATTGCGGAGGAGAAGATGGGTGGTCAAGGAGGAAAAAAGGTTGGTGCATTCCTCAGTTAAATGCATGGGGGGTGTTGACTCAGGAGGTAACCATAAATTAAGCAGCAGGATGGCCAGGTCTCTACTTCTAATCTTTAAATGGTGCAGCCTAGATGTAAAACCAGCCCAAACATCCCTAGCCGACTATCAACCAAAATATCCACCAGTGTTACTTAGTTGTAAGCTGTATAAACTGATACGACTATCCCACATGCCTTGTGCTTATAAATGAAATAAATTAAAGGGTCACTATACTCACTTAAACAACTTTACATTATCTTAAACTACAATTTGAGAGAAGTAAAATGGTGGTATTCACATATTTATCTGTGCTTGCTTAAATTATTAATGGTAGTAAGTGCTCCTAATAGCCCCCACCTCCCTTACTCACTGCCTCCTTGTACTGTCTGCGACACTTCCGCTCCCCCTCCCCATGCCTTCTTTACTCTGCTGATTTTCTTAATTGTTGCAGAAAGTGTGCTGTGAGACAGCTAAAGATCCTAGTAAGAGGTCATTAATGGGTCACATATTACAATCTCTGCTCCTGGAGTGACAGGTCTTTCCCAGTAAATGCTGTGATTAAAACGATGATCTCTCAAGATCTAAAACTCAGATTTAAAATCTGAAAAAAGTTTTGAAGTAGTGGGAGCTTGCTGAATCTAGATGTATACTAATATGTAATTTTTGAAAATTCCATTTTTTTGAGAATAGATACCCTTTAAAGCATCGTACTGTGATCCCAACCTTGATTCTAACCTGATTTAAATATTTTTTTGTTTTTTTTAACATATAACTATGAATTACGTATTGTAGTAAATGATGTTGTGCAATCCTTATCTTCCCTGTCTTAGTAAACAAATACAGTCTCAGACACTGCTTTAGCTGTAGACACCAGGCAATGCTGGAGAAGAGGGACTGCAGGGATCACACAACTCACTGATGTGAAGAGAGCCGGAGCCTTGACCTTATCTCTGTGCAGGGATTTGCAATCTGTAGCTGTACAGTTGCTGATGAAGTGTAACTGAGGGGGGATACTATAGTTCTGCAACAGTTGAGAAGTTACAGGCTGAAGATAATAACTATAAGCATTATTGTCACATTTACTAGAACATTTTATCTCAGTTGTGTTTATTTTCTTATATAGCGCTGAATATATTGCGCAGCACTTTACAATTAGTTTTACACCAGCCCTAAAGCTGGGTACGCATGTGCATCTGGGATGTGGGGGGACCTATATAAAATTCTAAAATGACCCCTAAGATGCCCCCTCCCACAGTGGGACAAGGTTGGGGGTTCTGTTACACCAGGACCTTGAGCCACTATGCTGCCCAAAATATATTTTTAATCTAATTGTTTTTGTTATATAACATTGAGTAAAACTAAATTAAAAGTGGCACAAAAGGAGTGACCATTATTATTTTTAATGCAGCAATTGGTTCTTTTGGGTCATTAATTCTTTTCCTCATTAGGCTTTTGAATCATTTCCAGGACACTGTAGATTTTTCTTTCTTCATCTATTTTTAATTTTTTGCCCTAAAATACAGAACAAACAAATTGTTTTCTCTTTTTTTGATGTTGTTTTATTAGTTACCCGTCTGTTTTCTCACAGAGAGACAGGTTAGATGGCATTCTACTGTTGGGGTTACCCTTTATTGCTTATTATTTATGGCAGAAGTATATGTATACTGTCTAGGAGTTTTCTGAGCTCATTAAAAAAAAGAGAAATTATGGAGCAGGAACAGCAAACAGTATTAGTATTGTCCAAGCATTTATTGCATGAGATAAGCACAGATTTAAGCAAATGCCTTTTCTTCTCTTTCTGCATTTGCCACTGGGGGCGCCATAGCTCTATGGCTTTTTCCAGGAAAAACACTATGTAGTAGCTATAGGTTTAGTGCATGGGTCTTGCTCTATCCAGAGTTACTATCATTGACCTTTGCTCTAAACAGGTTGTTGTCTTTTCCCCTATGCTTCTTTTTTTAAAGGAGAACTAAACTTAATTATTTAAAATCCTAATGTGAAAGCTTTTCTACCCAGAATACCTATACATTGAAAGATTTTTCTCTAGTTATTTGCATTTAGTAGATATAAGTAATATATTCTGTAACAAAGGAGGCTTCCATGTTGTTGCCAGTACAACTCATAGCCCATGTTAGCTTCAAATAGCCACGCCCCCTGACCCCAGGATCCACTGTCTCTCTGCACAAAATTTCTAGCTTCACTTTCTAGCGAAAAATAAAGTTTCTAAGTGTCATCGCGTTTGAGTTGCTGGTGCCGCACAATGTAAATGATGAGTTTTTAGGAACAAACACACCAAAAAGGCACAAGTTCTAATCCCCTAGTTTACTTATGAAACAATATAACATAGTCTACTGCCTGAGTTTATTGCTTTTTTTGTTTGTTTGTTTCCATGTTTCTAGAAGAATACAAAGTTTCTACATATGTACAATCTTTATATATAGCAGCTCTGTTATTTATTTACCAACCAGCGTGAATTGCTGACAGTCTTCCAGTAGCAATACAAAATAGTGAACTGATTTTACTGACATTTACTGAAATGTACATCTATCTATCGCAAGTCTATCGCGTTTTGCTGGGTTAGTAAAAAAATAGACTATTGGGGCACAGGTTCGATTTCACATGCACCCTTTGTTTTTGTTTTTAGAATGTGTCTAGCAAAAGGTAAAGACTCCACATGTACCAGATAATAACTTATTAACCCTTGTTGCCTAGTGGTAGAAATCTTTCTTTTTAGAAAGACTCAGTATAGAAGGTTGCTGGTTCGATTCCCCATACTTTTATTTTTTGCTGAAATGTTAAATGTTCTGTTTCTTTAATCCATGCTAGCAAAGAAATACACTGCAAAGATTACTTTTCTTTTTTGTATGAAAAGCAAAGGAATTTGTCATTGTTAGGGATAGGAGCATTTGTAATGTGCTTACAAAAAAACTGCACTGAAATCTGTGCGGTTCTGTGTCAGAGGGAGAAATCTCTGAGCTGTAACATGATTGGCTGTCAGCTTCCAGGAAGCAAGACTGCAGTTTCCTGTAAATGTGTACTGCATACACTTAGTGGGGTGTTCCTAGATAAGGTGAATTATGGGAGCTGACCCCTTGTACTCACAGGTTATTTTCATAAATCACCCAGCATCCACAGCAAAGGGAGAGATGAGACACAGCTTGCTGTGTGTTTCTGAATGTGCTCTGTCTATTGGGACAATTTTGGCTGGGGACTTTAGTTCTCCTTTAAAAGTGCAGTAGAAACTATGTATAGCAAGCCTCACCCTTCCCAGTAAACCTTATTGGTACTCTCTGACCAAAGAAGGCAAAAACACATACTAGTTTTGAAGGATAAAGATGAGGGATCCTATTTTGAGCATCAAAGTTCGATTTGAAGGAATTTTACTAAATTTGTACTTTCCAATAAGGTTAAATTGGAAAAAAGTAATTTGAACTGTAAGACATTCCCTATTCCCCAATGTTTTAAATCAGACAGGCAGGAGGAAAATATTGTTTCAAGAATAAAAAAAGGACCGCTTTCTGAGGGAAAAATGTCATTCAGTATAAAGTGGATATAAAGCCTTGAGTGTGTCTGTTTGGGTAGGGTGAGACATATCCTACTTTACCCCATTTTTTGCAAAATATTTTAAACGGAACTTAATAAAATATGGAGTATTGGAAAATTCAAAAATTAGATTGGAAAAAAGTGTTACATTTTAAAATTAGATTGGTGAACCTGTTTAAAAATGGAAAATCTGAAATTTGTGATTGAAAATTTAAAAACGGATTTTCGAAACTTCATTGGTTGGAACTGCTGTCTGAACGAAACTCGCCCATTTCTGTCATCTCTAGTTTCATACAATAAATGCTTGCAGCCTAGTGTGGCACATTCATGTTGAAAGAGTGAAGGACGGCCAATTTACAATGTTCCCTTTCCTTATTGCCTAATTGCCAACAAAATATGCAAATCCAGACAATCTCCACTGTCATTCAATTTAAAGTCATCACATGTGATTTAATAACAGAAGAGCACTGGGTAGTATCCATATTTCTGCTGTAATTAACAAGAGGTAAAGGGTAACCCCAAGATGAGTAGGGTTCTGTTTAATCTCTCCGTGTGTGAGAAAACAGATGGGTGACTCATAAAATGAAATCACAATTCACAGAAAAATCTTTAAAGAAATTTGTTTCCTCTGGTATTTTAGGGCAAAAAAAAAGGGCGAAGAAAGAAAAATCTACTGTGTTGGTTCTAGAAATGATTAAAAAGTCTAATGAGGAAAAGAATTAATGGCCCAGAAGAACCAAATTGCGAATTAAGAATTAATTGATTTATAAAAAATCTGATTCAAAGAGAATATTAAATGTAATTGTTTCAAAATCATTAGCCTGGAAGTAATGGTGGGCGCTGTATGTCGATCCATCCTCCTCTGCAGTATTTTTATACACCCGTGTTTGACTGCTTATAGTCAAGTTGCTGTGTTAGTTACCGTGTTTTGAATTTAGTTTTCATCATTGCTTTTACTCGTAATAAAGATCAGCAAGATGCAGAACAGGGAAGTTATTATAGTCTTATCGCTATGTTATTCCCTTGTGACATTAAGTCTGTGTGGATAGACCATCAATCTTTCTGTCTGACCGCAAGTCTACGAGATGGAATTATGGCCCAGAAATCTGTTTGTCTCTGACCTTTCTCCTGAAGGAAAAGACCAATGTGCTTTGTCTACTATGGACACAGTCACACAAACATTTACTCACTTGTCGTAATGGTGCAACAAGAGGTAGAAGGGTTGATGACCTGTCACATACGATGGTCTCATTGCTAGCAGTTTACAGCGTGTTGACCATCATATGTGACAAATCACCAATACTAATATGTAACTTGCTTCACTATTCTAATTATTTAATCTGTTTCTGCTGTTAATATGGTTTTGCAGTTCTGAGAACCTCGTGTGCTATGGGGCAGTATAAGGTGTCAGACGGGGGAAAATAAGGAACAATTACAGCTAGCAGATAAGTCATATCAATAACAAACAGTTATAAACACAAGATAACATATAAAAACCCAAAGAAATAAGATCACCTGCACGAGACCAAAAGGTTAGAGCTGGTGCACCAAAGAGCTAACATTCTAATCACGTGCGTGTGTCAGTAAGGGGCGGCTATCAGTCTACCTAATAGCAATGTCGCTCTACATCAATAGGACATGGATCTATGGATTTGCAAATACAACCATTTTTTATAAAAATTTACCTTGGGCCAAAAAAGACGTAATATAAAACAAAATCTGAATTTGAATGTGAGCTGGACTTGTTTCTGCAAACAGGCGAGAGGAGAGAAAGTCCTTAGTATGTGTCAGCTCAAACGTATCATGGAAGACGTGCTGAAAAGCCCAAGGTTGTTATGGTAACGGATTAAAGAAGCCTTTCTCTGGAGAGGTTGAAAATGAGTTTTTACTTCCCTGACTTTGACAGCGTGGGGGTAGATTTTTCCTTATTTATTACCCTCCCCCCATCGCCCTCTTACTCCCATGCGACAACCCATGGCTATGTTTACACAAAACCGGCACCCACAGAAAACACAGAGAAGCTCAAAATGGCTGCCAATCAGACGTAAAGGAAGCCAAGCAGACAGAATATTAATCCTGACACCTACAGATTGAGGGAACAAAGCAAAGAGATAACCATTAATCAACAGGGTGGTACTGCGTCATTTATTACAGCCGCACCACTAAAATCATTTCCAACTTCCTTCGCAATTTATAATACAGGTTTCTGCTGTTTTCCCTACCGTATCTATTCATTGAGCTCATGCAGAACACATTATGCAAAACCTGGATTTCTTGAAATTTCTTTTACCGTTCACCTGACACCCAAAGTAATTTTTATTTTATTTTAAATTTATAGTTTTACAGATGCCAGATCAATAGATAAGGGCATGTCAGAGAAAAAATGGCCCAGTAAGAATACATTAAAAGAAAACCATAAACAAAACTCATAATCCAGACATCCCACCCTGCCAATTTGTGCTTCTGGGCAGGGTGGGAGAGGGGGCGTGTCAACGCTGCGTGACGTCATAGACAGGGGGCAGGGCATGAGAGCGAGGGGGTGGGGGAGGTGGAGTTATGGGTGTTACGGGGCATAGCGTGGGTGGTCCAGGGTGTTGCCGCAAAAAGGGGGGTGTAACGGGGAGATTTAGAACTCCTCTCCGTTGTGGGGAGATTGGAGTGGTCTTGCAGGAGCACGGGAGACCACCCCAATTCTCAGGAGACTCCTGGAGGATCCGGGAGCCATGGGATACCTGCATAATCTGTGGCGTAGCTACTGACTTATGGGCCCTGATGCAAAACACAAATATGGAAATAATAATTTCCATAAAAAACATCCAAATTCATCATTAACATTTTTTAAAGGCACTCATTTAAAGCAGACAACACACACTTTACCCATACACCTAGCAAAACTATTCAATCAGATTCAAACAGTATTTCTAAACTTAGATCCTCAAACCTTCTAAAATAACTATCCAACTGACGCTAGTAAAATGCTTGGCACACAGAGAGTGGTAAAATGCTTTGTATATAACCGCTGGTAAAATAGTTGTCACAAAGACTGGTTATATGCTTGGCATGCAGACACTGATAAACTGGTTGGGAAACTGGCACTGCACACAGCCAGGACACTGGTTAAATGCTTGGCACACACAGACAATTATAAAAATGCTTTGTACACAGACCACTGGTAAAACAGTTGGTACACAGACTGGTAGTTTTGGAACCTTGGAACAAAATGGGGCCTGGTGCGATCGCATCCCCCGCACCCCTGCACCCCTGGTAGCTACGCCCCAACTCATAATAGAATCTCATAACTCCCCTGGGAATGGGTAATCTCACCAAACTTGCAGGGAGATGTACGGTAATAAAAGGTCTTATTGTTAAAAATGGTGCTAATTTTGCCCCAGCCAATCAGATTTTATTTACCATTAGAAATGGCCGACACTCACTAGTTTCGTTCCGTTTTGGGAAAATCCAGAAAATCCAAAACCGGAAAGAATTTTCGATCATTTTCGAATGAACGGAGCTATTTTCGATAATTTTAAAATGCAATCTGGAACATTTTTGAGTTTCCGATCGTATTTTCAAGGATTTCCAAACGTTTGATGCTATTTTCGATAATTTTCTAAAATAGCTCAGTACATTCGAAAATTATCTAAAATTTGTTCCGAAGTCCCGGATTCGGACGGATCATCCGGATTTCAGAACCGAGGAATTTTGTGCCAGATCCAGGTTCGTGTTGGACCCAGATCCCATCTCTATTTACCATTTGAAAGCTGACATCTGATTAGGCAAAATGGGCAAAATTAGCACCATTTTTTAATGATAAGAACTTTTGTTACATCTTTCTGCAAAAGTTTTAAAGCCCACTCCTTTGCAACAGACATGAGAGCTTAGGTGGTTAGCTCAGGCATCCAGGTGGTGATTTGGGATGGTACTGGGGTTCTATACACAACCTTTAGACAGATATTACCTTTTAAATGGCACTTAAAAGGAAGGTGAGAGCATCAGTTCATAACTTAACTATAATTGTGGCATTAGGACTGAAACAATATATGTAATCCCTAATCAAATGTACACATGACAAAAGGTGCCCATACATCTATAAGATTTTACTTACCCGACCGAGCGATCACCCGATGTTCATCGATGCTGCCGGAACCGCTTCCCATTCATTTTGCGATCGCATGTCGGTTCGAATGTAAGATCGGGAGAAGCGGTTCCGGCAGGATCGAAGGAACATCGCGTGAGCGATCGGTCGGGTAAGTAAAATCTTATAGATGTATGGGCACCTTAAAATGTTACAGAGATGTGCACAGAGGTTTCTGCCGTTACTAACTCCTACCCTAGCTTATTGAGCCCACTCATGCTCAGTAATTTACTTGAGAAGTGAGAGAGGAATTCACTAGTCAGCTGGGAAAAGTTTGTTTTAGGGTGAACATCCCTTTTCAATTCAATCACCCCCCCCCCCTTCATATTCCTTCTCCCATAAATAGTACCCAGGGTTAGAACCTAAATGCTTAGCTGCTAAGTCTTAAACCCTGGGTACTTTTCAAACTTAAACTTAAGTCTTCCTCAAAGCTGTGGTCACCTCTGCCTCTTCCAATCAGTTAAATGGAACTGCTAATGGTAGAAGAGTGAGGGGGAGGTAAGTATGATTCTCCTTTAAATAAACATGAACTCATTTAAGTGAAGCATGAAAGCCCCCTATTCCGCCATATGTTCTACTAGGGTACAAGTACCACACATTGTACAAACAGACTGAGCATACACATAGAAACAATAGAAAATCATGACCACTACTGCTAAGCACATAATAAGGTTTTTATACGTGTTCCTTCGGGACTTTTAGAGGTACAAGCTGTAAGTCTAGAGGACTGAGTAATGAGAGTCGATAATTTAAATGAGCACATTAACAACTAACACCTGTGCTTGGATGGAAGGACATCCTTTAAATACTCTGTCTAAGATACTTAAGAACCTTAGATGAAACATCTGCAGATGGATGAAAGCTTAAGACCGTACATGCTACAGAAGGTAAAACAATTGCTGTTGTTTTACTTATAACTGGGTTTTTATATAGTCAAAGAAATACATGAAAAGTAGCCGGCTGTGCGGCTACTTTTCGTGTGTTACTTTGACTATGTATAGCATCCATGTGTAGTTCTGCACCACATGCAAAATATATATATATTTTATATTATATAAGTTGTTTCTCAATGTATAGGGTGATACAAAAGTGGTGTAGTGGGGGTACAGGATGGTGGGGGAACATTGGGGTGGGGGACCCAGTAATTTATCTATTATGGGGCCCTGATTGGAGCAAGTGATGGCCTATATGGCCTGGTAAACAGTTTATTATATAATGATAGAAGAAGAGAGCAAACATATTTATTCAATGACCAGGGAAAATGGGATATACAATATGGGATATACAATATGGGATATACAATATGTATTAGAGAATTATACTGTAAATGTACGATCGCATAAATTTATGGCCGCTGTCATAATTCCTATGTTAGCCCATGTTATCGGAACTTTCCAATACCGTAGGTTTATAAATATCAGCCTAGATTTCTACAAATCCAAATAACAGACATTCAGGTTCATTATCGCTCTGGGTAAATCTCCCGAAAAGGGATTTGCTCACATCGTGATTTTAACACCAACCAAGAGCTGGCAATAAAATCCAGTGCTAAATGTAGTGGAAACGCGATATTAAATCGAGAGCGCCAGCTGCGCGGGTGTCTTTTTTTCTATTCCCGCACAGCCAGCGCAAGGAAGGATAGCAAAGGTGTTAGCGTGACTTTAAAGGGACAGTTCAGTGGAAATGAACAATATTTGTTACATTGTTAGTTTGTGTAATGCCTTCTTAGTCATTCTACATATTCTCTTCCATTTTGAAAAATCAGTTGATTTCATACCCTTTGCTGTTCCCTGCTGTTGACATTAGTGAGCTGCCATTTCAGGTTCTAACGGTCCTTCTTCTTCCCAGGATGCACCACATCCTTGGAATGTTCCTAACAGTAATTTCTACCGATTGGCTGTTGGATGGGTCAAAGATGCTCAGATCTCTACTGAGCAACTGAATCAACCCAGGCGCTGGGTCAAGGGCAAGACCATAATGGTCTCTACTAGGGGTCCTGCAAACAGGAAGTCAGTATTTTGGTTGCATTTATTTATACACAGACACAATGCTGAATGGGCAGATTAAGGTCATTGGGATGGAAAAATACTGCTCTTTTTTCTGAAAAGCATATGCATTTGCACTGAACTTCCCCTTTAACTCCAAAAAAGAGCACAGTAACTCCAAAAAAAGAGCACAGTGACTCTTGGTAAATGAGGCTGATTGTCTGTTTGCGCCTGCCCTACTGCTGTAGGTTATTAAAAGAATACACCTCAGTATGATAATAAAATGTGGGCATTTATAACAGTACTTTATTAATAATATTTATTAATAATTATTTAATGTAATTTTTCTGGTGGATTTTAAGGAGAACTATGTGTGCATAACGTACTTGTAAAAAAAACTGTGAAAAGTACTTGGGACAGGGAGGAAGGACTGGTTATTCCTACCTCCCAATATTGTTTCTGTGAGGAGCAACAGCCCAAAGAAAACTGTTCCTGCCAGTCTTCCTCCTAGCTTCAGCACTATCTTTAATAAAGGATTAGTCCAGGACTAACCTGGCAAATGAAAACTGTACGTGCTGTAGCTCCTTAACAAAACAATATTCTGAGGTAGGAATAATAAATCCTGACTGTTTAAAAATGGAAAGTACATGGGGCAGGGAGGTAGGATCGCTTATTCTCACCTCACAATATCTATTCAATGATGAGCCATTGCATGAACACAAATGAGAATACAAGATTCTACTGTAAGGGGGAAACTTCCTTTGAAGCTGACATGACATACGGTAGGTCCCACTGTATCTGCCAAACTGTGTGGGAGCATTTATTCTTATGGCTGTTTGTTCCATAAGGATACCTAAAGCAGTCAGAAAGCCATCAAAGTCCTCCACAGTGGAAGTCTCAGGTGGCCGGTAGGTAAGAAACAACCCAGTTCATTTTATTCAAAACACAAACATAGCATAAGGAAAATTAACTCTTCTACAGGATGGTTCAGGCACACCTTAAGGTGGGGACACACAGTACCAATCTGTAAAGATGGCACACAGAATCTGCAAGTTTCTGTCCTCTTTGACAGATGGGAGTACACACAGTCACGATCTTTCTCCCAATATAAAGTATATAAAATATAGGGAGAAGGTTTGAGACATACTCCCTACAATCGTGGGTGACTCCCTATACTTTTGTAAAGGTGGCTGTTCGCAGCCGAGGGAAATTTTTCGGTCAGAACGACCGTTTCCGACACTGAACGTTCGTCAGCTTTGGGAACGGACATTTTGCCAATACAAACATTAGCGATATATGGGCCAATCCTGTCGGTACCAATGTGATTGTCCCTATATTGCTAATGTGTGTACCCAGCTTTAGCTGAAAGAGCATATCTACAGACCCCCAGCATATAAACCGAATCATTAAAGGGACAGTGATAATCTCCTTAGTACAACTGCCCTAAAACCAGTGCCAAGAAGGGTGTAAGGAAAAATAGACCAGTGATGCTAAAAAGGTGTTATATTGTATTGCACCTGTCCAGTAAAATTATGTGCATCTGTTAGTTATAATGATATTATTTTTAATATTGGTTTTTAACAACTAGTGCAGATAATATGCTTGTCCTACTATATACAGACAGTCTTTCTTTGAGCTAAAATTCCCAGATCCCACCTTGTTTTGATTATTTCATAATCCCCCCATTTTTCTCTGGTGTGTAGGGAATTGCTGTGGATCCATACTAACTAGCGCGCATTAATGCTTGTTCAGATAAATACAGTCCCCAACAAGATGTGCTGAGACTATTAATGGCTGGAGAGCTGTGCACATTATGAACCGGACCACTCGAATAATATCCAGATTTTATTACTGCAATAAAAATTATTGTTAAAATAAATACAAACTCAGCCAACTGAAATATATAACTGGACTCTGCTGACAAGCATTTAACCTCAATATTACAAGCTGCTTTTCTTTCTTGCCCTTCTTCATTTAGAGTTATCGTGAACGTTATATTTTGTTTCTATTAAGCTTTAGCCCCCTACAAAATATGCACAGGAACATACAGTAAACATAAATATGTATGTGGCTAGGCACAACTAGTTTAAACACTGGTATTATGTTAGCATAGACACATATCCTGTGGCAGCTATTCAATTAATGAATCAATTTAGGGTAAGTTGTCCTTTACATTGCCAGTAAACCCCTCTCATCCTCTATTTAAAGGGCATCTGTAACGAAAAATAGGTTATTTTAAATTGACCATAACTGGAAACTATAATTCTTCCCAACCACCACTGTATCATTTTTTGTTCATCTGCCCCCTATTTCTTTAGATATCCAATCTAAAACTTCTTATATTTCAGCTGTCAATCAAGTTCCTTGTTCTCAAAAACTAGTAGTTTTACTGTAGCTGGAATGGTGACAAACTTTTGACAGATGGAATGCTGTATGCTGTGTGCTGGCTTGACAGTTGGTTTGTGGGAAAAAGTCAAGTCAGATGGAAGTGGGAGTGGTTAAAAGAGGGAGGAGGGATACTGCTCCAAAACAAAATGTGTGCTGGATTGAAGGCATGCAGCAACACACGCAAATAAGTGCCACTTACATGTATTCAATTATAGATTAAGCTGAGGCAAAGTCATTTTTTCAGTATAGTGTCCCTTTAATAAACATAACCATCTGAGTAGCCAAAATGCACTAATGGCGTTTTATCACAGTCACATTCAGAATTTACTAGTGATGTTAGATCCCAGAATTCGCTGCAAGCATTAAAACTGAACGCCATTCAGAACTCCGCTAAATCAATATCCACATCAGACAAGGGGAAGGTCAAATTGTGTTTTATTATTATAGTATAGGCATATACATGTAATTGGTTTGTTTTCACTCTAACCAGAAATGGGCCTATTAAGTTACTATGTGGCATCTATCTCTCTGGTAAACAGTATTCTGGACCATACTAGGATTTGTACTGATCACATCCTGTACAGTCTTGGTGAATTTAAGGTGTTGGCACAATTTAAAGACCAATCTCTGTAATCTCTCATTAAGATTACTCATTCAGTGGCACAGTTTTATTTTCAACCACAGGGGTATCAAGTCACTCTGAAATGATTTTACAGCCTAACCTAGAGAATAGAGATTAGGCCATCTGGGTTGTATTAGGCTGTATTTATTATATAGGATATCATGGAGATACTCCCTAAAAAGGTTTATCAGATTTTCGAATATCATTGAATGAATTGAATGAAATAAACCAAAAATAATATTTTTGCCTAATATCAGCTCACTGTATATATCTTGTAGGAAAGGCAGCACTTTCATATAATTTTAATGCTCGTTCAGTTCAGATATCTTACCCCTAGATATATAATATACCATATCATTCAGGTAGTGCCAATAACCTGTTATGGCACAGCATTATCATGTTCCAACCACAATTATACCACCAAATATTCACTCTGCATAATATTTCCATATGTTCCCACCCCTGTCTATTTCCCACGCAAATAGACACATAAACATATCTTAAAACACATATACACATCAAAGATGCTATAATTCATAATAAATAGACATCCACTTAGAACCAACAAATGAAAAACAAAAGCCTGCACCTATTTGGATGTAACAATAATATGACTTAGATACTAAGAGCGCTTCTCTATTACCAGGCTGTAAGTACAATACCAACGATTCCCACAGGTAAGTCTTCCTGGAGTGAATTGCAAATGTACTCTGGGCACTACCTGAATGATATGTTATATGTCTAGGTGTACTGACAGAGGAACTGACAGAGCATATTTACCTGTATATGGGACTGCAGTCATTTGGACAAAATATACAAATTGAAGGAAATTCCTGAAATAAGAAAAAGAGTTTTCCAAACAAAGGAACGGAAACTTGGTGTAGATGCCGTCAGCGGCGTTACAAATCCATAAACAAACATAAAGTTAGAAATGAATTTGGCAATTTTGCTAGACAATTAAAAGAGAATAAAACAATTCATTTCAGCAGAGGTTTAATTATGTCTTTAAGGATTAGACAGTTTGATTTTCTGTCTGTACATTCTGCAATGGAATCAAGCAGGCAACAGTTACACAACAGCCCTAATGATTAATACAAAATACTAGGAGGCTGTAAGGATGATTAAAGGGCACGTTCACCCCTAAGACAAAAAACTGGTGACTTGTCAGTTATATGCCTCCAACCACAACTGTTACCAGTTATTTTTTACCATTAGGAACGATACCTAGAGGCGCTTTTGCTTTCCAAAAAAGAGGACATGTGTATGGCTTAGGGGTGTGGTCTGTGTTTAGGGATGGGGCTTAGAGTGCCAGGCTTTTTGTGCCTACTGGTAGAGGTGTAAATCGCCCCTGCTTATAAACACTTAATTTTGCAACTGAGCATGTTCACCACTGCCAGTATTCTTCAGTATTGGGTGCTTCACTAAAACCACTTTTAATTTTTTTGGGTATATCCATTGTCTCTTAAATAATCATAGCTGTTTGAAAAATACAATCTTTATCTTCTTTGTCTTTACTATTTCTAATAAATAAGAATAAATATTGTATGTGTTCTGTGTGGCAAAGCCATTATAGCAAATAAAAATAATTACTGTAGCAATCTGTCTGGCTCTATCCTTGTGATTTTAAAACCCCTTTCATACATAGACCTTGCTGACTGACATAGGGGAAGAATACCGGTACCCGCCTTGCCTAATTAACATAACCTAGCCCCACTCTTAGCTTATTTTACTTACTATACTATACTATAAAATAAATACACATGACACATTCTTGTTGGGTTATCTCACAGCCACAGTTTTAAAAAACAATTAATTACAAAAAATACAAAGTACGTCTTCAATATTTAACTCCCACCATTGGGAATTTCCAATCCTGCTGTAGATCGAACTGCAATGCCAACCTCAAATTTATCAGAGGGCATGTAACGGCTTTTGCATATACCCCTGCAAGACGTACTGCTGTGACATAAAACATTTGTCTCAAACAAAACCAGAATAGGGAGGGAGGGGAAATTCTGTGTTTTACTGCCCTTTGTGCAAAACCAAAATGGCGCTGGCCCTCATGCCTCAGAGGCTTATATAGCTTCCTATGCCTCCAACGACGTCCCCTTGATGTGCATTGATGTCACCATGTGATGTTGCAAATATCTTTAACCAGGACCCCCAAAACCTCAGATTTGCAATTCTTACCAGTCTCCAAGATGTTGCAAATGGAAGATCTTCTTGATCCTCACCAGCTCTACTCTTCCAGGTGCTTGTCATGAGTTAGCACAGTCACAGAGGAGGAGACTCAGAAAGCAGTCGAAGTTTATTGGCTAAGACATCACTATCACAGCCTTGAGTGACAGTTGCTTCCCAGAAGAAGAGTCAGCGATGATTAAAGGGTAACTGTGGTCTCAAATTCTTCCAAACTAGTAAGAATGATATAAAAAGCCTTCCATCATACCTTCAAAATAAAACCTAAATCACATCTCTAGATAAAATTTGTGAGAAGTTATTGCTGCAAAAGTTCAGCAATGTAACTTCCTGGTTGAACTCTTCCTGTTTTTAGCCATGTGACCAGCTTGTAGTCATGTGACCAGTCTCTGTCTGGATTAATAGGCTCCCCTTCTCAACTGTCAACTTTTTTCTCAGGTACTTCCTAATTTCCCCAGCAATAAGTCCTAATTGAGCCTGCTTCTCCCCCGGGGGGAAAAGGGCCGACAGAGGTAAGATGATGTCACCCCAATGTAATTTCTCCAGTCAGAGATGTGATTGTTGGCTCAGTGTAAAGGAAATACTGCAGGCTTTCATTTAACCCTAACTTGTTTTGAGACCACAGTTGCCCTTTAAGAAGATCTTCCTTCTGCAACAAACGAACATTTTGTTGAGTTTTTTTTTTTTTTTTTTGGGGGGGGGGGGTCTGGTATAGAATATGATATAGAATGTTATTGGTGTGTAGACATTACCTTTAGCATACTGTAGGTGTTATGTAAGAGAAACATACATTTCCAAGTGTCTCCCAGTCTGAAAATGAACCACTGGTCATGTCTTGAAGTTGTGTAGAAGTAAATAACATGCTGTGTTAACTAAAGAGAAATAAGAAATGACAGTTAACATGCACAGTTAATTAACTCTGTTTGCATGAAAATGAAGTGCACGGTCCAGATTTGTTCTTTATAGTATGAAGATACCAGGTGAGATTCACTAGTCACTAGAGCAGCAGCTGCCAGGCCAAGCTTTTCAATGTATACACAATAACCTGTTCTTGTGCTACACCCTCTATTCAAAAGAGTCAGAGGCAAAGAAGTATAACCCCCCTCATGTCTTTATCTCTGAGAATATGTCACAGAGGACAAGCAAAAAAATCCCTAAACCAAGATTGGCTTTGATATTCCGACTCCAGAGAAATACAACCATGAAATTGCTGCTTTGCCCTGAAGAATTTTTATTATTATGTGTTAATCAATATCCCATTTTAGTTTTTTTTATTTATTGTGAGATTTTGTTTATGAATAAAAGCATCAGAAAAATGCATGAGCACAAAATACATTTCTATTCAGGGGGGGGGGGGAATCCTCTTTTTCATCAGAGAATTTCTCTGTAGAGTTAAACTACAAAAGGAGAACTTAAGAGCAGTGTGTCCCCAAAGGCAACTCATTACAGTTTAGTGAAACATTAGCAGGAACACTTGTCTGCACGGCAATCAGCTTTGGTTTTTCATTGGATTTCCATTGCCAAGTCATATTCAATAGAATAATTCTCCACCTACATTTACTTTCATTTAGTTTTTATAGTACATCCATGAAATAAGTTAAGTAGATAAGTTAGATCATTCTCTCCTACACACGGAGATGACCAAAATGTGGTGCTCACTTTGTTTTCAACCAGCCCTTAAATGTTGCTGGTCTTGAAATACAGTTGGGGAGATTTACCCGGAGCATCTTAAGAAAAAAGGACATATGTTTGAAAATTGTAATGTCAGCTACTTGGACAAGGAGCAGGATTGGTTTTCAAAAAAGGTGTCAAGGAAGCCATTTATGTCAACATAAAGAAATCAAGCCTATATAGAGGTGGGGAGGTTGGAAACCAATTT
Organism: Hymenochirus boettgeri; assembly: GCA_019447015.1. Lineage (NCBI taxonomy): Eukaryota > Metazoa > Chordata > Amphibia > Anura > Pipidae > Hymenochirus > Hymenochirus boettgeri. The sequence goes on along the minus strand of CM033476.1, from coordinate 283,430,851 downwards.
TATACCATGTGGAATGATGACACCTTAACCTGTGCAGTTTCGATAACACCTCTTAGCTACAATACAATCAACCCCTTTCATTCAAGAGGTCCCTCACACCTTGCTGTTATATGCTGATTGGGACACATTCCAGGACATTCATTGCCAATATATTTTTGTACAAGTCATTCTGAATTGAGATAGCCAGTCGGATGACTCACAAAACATCTTCCAGAACTAAACTTCAATTCCAGTTGATCTAACAGAATACCACAGATAAAGTTAGGCTGAGTGTCCATTAATGAGAGCTTCACAATTCACATGTGTTCAACGACAGTCCTGGTTTTTGCTACAGTAAAATTTGAAATAAAGGAGTCCAATTCCATTCGTAAGGTATCAGAATACCATATGATCGCTGGACCATGGTCTTTCGTGTGAGCTAAACTCCCTTACCATGTTAATGAATCCATCATGCCTGCCATTGCAATCATAATGAATCCATCATGCCTGCCATTGCAATCAAGGAGCTAATTTTCTTTGAATTTGGTTTTAAAGAAATGTACTGATTCTTCAACACACTATTCTTCAGAGCCTTAATCCATAAATCTTGGACTACACATGCACGGAAAGCAAAGAAAGATGCAGATGTGAGTGTCCCTGCTCCGATATAAAATAATGCCCATGTTCAATCGATAAGTAATTTCTGTTCAATAACACATAGCTGGCCATTTGCCAATTAGCTGTTAGCTGTAGGTTATACACTAAAATGTCTAAATAAACTCTGTTACAGTTAAATATTGCTGATCTAGTGCTTTACCAGAATTTTGACGTCACGTGTCATCATCCTTTAAATGATCACTGATAGAGATGGCTGAACTTTCGAAAGTCCGTTTTCGAACTTTCGAACTATATGGAAAGTTCAAAAGTTCGAAAGTTCGAAAACGGTCCTATTAAAGTCAATGGGAGACAAATAGTTCAAAAAGTTCTAATGAAATACAATTAAAATATCATGGTAACTTAATGTAAATGGCTGTGGGACCTGGGAAATGGTCTGGGGAACATGTTTGAATATCCAGGACATTCGAAAAATCAATTTTACTCTCACTCACGCTATTTTCAAGCTCGTTCACACCTAGGTACCATGTACATTTTACTTGCGGATTCAATGCTCGCGTATAGGCTTTAATGGACACTTTACTCGTAGATTTGATGTTCACGCCTAGATACCATGGACATTTTACTTGCGGAAACGATGCTCGCATATAGGTATAATAGGCCTTTTTTCTCGCACATTCGAATGGTTGAACATTCTATAATTTACCGAAAGTCCGAAAATATCGAAAATCCGGGTCCAGGATAGTTCGGAGAAGTCCAAATTCGTTCAAATTCGAATAGTTCGGCTCAAACTCGGGTTCTAGTTCTAGTCCATCTCTAATCACTGATTGCCATCAGCAAACACCAAATACAAACTGTTTTTGCTGTGGACAATAGAGGAAGTGGTCTTGGTATTGGTTGGCTGCCTGGTCCTGACCTCAGAATGGGGAATGCCGCTCTTATGGGTTTGTTTATAATAGTCTGGCTGTAGCATAGCAGCTTGTCGATGATAAGATTATTGTTTACAGTTCAGCCCCATAGACTTTCATGGATTAAAGTGCTATAATTATATTTTCTCATTGGAATATAGAATAATGTTTATCTGTTTGTACAATGTCAACCTTCTCCCCATTGATCCTTACATCTCTAAAGTGCTGTGCATATTGTTGATGCTATAAACCAAAATAAAATGAAATGTGTTGCAATTCTTTAATTTAATTAGTCTGGTGCCCCTTAGGACTAGAGTTGAATCTCTTAATTGTTTTTTAATTAGTTCTAGAGACTTTGCATTAGCACAGACACAGGTGACCTTTGCTAAGCTAAGCTCTCACAGACCATTCTAGAATAGCATGTGATAAGTCCTAGGCAGGGAATAGGAAGGCTAAGGTTTGCAAATGTTTATATTTGGTGCATTCTGATTGGATGGTATTACAACTGCTCCATATAGATGACTTTTCAGGAGATTTAGGGCTATTCTTTAGGTTCATTACATAGTGACAGTTCCAAGGTTCCATTTGATATGGTCTAGGTTGAGAGTTGCAACCCTTCTACTAACCTTAAAGTGAGACTGAGGTTGAAAACCTTTTCAATTTAAACCATTGTGATGGGATTGCGTCACAGCTGCTTCAGAGGAATGTCCAGGAACATTGCAGGGTAGTAAGGCTGTTGGTGAAAACTCAATGGAGCTAGAGTGTCTTATTTGGTCAATTGTTAGTGCTGGGGATTGTCTACCCTTTACCTTCCCATCCAATTCAGAAGGTTTGCTTCCTGGATCGCTGCCTGCCAAGTGTGTGGCAAGCCAATTTATTCTTTCTCAGTATCAGTAATCCATTTAAACTGATATATAATGGCTAAGAGGCATTAACTCAGGGTGAACTGACTGACATTCACTAGATAATGCATGCTTTCCAATCACGGGAAGAACAGTATCTTGATTATATTTCTACAAGTGAATTGCACTCAGTCTGCGTAAGAAGGAACCAGTGCAGTAGAGTCAGGTCCTATAACCTCAATTTAGTAAAAGGCTATTCTACGCTTTCATTCTTTCTAAAAAATCTAATAGACTTCCATTCCTTTGTTCTTATTGAATATTGTCTTAAAGGAATTGTACACTGAAAAAATGACTTTGCCCCATTTCAATCTATAAATGAATACATGTAAGCAGCACTTACTCTGATGTGCTTGTGTTGCTGCATGACTTCAATCCAGTACTTGTTTTGCTCAAGTCATTCAGTCCCCCAGCCCCCTGACAGACTATCTGACTCTGTGGGGGCAAGGATGGGGCAATTTAAAAAAATCCATATGTGCATATACTATAAAAAAACAAAATAAAATGCAGGCTTGTGAAATTGCAGGTAAATCCTTACGGTGATGGGCATGCTCACTTCTTAAAGGGCTTTGGGAAATGATTCTTTATTAAAAAGCAACACCCAGGGTTTATAGACAATTCGTGTACAGGGAGATGCTCACATGTCAGAAATTCCCAATAGGATGCATAGAAAGAAGCAATTTAGCACAGATTATGTGTCATTGTTTAAATTGGCAGATTGAGATTTCCATGTTTTACCAGATTCTTCAACGTAAGAGAACAACTCAATACAAACATGCTGTGAAAATAATGTAAATCGAAATAATGGGACTTAGATTTAGAATTCAATGAAAAACGGTAATTATAGGAATCCTTGCGAATTTGTGCACAAAGCTGACAATAATGTGGTGTCTCTGGGGTTTCTTTGTGACTGAAAAAGCATCAGATGTCATACAGGGGAGTCTACCCTTAAATTCTAATGGATGCTCTTCTTTATCAACTTACAGGGCGATTAAATATTGTAGAGACACGCTAATTACATGACCACACTGCCACAATGCAGTAAGCATTGAGCGCCACTACTGCACCGCGGGCACGGGACTCTATCGCCCTGGGTAAATCTTCTGTATGTGATTGATTATCGAGTTTGCCCCTCCCAGTGACTTGGGAAATGGCATTGCCATCTGCGGACTAATAGCTGACGTTAAAAAGTTGTACAAAAAAAGGCAGAAACAAGATATTTAAAATATCTTGTTTGTGCCAAACCCGCGCAGCTGCCACAAAGGTGTCGTTAAAGTCACGCTGGTCAATATTGAATCAGTTAGCGTGACTTTAACTCAGAAAAAAACACATTGCTCCTCTGTAAAGAATTTTACAACAACTACCGGAAACTGCGTAGGCACCGCAAAACCACACCAACCCGATATCACCACACCAACCCGATATCACCACGTGGGTTTCCACAGATTTGGGTGACAGCACCCGTTTTTACATCTGCCTGTTTATGTTTAGGATCATTAATATTCTCTCCATTTTGTTTAGGAATATCAATGCAAACAAAAATGACAACACATAGTGACATGCTATTTATCCAAAATGATAATGTGCCCTCGGATTGGCAATTTATGAAACAATCTTCTTGTAGCTTTTATTCTACAGTATACACGCACCAGCGAGTAAACGGCTGGAATACGGAGATTTCATCCCATACCATTCGGTTATTGAACTTGCTTTTATTCTACCGCCTCCATTGTGAAAATGTCTCAATTAGATTCACCTAAAAGGAAATTGTTTGCCATCTTTAACCTGGTGTAATCCTGTTATAACCTATGGGATTTAGGAAGGCTTTATTTTCAATGTCATAACTTGTGGAAATGCTGTTGAATAGCCACAGTTTAAAAGGTTTATAAATGAGATAAATGGTTGAAAGGATAAAAGAAGTCAAATTGTCTAATTCTTATTCCAATGGTGAAACCTTCATAAATTGCCTCCTTGGTGACTAAATGTTCCAGCTTGGAACTCCTGTTCTGCTTTCAAAATTCCCCCATTATAAACTACCAGCAGAATGTAGATGTAGATCTACCAAAATTGTGTCAGGTTTCACAGAACCTCAATGCCCAAAACTAAAGGCGTTATTCAATAAGAGGTGCAACATTTTGCCCGTGTTCTTAATCTCCAGCAACTAAGGCGATTGTGCCTCTCAGAATATTGCGTGAACATAATGCCAGCTGTTCACTGGTGTTAAGGAACTCACACTAGTGTATCAGATTTGCTTGTGGCAGTTGCGTGGTGTTCCTGTGGTGTAAATGGGTAAGCGCTACTCTCCGTACATTGTGCTGTTTATTTATCTGATTGGCTAGTGGGTCTAGCTTTCTGAATATTCCAAAGTTTGATTAGCTTAAGGTCTCCTTGTTGAGTACACACAGACAACAATACATTTTAAACAGGTACTTAAAGCTCAGAGAAGTCACCGACCTAGAAGGGGCTGTTTGTAACAGTGAAAGAAGCACACTACATAAGTGTCTGATTCTTTATTGTGAAAAGCGTACAACGTTTCGGGGTCTCAACTGTCCCCTTCCCGAGAGAGGGGACAGTTGTACGCTTTTAACAATAAAGAATCAGACACGTATGTAGTGTGCTTCTCTCTCATGTTTTTGCTGACTGGAAGATTGTGACCCTAGATTAGGGGCTAGAGAGAGGATTGCACCTACCAAACACTGGCCTTTGTGGTGTACTAGAGTGGACTAACTTCTGTTGTAACAGAGAAACCACTTCCTCATTTTTTAGACTTGGTTTGACTTTTAAACGAAAATGACTGCCTTATTAAAATGGCTGTAAATGCATCTGACCTGGAGGATAATCCATTATCTAAGGGTACATTCAAACAGTGCTCTCTAGGGAAGATAATACAACCTGTTTTTTTTTTGGTAAAAAGAAATCCCATTAACATTAAATGTTTGCTCACTTTCAGGGAGATTCAATAAAAGTTCTTATCGTTTAAAATTGTGCTAATTTTGCCCCAACCAATCAGGACTTATGTAACTTTTGAAAGCTAACATCTGATTGGTTGGGGCAAAATTAGCACCATTTTAAACGATAAGAACTTTTATTGAATAACCCTGATAGTCTGCTATATCAATATATTTTTTGCTTTTCTTCAAATATTAAACCCTGCACCTCTAGCACAAAATGAACAGTACATATGGGATTTATCAATTCTCTAAATGGGTGTTTTTTAAATGGCCCGCCTTGCACATCTTTAATAGCAAAAATCCTTTTCACTAGCCTACGGTAATTGTTATTTGTCACTTCTTACTAAAAACAATATTTTGCAATATAAATCAAATAGTGATTTTATTACATACACTGTAACATATTCTGTTAACTGTATACAATACTATACATGTACAATATGTGGCCCACAACAGAAGTTTGTATTGCCCATTGTGCCACAGTCTGAGGATGATTGGAACTTGTGCCCTTAGCAAGGCATTGCTAAACCTTTACAGAAAAGTGTATATATACATATATAGGGGAAAAAAGCAATGATGTCAGCACACTCCTGGGTCTTGTTCAACAGTTTATTAACATGCAAAAGTGCAACAAGCTGCAGGTGACGTTTCAGTCTGTGTTCTAAGACCTTTCTCAAGCCAAGCATTACAATTACCAACAGTGCATTCAAATAGACAATAACTCCACCCATATAGTGACATCGTGAAACATTCACAAACTCTTAAAGAGATATATCTATCACAAACTCTTAAAGGGATATGTATTAACCCATACCGGTATCAATCTATGCATACAAAGTACAAAGTGTGCCCCTATAGTCAATCCAATCCAATATCACTAAAAAACTCATGTTAAAATTTTTTGTTAAAAAGGTTTAAAGTGCACTAGTGCTACAAGTGCTGTTTATAGTGAATAAATAAAGTGAATGAATAAAGTGATTTAAAACCAAGTAATATCAAGTAATATCAATTCCTAAATTTATCAATTTAAGCCAAATGTAAACCCCTTATCTAAAATGCATTGACCAAATTACATATTTACATGTAAAACAATAGGCCTGTATATATTAATATTAAGAACTCATCTATCATTAAGAAAACATTTCAAAGAATATTGTTCATTAAGACCATTAGGTACAGTATCAAGGAACCTAATCCAACGTGTTTCTATTTGTAATAATATTTTTGAGCAGTCCCCACCCCTTCTCAAAGTTGGGACAAGGTCGATACCTGAGAACCTAAAGTCACTAAGTTTATGTCCAAATTCAAGGAAGTGTTTTGCCACAGTTTTTTTAGTCTTTCCATCTCGGTATGCTGTCATAATGGCGGACCTGTGTCCATCTATCCTCAGTCGAAGGGATAAGTCCGTCTTGCAAGGACATATGCAAGGACATATAATCATATACACTACATGTGTAGTAGTACACTTAATAGATTTTCTAATCTTAATTAATTGTCCAGTGTGTGGGTGTTCAAATTGTTTAATAGGATTCATGAACTTACAAGATGTACATTTGGAACATTTGTACGATCGGGATTGTTTTTTGGGTAGCCAGGTAGGTGTTGGCATGTAGCTTTCAACAGGGTCGGTTTTTACCAGCAAGTCCCGGAGATTTTTTCCCATCTGAATCCAATTTTCGGCTGTGTTGGGAGAACTTTTTGTAAATTAGGGTCTGCTGTGAGTATATTCCAATTTCTTTTGAGACTTGTTTGTATCCTAGTCCCTACTGTGCTGTATTTAAAACCACAGGTTAGAGAATTGGCCTCTCGAGTGCCCACTTTTGGTGTATTTCTTTGTATCTTACATTTGGCTTTTTCCAGAGTACTTTTTTGGGGTAGCCACGGTTAATAAAATTATCCCACATTTCCTGAAGTTGGGTTTTCATGGTATTGTGGTTTAAATTGTTCCTTAACACCCTGCATAATTGAGAACAATTTTTAACAAACTTTTTAACAAAACATTTTTAACATGATTTTTTTAGTGATATTCTATTGGATTGACTATAGGGGCACACAGTACTTTGTATGCATGGATTGATACCGGTATGGGTTAATACATATCCCTTTAAGAGTTTGTGATAGATATATCTCTTTAAGAGTTTGTGAATATTTCATGATGTCACTATATGGGTGGAGTTATTGTCTATTTGGATGCACTGTTGGTAATTGTAATGCTTGGCTTGAGAAAGGTCTTAGAACACAGACCGAAACCTCTCCTGCACCTTGTTGCACTTTTGCATGTTAATAAACTGTTGAACAAGACCCAGGAGTCCGCTGACATCATTGCTTTTTTTGTATTTTCATCATACAGCTAGCACCCGGGCACTAACCGCGGCTTAACGTGAGTGCCTCCTTTTGCCTATACTATACATATATAGGGCTATGAACAGAGAGCTGGTATCGTTCTCTATTGCCTCCTCCAGGCAATACACTGAGCTGAGTGATAGCGTCTCTCAGTGTATAGCGAATGGGGTTTTACCATTCCGAATCTTTAACGTCAGCTATGTGCTAAGATTCTGTCTTAAAGCTGTGCCCATAGTGTATTGCTGGGGGTTGTAGTTTTCAAACATCTGGAGATTCACAGGTTAGCAAGATTCTCTAGAAGGAGTTTGCCCTAAACCTCGTTTTGGTTTGAAACGTCTGGTTCCACTTCCACAAAATTCTGCCATTCGAAAAAAATTTCACTTAGTTTCGACGGCTGAAGCTTTGAGACAAAATTGACCCCAATCTGTGGACCCTATTCAGTAAATTCATCCTTAATCACTGTGCATTCCCATTCATGTGCCTCACATGACAATTTTACAATCTGTATTGTAAAGTAGCCAGCTTATATTTCTGTACTGTGTCCATGATTTATAACCCACATTGTGCTGTTATTATGCATCTAATAAGAAGTAATGTGTTCCCTATTTTTGCTCATATTGGTTGCATACAGAAGTAATTGTATGAGGCTTTGTCTGACAAACATCCAAGCAAAAAACCCAAAGTGTAAATGACACAGAAGTAAGAGGGGAAGAAAATGTACATGGACAGCAGATAGGTCTCAGTCTGAGTTGAAGTCCTTCTCAGCAAAGAGCCTATTTGGTACAAGAAAATAAATGGCTCCTCTGCAGGTTGTGATGTCTTGTATTAAAGCAAATCTAAAAATGATTTATAGACCCCTTTGCACAAGAGACTTCTGGAGGATATATCTGCAGGTGTCACTGTGTTTTATTTCCAAATCAAACATCGGAGAAAGGAGAAGGGCATTCTGGATATTGCTTTGTACTTCTGTCTCGTACTGATAAGCCAGAGAAGCAAATAAAGGAGTTAATGAAGAATTTCAGCAAACGTTTCACATATCTAACATGTTCCAGAAAGAGGGAAGAAACAGCGGTCTACTGCAAAGTCTATTGGACCATCAAGGCTACAAAATAGGACGGTTGACAGTAAATAATACCCATATTCTCAATGAACAAACTGTGATTTGCATCTTTAAATTTTACACCAAGGTTAAGCTACCATCACTGCTATGTCTTCAGCTTTTTGATTAATATGTCTGCTCCCTAAGATTTCAATAGCTTGTTCTATTTTATTGGAAATGTACAGAATAGTCAAATGTATTATTTACCAACCACACAACATTACTGCAGATTGCGGCATCCCAAACTCTCCTTTCTACCCATAATTCCCCCAAACCCTATGAATTCTTTAATAAGAACCTGTTATATGACCCAATATTGAAAAAAAAATTCTAGTGAATTCATACTACAAGCAACTATCATAAATCTGACTTGTAAATAATGTATTGCACTTTGTGCATGAGGGACTAGATTGTTTATATTTTTATATGACTATACTGTACGTCTGACTTTAGATAATGATACCATACAATTCAGAGAATATTAAAGGGACAGTTCAGTGGAAATTACCAATATTTGTTAAATTGTTAGTTTGTGTAATGCCTTCTTAGTTATTCTACATATTCTCTCCCATTTTCAAAAATCAGTTGATTTCATACACTTTGCTGTTCCATGCTGTTGACAATAGTCAGCTGACATTTCAGGTTCTAACGGTCCTTCTTCTTCCCAGGATGCACCACATCCTTGGAATGTTCCTAACAGTAATTTCTACCGATTGGCTGCTGGATGGTTCAAAGATGCTCAGATCTCTACTGAGTAACTGAATCAACCCAGGCACTGGGTCAAGGGCAAAACCATAACGGTTTCTATTAGGGGTCCTGCAAAGAGGAAGTCAGTATTTTGGTTGCATTTATTTATACACAGACACAATGCTGAATGGGCATGTTGAGGTTATTAGGATGAAAAAATACTGCTCTTTTTTCTTTAAAGTTTATGTATTTGCACGATGAAAAAATACTGCTCTTTTTTCTTTAAAGTTTATGTATTTGCACTGAACTTACCCTTTAATCTATATTTTGTAATTTGCATCATAAAGGGGAAAGCGGGTGAAAGATCTTTTCGAATCCGGACTTCGGAAGATATTTTCGATTATTTTCGAAAGTACATGGCTATTTTCGATAACTTTTGAAAATAGCCTTGACCGCTTGAAAATGATCGTAAATACGATCGGAGACCATTTTCGAGTTTCCGATTGTATTTTCGAAAATCGATCGTTCGAAATTATTTTTGAAAAATTTCGAAAATAGCCTTGAACATTCGAAAATCTTTGAAAATACGATCGGAAACTTGAAAATGGTCTCTGATCGTACTTTCTATACTAAAATCTAAAAACTGAAATACCGAGTTGGTTCAAACTCGCAAAATCTGATTCTAACGCGAGTTCGACTTCTAGTCCATATCTAATGCATAGTTAAGAATTAATGCTGGGAAAGACAGGAATTACCGTATATACTCGAATATAAGTCGAGGTAACTATTTTACCTTAAAAATTAGTAAAATAGGATTGACTGATGTCGAGGGTAGAAATTATGACAACTGCCTTCTGATTCTATATTGTTTTGAGGTTTGAGGCTTTAGTTGCCCTTTAAATGGACAGAAGAATTCCCATACAGTAATAGCCATACTGGATTTGGTTATTACTGTATGGGAATTCTGCTGTCCTTTAAAAGCCCAGAGTAAGGTGTCAAAACAGAATTGTACATGGCAGACAGTTGGTGTCGAACCCCCTACCTCTATTTAGGCTTGGTTTCTTTATTTTCACATAAATGGCCTCCTTATCACCTCTCTTGAACCAGTCACGTTCCTTTGCTAATATGTTAACATTACAATCTTCAAAGGTATGTCCTTAAGATGCTGTACATGGCTCTTCTGTGCTGGGCCATTACTCTGGGCGTTCCTATAACACCTCTTAGCCACTATCCAATCACGCCCTTAACACTTGGCTGTGATATGCTAATTGGGATTTTCCAGGGTACATAATTGCCACAGATTCTTGTACAAGTCATTCTGAATTGAGAAAGCCAGTCAAATGACTAGCGAAACGTCTTCAAGAACTAAACTTCAAGTCCAGTTGATCTAATTGAATACAACAGATATACCATGACCTGGATGAATGAGAACCTTCACAAGCATATTTCAAATCATTTTGGGGAGAAAACCCTCAAACTTGTACGGCAATATGAAAAGACAGCAAGAAAATTGGCAGACCACAGAAACCACCTGCGATTTAACCTCCGATGCAGACAACAAAGGCTAGTAACATACAGCATACGTCTGGATTCCACAGTAAAAGGCATCAGAGCCAAACAGATAATGCAAAAGGCTCAATCACAGCTCCTAAATGACCAGGTACGACAGACACATTTTACAGTCAACGCTTTAACGCACAACATTAGTCAACTAGAACAGAACCTGGCCTCACAGCTACCTGTGTCCATCTGGGAAAGAGTGATGGAGTTCACCAAACAATCACAGCTTTCTCAGCACTGTAAGGGCAAACAAAGGCAACAGAACAAGTTCTCTATTCTGTCATCCCAGAACACCCCTAAAGGAGAACAACTACCTTGGATACAAAAGGAGTGTCACTTCATCAAACAAGGAGGAATGGGCGAGAAACTTGTCTAACAGGACCCTGACCCAGACGGAAATGGAAGTCCTTGCTAAGGGCTTGAATTTTGCCATCACTCCTAAAGCCATCCCTGTGGTGGATAATATAGCAGCCACAGAAGCCTCAATCTACAATAATAAGATACCACAGAGTGAGACAGAACAACTTCACCTTAAGGTATCTGCAACCTTAGTCAGTGCTAAAACTCCATCATCTAAGCTGACCACACAGGAAAGAAGAGCCTTAACATCCCTCAAGAAAGATTCCAGTATCACCATTCTACCGGCAGACAAGGGAAGATGTACATTGGTACTCAACACTTCAGACTACCATGATAAGGTGACCATGCTCCTGGCCGATAACAACACATATGAGGCTTTAACAAGGGATCCCACCAGCCGTTGCAAAAAAAGTGTCATAGACTTACTACAACAGCTTCAAAAGGATAAAGCCATTGATCGAGTAATGTATCATCGCCTCTACCCTGGTGAGGCACATTCATGCATATATGGACTCCCAAAGATACATAAGGAATGAGCCCCACTAAGACCTATAGTCAGCAGCATCAACTCTGTAACATACAACGTGGCAAAATACCTAGCCAACATCTTAGGACCATTGGTGGGAAGTTCTAAGCATCACATCCAGAACTCTCAGGATTTCACCAACAAGATTGAAGATATAGTACTCGGTGCAGAAGAAACTATGGTGTCCTATGATGTGACATCTCTCTTCACCTGTATACCCACCAAGAAGGCTGTTGACATTGTGAGAAAACGGCTAGGCCAAGACAGCACTCTCACCAGCAGAACTGATCTCAACCCAGAACAGGTGTGTTCCTTACTGGACTTGTGCCTGAATATCACCTATTTTAAATACAGGGAAAAGTTCTATAAGCAAAAACACGGATGTGCTATGGGATCTCCAGTTTCACCTATTGTGGCCAACCTTTACATGGAGGAGGTAGAAAAACAGGCGCTTAATAACTTTAAGGGCATAGCACCCAGCCACTGGTTCAGATATGTGGATGACACCTGGGTTAAAATCCACCAGAAGGAAGTACAAGCTTTCACAGAACACATTAATGCGGTAGACCAAAACATCAAATTTACAAGGGAAGAGGTACAAAACAACAAACTGGCTTTCTTGAACTGCTTGGTAGAAGTCAAGGAAAATGGTAAACTGGAAGTAGAGGTTTACAGAAAACCAACACACACAAATCAGTATTTGATGTTTGACTCCCACCACCCTTTAGATCACAAGCTGGGTGTCATCAGAACCCAGCAACACAGAGCTGAGAACATCCCCACTAGCACAGAGGCAAAGGCGAAAGAAATGAAACATCTCAGAGGAGCCCTTAAAACTTGTGGATATCCCGACTGGGCTTTTGTCAAAAGAAGAAAAGAAGTAGAAGGAAAGAAAAGAACACGAATACCAACAGTGAAGGGGAAAGAACATGGTCATCCCATATGTAGCAGGGGTCTCCGAGAAATTAAAAAGAACACCATATCCCTGTCTGCTTTTAACCGAACAACACACTGAGGCAGCAATTGGTACATCCGAAAGACCCAATACCCAAACACAAGAAAAGCAACATCATATACGCAGTGCAGTGCAGTGAAGAATGCTCTGATTTGTATGTGGGGGAGACCAAACAGCAACTGCATCAACGTATGGCCCAGCACAGAAGAGCCAATTCCTCGGGTCAGGACTCAGCCGTGTACCTTCATCTTAAGGATAAAGGACATACCTTTGAAGATTGTAATGTTAACATATTGGCAAAGTAACGTGACTGGTTCAAGAGAGGTGTTAAGGAGTCCATTTATGTGAAAATCAAGAAACCAAGCCTAAATAGAGGTGGGTGGGTTCGACACCAACTGTCTGCCATGTACAATGCTGTTTCGACACCTTACTTTGGGCGTTCCTATAACACCTCTTAGCCACTATCCAATCACGCCCTTAACACCTGGCTGTGATATGCTAATTGGGATTTTCCAGGGTACATAATTGCCACAGATTCTTGTACAAGTCATTCTGAATTGACAAAGCCAGTCGGATGACTAGCGAAACGTCTTCAAGAACTAAACTTCAAGTCCAGTTGATCTAATTGAATACAACAGATAAACACAAGCATCCTGTGAAATCTTAGCAGCTTCCACATCTCAGTATTCTCATAGATCACAATTAAAGAGTCATTAGTGATATGACTAACCACTGCAGCAATGCAGTATTCTGAATTCTAAAGGAAAGACAGGAGACTGGTATTAGAGGAAAAGCCAGTGAAGTGCTTCATTTCAAGAGTACAGTGGTAATTTTAAGGACATTTCTCATTTCTTGTTGACTTCTGTTTGTCCATATCGACACAAAGTTAAGTTAATCCTGGGTGGGGATGTGATGCTGTGTGGGAATGTGATGCTGATAATCATCAGATTGTGATACATCTCATAGGGCCCAGCGTTTACTGGCCCCTATACTTTATACAGCGATTACTGGCCCCTATACTTTATAACAAGCGATTACTGGACCCTATACTTTATACAGCGTTAACTGGCCCCTATACTTTATACAGCGATTTCTGGCCCCTATACTTTATACAATGATTACTGGCCCCTATACTTTATAAAGCGTTTACTGGCCCCTATACTTTATACAGCGATTACTGGCCCCCATACTTTATACAGTGATTACTGGCCCCTATACTTTATACAGTGATTACTGGCCCCTATACTTTATACAGCAATTACTGGTCCCTATACTTTATACAGCAATTACTGGCCCCTATTCTTTATACAGCAATTACTGGCCCCTATATTTTATACAGCAATTACTGGCCCCTATTCTTTATACAGCAAATACTGGCCCCTATACGTTATACATCAATTACTGACCACTATAGTTATACAGCGATTACTGACCAATATATTTTTTACAGGGATTACTGGCAACTGCACTTTATACAGCGATTACTGGCCTCAATACTTTATACAGCGATTACTGACCCATATACTTTATACAGCGTTTACTGGCCCCTATACTTTATACAGGAATTACTGGCCCCTATACTTTATACAGTGATTAATGGCCCCTATACTTTATACAGCGATTACTGGCCCCCTATAGTTTATATAGCGATTACTGGCCCCTATATTTTATACAGCGTTTCCTGTCCCCCACCCCCCTCACAGTAAAAGTTGTAGTGTTTTGCTGGTTACCATTTTTTTTTTCAATTCCGATTTTAAAAAATACTCTCTCGTGCAATCTCCTCTTGAAATTCTGCTGAAACAAGGAGGCTCTAAGCTTGCTAGTGCTGCCAATAATAGCAACATTGTATCATCTACTGCTGATTAGCAAGGACCGCTCCTGCTTGTAGAAGGTACAATGGGCCATATTCAATAACCTGTGATACTGGCAAGTTCCGATACCGTGGGTTATCCTAAAAATGTACGATCACAGAGGTAATTGTACTGCAATGGCATTGTATAGGAGATTGTACAATTGTGATCTTAAATGTATGATCGCTATAGTAATTGTAGGACCATGATCGCAATTGTATGGCATAAAATAGCGATACCGCACCTTTATAAATACACCCCGATGTTGCTATTACCGGCAGCTCTGGAAAGGGGGAGTGCTGCTGTTTAGAGCTGCTTCACGTCAGCAGAATTCCAGGAGATTGGAGATCAATAGGAGATCGATAGGAGATCAATAGGAGATCAGAGATCGATAGGAGATAGGAGATCGATAGGCGATAGGAGATCGATAGGAGATTGAACAGTTGCAGAGTATACCTGCTCTTTGTACCCACACAGGAGTACGGGTGCGGGAAGAAGGGAGGGGGCGGGCGCAGGCCGGACGTAGGCAGCGAGGCGAAAGACGAGAGAGCGAGCGAGCGCTAGAGCAGAGAGCGAGCAGCGGCGAGCGAAGACGGAGCGAGCGAGCACAGCGGCTGCATATATCCGAAGATCGATGGAGCAGGGCTAGAGATCTAGTAGCGAGCGAGAGATGCGAGCATGTATCTATCTATCTATCTATCATCTATCTATCTATCTATCTATCTATCTATTTATCGTCTATCTATCTTTCTGTATGTCTATCTCTGTCTGTGAATCTATTTATCTAACAATCTGTTTTGTAAAGCCACGCCCCCTTGTCTGCAGGATTGGCGCACATAGTTCCAGTGGAGCAATAAACATATCAGGTGCACAATGGTGCAGGGAAATGGTGCGATCCTCAAACGTGCTTCGCAAAGCAGAACCCTCATTTAATCTGCCATTTGGACATTCAAATTATTTAAAGTGACAGGGACACACAATAAACACAAAATAAATATTTAAATAAAATATTTACAAAATGGGAACTGGGTAGTTTAGTTTTTTTTTTTAAATTTCCAACACAGAAATCATTTGGCTTGTGGGGAAGGTATCAAAATCACAGCCTGTCAGGCCATGTTATCTGTTATGTTCTTATAACACAGAGATTCAATAAAAGTTCTTATAGTTAAAAATGGTGATAATTTTGCCCCAACCAATCAGATGTTCACTTTCAAATGTTAAATGAGATCTGATTGGTTGGGGTAAAATTAGCACCATTTTTAACGATAAGAACTTTTATTGACACTGACAGGCAACAATTGATCGAGTTCTGAAGGTGTCCTTCTCACCGCTGTCTTGTACAAGAGATCGCATTGGCCTGTGTGTGATGTAGTGGGCGCTGAGGAGCAGTTAATGATGGCTGCCATAGTACGGGGAGAGATAGATGGGGCTGAGAATCAATGGGGTCCAGTACCGACACTTTTCACATCTCATCCTGATGGAAAGTAAAACTAAATTATTTTTGAATTTTTAATAAATCCCATTCGTATTGCGATACAGCAGCAAGAGCATCACCGTCAGATTGTTTTACTTAAACTGGAAGAATTTGATTAAAATGCATCAGCAGGGACCCAGCGGAATAAAGGGGAGATTTTCATTCTTTCCACTGCAGTCGCTTTTCATTTTCCATGGTCTCCAATCCTATTACTTCCATCTAACTGCAATAACACAATAACACGGCAGAAATAGTTGCTTGTTTTTATATAGCATGTAAAAAGGAAAATGTAACCATATCAATTCACTTGGCCATGGGTTTGCAAATAAAGCCGTCGTTTTAAGGTTCAGGTTCATTGTGATGTTACTGCAGATGTTAGGGTAAAGTTTTAATTTACTCTTCCATTGCCTTGGTGCTAAGCTGTGCCAGGCTGGAAGTCATACTGTGCTGGAATGCAGGATATGTCAGATACATAAAACTAAAGTTGTTGTCCTGTGCAGGGGTGCCCATCCTGCCTTAGGCTAGCAATATCATAAGCAGTGACCAGGCCACTTTTGTGGCTCTTCCTTGACTCACACAAACTCAGCCTCCCAGAGCGCCCAGACTCCCTCCATAGCCCTGCCCATGCAATGGTCCTGCAGGCAGCAATTTTTTGTACCTTCATCAGCCACCTCAATGTCACATGTTTACAAAGCCTAGTTCTTGACCATTCTTCTCTACTCCCTCAACTCAATGGTGTGTGTAGTACCATGTCCTCTATCTTTCTTTACCACTGAACCAGTGGTAAAGGTAGCAAGGGTGATTACAGGGCTTGGTGTAGTGAAACACTCTACTGACTTCACAGTATGACTCTTACAAAGTCAAATAATACAGCCATTTCTGAGATATAGGTCGGGAAATAGTGTTTTTGAGAGTTGAGACCATAAAATCTTAACTTATTGTACAATCCTGACTACTTAGGTTTACCCCAGACTTGTCCCTGCATGGCCAACACTGGGAGAGGGAATTTCTCATATGCAATGCACGCATATCAACTGTTACAGCAAAACTGCACACAGCAGAAGAATTCATCTTCCTCTACTGCCATTGTGAACTTGTTATGAGCACTAATAGCAGCAGAAGAGGCTGCTTTGGTAAGTGGTAACACTAAAGCAGCAGGACAGAAATTGAAGCTCCAACAAGAGATTGGGTTGTGTAAGTCCTTTCTAGAGCATTTTTGAAATAGGTAAATGTAACGAAGATGGGGTTTGGGGGCTGCTTAACCTGCATATAAAATATCAATAAGGGTGGACATGTCCTGTAAAAAATAAATTCCAGTGTAGATACCCTATAATGTAGTTCATTTATAGGGAAAAAAACAAACTTCTCTTAAAAATAAAATAAGAAAGAGGTAGGAGGTTTTTTTCCTAACTCCCAATAGAAGTGGCATGTATGACTCAAAAGTCAAGACAGGGAGGGCTGGTAAATGATTCATTAGTGGCTTTTTGGCTTCTCTGTGACCAGTTATGAGAAGTCAGTGGTTAATTTAATTTAAATGCGAATTACCATGGAAACATGGTAAATACCCAAAAGTCTTTGTTCTTTATTTGCATATTGCTGAAAGGGGAGTTTAATAGTCTTTATTCTCTCCCTATCCTATTTAATTTATTGGTGATGTCGGTCTATAGGCACCTCACACTGCAAAACCAGAGGCACTACACTGATGATGGTTCAATAAAGCCAAAGCTGGTCTGTAGTTGGCGCTCTGATTTTGCATTTAGCTTGTGGAATGCTGTAAAAGTCTTTTTAATGATATAGCGTTCCTAAGAGCTTCCATGGAAACATGGTAAATTCCCAGAAGTCTTTGTTCCTTATTTGCATATTGCTGAGAGTTTCAAAGTCTTTATTCTCTCCCTAGCCTATTTAATTTATTGGTGACATAAGGCGAATAATTATTTTTTTCTTTATCAATCAAAATCTATATTTGCCATTGTAGAGAATACTCCAACCTCTGGTAGAACCGGTCAAAGATGGCGCTCATTTGTGGCTGGGTCAAAACCAATGGTTCTGCTTACGGAGTTACGATGGTTGAAATTTTGATGCAGAATTACTGAAAATGTCAAGTCAAAACTTGATCCCAACCTGCTGAGCTTCCAGTGGGTTCATATAAACTTACTGACAGCTTCATCACTCGTTCCCCCTATCTCCCTGCTTCTCCACTCATGGGGAACTATGTAAAATATAGGAGTGCATTTACATACACTGCACATGCAAAAATTAGGACTGAAGCTGGGTCTCTATAGTAATAGAATTTTGCTGCTTGCTGCAATCTACATTAAGTTGCTCTGCACAGAATGTGGGGTGGGAGGTAGGAATACAGACTCTTACCACCTATACTATTCCACATTGAATTAGGAAATGTTGATGTATTTTTTTTTTTATATGACGTTCCTTTCTGCTCATAAAATACCTGTGTAGTGTCCTCTGGGACCTCTGTTTTAATGAGGAATTTGCTGGGCAAATTAAAAAACGTTAATTACACATAAAAGCAGAGGGACAGAGTAAGGGAAATATAAAAGGCGAATGACAGCAAGGCTCTGTTTGATAAAGGAATCCTAGTGTTCTCTGGCGTTGAATTAATGGTTGATGCTTTGACCCGGGATCTGATCCTTGAATAGAAAATACCACTCTCTTGTGAAGATAATGAAGAAGCAAAATGAAACAAGAGTATTAATTACTGTCTCTGTATGCAGCAGTGTAGCAAATCCAATCATACAGAGGCCACAAAAACAATGCAGTACAGACTGGGAAGAAAAGGCCACTTGGAAAGAAAAGACTTATTAGCAGCCTAATGTGCAACCCCATTATCCTGAGCGGATGCAGGAAGACAAGCGTAGCCATTGCAGTGCTAATAGGATGCTCAGTTTTGTAATGTGCAAAGCTTTTTTTTAGGAATTCAGATGGTTAATATGATACCAGGGACTAATCAGCTAAGAACAAACAATTTAATTGTTGGGGGTATGAAGAAATAATATGTGGATTTTATAAACAGAGCAGCATGTAAGCTGAGGATGAATTCTGGAACTTTGTGTTTCATACCAAACACTGTCTGCAGAATGGATTACATTGAATTGTTATCATATCTCCGTACATTTGCAGGTGGCATGTAGGGACATTGGTGTGGCCTTTCCATGTTCCAGACTGCCCTGGACATATAGGCCCCTAAACTGCCCAGGTCCGGTCCATTTTGGAACAAGACTCAACTGTCTAAGAAAACAGAAAACAGGACAGACCTCAAAAAACAGGTCTTTCCTGGGAAAAATACAGATAATTAGGAGGTATGTGTTATGGCAGCAAATAGGAAATTCACAGAAGCTAATCTCTGAATAAGAAAACTATAGATATTTGTTAAGCTACCTGAAGAGCAAACCCTACCCAGCATGTATCTGCTATGTATCAGCTTCAGCATGGGAACACATGCGCTACAAAAAGTGTGTCTACCCATTGACTAGGTACCAGAGAAAGAGAAGGAGTGGGTACGGACTGGACTTGTTATTGTAACATTAGGTAAGAATTGCAGCAGATCTGATCTACACCCAGCAATGGAGGGTGGTTGTTATGTATATTATTGCCCTTTAATATGCCTCCAGATCAGCAGCCAGTGTAAATCAGACCTCCAGATCTGCAGCCAGTGTTAAGTTATCCCTCCAGTTCAGCAGACAGTGTTAAGTTAACCATCCAGTTCAGCAGCCAGTGTTAAGTTAACCATCCAGTTCAGCAGCCAGTGTTAAGTTAGACCTCCAGATCAGCAGCCAGTGTTAAGTTAGCCCTCCAGTTCAGCAGCCAGTGTTAAGTTAGACCTCCAGATCAGCAGCCAGTGTTAAGTTAGCCCTCCAGATCAGCAGCCAGTGTTAAGTTAGCCCTCCAGTTCAGCAGCCAGTGTTAAGTTAGACCTCCAGATCAGCAGCCAGTGTTAAGTTAGCCCTCCAGTTCAGCAGCTAGTGTTAAGTTAGCCCTCCAGATCAGCAGCCAGTGTTAAGTTAACCCTCCAGTTCAGCAGCCAGTGTTAAGTTAGCCCTCCAGTTTATAGTAGTTTGTAGTTTATACTTTATAGTATTTGAGGTTGACATAAGTATTTGAGGACAGACATAAGTCTATCCAGTCCAACCCATCTAGAAATATCCTCATTTCCTGCCTAACTGTTGATCCAGAGGAAGGCAAAAAAAAACCCACCAAATTTATGAAGGGGGAAAAAATTCCTTCCTGACTCTAAGTGGCAATCAGAAATTTCCCTGGATCAACTCTACTTTATGTATCAATACCAGTAACTTGCAACATTCCTTGTTTGCAGAAACTCATCCAGGTTTTTTTTGAAACTGACCAATGAACCTGCCATAACAACGTCCACTGGAAGACAGTTCCATAGCTTTACCATTCTTCCAGTGAAAAACCCTTTCCCAACAAGTCTTAAGGGATGTCCTCGTATCCTTTGACATGTTCTATTGGTGAACAATGCCCCAGATAGTTTATTGTATGGCCTGTTAATGTATTTATACACAGTAATCATATCCCCACGCAAGCGCCTTTTCTCCATCGTACATAATTGTAACTTTTACAGTCTCTCTTCATATTCAAGCTCCCCCAATCCCCTTATCAATTTAGTTGCCCTTCTCTGAACCCATTCCATTTCAAAGATGCCCTTTTTGTACACAGTATTCCAAAATTGCACTGCATATTCCAAATGAGGCCTTACCAATGCTTTGTAAAGAGGGAGAATAACATTTTCCTCCCTTGAATCCAAACCTCTCTTTATACAAGACAATACCATGCTGGCTCTGGCTGTTGCCGCCTGGCACTGCTTGCTACCATTAAGTTTGTTATCCACCAAAACTCCAAGGTCCCTTTCCAACAGGGATTCACTTAACACAGAGCCATTTATAGTATAAGTAGCAAAAGGATTTTTAAGTCCAAAATGCATCACCTTACATTTATCAACATTGAATTTCATCTGCCACTTAGCAGCCCATTGTGACAATCTATCTAGATCCCCCTGCAAAAATTGCACATCCTCTGAAGTTTTTAATGGTCGACAAAGTTTTGTGTCGTCAACAAACACAGAAACCTTGCTGACAATACCCACTTCCAAATCATTAATAAATAGATTAAATAGAAGCGGCCCCAACACAGAACCCTGCGGCACCCTACTTAGCACTTTAGTCCATAATGATGAAGCCCCATTTACAACTACTCTCTGCATCCTATTCATTAATAGAGATGTCCGAACTTCGCAAAATCCGGTCCGCTCGAGGATCGAAAAAATCCGAAAATGTGAAAATCTGCGAGCGGACCCATAAAAATGAAAAAATACCCTCGAAATTGCGAGATTTTTCATATTTTCGAAAATTTTCGAAATTACGGGTTTTTGCGTATTTTCGAAAATTTGCGAAAAATTTCGAAAATATGTATTTATGGAAATAAGATAAATCCTTGTGTTTTTGAAAATTTTCGAAATTATGAGGATTACATGTATTTTCTGAAATTCCCGAAATTACGTGAAAACTCGTAATTTCGAAAATTCGCGAAAGTTCGGAAGGCGGAAAATCCGCCGTTCGCGAACGGGATAAATCCGCGGCAGATCCGGGTTCGGATCCGCGAACCGGCCATCCCTATTCATTAACCAATTTTCTATCCATGTACAAATGTGACTCCCCAGACCAACAGACCTTAGCTTATACATTAGTCGCCTATGGGGGACTGTATCAAAAGCCTTTGCAAAATTCAAGTAAACTACATCTACTGCTATGCCAGAGTCTAAATTTCTACTTACTTACTCATAAAAGCCAAGCAAGTTGGTTTGACAAGATCTATTCCTCCTAAATCCATGTTGGTTACTACTTATAATATCAGTCCTTGAAACATACTCTAGAACATGTTCCCTTATTAAACTTTCCAGGATCTTCCCCACCACTGAAGTTAAACTTACAGGCCTGTAATTACCTGGCTGTGAACGACTACCCTTTTCGAATATTGGAATAACATCAGCCTTTTTCTAATCCAGAGGCACACCAAACCATGAGGGAATCTGCAAAAATAAGAAACAATGGCCTAGATAAAATTTAACTTAGCTCCCAAAGTACCCAAGGATGTATTTTATCCGGTCCAAGAGATTTATTAATATTAACCTTATTACCATATCCTCGGTTAATCAAAGTGCACTTGAATCTTTTATACCATTATTGCTACAATACTCTATGATATCTGTACTTGAAAATTCTATAGTGTATATAGAGGGGGGAAAATTATTCAAGACATTTGCCATCCTCTGTAACTTAACTTATCCCCATTAATTAATGGTGCCACATTTTCAGTCCTCATCTTCTTACTATTAATATACTTTAAAAAAAATTTAGGCTTAGTGATGCTTTGTTGCTATCCTAACTTCATTATTAATTTTAGCTAGTTTGATTGCTTTCTTACACTCCTTGTTACAGTTTTTATAATCCCTAAAGGCCCTTTCTGTTCCCTCTGCCTTAAAGGTTTTAAATGCCTTTTTCTTCCTTTCCATTCGCCTCTTTACATCAGAATTCAGCCACATGGGCGCAGATTTATTTTTTTTACATTTATTTCCCAAGGGTATAAATTTAGATGTGAACTGGCTTAAAATCCCCTTGAACACAGTCCACTTCTGTTCAGTACCTTTTCCTGATAATACATTATACCAGTTGACATTCTGAAGAGCTACTTTTAACCTGGGAAAATTTGCCTTCCCGAAATTAAAAGTCTTTGTTAACCCAGCGCAATTTTCCTTTCGATAACTAAGTCCAAACGCCACTATTTCATGGTCACTATTCCCTAAGCCTCCAGTTACCTTTATATCTATAATGTGCTCCACGATGTTAGATATTACCAGATCCAACAGAGCTCCTTTACTAGTAGGAACCTCAACCACCTTTGAGAGAAAATTATCCTGCAGCAAATTCAGGAACTCATCGCCTTTTTCTGTGATGGCAGTTCCACTACACCAATCAATGTCAGGGTAATTAAAGTCCCCCATAATGAGCACACTCCCCAAACTTACAGCCCTTGCATATGAAGTTGACTCACCTCCTCTCTGCTAGAATTTGGCGGTTATAGCAGACACCAACAATGACATTACACCCTTTCCTGTTGCCTAATTCCACCCATATTGCCTTCACTTTATCATCCATATCGCCAGTTATCTCTTCTTTTAAATTTGGCTTCAATTCTTTTTTAACATAAACACAAACTCCTCCCCCTTTCCTTTTTTCTCTGTCCTGCCTAAACAAGGCATATCCTTCTAAATTTACAGCCCAGTCGTGAGAACTGTTCAACCACGTTTCTGCTATACCTATTACATCATACTTTTCATTCAATGCCATAATTTCCAATTCACCCATTTTGTGAGCCAGGCTTATCGCATTTGCAAACATACATTTTAAATTATGATCCTGTAATTTATTTGTACACTTTAATACACATGCCTCCCTATGCTAGCCCCCCCCCAACCTAGTTTAAAGTCTCCTCCAACCCTCTAGCCATCTTCTCCCCTAAAACAGCTGCGCCGCCATAAGTGAGGTGCAACCCATCCCTACTAAAGAGCCTGTAGCTGACAGCAAATTCTGCCCAGTTCTCAATAAACTTCTTCCTTACACCACTCTCTTAGCCACACATTAATGCTCCTAAGCTCCCGCTGTCTCCCTGGCTTAGCACGTGGCTGCGGTAGTATTTCTGAAAACACTACCCTGGAGATCCTTGCTTTTAACTTGGCCCCTAGCTCTCAGAAATCATGTTTAAGGACCTCATCTCCTCCTCTAACTTTTTCATTGGCACCAATGTGAACCAAGACCGCCGGGTCACACCCAGCCCCACCCAATAATCTGTCTACACGATCGACCACATGCCGAACCCAAGCACCAGGCAGGCAACACACAGTTCGGCATGTAGGGTCTTGGCGGCAGATTACCCAATCTACCTTCCTTATAATGGAGTCCCCTACCACTACCACCTGCCTTGCATTCCTGATCCTTCGTTCCTTCTCCCCTGTATCAGAAATGGCAGTCCCCTGGGTGCTCAAGGGACTAGCCCCCTCCATACACGCTAATTCCGAGGTGTCCTCCTCCACTTCATTACCTAAGGTGGCAAATCTGTTGGGATAGACAATCTGGGAAGAAGCCACCCTACCCTTCCATCCCCCACTTCCCCTAGTAACCCTAACAAAACTACCTCCCCCCTCAACCTTCCCTGTCCCACTTCCACCCACCTCTATACTGGCCCCAGCCGGTGCCTGCTGACCCCCCAGTTCTGCCAATCCCTGCAATGCTGCAACCTGCCCCCTTAGACTCTCCACCTCAGCTTTCAAACGGGCAACCCACTCACACCTGACACAGACATAGGTTCCCCGGAACGTCTGCTCCAGGTTCCTATACATGTGGCAGGATGCACATTGCATGGTACCGACAAAATTGTCCCTTCTAATACACCACAACAGGACAGTGACGCACAAACCTTGTTTAATTGCCCTTCTTGTCTCAATGTCCTTCTTTTTCTATGTCCTTGAGATCAAGGTCCTTAAGAGAAAGGGACACGTTCCGCTCTAGTTCGTTTCACTCACGGGAAACTTCCTTTTGTTAGGTCCAAACCACAGGTACAACCAATGTGAATCCTATTTAACTAATAGGCCCCAGCCCCCACACCAATTAGTGCAAGAGCCAGGAAGAGAGGGAAAATAAAAACACTTATTAACCCTTTCACAACCTGTTTGGGATTACAGCAGGTGCAATAGTAGAATATAGAAGCCCAGCGTACCCATTTAACTGGAAGAAGAAAGATTAGTCTGCTTACTGCACACACAGTCCTTAACACAGTACAAACAATCCTTATTTTGAAACTTATTTTCAAACTTTCACACACACCATACAACCATCAAATGATTAAATGTCCTTCTTTTTCTATGTCCTTGAGATCAAGGTCCTTAAGAGCAAGGGACACTTTGACTCTAGTTCATTGCACTCACAGGAAACTTACTTTTGTTAGGTCCAAACCCAGTTCAGCAGCCAGTGTTGAATCATAAACAGTCATACTGTGTATTGCGTCACAACGCTTGATTCAATACAAAAGCACAACCGTATATGTTGATACAACAAATACAACAGTTCCTGCAACTACTCATTCATTACTTAACATGCTTACTTTGACAATTGATACTAGGGTGGTGCTGTGGGAGGTGTGGGCTGGGCAGGGGCTGCAAATACATTACATAACAAAACAACAAAAGGTGAAAAGTTGAATTCAAGATGTCCTGAAGCCCACATTGACCTGAATCCAACATGAGACACTGTAGAACAGAGAGACCAGCCACCACTACGCTACTCCCCTTTCCTCTTCCACTCACGTGTGCTTCACTTTGCTTCATGGTAGTAACCCGCCTGGCTGTGAAATAGTCTGTTTCTCCATTTTCAAGTACCTACCTACAGTATGCTTATTTTACTTACAGGCAAACCTAATGATGGCACATCAGAAAAGGTTAACGCAGAGACCTACCAGGAATAGACAAAAATCAGAGTCATAGAGGTCAAATTAAAATAAAATGTTTACTTCTACCTAACTATTTTAAACTTTAGGTGGGTGAGGGGTCAACTTTAGCATTGATATACTGTATATTATATGAGCAGCTACAAGTTAAAATGTATGTGCTTAATTACTCCAAAATGAGCAGGATTAACACGTGGCACCACACACAAAAGCACATCTATGAGGGAACTTGCAATGAAAGACAGAGCACGGTTCTTACGTTAGTCATTCCCACAATGCAGTAATTGCTTTAAGACAGCTATTGAATCTTGGGAGCAGGGAAGGTAAAGGGTGATAGGACACCTCCCATATCATCCGGTGATATGGCACTGTCCAAAATGTTTTGGAAACAATAAAACCCCTGCAAAAGGGTTTTAAAAACTCAATATTACCCAAAGGTGGATTTTAAAATAATTTGGACAATGGCGCCCAATATTACATCGTTACACAAATGTACAAAAATGGCATCATAATTGGTCCAAAGTGATTTGGGGCATGTTATTACATGGGACATTATTAATTTCCACCCAACTACTATTACCCAGAGACCAATATACACACGGAGTTGTTTATAGATCACAAACTTGAAACACTGGAATACGAGCTCAGCAGACACTTTAAGAATTTCTGGCAAACTCCTTCCTCATAAATACAAACACATATCTCTCCTGCTGTTCGAATTCACAGCGGTGAATAATAAATAATAATGCATTACAGTGCTGCCTCGGAAGGCCCACAAAACCTGTAAGATGCCACAGAGAGATTTACATCTATTTGTCCCAAAAATAGAACAAATTGCCAGTGTCGCTATATCCTATTTTAATGACAAAAAAGTTTGTAGGCTCAGATAAAACTCAGAAAACTCCCACTACAGAACACTTTTCTAACAGGGAAGATCAGTATAATTCAGTCCTGACCTGATTATTTGGTTCCAATCCTAGGCAGCCAGCTGTTTACCTCTTGTGTGTGACAATGAGGTTGCTTTGTATTGCCCTAAGGAACTTCTCAGCTTGTACAGTGGCGTAGCTACAGACTTATGGGCCCTGATGCAAAATTTGGGCATTGGGCCCCTCAACACCTCTGCAAACACAAATCGGCACCGCAAACCAAGTAATCATTTCCATAAAGAACATCCAAATTCATCATTAACATTTTTTTAAAGGCACTCAAACATACTTTACCCATACACCTAGCAAAACTATTCAATCAGATTCAAACAGTATTTCTAAATTTAGATCCTCAAACCTTCTAAAATAACTATCCAACTAACGCTAGTAAAATGCTTGGCACACAGAGAGTGGTAAAATGCTTTGTATATAACCGCTGGTAAAATAGTTGGCACAAAGACTGGTTATATGCTTGGCATGCAGACACTGATAAACTGGTTGGGAAACTGGCACTGCACACAGCCAGGCACTGGTTTAATGCTTGGCACACAGACAATAGTAAAAATGCTTCGTACACAGACCACTGGTAAAACAGTTGGCACACAGACTGGTAGTTTTGGAACCTTAGCACAAATTGGGGACCCCTTTCTTGGCCAAGGGCCCCGGTGCGGTCGCATCCCCTGCACCCCTGGTAGCTACGCCCCAGTTTGTGCAGCTCTTCCCTTTACAAATATCTCAGGCATTCAAAAGGGGTTTGAGGGAGAATTCTTTGCGATGCACCAAAACAGTGATTGCACACCGAAAGCAGAAGTTAAAATTATTGCTTGCAGATTGACAAACTCCCAGAATCCCATGTGATTTTTCATTCGAGACGGGCAAGATTGAACTTATGAGCTGCCTGGGGTGCTCACATTTCTGAATGATAGAATGACAGAATAATACAAACCCTCCTATTTTTTCGAGGACCATAACAAAAAGCATTCAGGATGCAGAATATAAAATATAAAACTGTATATTTTTATACTTTACAGTATGCAATCCACATATAACATAAAACCTGTAAATATAATGAACGGCCTGATGCTAAGCAGTAGGCTCAATGCCCCCTTAAGTAGTGGTATTAGAAATATCTGGATCGGCCATTAAAGGAGAATTATACTCTTGCAGTTACGGATTTCTTTCTGACTCCTCCCACAGTCATTGTCACTGGTTATTCTCTAATCTCTAGCATTGTAGAACATGTGTAACTGAAGAAGGGGAGGAGCTTGGAAATGGTCAATTGCTACAATCAACATAAAACAATGGCTGTCGAGTCTCTTAAAATGCCAATTGGGGATCTCCCATTTATTGTTCAAACATGGGTGGTATTGGGCATATTAATATGCAAATAATTGGTCATGATTGAATATCAGGTTCGGCAAAGGGAGTGCTATAATGCAGTGATCTGCTGGTGTTTACCAAGTCTTAATGCTAATAGTTTAAAGGGCATGTCCACCCTTCAAAACATTTTTTGATATAATATTCCCCCTGTCCCCCCAGCCCCAACCGCTATGTTTTTATTATCAGAAAGTGCCCCAAACTTTACTTACCTTCCCTCTTTCCTCCGTCGCATTGCCAGGCCCTCTGCTTGTGAGAAAATGCAAGCAGAGGGGCGGGACCGGCAGTCGCGTCTGTGATTGGCTGAACGGCAGCCAATCACAGACGCGGCTGCTGGGAGTTCAGTGCGGCGAAGGAAAGAGGGAAGGTAAGTAATGTTTGGGGCACTTTCTAATAATAAAAATATAGCAGTTGGGGGGACAGGGGGAATATTATATATTAAGGATTTTACGCTAGGGGAAGGGAATCTTAATCGGGAGGGAGAGGGAGGGGAAGGGAGGGGGAGAAGGGCTGCAGTACGCATGCCAAACTT
Source organism: Hymenochirus boettgeri (assembly GCA_019447015.1). NCBI lineage: Eukaryota > Metazoa > Chordata > Amphibia > Anura > Pipidae > Hymenochirus > Hymenochirus boettgeri. The sequence continues at coordinate 283,402,279 of CM033476.1, read as the reverse complement.
CTCCCGGAGGCGAGACAGGAGGCAGAGTCCTATATGGACTCTGCAGTACTCCTGGTGGGCGTTTTTTTGGACTTTATGGGGGGATAGCAGAAGAACCAGATGGAGATGGGATGTAAGGTAAGGATTAAACTACACTACACAATGGGGCCAGTAGTGTGGGGGATTATAGTTTTGGGGGGTGGACATGAATATCCATTGTATAACATGAATATCCATTGTAAGCATATTTCATTGAGTTATTTGAAACCAATGACATGACTTTATACACTATTTATAACTGAAGACATGGCGAAACGCTGTATAGACATGATAATGCCAACTTTCTTTTAGACCCACTCTTTCCATAAACATCTGACTTGGTGAGGAAGTTAATTTCAAAAGCTCAAGTCTATAGATGACATTTTCATAATAATTGTACTACACATTTTATGAACCAATTATCTTATTATAGTACTTGTAAAAATGATTTATTAAAGTCCAGACTTTTATTGTAATACGACTGCTTATCTTTGCTCTCTGTATAGACAGGCTTGTTCTGTTAAACAGATAAACCTCTATTCATCCATTATTGGTTTCACAGTTTTCAAACAAAACTTTCATTTATACATAACTTGAGCCCATAGCTCTAACAGGCTGCTTAAATAAAAATATGGCATGTAAGTAGACTAAGATCCAAGATAATGGGGCATCGATGCACTGTCAGAATGGGCTCCAAGGTTCTGCCAGTGAATATGAGGCCCACCAACCATTCGGACAAGCCAGATAATTCTAAAAAGTTATCTTACAAAATAATACACAAATAATCACTGTTCCTTTTGCTGATTTACAAATATTGTGATTGTGATTGTGACCTGCAGTCTACTCTAGTAATAACAGTTAGTTAGAAATATGACAGATTTGATTGCTAGCTGTATGTTTACATACAGTCTATTCTAGTTTGTTATTGTTAACTCACATCCCAATAAAGACCAGCACACATTATATTATTATTCAGATTTGTTTTATTAAGGCACAATCATTAATTGCTGAATAATTAAACCTGCAAGGAGAAGGTTGCAGTCAAGGGCTATTTTTACTGCTACAGTCATCAGTACTGTGTTCCCACCATTATGTGCTTAAAGGGCCCACCAAGACTAGGGGAATCCCAATGTCCAGGCAGATCAGTCCCACACCAAATGGATGCAAACTGCTGAGTTTTGCAAAAGACATTTTCAATTAGAGTTCAATTAGAGTTTATCCATTTCTTTATGGAGCATAAGAATCCTTCCACTGTGACAGACAGCAGCAGTTTTCATTGATGTTGGAGTTTCCCAATTATAAACAGGACGGTTATTTCAAAATCCATCCAAGTTTGCACAACCTTTCATTAATATTGTACCAAATTGTCAATGGGAATAATTTAAATTGTTAATTCATAAATACATATATGCATACATACATACATACCATGATCCAAGAATTATTGAAATTCAGGAAAGATTATTATTTCCTTCTGGAGCTGATTGGATTATTCCTTCATATGGGGTTTAATGGTTTTTAAGGTTACCTCTAGTTTAACCCCTTTACCCCATCATAGGTAGGGTAAAGGGGTTAAACTGGATCAGTGTTTCTCAAACAGGGGGTCCTCAAAAAATAGTCACAGAATTAGTGTTGAATGAAACTGTAAATATATTTAGTGATCTATGAATTGTGAATTTTGATAATCTGATGATTGAGTTTTTTTATATTGGGTTTCTACAAAACTAGGGTTCCGCCAGGATAAAAAGATTGGGAATCACTGAACTGGATATATGTATATCTTTATTCAGCCTTAGCTGTAAGGAAACATGGGGTTTGTTCTGCCGTCAGGTCCACGGGTCAGTTTAAATTTCAGTAGCTCACCATTGGAAATTATTCTGTAGTTTTGTCTGATAAAATTTCAATCCTGGAACCAGTAGTTTTGACCCAAAACCAGGTTCAGGATTAAACTCTAATGCATACCTACTGATTTGTTACTATATTAATTCAAAGGAAACTTAAAATTCATCCACTCTCCCTGTCTTCAGTAATTTAAAAGAACCCTAAGGGTGTTCTCTTACCTTCCAAATATTTAAAATTAATTTGATAAAAGCTCAATATCTTCCCCCATAAGGTCCTGATGCAGTAGAGGTTTGTCCTTCATTAGTAAGCAATGCCCTTGGCAAATATGCACACACCCCTCAACTAGCCTGATCTCTCCCATTACAATCAGTCAGAGAGCTTATATTAATATAGGCATGGTAACAAAAAAGAAATCAGAGGTCTACACAGTAAAGCAAGCCATACATGGGTCCATTTTTCTTTTTGATCTATCAGTGTATTCTAATCTTTAAAGTGATTGTTTTTAAAATTGATTTTATTTTGCATTCAATAAACCAAAAATGAATTGGTGTGGCGTGGAGTGTAGAATTGAAGGACAGTTTAAACCAAGTGTGTGGAGCAGTAACAGGAAACTTATGAGGTGCACTCCCCTATCTCTGTGCCACAATCAGTAAGCATACAGGGAGATTCAATAAAAGTTCTTATCGTTTAAAATGGTGCTTATTTTGCCCTAACCAATCAGATCTTATTTAACATTTGAAAGCTAACATCTGATTGGTTGGGGCAAACTTAGCACCATTTTTAAGAATAAGAACTTTTATTGAATAACCCTGTCTGTCTTTAAAATATTCCCAGATCCAACTAAATGCTTTTCTAGTAGGAATTTCAACAGCCTGTGAGAGAAAATTGTCTTAAAGGGTATCTCCACTGAAAAATATGACATTGGCTAATATAGGCTGGGCTTAAAATAATTTGTCCAAGTTATTGAACTAATTGCTTTAATTTATCCAGAAAGAAGGGCAGGCTTTTTAAGTTTCAATACAATGGTAAAGTAAAATATAAGCAAATTAATTGGATGTGCACTAGGCTTCAATTTTTTGCATGTATTGAATGAGAACCTTCACAAGAATGAGAGAAACTTTGTCACAAAATAAATGAGTTTCCCAGGGATAAGATCAGATCACAATGAATACAAATAAAGGTGACTACACTAAATCCTCACTACTGACTCAAACTTGGAACTATGACCCTCGACCTGTCACTTTTCCCAGCACATAACTAAATTATCTTTATTTCTTCACACCCATTATTTTCTTCAAACTCAGAAATGCAAATTGTCCTTCAAAAGGCTTAGAGGGACACTATACTGAAAAAATGACTTTGCCTCATCTTAATCTATAATTGAATACATGTAAGTAGCACTTACTCTGATTTGCGTGTGTTGCTGCATGCCTTCAATCCAGCACACATTTGGTTTAGGAGCAGTATCCCCCCTCCCTCTTTTAACCACTCCCACTTCCTTCCGACCTGACTTTTTCCCCACAAACCAACTGTCAAGCCTGCACACAGCATACAGCATTCCAACTGTCAAAACTCTGTCACCATTCCAGCTACAGTAAAACTACTCACAGAAGAATAGTTTTTGAGAGTAAGGCACTTGATTGACAGCTGAAATATAATAAGTTTTAGATTGGATATCTAAAGAAATAGGGGGCAGATCAACAAAAAAATGATACAGTGGTGGTTGGGAAGAATTATAGTTTCCAGTTATGGTCAAGTTAATATAACCTATTTGTCGGTATAGATGCCCTTTAACATACCCAACACCAGATTGTTGGGATAATTGATCAGATTACACTAAGCACATAGAAGGTCAGATCAAGCCAGACTGTCAGGGTTTGCTTGTTTTCATGCCTAACTGATTAATATCTATTGTTTCCTCCATTGTATCCAACTGCGCACTAGGTTCGTACACACGTGCGATCGCAGCTGTCTGCTGAAATGACACTGTAATGTTTGACCTGCAGATGCTTACGATCTAATCAATTAAAAGAAAAAACAACATTTGACACATACCAGTATGTATTATACCACTATGGCAATATCAGTATGTTTATATGATCTCCAAGCTTTAGGAGGTGGAGTCCACACTACAGATAAGTAAGGAGGAGACTACCAATCATAAAGGTTAGGTCCCCATCATAGGCCATTCCCCCATTAACAAAAACTAAGGCCCACACTGTATGTCCTCATCCCTAGGATCTCGCTTTGCATTCCATCAATCCCTTGGAAAACACAAGTGCAAAAATTGATACAAATGGACACAAGCGTTTGACAAAAGTGCACAGTTGGGCCTAGATCTAGGGTGCCTGCAGTGGGGCATGTCTCATGCAACAGTGCAAGACCAATTTCCAGCTATTGTTGGTGGCGTCTCAAATGCCATTGCGATTGCTTCTCTTTTGCGTTCATTTTTTACCCAATAAAATAGTTGGCTTTAAAAGTCACAAAAGATTATAGACAGATTTGTGATTTAGTGATAGCCCCAATGTCTCCACCTTGTCTTCAGGCTTCTTTCCTTCACATGCCAACCAAACCTTAATGCCTTCTCCTCTGGGCACATGGGTGAAAATGTCGGGGACACCAGCACTTATTTTTGATGTTTAGACTCTAGATCGAGGATGTCCTGTTCCACACTGTTTGGTCAATGACCATTATGTTCTTTACACATGCTCACTTTACTACACCTTACTACTGCAGAAACTTATTACAGATGGCTACGCCCCACCCAGTAGTCTGTAGCCAATCCCTAAAAAGCACAAATTAGGAAAGGGAACATGTGACTAAGATCAGGGGGTGTGACCAGACATTTCATATACACAGTTATTCCATCCAGATCTTCAGGAACTTACATTTACGCCAAAGCCATTTGCAGTGGTTTTGTACACTAGATTGGTGTTTTGGGACCATGCTTTGAGATTCCGGAGTGTGTCTAGCCCGTTCTTTCATGCAATCAATTTGAGATCACAAAATTAATGGGTCAGATAGGAACATCTCAAGATAAAAAATGTGGCCTTTGGACATTAGATAGATATCTCAAATCTATCTAATGTCTGCCTGTGTATGGCCAGCTTAACAAAGACATCTATAGTATTGAGACATCTACTGTAAAAAGAATCATTCTGATCCATGGTCATTCACTAGATGAAAGCCACATACACATATAGTGTTATATATTACGGTGATCTAGCCAGCTGACTATTATAACCATCAGGATACGGGGAAGGATGTTTTATCCATTAGGTACGTCTAGAACACCAAAATAATGCCAACCTGCTCTCCATTTTTTTGTTCCAAAATTCTGGACAAAGGCAAAGTAGCTTCCATTAAACACTATCTGGGCGGTATGTTAGATCGGTTAGCGTGACTTAAACGCCTACACTGTGGCGGCAGTGTGTTATATGAGGAAAGCAGCATTATAGTGCGGCACTAAACACCATCTAATAGCTGGAGTTAAAAGTGCCAAAATAGATACTGGCACTTAGCGATGCACCGAGATCCGCATACAGCATCACCAGCGTTTGCACCGGGTTGACGATGGATCTCGGTGCATCGGGCTGCATTACGTGTAGTGGTTTATTAACATGTCTTTTTTCAGCAGTGTTATAGTTAATTCTCTCTCCTGTGACCATAAACCTTTAACAGGAAATAAACCCTCTATGTAAATAGAGAGACAAGTCAGGCAGTTACAATGGGACCACAACACCTGTCCGGAATGTAGTTTAAAGATCTAGTCACATAAAATCAGAAAGTATTTACCGTAACAAGCAGCAGACAGGAATTTTTGATTAAGTTTGTCTTCAGGATTAATATTGAATATCCTAGAGAGTTGTTTTGAATATTCTACCAGCCACAGTTTTAAATATGAATTACATTCTTTATTTTATTCTAACTACAGTGTTTTCATTTTAACATCTGAATTCAATAGTATAGCCTGCTAAAACAGACTCAACTGTGTAAGCTGAGAAATCAGCCAATGACCTAACATGCAGATGCAAATTGGGTGGTTACCGGTAGTCTGTGAGCAATGATTTCAATTGGCTACTATCAGTACATTTATTAAAGCGGACTATAGCTTTTGTCTAGCCTGAACAATTTCTCTTTACATATTATAGGAAAAATGGATGTGTATTTGCAGATTTGTAGCATATAACAGAGGGATTCCAATGCAATCTAATGTCTCTATTACAAAGCTCCGGTACCCACCTTAAAGGAAATCTTATGATCACATTTTACAGGCATCATGCCAACCTCCAGCGTGTGATCACCAATACAAAGTACATTCTTAGAGTTTTTACTTCAAACAATTGCAGTGTAATGTCTTGCCAGAAACACACCCACGGGTGACAAATCTCCACATGACAACCCAAGCCTGATGAACTAGATCAAAGGCAGAGAGGCTCCTACTGTTTTCTGCACACAGATAAAATCCTTCCCCCGTCACAACAATGAACAATCAAGCAAAATAAGTCACAATATATATATTTGTACTTGTGGACCAGATGGGCTGGGAGCCTTGACCTCATAGACATGATATAATCTAGATTTTCATCCATGCTAATGATGTGAGACATTTTATATCCGTCTGATGATACATTTACATTAGCATCTAAAGACATCAAATTCCTGGCTTAGAAATGAAACCATAATTACTGAGCAGGACATGGAGTGTGTGTAGGGGAAAGTTCACATTTATTTTTCAGCTTGAAGGCTACCAGACCAATATCAAGGGCTGCATGGAGTAAAATATTAATAGGTTGTAGGTTTAGGTCACACAGAGAGTTGGAAGCGTTTGGTCTAAAGGACTAACATACATATATTTTTGTAAATCGCCTACCAGACTATGATGGGATTCGTCTGGAAGCCAGCCAATGAACGTATTTTTAGGAGACAGTTGTGCCATAGCAGGCTTTTAGCAAAGTTAATTATCGGGAGTCGCAGAGACTAAATGGTTCAAATGGCTGCCAAGTGACAACAGAAAACAGTCTAAAGCCCCCACCTGTACAGATACAATCACAATTATTGCATTGCTCCAAAAGTCAAAACCAGATTTTGGTTTATCGGAAAAACAAAGATCGAGCCAGGTGGATAATTTTCCTCTGACCCCATCTCTCCTCCTATTTCAAGTGAAAATCTGAAGAAAGATCAGAGCCTCTAGGTGGGAGGATTCGAACGGTTCTTCCGATTGAATTCAGATTGTTGAACTCCATCAGAAATCCGATTGGAAGAACATTTTGCCGTGTATGGTCAGTATTTACTCACACAATCTATCACTTTGTCAAAAAAAAAAAGGAGACAATCTACCAACCAATCGGAAAACAATATTTTCTTCCCGTCATTTATTTCAATATTAGGAGCGTCAAATCTTTATTTTCTGTGTAATTTTGTCACATATTTCACATTCTATTTGCAATCTCAAACTTGTTCCAAGTTATTTCAGGTTCCAAAAAAATGTATCTGACTGTACTACACAGGAATTTTCACAAAGAAATGTTCAGTCCAAGACAGGGAGCGGTCAGGGAGCGAGGGGGATATTACTTGGTTGTTCAGACTATTTATCTACCATTTTACAAAATATCAAGAAAAACAGTCCAGAAATATATTAACCACACATGGGAAACAAACAGTAAAGTGCAAATATCTTTTACAATCAAATGATGGCTTGGGGATATTTTCCCACTGATTTTAATAACCTGATATCTCCTGTTCCCAAGTACACAGTCTTTACATTTCTGGTTGCAGTCGGCGTTGTCTATTTCCTACTAAAACATCAGCCCGTGTACAGGTGATCAGGCGATGATTGTACGAGAATTTTTCCTATTGGAAAAGTTGTACTTTTTTTTGCCCTATCCAATCGTACGATCCCGTGGTTCACCAACGACCACCTTGAATCTTGAATCTTTTTACTCCAATCGGTAAACGGACATATTGGCATGGTCCATTGATGACCACATGATCAGGACAAAGGTCGGTCAATTGTGACAACATTTTCAGTGAATATTTCAGCCTGATTCAGTAAAGTATTGCTTCAGCTGGCTGATCAGGGTGATATCTCTCCAACGTATCTGCAAGGGAGGCACACTCAAAAAGTGCTTTACAGCAAAAATAATTTATTAAGTGCCGAGTAATCCAAATACACACAACGTTTCGGGGGTTTACCCCCTTCCTCAGGTGTGGACACCTTACCTCCCTACTCCCTACATTCCAACAACTGCCCGGTTTGTTATTGATTTTATGCCTTTTATGTGGATTGCAAATAATGACCTAACCGGAAAATTTAACATCTAGTTTAATGTAATGTTGAGCCAGTGTATGGCCAGCAAAGGACTTTACCCAAAGTCCACCCAAAATTGCCCTTTATTTAAAGATATTCTAACAGAGACCGGCTGAATTAATTCTGCCACAATGAACAACGAAGAGTTAAATCTAACAATCCCAGTTAGTTGGGAAAAAAAGAGAAACCGCCTACCTGCTTGGCCAATTTCCTTACTCAGCAAGAACATTTTTCAAAATGTCTGAAACATTTAGAATGTTGTTTTAACTGAAGGTGAACAATAGGACATTTGTTGACTCTACTGAACTGTAACATACTCCACACTGGATATGAAGCCTGGAATCTCTCTAACCACTGGAATAACATTACCCTTAATCTTATCTAGTCTACAACCTCCTAGACCTATTTATTTTAACTGTACCAACTTGTCTTAAAGATTTACTAGCTGTTACAAAGGCATACTATCTTTAAACTGGTATCCTTGTAAATGAGTCACTTAGTAATAAAGAAACTTTCTCCAAACTAGAATTTATAATAAGTCTGCATACCGCCAGCTATGTTTTCACTGTCTGCTGCTCCCGGTGTGTACCCCCCCCTCACCCCAAAGCAGTATGTGGATTGGTTGGCTGTGCGCCCATATACAGGCCAACCATATAGGCTCCCTCTAAAGGAAATAGATATAGACAGACTGAATTTTTTCAGTTGCCCTGACCGACCGTGACACAGACGGCATTTTCAAATCCCACACCTTTGTGATATTCAGCAATTTTTTTAGATATTGGCCACAAGTATTGCAGGAAATGGTTTCTCTGAAGATTTTACAACCAGATTGCATGGTGTGTAGCCAGCTCTGTCTGCCAGCACATCAGATTAAAGATAATTGTAGGAATTATCTTAATTTTTGCTTAATTATCTTCTTTAAATTTAAACAGACGCTGTTGTACATATTTGCATATTCTATTTCAGACACCTGTATATTAAGATAATGATTTTAAATGGAGCATTGTCACTAACAAGAGGGGCGTGTACACTTTGCTGTCTTTAATCCGTCGCTCATGTTGACTTAAACCAGAGAAAATCTAGTCTTGCCAGCTGCCAGATATTCATTCCAGAAATAGGTCACATCCTGGGTGTAATTGAAAATGTGTGTCCATTAATTGCATCATTTTCTCACAGATCCAAATTGTGAGGTTAACACCTGGTAGATCTGCACCAAGCACACATCCTGTGAAATCATTACTGATGACTAATGCAGTGATGTATGCGAGACCCTAGACCAATCACTGAAGGGAAAGGCACTTTCGTGACTCACCTTGATAAGCAATATGAAAATGTAAAGTGTCTTGCTTTTACAACACATTGAACCCCCCTGGTGGGATCTGATGAAACAGAAACCGATAAATTTCTTTAATTTGACTTGATGAGTCTACAGGTCAATCAGCAGAATATTGCGCACTAAGGTCATATACACATGGAAATTCAGATAGTATTAAGGCACATAATTACATCACAGGCTGATATGTCACATGATCTACAATGTGACAGGAAGTAGAATCCCTCATGAGCTCAGAGTTGAACATTTTGAACAATGAAGCCTCCAAAAAGTTAAATTGCCCATATTGACTGTTAGTGGTAGCACCCAAACAACATCAGCCTATGCAAAAAAGTATGGGCACCTGCCTGGAATACAGAAGGGCATGTGTTATGTGTGGAAACAGTTTTCACTCCCTCCTAGCCAGTTTCAATTATGTAGCTCGTTGTAGTTCAACACCAAGGTGCAGATCCTGAATGATATGCCTTCTTTATTGCACAACCATGGCAGACGACACAGCAGAAAGACAAATTGATAAATACATAGGAAGTATCACCAAATTAACCCTACTGGGAAGTTCCCTTTTCCTCCAATCTCATTCCCTTTTACATAACTACGAAACTGCAGAATTCATTAGCAATGATTACAATAGGGTGGATCCATAAACATGTATAAACACTATGAACTTGGAAATTACATATGAATCCTCAATATGAGAATTTATATAAAAAGTTTACATGCAACTGTAAATGATTTAATATGAATATTTAGAGGATATATCCAAGCAAGAAATGTTTACATAGTGCCAACACCTATTCATATGGCTGTAATGCTAGTGCCTAATGGGGTTAGGTTTATATGTATGTACTTATTGCCCAGGGCAATAAGGGCTCTCAATCCAAAGGCTTGGAACGGTTCAGGTCCTTAACATCAGATATGGCCCAGGGACCCTAGCAGGCTTTAAAAGCCTTGTAGCGGATATTTAAGTTCCCTCTCCTGTAGTAGCCCTTATGTAGTATAGCCACTGCTCCCATCTCCTGTAGTGAGACTCCGTTTATAATGTAGTTTAACAATTTGGAATATGCGGTGCAGTTTTGGAATCCCTTATACAAAAACGGACATCTTGGAAATAGAATCAGTTCAGAGAAGGGCAACTATAATAATAAGGGGAATGGAGGGGCTTGACTATGCAGGCAGATTAAAGTTAGGGCTGTTTACATTGGAGAAGCGATGTTTGCGTGGGGATATGATCACTTTATACAAATATATTAATGGGCCATACAATGAACTCTCTGGTGGATTCTTTACTAATCGGTCATATCAGAGGATATGTGGACATCCTTTAAAGGGTATGTCCACCCCTCGAACTAAAATTTTGTATCCTTCAGAAAATAGCTATAAACCTCGACCTCGCTAGGCTCCAATTTCTCCGCAGGTTTTTACTTGTGGAGAGATGAAGACTGAAAATGGGGTCAGCGGGAAAATTTCTGCCTGGCTGATCTTCGTTTTTCTGATAAACCACTCGAAATTTTGAAAATCTTTATAAATCTATAAACCTAGCGAGGTTTCAAAGATTTTCAAAATGTTGAGCGGTTTATCAGAAAAACGAAGATCTGACGAAGATTTTCCGCTGACTCCATTTTTAGTCTTCATCTTTCCACAAGTAATAACCTGCGGAGAAATTGGAGCCTCAAAGTGGTAGACTTTGAGCAGTTATTTCCAGTCGGATTTCTGATTGTTGCACTCAATGAGAAATCTGCCCGGAGGAACATCTGCCGGCATTCCTGCTACATTACAAAAACCGCCACTTAGGATCCATATAACAATTGCGATGTTGATGACAACCCAGCAAGGAAACATCACAGGATATCGATAGACAAAATCGATATCAAACCATGATCCAGCAAGGAAACATCACTGGATATTGATAAACAAAATCGATATCAAACCACGATCCAGCAAGGAAACATCACTGGATATCGATAAACAATATCAATATCAAACCATGATCCAGCAAGGAAACATCACTGGATATTGATAAACAATATTGATATCAAACCACGATCCATCAAGGAAACATCACTGGATATCGATAAACAATATCGATATCGAACCACGACCCAGCAAGAAAACATCACTGAATATCGATAAACAATATCGATATCACACACAATATCAAACCACAATCCAGCAAGGAAACATCACTGGATATCGATAAACAATATCGATAACGAACCACGACCCAGCAAGGAAACATCACTGGATATCGATAAACAATATCGATATCAAACCAAGACCCAGCAAGGAAACATCACTGGATATCGATAAACAATATCGATATCACACACAATATCAAACCACGATCCAGCAAGGAAACATCAATGGATATCGATAAACAATATTGATATCACACACATTATATCAAACCACGATCCAGCAAGGAAACATCACTGGATACCGATAAACAATATCGATATCACACACGAAATCGAAATCAAACCACGATCCAGCAAGGAAACATCACTGGATACAGATAAACAATATCGATATCACACACAATATCAAACCACGATCCAGCAAGGAAACATCACTGGATATTGATAAACAATATCGATATCAAACCACGACCCAGCAAGGAAACATCACTGGATATCGATAAACAATATCGATTTCACACACACGATATCAAACCACGATCCAGCAAGGAAACATCACTGGATATCGATAAACAATATCGATTTCACACACACGATATCAAACCACGATCCAGCAAGGAAACATCCCAGGAGCATTGGCAGGTTAATCTGCTGCTTGACTCGACGTTGCCATTTATTCGGCTTCCGTGCCAATTGAGTCGACATGTTGATGGTAACGTGTGGCCAAATACGAGATATAAGTTAGGCCGGGGATGTCCAACCTGCAACCCTCCAGATGTTTGACAACTTCAACCCCCAGCATTCCTTCATTTCTTCTGCAATAGAAGAATTCTGGGAGTTGTAGTCAAACATCTGGAGGGCCGCAGGTTGGACAACCCTGAGTTAGGCTGTTTTGGTGCTATCCAGCTTCATGGTTGTTACCAACTCTGCCATATGGCACTTTACATGTTGAATGCCATATAGGTGGCATTCCAGATGTTTGGAAACTACAACTCCCAGCATGCTCCAAACCAAGACATGCTGGGTGTTGTTTCTAAACACCTGGAGCCATTGCGCTGCCTCGTGCTAACCTTCTGCGCCTGGGCGACCATCTTCCTCACCACCTCCTTGATATGCGGTTGCCCGTCAATCGGCGGCTGCATGTAGACCGTAGCCCTGGTTACCCCTCTGTAAGCCACAGTGTCCGGCCATCCCAGGTCCAGTTCAGGGATGGAGCAGTCCGATCTCTCCGGCCAGTATTCCAGCGAATGTTCCCCCTCCAGCTGGTCCCCTTCCTCCCCATCCAAGTCACTTTCCTCCCCTCCAGCACCGCCACTCCCCCGCGCTCTCCTGTGTCCGTCCTCCGGGTCGAAAGGCTCCACCCGGCCAGCGATCCTGTCGATCTCCAGTTCGGAGAGAAAGTCCCGAATGTTTTCCGCCTTGACGACCCCGTGGAAAGCTTCGCGCCCGGCGGACACCAGAGCCTCCAGGGCCATTCGCTGCTCCTCGCTGTAGTAGAACTCGGGTTTACTCTCGCTGGACCTCCAGTTAACATTGTTATTGTCCAGACACTGGAGCTGGGACAGAGCCATGGTATCTCCCTCCTCCCGCCGCACAAACCCGCTTACCCCCGGCTCACTATCCCGACTGATCTCCAGTCTTTACAGTAAGGTACAGCTCACAGAGCCGGCTCGTCACGTGGCGCAGAATCTCCGCCCACTTTTTACACGCCCACAAACACGCTACCAATCCCACACCGTCTCCTCGTCCTGTCTTCCGCAAACGATAGCTCGCCAGATGTTTTGGAAACTACAGCTCCCAGCATTCATCAACTACAGAGTGAAGCGTAGAAAGGCTGGGAGTTGTAGTTTTCAAAACATCTGGAGAGCCGTAGTTTGAGGATTCCTGTAGTGCACGCTCACAAACATGCGACCAATCCCAAGCAGTCTCTGGTTTAGAGAATGTAAAGCGAAAGCTAATGCTCAGAACTTTTCATCTGCATGTTTAGCGAAACTAAGTATTATTTAAATAAAATAGTGTTTATGATGTGTTAATATGGTGCAAACGCTTTTCTGCCTGAACCAATCAGAAGTTTTATTACTACAGTAGACCAGTTAAAAGCTTATGTCTGATTGGCTGCTGTAGGTTAATAGCACTTTTGCACCTCTTATTACAGAACCCCTACATTATATTGGTTCTTATTGCATAACCCCCTGTATTTATTAATAGGGGACTACATTATATTGGTTCTTATTGCATAACCCCCTATATTTATTAATAGGGGACTACATTATATTGGTTCTTATTCATATTTTTATCATATACTGTGCTATTGGTCTGATAGGATGAATTGAATTGTGTAACTGTGCACGGCAAATATTAAGATCCTATGTGGTGTCAGGGACGCTGCTGCCATAAAGCAACACGAGGCACATCAGGACGTAGCATTCCACTTATGGGGGGGGGGCTTTCCCCAGAAACACCCATAAGCATAAAACGGGATCTGTTATCCAGGGGGGCAAGTAACTGAAAGGCCAATAAAATGATAGGGTGTTACAATTTTTATAACATCTGGGGTTTCCCAGTGCACGTATATAGACCTTACATAGGCAATAGTAGACTAGGTGACCCTTAAGGTACTGCTTTTATTGCTGAACGGCAGACAATGGATGGTTCTGCTGGTTAGGAAAATGGGGTCAAAATTAACTGTGTTTACTACTAACCCATATAGAAGATTTCCCAAGGAAACAATACACCGTTTTTGAATGACCATGTGTGCATCTCTGCACTTGATTTTCCCTTCCTTGTTCATTTAATTTCTGCATCTTTTTTTACACTTTCAATTTCCTCTCCTCCCTCTGTCTCTGCTGTTTATCAAAGTGTATCTACGCTCAATGAAAACAGCAAAGACCAACCCACTAACCACCCCATTGTTTAATGATTTTTATTCTGGTACTTGGAGCTGACATGTCTTTCCTCACCTTGGCTGCCTGAAGACAAAGACACTAATAAGCTTGTCTTCTTGTCAGCAACTTTTTGTCATTTCAACAAGCAGTCTAGCACTTTTCTGAGACAAGAGTGCACTCAGGGTGCTGCATCAGCCATTCAAGCTTATTTTCCAATGCACAGTGCAATTTACAGTGTGATTCCAACAGTTAACTCATCCAGAAAAAAAAAGTCCCTGGAGAGCACCTAATAGTTTCTGTTAGGCTGGGTACACACGGAGGGACTTCTTGTCCCGACCAATGTGCATTTGTGAGTTAGATTAACTTGGCAGGTGGCAGGCCAGTATACCAAAGCTGAATATATCAGTTTAAACCAAGTGTGTGGAGCAGTAACAGGAAAATTATGAGGTGCACTCTCCTATCTCTGTGCCACAATCGGTAAGGGGTATAAACATAGTATCTGCAAGGTAGGCACACTCATCCCCTGAGGAAGGGGGTAAACCCCCAAAACATTGAGTGTATTTGGGTTACTCAGTACTTAATAAATTATTTTTGCTGTAAAGCACTTTTTGAGTGTGCCTCCCTTGCAGATACTATGCTTAGAATTGAAGGACTCTTGATCAGTTAGGTCGACAGTCAATAAAAAATTGAGGAACAAATTAATTGATATAGATTTGGTAACTAGGAAAAGCAGCATTGTTAGGCTCAAATAGTATTAATAGTGCCTTAAATTATTTTTTTAAAAGAAAATAATTAAAATCTAATAATACATTAAGTTTAGCTGATTCTGTGTGTAATGACGATCCAAACAATATTTTTTTTACCTTTAAAATGTTATTAGTTGCCTAAAAATGTATGTTATTGTTGGTGCTGCTCCTCCCCTTCTTCCCAAGCTCCTCTACATCTAGTTGCACCTCCTTGTGAGCCAAATAGGCACAATCCCCATAGATTTAAATGGGGCTTACATGACCACCAGCAAAGGAAAACAGGGTGTATTTGAATAATTTTAAGGTATTTTAATATAAATACATAGTAGATCAGATCCTAATTACACAGGAAATCACTTTGACATTATTTATTTTTTTGACTATTGCTCTACTATAACTATAGATGTTCTTAAAGGGCATGTTCATCTTTTAGAAAGAATGGCCTCTTTATAATATGTTGCTATATCATACTTTGTCCTATGAATTCATTACTGTATGCCTGCTATGCTTCTGGATGCCTCATGGAAACTGAGCAATTTATAAACCTGTACTGAGCCTGTACTGAGCCTGGGCATGCTCAGAAGAGGAAGACTGGGGATTAACATTCAGTCATTGGATGTGATGTCAACTGTCAAATCCATAACTGACAGTTACTAACTGGAAGAACCAGGAAGCAGAAACAGGGGAAACAGGACATTGTGCAGGATTTCATGTTAGAATTATATATTTCACATTTCAAACTATTACCGTTTAGGGTTTTGGGGGGTGATTTACCTGTATGTAAGTTTTCATTTTGGGGCTGGACTTGCCCTTTAAGGATAATTATTGCTCCCATTCAGGCCCCTCTCTCCATGCAGACAATCAGGGCTTTGATTGCTGAAATCACAACCAATGATTGACCGCTATTTCATCTGCTGCCTCCACTGCACATACTCAAGCATATAAAAAGCTCATTGAGCAGAGGAAGGAGGCAGATACCATTCACAGAAAGGAATAAGACTTTTCATTAAATATCTGGTTACAAATGCATGTAAAATAATGGGAAAAATAGCAGTTGGGGTTAAGGGCAGATAACTGACAAGTCATCAGTTTTTTAGTTTTAAGGCATGTCCACCCTTAAAACACTGGCTAATTTGTTTTTTTTAATTGCCCATTAGTGGAAACAATAATTCATCCCAACTATTAATGTATCATTTTTTTGTTGATCTGTCCACTATTTCTTTAGATATCCAATCTGAAAAATCTTACATTTTAGCATTTCTGTAAGCAGTTTTGCTGTAGCTGGAATGGTTTGACAGTTGGTGTGCTGTATGCTGTATGCAGTATTGACAGTGGGTATGAGGGAAAATAGTCAGGTCAGTGGTCAGAGCCTGAGCAAAAAAAGTACTTTATTGAATGCCTGCAGCAACACACACACCTCAGAGTAAGTGCTACTTACAGATTATAGATTAATATGACCCAAAGTCTTGTCCACCCCCAAAACTATAATCCCCCCCACTACTGACCCCATTGTGTAGTGTAGTTTAATCCTTACCTCACATCCCAGCTCCATCTGGTTCTACTGTAGTCCCCCCCAAAGTCCCAAAAACTGCCCATAAGGAGGATAGCAGAGTCCATATAGGACTCTGCCTCCTACCTGGCCTCCGGGAGAAGTTTGGCATGCGTACTGCAGCCCTTCTCCCCCTCCCTCCCCCTCCCTCTCCCTCCCGATTAGGATTCCCTCCCCCTAGTGTAAAACCCTTTTGCTATAATAATCCCCGTCCCCCCAGCCCCAGCCACTATGTTTATTTTATTAGAAAGTGCCCCAAACATTACTTACCTCCCATCTTCCGCCGCACTGAACGACCGGCAGCCGCGTCCGTGATTGACTGCCGCTCAGCCAATCACAGACGCGACTGCCGGTCCCGCCCCTCTGCTTGCATTTTCTCACCCACAGCGTGATTTTTAACCCCAGCAATTAGCTGGCATTAAATGAAAACTATAGTGTGTCTGAGGTAGGGAGGTAGGATTGGTGCTTTCTACCTCCCAATATCATTTCTATGAGGAGCAGCAGTACAAAGAAAACTGCTTCTGCCAGTCTTCCTGAATGCTTCAGCACTATCTTTAATTTTTTTGTTCCATCCACTGGCTGGTGGTTCAGATTAACCTATGCTTTTTCTGTTTGAATAAACTGTGTGGGGACAGAGGAAACTGTAAGCCGCACTACTTTTTTCTGTTTAAAGGGCATCACCGAAAAATGGAAACTATAATTCTTCCCAAACACCACTGTGTCATTTTTGTTTTGATCTGCCACCTATTTCTTTATATATCCATTCTAAACTTGTTATATTTCAGCTGTCATTCAAGTTCCTTGCTCTCAAAAACTATTCTTCTGTGAGTAGTTTTACTGTAGCTGGAATGGTGACAGAGTTTTGACAGTTGGAATGCTGTGTGCAGGCTTGACAGTTGGTTTGTGGGAAAAAAGTCAGGTCAGATGGAAGTGGGAGTGGTTAAAAGTGGGAGGGGGGATACTACTCCTAAACAAAATGTGTGCTGTATTGAAGGAATGCAGCAACACACTCAAATCAGAGTAAGTGCTACTTATATGTATTCATTTATACATTAAGATGAGGCAGTCATTTTTCAGTATAGTGTCCCTTTAAAGATTTTTTTTCTTCTATTTTTTGTGGCAAAAATAAATGCTCACCTTTTGCATGTATTAAGCCAACCGTTGGTGTCTGTGTTCCCTTACTGGCAGAGTCGTGGTAAAAGAGCTACCAACAGCTAATTCTCCCACATTTAGTGCTCGGATGCGGGCAGATACCACTTGCTCCTAAAGGGATAGGCACTATTTTGGGTTTGTGTTATAAATCTTCTGTGTTGTGTCAGAAAGTTTTAAAATGTAGGAGTTGGTGAAACAACTTGTACAGGCAAATATTCACCTGCAGTGAACTAATACCACACAACAGTATGTTAATGTCAGTTTGCAAAAAGCAAATGCCCAGCAACAAGAAACAAATCAGTTGCTGGCTGAGGCTACCCAGTCTGTGTTTAAGCAACAGCAGGAAATTAACCACAACATCTTAAAACAGTTAAACCTGTTGCTGGAAAGGCCACATACTTCACAGTCTTCAGTCTGCAACGAGGTGCAAGCTTCTTTGTGAAAGTTAAAGGGGAACTGTGGTCCAAAAATAATTTTAGGTAAATAGAGGTAAATTGATAGGAATTGCTCCCCTGAGAATTTTGGCAATTTTTTTCCATTGTTTATTTTGCATAGTTTTGAAGATATTTACATTTTTGTGTGTGATATGGCAGCATCACCAGGTCCCTGCACTTCCTGCTTTCTGCTCTGAAACTGTCAATTTGTCCTGTGTCTCCTCCTCCCTTTGCAGCCCCCCTGGTCCCTCCCACTCATGGACCCCATGGTCCCTCCAGTTGCAGGCCACCTATGGCCCATTATTATACAGCACCATGTGGCCCCACCCACTCATGGGTGCCGTGGCCCCCCACTTGTGGGTGCCGTGACCCTGCCCACTCATGGGTGTCTAAGCCCCGCCCACTCGTGAGTGCCGTGAGTTACCCCCCCTACAGAAAACTCTGTGGAATCAGCCTTTTCAGGCAGAGTGAGAACAGAGTGAGAACTCTGCCTGAAAAGGCTGTTTTCATACAGTGAAAGAGAAGGGCTGTAGATTCCCTTACCTTCTCTGTCAGGACTTCACACAGCAGAGAGGAGGAGGGACTTCCTGTCTCCCTCACACACTGAGGGAGTCTGAAGCTGTGCTTGCCGGTGGCACTGTGCAGGAGAAGCCTCAGGAATGTCACAAGTCAGCCTCCCACCCATTAACTTTCTGGTCAGTCATTTCTGTATATCTTGGGCTGTGGAGCACATAAAGGTGGTTGATGGCTCGTTTTAAAGGTAGGAAACTGGCCTTTTCATTTAAACTTAACTTGTTTGGAGACAACAGTTCCCCTTTAACAGCAGAAGATAATGCTGAGGCCTTTTTGTCCATCTTTGAGAGAGTTGCCGAAAGGGAGAATCTTCCAGCTGAGGAATGGGCCAGTGTGTTGGCTCCATTTTTATCTGGTGAACCCCAAAAAGCCTATTTTGATTTAAGTGAACAAGATGCTCACCAGTATCCAAAGTTAAAAGAGATTCTCACTAGTCTGGGTGTAACTGTTGCTGTTCGGGCACAACAAGTACACACCTGGGGCTTAGATGTCAGTAAGCCAATTCGTTCCCAGATGTATGACCTGGTTAACCTCACAAAGAAATGGTTAAAACCAGAGGCTTCCAGCCCAGGGGCATGTTTAGGGGGGATTACTGGTGCCTGGAATCCCCTCTTTCTGCCTGCTCAGTGCAGTCTACTGTTTCACTTTTCCTGGTGTACATAGATTGTTACATTGTTAAGTGAGCTGTGAGTTAGAAGCAGCATTTGTATGTTTCAAGAATGCATCCAGTCTGCCCTGTAATTGACAGCAGCATAGAGATCTTTATCAACATTAACCCTGCAGCTGCCTGAGGTGATTGCTGAGACTGGGTTTATATACAGATGCAAGACCGAATTGGCAAGGTTATGCCCATTGTAAAAGAACATCTTCAGCATGCACAGGAGTTTATAATAGATCTGCCAAAGTTACAACATTCAATGTAGTAGATCGAGTTCTAGTCTTAGCACCTACTATTGAAAGTAAGTTCCTAGCAAAGTGGCAGGGACTGTATGAAGTAGTTGAGAAGGTTGGGGGGGGGGGGAGAATTATAAAGTTTACCAACCTGGAAAAAGGAAATTGTTCCATATTTATCATGTTAACTTACTTAAACCATGGAAAGAGAGAGAATCCCTTGTAACTGTAAATGCCTCCCTGATAAGACAGGTTCCTGCCATTCCTAAGGGTAACCATTGCTGATTCCTTGTCATCTGTTCAAGCACAGGAGGAAAAATAATTTCTACAGAAAAATCAAGATGTATTTTGTGATCTCCCAGGTCGTACTAATGTTATACACCATCATATTGTCACAGAGCAGGGTGTTAACATAAAACCATACAGAATACCAGAGGCTCAGAGAAAAGCTATTTCTGAGGAAGTAAAGAAAATGCTAGAACCCTCCCATAGTGGATGGTCAAGCCCTATAGTGTTAATTCCTAAGCCTGATGGAAGCTTGCATTGTTATAATGATTTCAGAAAATTAAATGGGGTATCTAAATTCGATGCATACCCTATGCCCCATGTAGATGAATTAATTGAAAAGTTGGGGTCAGCCAGATACATAACAACACTTGATTTTTATTGGCAAGTAACATTAACGCAGCAATACAAAGAGAAAACTGCTTTTTCCACCCCTGATGGTTTATTCCAGTACACTGTGCTTCCTTTTGGGCTTCATGGGGCCCCGGCCACATTTCAAAGGATGATGGATCACATCCTTAGGCCACACCATGACTACTCATCTGCCTACATTGATGATGTGGTAATATTTTGTAAAGACTGGAAAAGTCACCTATCTAAGGTAGAGGCTGTGGTGGATGCCATTAGAAAAGCTGGACTTACTGCTAACTCAAAAAAATGTATTGTAGGGTTAGAGGAAGCCCATTATTTGGGTTATGTTATTGGAAGAGGAGTAATAAAACCCAAAATAAACAAAATAGAGGCAAAACAACAATGGCCCAGACCAACTTACAAGAAGCAAGTCCGAACTTTCTTGGGTATAATAGGGTATTATAGGAGATTTGTCCCCAACTTTGCTACACTGGTAGCACCACTGACAGACCTCACAAAAGGCAGAAAGTCCTCAGTGTTAACTTGGACTCTTGAGACAGAGAAATCTTTTGAGAAGCTTAAGTCTGCCCTATGTAAGCATCCAGTGTTAATAACTCCAAGGTTTGCTAAAGAATTTCTAGTTCAAACTGATGCATCATATGTTGGGCTAGGAGCTGTTCTATCCCAGATAGTCAATGGAGAAGAACATCCAGTGGTGTGCAGAAAACTAACACCTGGTGAAAAGAGGTATGCCATTGTAGAGAAAGAATGCTTGACCATAAAGTGAGCCTTAGACTCCTTGAGGTGTTATTTACTGAGGCGTCAATTTAGGTTGATTACAGATCACTCACCCCTTAAATGGATGTCTCAAAATAAGGAGCATAACTCCAGAGTTACTAGGTGTTTTTTTGTCGATGCAAAAAGTTTACAGTTGAACATAGACCTGGGAGACAACATGGGAATACTGATGCTTTATCAATGGTTCACTGCATGTTGGCTAAAATTGCTCTTCCCCATAAGTTCAAGCAGAGGGGGAGGATATGTGAAAAAGCACTTAGAAAAGTTGTGGATGGTCGGTATATTTCCCCTAGGTATCTTACCTATACTTGGTAAGCTGAAACCAGTAATCTGAATGGAGGAAACAGGTTTTCTCCTGGTTTTAGTAGAAGTGTATACTGGGGCTGGTTTTTGTGGGTATCAGATTGAGAAGGGTGGGGCTGATTCCCAATTCCTAGGCCATCCCAATGATTCCAACTGACTGACCAGTTTTAATAGGTTCATCTGATTAATGAGGCTCTCTCTTTCTGACTTGCAGGCTGCTTGTGTGAGCTCTGTATCTAGCAGCATTGGAGGAAAAGACAATATCCTTGAAAGTACTGTGCTCACGGTGAAACACTGTACCTGATACCCTGGTTGTGTGAGTAACATTGTGCCTTACCTATATCTGGAAGATAAGGACTTTTTTGTTTTGTTCTAATGACTGGCTGGTGGTTCAGATGAACCAAGGTTTTTTCTGTTTAAATAAAATGTGTGGGGACAGAGGAAACTGTAAGCCACACTACTGTTTTCTGTTTAAAGACTGTTTTTTTTCTATTTTTTTTTGGCACAAATAAATGTTCACCTTTTGCCTGTATTAAGCCAACCGTTGGTGTCTGTGTTCTCTTACTGGCAGAGTCATGGTAAAAGAGCTACCAAGAGCTAATCCTCCCACACCCAGCAATATTAAATTGGTTAACACAAACCTGGATAAATGAGCCTGATAATGTCTTATACTGTATATTATTGCCTTGTAACCTGGTTTGCCATGACAGGAACCAGCCTTAATTATAACTGTGACAAACCTCCATGTAGCACCTTGACATATGGTACAAGGGCTCTGTAATCTGCTTTTATACAATAAAAATTTTAATAATGGGTGTATCCCTACACTATTAAATCTGCACTGAAACACACAAAAAGGATATGGTAGAAATAAGGACAGGGGTATCCATCTTATATCCCTCGAAATATTACTGAAATATAAATCCCAGCATTCTCCCACACACCCACCTTCCATTAGAACGATGGATCAAGGTGTTATAGTGACTTTTACAATCTCAAACAATGAAAACAGAAGGTTACTTTGAATCTGTCAGCTGTATTAAAAAAAAAAAGAGAAACCCCACTATATCTGTTAAATTGAATAGCGTATTTATGCCTTTGAAGGTCATGCAGAGAGAATCGTTACTGCATAGAAAGAGTTATGGATAATCGATGAGAATCCAGCAAGGGCAGGGAATGCCAGGAGCAGCCAAGACGATAGACAGGGACCTGTCTAGTTCTGCTACCTGACAGACTCAATAATCACTGGAAATGCTGAATTGATGACACCCTATTAGCATAATGTGAGCAAGCTGGGAAGAGCCTGATATTTTGTTGTCAGATTACGTCTATGGTATATGCCACTTCCATTTTTCCCCCATTCTGATCTTTGTTTATGTTTAGGATTGAGTCATTATATTGTTTGTTAAACTGCCTACTGCCTGAGGGTTGCATATTCTACATATCTCCGTGCAGCCCTTCTATGTCCACACTTGGATTTATTCATGGTTGACATAATGTACAATATATTGTATAAAATATAATCCCACTTACACTCATATAACAAGATATGTTTAGCAACCCTTGGTTTAAACAATCCATTAAATGGGATACGATTCAAATTGTATGGAAATGGATATGGAGCTACTTTTGACGGTTGCCAAGGCTACTTTTGACGGTAACCCTTGAAAGTAGCGTTGCATATTCGGTAACTATTGAAAATAGATTGCATGTTCAGGAAGTTCATTTTTAATAAGCTTAGGTTATATTTACGTGTTCCCCAGACTATTTCCCAGGTCCCTGGGTTGTTTACACTAACTTACTTTTGCTATTTCTACCTTAAAGTTCTCACCCCTGGGCTGTTTGCACTTACACAGTTATACTTACACAGAGCTGCTCCACTACCTTATCTGCTTCCGTGATGGGTCCAATAGGAAGACACGCTCCTTGCAGAGCGTATCTTCCTGTTGGACTCATCCCCGATGGAGATATGGGGGTGGATAAGTGCTGTGTAAGTATAACAGCGTAAGTGGAAACAGCCCAGGAGTGAGGACTTAGCGACTTAGGTCCTCACCCTTGATAGAGAGCGTGCATATAAGAAGAGGAGCGGGGAGGAGGTATGTATAATTGTTCTTTAAATTTGTTTGGAAATGTCAGGTCTATGGTTCTGTATTCGGATTTTTTTTGGGGGGGGGGGGCATTGAAACTTGACTGTTTCGAACATGTCTACTAGGGATATAAAAAATAAGATATAATATATTGGCATATTTATACAGAATCCATATATAAATTACATAGAAAAAATTCTCATAAAAAGGGTCAACAAAAAAAGTCTTTCAGTCTATACAACTTATTGACCACACAGAAGATGGCAAGGTGGCAGGCATTTAAAAGGGGTGGGAAGCAGCTGGTAGGACGTGTTTCGCACCAGCCCAAAGATCTGTGGAGCTTCCTCAACTCAACAATAATATTTTGGGCTTCAAAGAAGCCCATAATGTGACTATTGTTTGGTAGTGGTTCTTTGTTCATCACTATCCCATGATAACCTTTGTGGAGCATGAATGCCAACCATTAGCTGATGTTTAAAATAAAAAGTAGCTGTTATCACTTTATTACATTAGTTGATGTATTTCCTATAAGTGGGATAATTTATATAACAGCCACTTGGGTCCAGCCAAGGCCATTGTTGGAGAATGACATCAACTGAATGATAGTGGATGATGGATGGAATGTTACTACCTTCCAAAAACTATTGTAAATTGTAACTTTACTTACTTCCACATATTTCCATATTTGTATTAGAGGGGAAAACAATAAAGTGCAATATGTATCATATCCACCATTCACTGCATTAAGACTGGTTCTATGAAGAAATGCATGTCATTTATATAATTGGTTAAAGTCATTAACTTATAATTCATGTCAGTGCCTGGATCTGTCATCAGCTAGAACCCTATATTTATGTGAAAGGATAAGAGCTTTGTTGGCTTTCCCATGTGCTATAACTCACCCCCCGTTATGCAGTCACACAGCTGTTCTGACTTCCAGTCTGGAATGGAGCCACTTGTACACAGAGTCAAAATTCCCACTGTGTGTCACAGAATGACATGCTGTCCCCAGGATGTGAGTGTGCTTGTCATTGGTAAAGCAAAATGGCTTAATTATCAAGAAAAAGCACAGAAGCTTTATATTGTTATGATTTCAATAGGAATTAGCATGACTGGCCTGACCTTAATCAAACCAATTTCCATCTCATAGACCTGGTTCAACTTCCTTCACTATTTGACTGTGTTTGGTGGGTCGTTGTCACAGTCCAATAAGAAAACATAAGTCAGTGACAGAAAGTTAGAATGATCATTTTGGTATCATAATAAATACCCCAAATGATTGAATTGAAAGATCAATCAAACAAGAGTTTGGTTTGGAATAGTCTACATCATAGGACAATGCTCAAATTCTCTTGATAATTAACTGAAATTAATATATATATTGAACATTTTTCAGGACATATATATGGATATTATTTATTAATAGAGTTGTAGGACAGCAACCCTCTTCATTCTCTGCTCTTAAATTAATGTTTATGGTAATTAAGGTTGCCAGCGTTTTAGCCATAAATACAAGCCTTGGGGGTATAAATTGGGCAGTGCTTGGACAGAGATCCCACCAATGGGAGCTGGGGGATACTTTCATTTATTTTTGCCGGCAGGAGCAGTGAAATACCGCCCATGTAGCAACATTAATGATAATTGATTCCTCGTGTAATGATGACCTTTATATTAAACGATGTGACTTTTTTCTTAATTGCTGTATAATCTTCGAAAATGCAAAACACTTGCCTAAAAATTGATGTGCTGCTTAAGTTATTCTTCCCAAGCTCTCCTCTCAAAAAATGAGAGGATTAGAAGTACTGTAGAAAATACTAGTTTAGCTCATGCAGGAAGACATGGGTTATATGGTTTGATCTCCTGGAATTAAGGTTACAAGTTCATATTTTTATTACATGACAGTTCTGTTTTGCAATGTCCGACCAGATCCATAAATAAGTGTCAGGTTCCAATGCATCCCTTGGGGTCAGACCAGGGGTCAGGGATAATAGCAGGACAGGATTGGCTAAGGAGACAAACAAATGGAAGTCACCAATCAAAGGTTTAAGATCAATACCAAACAGTGAGTGTTGTAATGGGGTGATGTCACAGTGCTTGCATCCTGTGATCCATAAATTCTGCACCCTTGCATGCTGCACTGCACAGGTAGGTTCTTTGTCAGAATAATACAGATCTTTTTAGTTTCATGACTTAAATCTAGACATGAGATGCCTGTGATTTCTAATGTTTTTATTATAGCGTATTATATACGCTGTATATGCTCAGATACATAATTGTGTAATACTGTATTCATTATTGGATATTCACTAGCATACTAGTAGAACTAACTAATGACATAATAGTTACTGTTTGGAGTTTTATGTTAATCTAATCTTTTCTTTCTCCAAACCCTCACAGATGTCCACTTGACAAACTGCATAAGTCTCCTGCTTCTCCTCCCTTAGAAAAACATGATGTTATGGCAATGCACAAGCTGTTACCATTGTTATGTTCTGTTATACTCATTAAGAAACAATAAAATTCCAGATCCTGTTGCCCTTGGACATAAGCACATAGCACCCCCGATACACACACACAGAAACATAGTGGAAGAACAACAATAGGTGTACAAACACTTATTCTATTTTCTTTACAAGAGAGAGCAATATCTTGTGAGAAAAGCGTAGTCTGATTACTAAATAGAGATGGCCGAAACTGTCAAGGTTCATTACATTTTCGGATTTCCGGATCTTGGGAAAATCCAAAAACGGAACATACTTTCGAGACTTCAGAGCCCATTTTCGATATTTATCGAATGTTCAAGGTTATTTTCAAAAATTGGCTTGAATGTTCGATAATCCGCGAAAATACGATTGGAAACTAATTGCGAGTTTCCAAACGTATTTTCGGGGATTATGGAACGTTTGAGCCTATTTTCAATAATCCTCGAACGTTCAATAAATATATAAAATAGGCTCCAAAGTCCTGAAATCCGAATGATCCGTCTGGTTTTCTCCATACATACATGCATACCTTTCAAGCAACCCTGGGATGATCTGTCTAGCTGTTGTCAATCAAAAGTTATAGGCTTGTAAAGTCGTATTTCCTACTCTGCACTTTGTCTCTGTGTCAATGATAGGCTGTGTCATAAGTCCAACAACCAAAAATTAACCTGAAATCTGAAGCAAGTTACAGGCTTGCAATGAATATCTGAACTTTCCTCTACCTAGAGGCTTGTGGCTATACACTAGCTTTAAAAATGATAAAGAAGTTTTTGGGTAGGGCTTATGATGCAGCTGATAATGCTCTGCCAAACCAGTAGGATACAAGTGGGCATGCTCACTCCAGGGACTTGCTGGTGCTGGTGATGTCACAGCTCACAGTGTAAGCAGGTAGCACCCCTATTTATAATGTTGTTATGTTTGGATAGGCTTCAGCTAGAAGCATGTTTCAGGAGTCATTTTAAAGGTAGGAGTGTGCTCATTTAAATAGAGGGCACTTGTATGGAGCAGTGTTGGCTTTCCCATGCACGGCTGCAGCGCTCCTCTGTGAATTGACCCGTTTATGTTTTTCTTTAAGTTATATTAATCGTCAACAATGTCAATTAAAGACAAAACCAGAAAGTCCATCACAGTTTTCACTTACAGAATTTGCAAGTTTCAAGATGAAATTATTAAGCGATTTACCGATAGTGGTTATTGGAACATTTGTCACATTTCTGTACACAGGCTGCTCGTGGTGGCTCAAGCAGCCTTTTCTCTCAATGGGATGGGAGAGGGGAACGATTCAGATTCGGGACTCTGCAACACACTAGAATAATATTATTGCTCCCTGACAATTGTTAAGCAATCCAATCAGACGGATCACCTTACAAGGTTGGTCTGATCTTGTGCCCACGTTAGATCATCTGCCGCAGCCAATAATGATCTGATATGTGTACAAAGCTTTAGAAACCAGTTTTGTAATGAAATTTTGTAGATCTTAAGTGATTAATACCACTGGAAATATAAATCAAAGTTTAGATTAATATTTTAAATTATTAGACCTTAATTCATTATTATTTCCCAATGATAACCTTAAAGGGCTTCTTTATCACAATTTTTTTTTTTTAATTGCCCATTACTGGAAACTATAATCCTTCAAAATTATCACTGTAACATTTGTGTAAGGAAACACCATTTCACCTTCTCCTTGCTCCTGCAGGGCTCCTCCGTCTGGCTGTGTGGTTCTGTTGCCTTCGGCTCATTCCGGCGCACTGCTCCAGTTGGGTTCAGTTCGAGGTACATCGAAGATTCATGAATGCTGCACTTGCATTCAGAGATCTTCATCAGCATTCTGGGTTCCTGTTCAGAGTGTAACCCATTATTCCTATGCTCTCCGCTGCCAGCGGTTCCCATTTAGCTGATGGAGAGCCTGTTAATTAAAATGGCCATTTTGCCTTCCTTAGTGCCTTCCTCCTATTGGTCCTCTCAGGGCCACATCTACCATTAGGCAATCTGGTGCCATCTGAGACATTTGTCTCAGATGGCACCTCTGCACTGATGAAGAAAGGTGGCAGAAAGGCAGTAGTGGGGAAAAAAAAATCCCCTTAACCGGCAAACGTGCACAAGAAGTGTGAGCACTGCCCGCATGACTCCAATACACGGTACCTGGAAGTTGCTTCAACTCCACTTCAACATTTTATATGGTTAGGTTAGCTTTAGTTTGTTAGGCTAGACAAGTCTAGTTATGCTAGTTAGCTAGTTAGATCTTGACGTGGTGGCAGGCTTACAAATCTTTTGTCTAAAATCTTTTATACTACAGAAAGTATGTCATTTCTAATGTATTGTAACAGTTGAACCAACAAATATAGCACAAGCTATAAAAGAAGTTATTTTAAACAACTAAAACCTGAAAGGAGCAATATGGTAAAGGGAACACAAGCTGTTTGAGAAAGGAATCTAATATCTGTTTCTAGTCATTTTCATTATTGGTAATTGACTGTCTGAGGAACTATTTAAATATGTGATAGGAAGTTCAAAAACTTTAAATTTTACCCACGCCCACCAGCGAAGCCACAGCCATCGGCAAAATCCCACCCATGGACAAAGCCACACCCATTTTAACTTGGCGGCGCACGAAGGGCAGCATTCAATAGTTTGGCCTAGGCAGCAAAAACCCTAGAAGTTCCCCATGTTCCTCTTTCCTTTTTATACCTTCCCAGTGCAGTGCTTCTCTTCCCATTAAAGCGTTTAGATTATTCTACTCTGCTGGTGCTGCGTTTATCTGTTTCTTCTATACTCTCTGATTTGACCCTTGCTACATTCTTGACCATTCTCTTGCCTGCTGCCTGGACCAACATTTGCTACATTTCTGACTATTCTCTTGTCTGCTGTCTGGACCAAACTTTGTTACGTTTTTGACTACCCTGTAAGTCTGACGCCACCTTGACTGACCCTGTTACTTGGCTGGCTTGCCAGACAGGTTACAGATGGGTGTGTTACTACTTATCCTTATTACTACCTCTTCTTATTCTCTAATTTGTTCTACTCTATCCTCGTCCTCTTCTGATCTGTTCTTGTCATCCTCCTCTTTGCCTGTTCTGCTTCCACGTTTTCCCAGCCTCAGTGTTAAGTCCTGGGGGCAAACATGTTTTTCTGGGCGCTGATTATCTGGTCACAAATGGGCTTGTCCATAGGTGAAGCCGGCAGTATAGATTTGGGACTTGGCACTGAAGAAAAACCTTGGAATTTGTTAGTGCATTACAATTTCTTTGTAGATCTGTCCCCTAATCATTTTACATTTCAGCTTGTAAATCAAGTGCCTTGTTATCATAAACTCTTCTGCTGCATGGAATAGGTGAATTGCATGGTTTTTAATTCCTCCTCCCATTGCTGACTAATAGTGATTACTGAGCATGCTTGACATCTCAGAAAGTCATGTCAGATGGAAGGAGTCGGTTAAGTGTAGGAGGAGAATAGTTAGGCTATGCAAAACAAGCACTTGATTGAAAGTATCAATAATTGAAATTGGAGGGAGTCACACTCAACAAAGTAATTTCCAAAATGAGTGTTTTATTTTAGTGCTGAACCATCCACACAATGTTTCGGGGGGGTCTGGGCCCCCTACCTCAGGTGGGCCCAGATTCCCCGAAATGTTGTGTGTATGGTTTCAGCACCCCGATTTCAATTATTGATACTTACCTGATGTGGCACAGACTTCAGGGGGTGCACCTCACACTTTACCTGCCCAGACTCCACAACCTGTATACATACTTAATTGAAAGCCTACAGCAACACACACCTCAGAGTAAGGGCTACTTACATGTAATTATTTTAAGAATAAAATAAATCCAAGTTATTAAAGTTACATTAGTTTCTATTTGTTAGATAACTTTTTTTTTTATAACATAAAATTTTTATTTGTTTTTCAAGTTATTTTGAATACAAAAAGTTTGTTCATAGGTTCATATCTTAATTTGTATACAATATATAAAGTATATAACAATATAAATACATGAATATATGTTGTCTCTTGAACAGGTAAGTTATCATGTCTAACCATTATCTCAATTTGACTTTTGTAAAGATTTAATAACATATTTTTATCATGGATCTGTTATCAACCTACCATAATTCCCATTTATAATAGAAGTGTTTAAAGTTACCTTGGGAGATGGCGTAAGCTTTCTCATATTGCATGTTATTAGACAGATGTAGAAATATTTCTGTTAGTTTTGGTATTTTGGTTGACTTCCAATTTTTAGTTATGAGCATTTTAGCGATTGTAAATACATGATAGAATATTGTATTGATATTTTGGGGAAAAGCATCTATATCTATGTTTAGGAGAGCCATTGCAGGTGATGGTATCAGTTTAAAACCGGTTAGAGTATTTAAAAAATAATATATTTTATTCCACATTTTTTTAATTTTAGGACACGACCAAAATATATGGAGTAGGGATGCTTCTTGGCCGCATTTTCTCCAACATAAAGGTGAGTAGTCTGGGAACCATTTGTGTAAGACAGTGGGTGTTCTGTAAAACCCCATGAATAATTTTTTATTGATTTCCCAGTGTGATATGCATTTTGATAGTTTGTAGGTCATAGAAAAATCATTTATCCATTGTTCCTGCGAGGTATTATTTTTTAGATGGAGTTCCCATTTCTCCATACATTTTAGAACTGAAAAATTATTTTTGTCATTTAGTAGAGTATAGAATAGAGATATGGCTCTGTGATATAGATAATAGGTTGTCCACAATGTCATTTTGTTTCTGACTAAATAGATCTGGTACCTTTAAGAGGAAGCTTCTAATCTGATAGTATGCTAGAAGATTTTTAAGTGGTATTTTGTATTTAGTCATCAGATCTTGAAAGGGGGTTATGTGTTCTTGGAAGACTAAGTACGAGATTTGTGTTAGACCAGTATTTTCCCATTGTCTAATATTTAAATTTGGTAAAAAACGACATAGGCTGTTTATGGTCACATATGGTATGAATACAGTTTTGAATTCAGAAGATAAGGTAAGTTTTTTTCAAGCATTTACTGTTGCTTGTATAGACAGGTAAGGTAAATAAGGTAATTGTTTTTTCAGAACTAGTAGGTCTAGGTTTGATTTTAAGGAATGTTTTTGATTCATGATTATTTCCATAGGTATCCATCTTTTGTTTTGGTCTTGAGTTATCCAAAAACGGGATTGTTCTAGTATGCTAGCCTGATAGTAATCCTCCATTTGAGGCAGTCCAATTCGTCCCATTGATCTACTCTTAAGCTAGGAACACACAGTACAGATTTCTGAAAGATGACAGACAGGATCTGCAAGATCCTGTCTGCCATCTTTCAAAGATCTGCATACACACAGTCCCGAGCGTTCTCCCTGAACTTCATAAGGAGAACGCTCAGACCGTGTGGTTCCATCAGCCACGCTAAACTCCTCTATAGGGAGTCTAGTGCGGCCGATGGAAAATGAGCGTACACACATAACAATAATGCCCCGATACCGTTGGATCCGATGGTATCGGGGCTTTATCGTTACTGTGTGTACCCAGCTTTAGTTAAGGTGAGTTGATTAATTCTTGATTTTTTCCCATTCCACAGAACGAAATTGATTTGTTTTTGTAAGCACTTAAAAAAAGATTCAGGAATAGGGATAGGGAGGGTTCTGAATTTATCTAATAATTTCGGTAAAAGCATCATTTTTAGTAGTGAAACTTTTGTTAGCCATGATAAATAGGGCTATATGACTATATGGTCAAGTCTTTGTCCGTGTCTTCTAGAAATGGTTTGAAAAATATAAATGAGTAAAAGTTATGTTGGATACCTTAATAACTGGTTTTGCGTGTCTGCAAATCAGGTATGTATTTTATTGTGTTAAATAAATGGCACAGAGAGAATAATACTGTTTAACGTTCATTTGGAATGCAAAGAGCTTCCATGCACATGTTGATTAGTGTAAAGAAGGTGAGAACAAGTAACTATTATATTTGGAGGACAATGTATTGACTTTGAGATATAAAGAGCCTGAAAAAGTCATTCTGAATTGAGGAAGCCAGTCAGATGACAAGCAAAATATCTTCAAGAACTAACTAGAACTAAATTCTAGTTGATCTAAATAAATACAACAGATATACCATGACCTGGATGAATGAGAACCTTCAGAACCTTCTTTTTTTATGAACAAAGATTTTGAGGTAACGCATTGGTGGGGGCAGGACACATTGAATTGTATAGAAAAAAATAAATGCCTCTGCATTTTTACATACTTGCGTTATAACGTTTTTAAAAAGTGCATAGTGTGAATGAGCCCTTATTCTGCAGGCTGATAGTTCAGGATAAGTCCCACACCAATGCACCAGTTGCAAACACAGAGTAATTATTTCATGTTCCTTTGTATTTGCCTTTTTATTCATAGAACAGGAACTCATGCGTTTCAAGTTACAGATGCAGCAGATTGTAACGCATTAATGTGACCGTTGATACCGTTGATGTCTATTGTCTATGGGGAAAAGAACGTCCTTGCATTTTTCAAAAACGCATATGATCCAAAAACTACACAGAACCCTCAGATTCCTGGCGAAAATATTAGAAAAACTGGAAACAGACCCATGGAAGTCAATGGGGGAAAAAAATCCAAATGTTCGGAGTAAAATAAGGGTATAAAAAGCATGGTAAGTTACAGAAATGGTCAGGGGAACATGTACATATCACCAAAACATAAATAAAATCAAATTCCCTGTGCCTATAGTAGATAACCCTGCAAAATAGATAAACCTCGATAGTAGATAACCCTGCAAAGTAAATAAACCTTGATAGTAGATAACCCTGCAAAGTACATAAACCTCTATAGTAGATAAACCTTTATAGTAGATAAACCTCTATAGTAGATAACCCTGCAAAGTATATAAACCTTGATAGTAGATAACACTGGAAAGAAGATAAACCTCTATAGAAGATAACCCTGCAAAGTAGATAAACCTCAATAGTAGATAACACTGGAAAGTAGATAAACCTTGATTATAGATAGCCCTGGAAATAAGATAAACATCTATAGTAGATAACCCTGCAAAGTTGATAACCCTCGATAGTAGATAACCTTCGAAATTAGATAATCCTGAAAAGTAGAGAACCCTCAATAGTAGATAAGCCTGCAAAGTAGATAGCCCTCAAAAGAAGGAAACCCTCAAAAGTAGATAAACCTCAATAGTAGATAACCCTAAATAGTAGATAGTCCTGCAAAGTAGGTGACACTTGAAAGAAGGTAACCCTCAAAAGTAGAAAACCCTCGATAGTAGATAATCTTCAAAGGAAAATAATCCTGAAAAGTAGGTAACCCTGGACTGTAGATAACCTTAGGAAGAAGATAATCCTCAAAAGAAGATAACACTGAAAAGTAGATAACCCTCAATAGCATATAAGCCTGCAAAGTAGATAACACTCAAAAAAGATAACCCACGAAAGTAGATAACCATCGAAAGAAGATAAATCTCAAAAGTTGATAACCCTGGAAAGTAGAGAAGCATCGAAAGAAGATAATCCTTAATAGTAGATAACCCTCAATAGAATATAACCTTGAAAATTAGATAACCATTCGATAGTAGATAACCCTCGAAAGTGGCTTTGGTAAACCTCAAAAGTAGATTCTGTAACCCTCAAGAGCAACTCTTTTCAAGGTTTAACGAAAATACATAAGATCCGAAAATCTCAAAGTTATTGTATATGGGATTTTCATAACATACTGGTAGCCATGGGTTTTTCATTACATACTGGTAGCCATGGGAATGTCATGGCCCATGGCTACCAGTATGTAATGAAATTCCCATGGCTTCAAGTATGTAATGAAATTCCCATGGCTACCAGTATGTAATGAAACTCCCATGGCTACCAGTATATAATGAAATTTCCATGGCTACCAGTATGTAATGAAGATCCCATGGCTACCAGTATATAATTAAATTGCCGGTTTGCTGCCAATATGTAATGAAAATCCCATGGCTACCACTACCAGTATGTAATGAAATTCCTATGGCTACCAGTGTGGGATGAAATTCCTATGGCTACCAGTATGTAATGGAAAGGCAACCAGTATGTAATGAAATTCCCATGGCTACCAGTATGTAATGAAAAACCCATGGCTACTAGAATGTAATGAAATTTCCATGGCTACCAGTATGTGATCAAATTCCCATCACTAGCATTTAATGAAATAGCTACCAGTATGTAATGAAATTCCTATGGCTACCAGTATGTGATGAAATTCTCATGGCTATCCGGTAGATAAAGTTTGTTGGGTTAAGCTAGGTCACATTAGTTAAGGTCCTACTGTAGACATGGTGTCTACTTTGACATGGTGGCAGGCTTACATATCTTTTGGCCAAAACCTTTTATTCCACAAGAAGTAGAAGGGGTGGGGGTGCTATTCTAGAGGGTGGCTCTTTTAATGTATTGAAAATAAATGGAGGATTGATGTTAATATAATGATAATGACGCTAGTTAAATCAAAGTGTACAAAGCCCCTCCCACTTCTGGACAACTTACACCCACTTACAAAGCACCACCCAATTTCAAAACCACACCCCTTCCGGGGCATGCGTTGGGGCAACATCTGGAATTTTCTTTCATGTGCCAAAAAGTCTAGTAACGGCCCTGCCTGGCAGTGACAATGCTCTGTGAGTTTGGACATCTCTAGTCATTGGATCCGACATGGATTTCTCTAAAGTTTTACACCGGATCTACACATATTATAGTGTTATGTTTATATTTGTTACGTGAAAACAAATGTATTTCCTGTAATTAATTGTCTGTGGGTTTATCTGTTGTATTCAATAAGATCAACTGGACTTGAAGTTTAGTTCTTGAAGATGTTTCGCTAGTCATCCGACTGGCTTTCTCAATTCAGAATGACTTGTACAAGAATCTGTGGCAATTATGTACCCTGGAAAATCCCAATTAGCGTTTCACAGCCAAGTGTTAAGGGCCTGATTGGATAGTGGCTAAGAGGTGTTATAGGAATGCCCAGAGTAAGGTGTCAAAACAGCATTGTACATGGCAGTCAGTTGGTGTCGAACCCCCCCCACCTCTATTTAGGTTTGGTTTTTTTTATTTTCACATAAATGGCCTTCTTCACACCTCTCTTGAACCAGTCACGTTCCTTTGCCAATATGTTAACATTACAATCTTCAAAGGTATGTCCTTTATCCTTAAGATGCAGGTACACGGCTGACCCGAGGAATTGGCTCTTCTGTGCTGGGCCATACATTGATGCAGTTGCTGTTTGGTCTCCCCCACATACAAATCAGAGCATTCTTCACTGCACTGCGTATATGATGTCGCTTTTCTTGTGTTTCGGTATTGGGTCTTTTGGTTGTACCAATTGCTGCCTCAGTGTGTTGTTCGGTTTAAAGCAGACAGGGATACGGTGTTTTTTGAAAATTCTTCTTAATTTCTCGGAGACCCCTGATACATGGGATGACCATGTTCTTTCTCCTGTCTTGCTTTTCTCCTTCACTGTTGGTATTCGTGTTCTTTTCTTTCCTTCTACTTCTTTTGACAAAGGCCCAGTCTGGATATCCACAAGTTTTAAGGGCTCCTCTGAGATGTTTCATTTCTTTAGCCTTCACCTCTGTGCTAGTGGGGATGTTCTTAGCTCTGTGTTGCAGGGTTCTGATGACACCCAGCTTGTGATCTAAAGGGCGGTGGGAGTCAAACATCAAATAATGATCTGTGTGTGTTGGTTTTCTGTAAACCTCTACTTCCAGTTTACCATTTTCCTTAACTTCTACCAAGCAGTCCAAGAAAGCCAGTTTGTTGTTTTGTATCTCTTCCCTTGTAAATTTGATGTTTTGGTCTACCGCATTGATTTGTTCTGTGAAAGCTTGTACTTCCTTCTGGTGGATTTTAACCCAGGTGTCATCCACATATCTGAACCAGTGGCTGGGTGCTATGCCATTAAAGGTATTAAGCGCCTGTTTTTCTACCTCCTCCATGTAAAGGTTGGCCACAATGGGTGAAACTGGAGATCCCATAGCACATCCGTGTTTTTGCTTATAGAACTTATCCCTGTATTTGAAATAGGTGATATTCAGGCATAAGTCCAGTAAGGAACACACTTGTTCTGGGTTGAGATCAGTTCTGCTGGTAAGAGTTGGTTTATTAAATTTATTAAATATTCAGGGCTCATATACATCACATCTATAGGTCACAGTTACCACCTCTCAGCAGAAGTTTGCTTGGTGCTTTATACCAGACATTCAACAACATATGCATAATGCATGGTATATTGGGTTAGATTGATTAGGAAAGTCTAGTTAATTAATGTAACACAGTGAAATACAACAAACCAGCCTTTCACCAGAATAAATCAGTTTTCATTTATACTACTCACCTTCAGTTACCATAGCTACTGTATCTTAATATAGAGAATATTTTGTTTTTCAAACCCTAATGAGTATGTTTACAAGCATTGTAGGATAAGCTACCATGCATTAAATGTTCATACAATTTCATGTACCTCCACTGGAGGAATTCTAGGTAGTACATTTATTTATAAACTAAACAGCATAGCTGACAATACGTATACACGAATAACATGTTAAGCTATTTTTGTTTAAGTTGTACCGCTCAAGTAATACTGGCTATACACCTATAAGACATCACGCATCAAATGTCTAAATATTAGTGATATTTTAACCTTGGAATTTATCATCAAAAAGCAAATATTAGAAAACTGAAAATAAGAAAATAGAAAAGTCAAAAACTGTATTGGTAACATTCAGGGAGATTCAATAAAAGTTCTTATCGTTTAAAATGGTGCTAATTTTGCCCCAACCAATCAGATCTTATTTAACATTTGAAAGCTAACATCTGATTGGTCGGTGCAAAATTAGCACCATTTTAAACGATAAGAACTTTTATTGAATAACCCTGATAGTGTTTAAAAATTCTAAACTGCGATTGAAAATAAAAATAATTCCAATTAAATTGGGTTTGGATCAGATTTCCGGGAAGTTCAATAGGTTCCTCAAAACTGCTATTGGAACGAAAGTCACCATTTTTGACTAAAGGCCCATACACTACGGACTCACCACAAACTCACTTGATGTTCACACAACGTCAGAGCATTGTAAAATGAGTGGGCAAGGTGGGGAATTTTCATTGGGGAAACATTGGAAGTTAAAGACTGTTAGAAGTTGAGGGAACATCAGGAGGCAAGTATGTAGTGTATGGCCAGCTCATTGTTGACCATATGTATCAGATCTAAAGGAATATGAGTTACCCTTTGAGGCTTTTAAGTGTCATAAACAATGTTTGACAGGAAAAAAAATCTTTGTTTAAATATGAATATCATCTACCACTGCCCACTCACAATAGCTTTATACTGTATGAGAAAAGGTTTACCCATTATGTAATATATGCTGTAACATTTCATTAACCATTAGACCAATATACAGATTGTCAGGAAGTGCAATGTTCCAAATGACTTTGAGCTGAATTACAAAATCTCTCTAGGAGGGGTCATATGATTCATACCAGGCTGTTGGGAATTCTACTGACATCCTGAACATCCTGGTTTTAAAACAAGTCGCTTCACTCTTATTATTGTGTGAAAGAAAACTGCTAACAGTATGAATATGACTCTCGCCATAAAGAATTCCTTCCCTTCTCCAAGAGCCAATCGGAAATATTCCTGGATTAACTCAAACTGTATGTATTAATACTTTTTTACTCTTGCGGGTTTTATTGATGGAACAGCACAGTCATTTTAACCAGTGGACATACCCTTTAAATTTGGAATTTATTACATTTAAGTTCCCCTTTAACTAACTAAATACAATCTTTACCCTTTAAATTTGGAAATAGTTACATTTTAGTTCCCCTTTAGCAAACTAAATACAATCTCCACCAATTCTTCATTTTCTTGCAATAGAACTTTTTAAAATATCATCTATTATTGGGGCCAAATGTCAGGGAAGTTATGAAGGGGGATATATAATGTTTATTACTATAACCATGGAATTGCTTTTTTCACAGTTAATGAGATGTTTGCATAGAAACATGATGTTAACAGAAAGATATGGCAAAATAAAGGCTGCTTTCTGGCATATTGATACAGGAATATAGTAGTCATAGCGTTTTAACTGTTTTATTGTGTGGGGGCGTCATTACATCTCATAATATTTTAATGCAATATAAGGTACAAGAGTTTGCCCATGCCATTAATTTGCAGCAGCCAATCAGATGTTATCTAACTACACTAACGCAGTAAAAAGCTAGCATATGATTGGTTGCTGAAAATTGATTGCACAGGCAAACTTTTTAACCTCTTATTGATTAGAACAATTTTGTTTTGCAAATCAGAAATGTAAATAATTTTTTAAAACAATATAATTAAAATATGAAATCAAAGAGAAATTTACTCTCATTCCTATTCTGACCATTTCTTATCATAATCTTTATCTTCAACTAAAGTCTCTCTCATTTCTCAGCTCGAGTTAATATGGAATCAAGATAAGAACTGGTTCAACACTCTGAGCTCTCTCACATCTGAACATGTGTCACTATACCTGTAGCTAATCCCTCCTTCTTTAGACTTTGTCCTCCATTTCCCGACCATCAGGGTTGCTAAGCACCTGTGTGTCTGCACTCAGACTGAATCCCATACTGGAGTTGACCAGCTGCTAATAACCATAAAATGCCATAACTTGCACACAAAGAGGAATATTGGCAGTGCACAGTTTGACTTAATAAATACCGGAGGCAATGATGGGCCGATGTCAGTTGAATGTTCTTCAGAATCAGATGAAAACTTGATCAGACAGGGCAGTAAATTTTAGCAATTTATATCTTATATATTTATAGATTTTAAATAATTAAATCTATATATTTAATGGATCTTCTGTGGCTAATGGACGTAATTTCACCCTGGATGACCAGTCATAAATGGCGTACAGTCAGTGGGGTTGGAATATCAGCTTGTGTTACCCAGCCTTAGTGCCATGGCTCTCACTGTGCCTCCAATACAAACTGCCCTACAGCCCCAACAGTGCATCCCTTACAGTGCAATTGGTATATGTATAGGGTTGGATGTGCCAACTAGGATATCAAGTGGGCCCAAAGTCCTTTCACCAATCAAATCAGAGAAAATGTACATACAGAGGTAATTTACAGGGAGATTCAATAAAAGTTTTTATCGTTAAAAATTTTGCTAATTTTGCCCCAACCAATCATATGTTAAATTTTAAATATCTGATTGGCTGGGGCAAAAGTAGCACCATTTTTAACAATAAGAACTTTTTTTTGAATCTAAGTGGGCCTCTTACCTTGAATGTCTATGTCTCCTATAATGAATTCTAACCACAATATTCCTTCCTATAGG
This sequence comes from Hymenochirus boettgeri, assembly GCA_019447015.1. Taxonomy (NCBI): domain Eukaryota; kingdom Metazoa; phylum Chordata; class Amphibia; order Anura; family Pipidae; genus Hymenochirus; species Hymenochirus boettgeri. The sequence goes on along the minus strand of CM033476.1, from coordinate 283,362,753 downwards.
TTAAAATGGACATGTTGCTAGGGTAGTGCTCTGTGGTAAATAGTAAAAAGCTGGTGGTGATTTGAGGCATTTTAGGCCATGTTATTACATTTTAGGGACTTTCTCCCTCCAATGTACTAAAATGTTATCAAATTCCTAATTAAACGTTTAATACCTTTTATTCTTTTATACATTTTATTATTTATTATCTCATTTTACATATATCAAGCAAGAATTATTTTTCGGGGAAAAATGTATAATTTATTGCTGCCTATCTGTCGGATGGAAAAGTAAATATATGAATCCCCTATTTCCTCTTTTCTCAGCAGGCACGTTTGAAGTCACATGTCTTGCCCTGAGCGTGTGAAGCCCTGCAAGGCATTGCCTGCGGTCTGTGCACTGCAGAGATCTATAAGGGAGGGTATTTCAAAGCTTTCCCACTGCCGTTAATAATGCATCAACCCTGTCTGCTGAGGAACATTTTATTCTGAGTAAACACACAAGGCAATACAGTCCTCAACCTGTTGCAGCTCTGCTGGCCCTTGGAGATTGGCTTTCTGGGGGAGGTAAACTTTAACTATTGCACTGCTAAATGTCTTGAAATCTAGGAAATCCTTCAACAGAAGAAATCTAGCATTGAATATTATACGTATAGTTATATACACGGCCGGAGCAAGATGGGGAGCTTTCAACCTCCTACCATTTAAAATCTTGGGTTTAGAGGCCTTTTTAAGGGTTTGAGGCCATGAACATTTGCCTTTTTTGCACCTACAGTATGTATAGTATAGTATAGTATTTGAAGTTGAATAACGACATACGTCCATCCAGCCCAACCCATCTAGCAATATCCTCATTTCCTGGCTTACTGTTGATCCAGAGGAAGACAAAAAACCCACCAAATTTATGAAGGGGGAAAAATTCTTTCCTGACTCCAAGTGGCAATCAGAAATTTCCCTGGATCAACTCTACTTTATGTATCAATACCAGTAACTTGTAACATTCCTTGTTTGCAGAAACTCATCCAGCTTTTTTTTTTAAACTGATCAGCGAACCTGCCATAACAACGTCCACTGGAAGACAGTTCCATAGCCTTACCGTTCTCACAGTGAAAAACCCTTTCCGAGCTTGAAGCCTAAACCTTTTTTCTTCAAGTCTTAAGGGATGTCCTCGTGTCCTTTGACATGTTCTATTGGTGAACAATGCCCCAGATAGTTTATTGTATGGCCCGTTAATGTATTTATACACAGTAATCATATCCCCACGCAAGCGCCTTTTCTCCAGCGTACATAATTGTATTGTCTCCCTTCATATTCAAGCTCCCCCAATCCCCTTATTAATTTAGTTGCCCTTCTCTGAACCCTTTCCATTTCAAAGATGTCCTTTGTGTACACAGGATTCCAAAATTGCCCTGCATATTCCAAATGAGGCCTTACCAATGTTTTGTAAAGAGGGAGAATAACATTTTCCTCCCTTGAATCCATACCTCTCTTTATACAAGACAATACCATTCTGGCTCTGGCTGTTACCGCCTGGCACTACTTGCAACAATTGCACATCCTCTGAAGGATCAACCTTGCTGACAATACCCACTTCCAAATCATTAATAAATAGATTAAATAGAAGCGGCCCCAACACAGAACCCAGTGGTACCCCACTTAGCACTTTAGTGCATAATGATGAAGTCCCATTTACAACTACTCTCTCTGCATCCTATTCATTAACCAATTTTCTATCCATGTACAAATGTGACTACCCAGACCAACAGACCTCAGCTTATACATTAGTCGTCTATGGGGGACTGTATCAAAAGCCTTTGAAAAATCCAAGTAAACTACATCTACTGCTATGCCAGTATAATATCTAACATGCACTCCACGATGTTAGATATTACCAGAGCTCCTTTTCTAGTAGGAACCTCAACCACCTGTGAGAGAAAATTATCCTGCAGCAAATTCAGGAACTCGTCGCCTTTTTCTGTGATGGCAGTTCCACTACACCAATCAATGTCAGGGTAATGAAAGTACCCCATAATGAGCACACTCCCCAAACTTGCAGCCCTTGCCAACTGCATATGAAGTTGACTCCCCTCCTCTCTGCTAGCATTTGGCTTCTTATAGCAGACACCAACAATGACATTACCCCCTTTCCTGTTGCCTAATTCCACCCATATTGCCTCCACTTTAACATCCATATCGCCAGTTATCTCTTCTTTTAAATTTGGCTTCAATTCTTTTTTTACATAAACACATACTCCTCCCCCTTTCCTTTTTTCTCTGTCCTGCCTTAACAAGGCATATCCTTCTAAATTTACAGCCCTGTCATGAGAACTGTTCAACCACGTTTCTGCTATACCTTATTACATCATACTTTTCATTCAATGTATCTGTTGTATTCAATTAGATCAACTGGACTTGAAGTTTAGTTCTTGAAGACGTTTTACTAGTCATCCGACTGGCTTTCTCAATTCAGAATGACAAGAATCTGTTGGCAATTAAGTACCCTGAAAAGTCCCAATTAGCATATGACAACCAGGTGTTAGGGACCTTCTGAATGCAAGGTGTTGTTTGCATTGAGGCTAAGAGATGTTATAAAAACTGCCCAGGGTAAGGTGTCAAAACAGCATTGTACATGGCAGATATATGGTGTCAAATCCTCCACCTCTAATCAGAGTTGATCCAGTTGATCTAATTGAATACAACAAATATACCATGACCTGGATGAATGAGAACCTTCACAAGCATTTTTCATTCAATGCCTTAATTTCCAGTTCACCCATTTTGTCAGCCAGGCTTCCCTCATTTGCAAACATACATTTTAGATTATGATCCTGTAATTTCTTCGTACACTTTAATACGCATGCCTCCCTATCCCCTATGCTAGCCCCACCCCCCTTTCCACCTGCCACTGGCCTATCTACACCCTGCTTTCCTCCCAAACCTAGTTTAAAATCTCCTCCAACCCTCTAGCCATCTTCTCCCCTAAAACAGCTGCACCACCATCAGTGAGGTGCAACCCATCCCTACTAAAGAGCCTGTAGCCAACAGCAAAGTCTGCCCAGTTCTCAATAAACCCAAACCCTTCTTCCTTACATCACCTTCTTAGCCACGCATTAATGCACCTAAGCTCCCGCTGTCTCCCTGGCTTAGCACAGGGCTGCGGTAGTATTTCTGAAAACACTACCCTGGAGGTCCTTGCTTTTAACTTGGCCCCTAGCTCTTGGAAATCATGTTTAAGGACCTCACCTCCTCCTCTAACTTTGTCATTGGCACCAATGTGAACCAAGACTGCCGGGTCACACCCGGCCCCACCCAATATTCTGTCTACACGATCCACCACATGCTGAACCCTAGCACCAGGCAGGCAACACACAGTTCGGCATGTAGGGTCTTGGCGGCAGATTACCCTATCTACCTTCCTTATAATGGAGTCCCCTACCACTACCACCTGCCTTGCATTCCTGATCCTTCGTTCCTTCTCCCTTGTAAGGGACCCTTTCACTCTAGTTCATTTCACTTACAGGAAACTTCCTTTTGTTAGGTCCAAACCACAGTTCCAACCAATGTGAATCCTATTTAACTAATAGGCCCCAGCCCCCACACCATGGGTGTAACATTTTCCAATCAGATGTCATTCAAATGTTTTATTGCTGTACAAGACCAACAAAATGTTTCATCTTATTCAATAAGCCCAGTTGTGCACTGTCAGTCAGGAAGTAATCCCATAAAATGGTTCTACCATTCCCTGACTTTCTGCATTGTTCATTTGAGACAAATTATAGATTTTCCCTTTGTTCCTGTATCATGTGCTGAATTAAAAAACACAGCGAGGACTGCAGGTTGCATTCTGTTGACATCTATACAAATTAGGATATTTTATTGAGATAAGCTCCTTCTTTTTGGATGACAACTTGGAGATTGTGGCTGCTTAGGCCTTATAGCCAAAAATAAACTACTTAAGCAAAGCAGGTTTCATACCTGGGGATCAGATTCCATAGCTGGGGACCTGGACTATATTTCTAACCATTATCCTCCCCTGGATTACATCACATAACATCACCTCCATTAACCTCTATGGCTCTGGGAGGCATTACTGCCAAAGAACACCCCTCAACCATGAGAAGTGACTAGCTTCCTGTTTCTAATCTTGCTGTGCTCTTCTTTGCGCTACTCCTTATGTCTGATTGACAAGATAACTCCCTAAATGGCAGTTGCCATAGATTGTAGGTCAAGGCATGGGTTTCATGTACAACCACAAATGATTCTAGTGTGGAGATAATGAATCTGATCTTTTGTTAGAAACCTGCCTTTAGCTTTTTAAAGAAGAAATATGCCCCATATGTAATTGGTTTTCTGTATCCACTTATTCATAGTTAATCAGCAATTAACTTTCCAGAGTCATCTTTCATTAAATGCAAGCAAATGTTTGATGGGTTGCTATAGGAGACAAACCTGGGTCAAACTTGCCCCATGGTACACTATAACCATTATTTTCTATTGACAGTTATTCATTAATTAGTTCCTCCTACATTTATAGGCAAACAAGACAATAATGCAAGAGATGTAGCTTTCAGAATTGCAGAGTATGGAATGTATATCTCTTTAAGTAAAATAGAGCAAGCTGCCATACTTCTTATTTTATTTTTAACAACATTAAAAGGCATGTCCACCCCCAACTAAAATTTGCCCTACTGTGTAATGTAAAAAAAAAAATCCTTACCTTCCTCCTCCAGGTTTGGGGAACGTTCCAGTCATGGGTGATTTCAATGACACAGCCATTAATTGGAGTAGGGAAACTGCCAACACTTTAGAAGGTATCAAGTTCAAGTAAATTTGCTATATGAACATTGTAGAAGAATGCTTTGTTTGATCTGGTAATATCTAAAAACTATTAGCTCATTCCTGGTTCTGATTAACTATAGTGTGCATGATCGTGCATGCGCTCTATAGTTAATCAGATACAGGAAGTGTTTATGACCTGTCAGTGTGACAGCAGAGGATAGCATGAAAGGTAAGGTTCTTCTATCTTTCCTGGATCCACAGGCGTTGATTGAAGAATGGAAGGTAAGGCATAGCTCCTTAACCTCCCAGTCTTCAATCAATGCATTAAAGTAATAGTTCACAAAAAATTGGGTCTGCGCATGTGTGGCTTAAGGTTCAGGTAAAAAGGGAAATTGAAAGAAGGAAAGTAGCATTTAGAATAATTAAATCAGAGGGAACAGAACAATCCTTTATGAATTATAAAAGCTGTCAGAAGGATTGTAAGAAAGCAATTAAGCTAACTTAAACAGCATGTTCACCCCCAAAACTAAAATTTAACCCCTTACTGGCCACATTAAAACAAGCTTTACCTTACATTGCTGCTCAAAATGGTTCCCCTGCTGTGCCCCTCCAAAGTCCAGGAAACTGCTGTGTAGGAGCAGTGTGTGACTCATGCTGTGTCTGAATCTGCCTCAACCTCGTCATGGTTTGAGGCATGCTCAGTGCAGCCCTCCCTCTCCCTCCCTCTCCCTCCCGTTTTTCTCTCCCTCCCCCTTATATTAAAACCTTTGGGTATGCGGTAGGGCATGCTCCCCCAGCCCCAACCGCATTAATATTATTGTTAGAAAGTCCCCCAATCTTTACTAACCATCCCTCTCTCCTCCGCTGTTCAGAACTCCCGGCAGCCACGACCGTGATTTGCTGCCTCTCCATGCAAGCAGAGGGCCGGAACACTGCGGCGGAGGAAAGAGGGAAGGTAAGTAAGGATCGGGGGACTTTCTAACAATAATATTAATGCGGTTGGGGTTGGGGGAGCATGCCCTACCGCATATCAAAAGTTTTTAAAAGGGGTGGACATGCCCTTTAAAAAGAAAATGAAGTACAGATGGCCTTGAAAAAAAACAAAAAACAAATATATATATATATATATATATATATATATATATATATATATATATACACATACATACATGGATAGAGAATTGGTTGTTCGATCACTTACAGAGAGTTGTTGTCAACAGAGCTTCATCTATTTGGGCAAAAGTTCTATGTGGATATCTGTTGTATTCAATTAGATCAACTGGACTTGACGTTTAGTTCTTAAAGCTGTTTCGATAGTCATCCGGCTGGCTTTCTCAATTCAGAATGACTTGTACAAGAATCTGTGGCAATTATGTACCCTGGAAAATCCCAATTAGCATATCACAGCCAAGTGTTAAGGGCATGATTGGATAGTGGCTAAGAGGTGTTATAGGAACGCCCAGAGTAAGGTGTCAAAACAGCATTGTACATGGCAGACAGTTGGTGTCGAACCCCCCCACCTCTATTTATGCTTGGTTTCTTGATTTTCACATAAATGGCCTCCTTAACACCTCTCTTGAACCAGTCACGTTCCTTTGCCAATATTTTAACATTACAATCTTCAAGAACTAAACTTCAAGTCCAGTTGTTCTAATTGAATACAATGACCTGGATGAATGAGAACCTTCACAAGCATGTTCTATGTGGAGTTCCTCAGGGTTCCATACTGGGCCACTTCTATTTAATCTGTTTATAAATGAATTCGTTGGGAAACTTAAAATGATGTGCAATTGCTACAAGCGGACCTAGATAGATTTAATGTTGAAAAAATTTAAGGTGATGCATTTGGAGTTTAACATTCCTTGTGCCACCTACACAATAAATGGCTCTGTGAATTGCTGTTGGAAAAAGAATTAGCCTTGTATAAAAAGGGGTATGGATCCAAGGGAGAAAAATATTATTCTCTCTCTCTTTACAAGCACTGTTCAGGCCTCATTTGGCATATGCGGTGCAGTTTTGGAATCCCATAAATAAAATGGAAAATAACAATTCAGAAAAGAGCAGCTAAATTAATAAGGAGGTTGGAGAGGCTTGGCCATGCAGACATATTAACTAAGGGCTGTTTATATTGGAGAAGCCATAAGAGATATGATTGCTTTATAAAAATATAATAATGTACCATACAAAATGCTCTCATTGTTCACCAAGAGGTAATTTCAGAGGGCTCGTGGACATCCTTTAAGATTATGTTAAGAAACTGGTGAAACTGTGCAATTGTCTTCTAGCAGATGTGGTAATGGCAAGTTCATTGAATAGCTTTAAAAGTCGCCTGGATAGAAGTTTCTAAAATTCTAAAATATTGACTTAATGGTATTAATGCATTTAAATTTTGTTAATCCAGGAATTGTTTTCCATTTGAAACCCCTCTCCAGCTGGATTAAATGGACAAATGTCTTTATCCAACCTTCAGTACTATGTTTCTATATATGTTACTATGTTACATTTCAGAAAATTACCAGTGAGTTTTTTTCCACACAGTTTTAAAAATGATAAAAAAGACACTTCTGTAATAGAGATGTCCGAACTTCGCAAAATCCGGTCCGCTCGAGGATCCGCAAATTTTCGAAAAAATTCGAAAATCCACGAGCCGAACCATTAAAACCTATTAAAATAAAAGTTCGGCAAAATTCGTTCTTCGAAAAAATGAGTGTTCTACGACAGTACGAGGATTCCTCAGGATTTTTTGAAAATACGAGGATTCTTCGAAAATACGGACCCGAAAATGTGGCTTGCTCTGTCCAAAAATGTGAAAAATCCGTGAAATTTTTAATTTACGAGGATTTCTCGTATTTTCCCGTGTTTTCGAAAATACGAGAAATCCTCGTAATTTCGAAAATTTTCGAAAACGGAAAACCGGAAAACCGGAAAATCCGCGATATCCGCCTTTCGTGAACAAGGTAAATCTGCCGCGGATCCGGGTTTAGATCCGCAAACTGGGCCATCACTATTCTGTAATAGCTTAAACGGCACAATTGGTTCTTTACTATAAAAGCAGAAAGATTGGGGAATGCTCTGCCTTGTAATGTTGTTAAGAGAGAAACTCTAAAAGAGGTTTGGATGTTTTCTTAGTGACAGAATATCTAGGGCTACAGTTAACAATATCCATATGCAATAAGTTATGTGGAGGAGTGTTCTAGTTGTAATCCTGTAGTACCTGTAGTACTACAGGAGATAACTACAAGCGGTAATAAATCATAGCTGATCATGCTGTCTACTGCCAAGTCAGTCTATGTGTCTGCCAGCTGACAGTCTACTGATCAGTAGCTCTGTAGGGCCAGAACATCGGACCAAAGTTGGCCCATTAGTACCAGGGCTTAGCAATAGTAACTTGAATTTAGAAACAAGAGCCAAAAAAAAAACAAAAAAAAAACATGAATTCTTCAGATAGGAACCTTCATCTTTTTAAATACCTTTAATGGGAATACAATCCAGCTTTATCGAGCCATCAGTTTGTGCAGCAATGGCCTGAATTATAATGCCACAAAAGGATTACATGAGTTTGCCACATTGCTGAAAACAGTTACAGTAGAAAAGCAAGAAAGATCTAAAAGCTCAGTTATTAAGCCTCCTAAACCTTCCTAGTAATCCATTCATAAGTCTGAAAGCAATATAACCTAGATTTGGGTGCTATATTACATATACCCCATTTTCCACTATATTCTCAATTATCTCTGGTGACAGATGTTTACTAGTTCACCACTATCACCACACACACCCCTCCCCTTCATATATAAATGGACAGTTTGCAAAAAAAATAAAAAAATACCAGCCATGTTGCATGCCTTTAGATGCATTATGCAGGCATTAATAGTAGAGATGTAATGTGGGTTTTAATAGAACCCAGTTTCTATTAAAATCTTTGAATTATGGAACGAACTAACCCACAAATGTACCGTTCGCTAACCCAGGAAGGATCGTTTGTTCATTCGATAATCCTCAAATGTACCGTTCGCTAACCCAGGAAGGATCGTTCATACATTCGATAATGTACCGTTCACTAACCCAGGAAGGATCGTTCATACATTCGATAATGTACCGTTCGCTAACCCAGGAAGGATCGTTTGTTCATTCGATAATCCTCGAATGTGCCGTTCGCTAACACAGGAAGGTTCGCTCATACGTTCGACAATCCTCAAATGTATTGTCGAATGAAGCTTGCGCAAAACCTGACAATTGCCCGCCTGACTTTAGGAAGTGTTTTAACAAGTTTGGTGACAGTGACAGTTCCCCAGACTATTTCCCAGGTGCCACAGCCATTTACAGTAAGTTACCACTGTTAATTTAGCTGTAAATCACTCAGACTTTTCGAACTATCACTCCCCCATAGACTTAAATGGGTCCGAATTCGAACTTTCCAAAAATTTCGAAAGTTGGAAAACGGAATGAAACTCAACAGTTTTGAACATCTCTAGTGAGTAGAAGCATCAAGGGTAACTGCTGATGGAGTAAAAATTGAAGCTTAAAGAAATAAACTAAAGCTTTATTTACATTTAAACAAATAAAGATATTTGTATTTTCCAAACACTTGTATTTCCCAAAAGACATTTAGATATTGTAGCAAACAAAGTACATTCAGAATTTTTTTTTTTTAAAGGAATATATTTTATTTAATGATTCTTCACAGTTTCTCAACGCATACTGCACTTCTCTGTTTCATTAAATTTCAATAAATTATCTCCTATAATTGGTAAATCATTCCATGTTTGTTCTTTCCACAGCAAGGCAATTTCATGTAATAAAGTTACTACGAATCCTAGACGCGATTGGGAAATATTTCCTTTACTTTCCGCTAACAGAAGGAGCAGCTGTGATTTGATTTGCAGATGAAGCTCACTTGCTGCATGATGTGAGTCATGCGACCCATCGCTCTTTTATTGGGATGAATGCGCTGGTTCAGCCAAATGCGCCATTTGTAAATCCCACCCTTTTTAAATGGAAATACTTGGATATGAAAAGTTTCCTTCATATCCTGTTCTAAATGAAATAAAAGAGTTAATTGTGCATTGGAGTGGCCACCGTGTGAAACTATATTTTTTTAAGAAAATAATTCTGGGTGTGTTATATATAGAGATGTAATGTGGGTTTCAATAGAACCCAGTTTTTAATCGAATTTGAGGATTTCAAAGTCCCGACGAAACTTTCGGAACTCCCGGATTTCACGAAACCCAAATTTTTTTGAGTTTTGGATTTTTATCGAAATTCGATAATTATCGAATTTACGGGCCGTTCGCTAACCCTCGAATGTACCGTTCGCTAACCCTAGAAAGGATTGTTCGATAATCCTTGAATGTACCGTTCGCTAACACTAGGAAGGATTGTTCATTTATTCAAGAATCCTCAAATGTACCGTTCGCTAACCCTAGGGAGGATTGTTTGTTTGTTCGATAATCCTCGAATGTACCGTTCGCTAACCCTAGGAAGGATTGTTCGTTTGTTCAATAATCCTTGAATGTACAGTTTGCTTACCCTAAGAAAGATCGTTCGTTCATTCGATAATCCTCAAATGTACCGTTCGCTAACCCTAGTAAGGATTGTTTGTTCGATAATCCTCGAATGTACCGTTCGCTAACCCTAGGAAGGATTGTTCGTTCGTTCGATAATCCTCGAATGTACCATTCGCTAACCCTAGGAAGGATCGTTTGTTCGATAATCCTCGAATGTACCGTTCGCTAACCCTAGGAAGGGAACGAACGACACAATCCTTCCTAGGGTTAGCGAACGGTACATTCGAGGATTATCGAACAAAACAATCCTTACTAGGGTTAGCGAACGGTACATTTGAGGATTATCGAATGAACGAACGATCTTTCTTAGGTAAGCAAACTGTACATTCAAGGATTATTGAACAAACGAACAATCCTTCCTAGGGTTAGCGAACGGTACATTCGAGGATTATCGAACAAACAAACAATCCTCCCTAGGTTTAGCGAACGGTACATTTGAGGATTCTTGAATAAATAACAATCCTTCCTAGTGTTAGCGAACGGTACATTCAGGATTATCGAACGATCCTTCCTAGGGTTGCGAACGGTACATTCAAGGATTATTGAACAAAAGAACAATCCTTTCTGGTTAGCGAACGGTACATTCGAGGGTTAGCGACAGCGGCCCGTAAATTCGATAATTATCGAATTTCGATAAAAACCCAAAACTCAAAAAATTTGGGTTTCGTGAAATCCGGGTTTCCGAAAGTTTCGTCGGGACTTTGAAATCCTCAAATTCGATTAAAAACTGGGTTCTATTGAAACCACATTACATCTCTATATATAACACACCCAGAATTATTTTCTTAAAAAATATAGTTTCACACGGTGGCCACTCCAATGCACAATTAACTCTTTTATTTCATTTAGAACAGGATATGAAGGAAACTTTTCATATCCAAGTATTTCCATTTAAAAAGGGTGGGATTTACAAATGGCGCATTTGGCTGAACCAGCGCATTCATCCCAATAAAAGAGCGATGGGTCGCATGACTCACATCATGCCCAAGTGAGCTTCATCTGCAAACAAATCACAGCTGCTCCTTCTGTTAGCGGAAAGTAAAGGAAATATTTCCCAATCGCGTCTAGGATTCGTAGTAACTTATTACATGAAATTGCCTTGCTGTGGAAAGAACAAACATGGAATGATTTACCAATTATAGGAGATAATTTATTGAAATTTAATGAAACGAGAAGTGCAGTATGCGTTGAGAAACTGTGAAGAATCATTAAATAAATATATTCCTTTAAAAAAAAAAATTCTGAATGTACTTTGTTTGCTACAATATCTAAATGTCTTTTGGGAAATACAAGTGTTTGGAAAATACAAATATCTTTATTTGTTTAAATGTAATAAAGCTTTAGTTTATTTCTTTAAGCTTCAATTTTTACTCCATCAGCAGTTACCCTTGATGCTTCTACTCACTAGAGATGTTCAAAACTGTTGAGTTTCATTCCGTTTTCCAACTTTCGAAATTTTTGGAAAGTTCGAATTCGGACCCATTTAAGTCTATGGGGGAGTGATAGTTCGAAAAGTCTGAGTGATTTCAGCTAAATTAACAGTGGTAACTTACTGTAAATGGCTGTGGCACCTGGGAAATAGTCGGGGAACTGTCACTGTCACCAAACTTGTTAAAACACTTCCTAAAGTCAGGCGGGCAATTGTCAGGTTTTGCGCAAGCTTCATTCGACATACTTTGAGGATTGTCGAACGTATGAGCGAACCTTCCTGTGTTAGCGAACGGCACATTCGAGGATTATCGAACGAACGAACGATCCTTCCTAGGGTTAGCGAACGGTACATTCGAGGATTATCGAATGAACAAACGATCCTTCCTGGGTAAACGAACGTACATTACTATGTATGAACGTCCTTCCTGGGTTAGTGAACGGTACATTATCGAATGTATGACACGTCCTTCCTGGGTTAGCGAACGGTACATTTGAGGATTTCGAATGAACAAACGATCCTTCCTGGGTTAGCGAACGGTACATTTGTGGGTTAGTTCGTTCCATAATTCAAAGATTTTAATAGAAACTGGGTTCTATTAAAACCCACATTACATCTCTACTATTAATGCCTGCATAATATCTAAAGGCATGCACATGGCTGGTATTTTTTTTTTTTTTGCAAACTGTCCATTTATATATGAAGGGAGGGGTTGTGTGGTGATAGTGGTGAACTAGTAACCATCTGTCACCAGAGATAATTGAGAATATAGTGGAAAATGGGGTATATGTAATATAGCACCCAAATCTAGGTATATTGCTTTCAACTTATGAATGGATTACTAGGAAGGTTTAGGAGGCTTAATAACTGACTTTTAGATCTTTCTTGCTTTTCTACTGAACTGTTTTCAGCAATGTGGCAAACTCATGTAATCTTTTGTGGCATTATAATTCAGGCCATTGCTGCACAAACTGATGGCTCGATAAAGCTGGATTGTATTCCCATTAAAGGTATTTAAAAAGATGAAGGTTCCTATCTGAAGAATTCATGTTTTTTTTTTTGTTTTTTTTTTGGCTCTTGTTTCTAAATTCAAGTTACTATTGCTAAGCCCTGGTACTAATGGGCCAACTTTGGTCCGATGTTCTGGCCCTACAGGCTACTGATCAGTAGACTGTCAGCTGGCAGACACATAGACTGACTTGGCAGTAGACAGCATGATCAGCTATTTTTATAACCGCTTGTAGTTATCTCCTGTAGTACTACAGGTACTACAGGATTACAACTAGAACACTCCTCCACATAACTTATTGCATATGGATATTGTTAACTGTAGCCCTAGATTTCTGTACTAAGAAAACATCCAACCTCTTTTAGAGTTTTCTCTCTAACAACATTACAAGGCAGAGCATTCCCCAATCTTTCTGCTTTTATAGTAAAGAACCAATGTGCCGTTTAAGCTATTACAGATAGTGATGGCCCAGTTTGCGGATCTAAACCCGGATCCGCGGCAGATTTACCTTGTTCACGAAAGGCGGATATCGCGGATTTTCCGTTTTTTCCGGTTTTCCGTTTTCGAAAATTTTCGAAATTACGAGGATTTCTCGTATTTTCGAAAACACGGGAAAATACAGAAATCCTCGTAAATTAAAAATTTCACGGATTTTTCACATTTTTGGACAGAGCAACACATTTTCGGGTCCGTATTTTCGAAGAATCCTCGTATTTTCAAAAAATCCTGAGGAATCCCGTATTGTCGTAGAACACTCATTTTTTCGAAGACGAATTTTGCCGAACTTTTATTTTAATAGGTTTTAATGGTTCGGCTCGTGGATTTTCGAATTTTTTCGAAAATTTGCGGATCCTCGAGCGGACCGGATTTTGCGAAGTTCGGACTCTCATTACAGAAGTGTCTTTTTTATCATTTTTAAAACTGTGTGGAAAAAAACTCACTGGTAATTTTCTGAAATGTAACATGTAACATATATAGAAACATAGTACTGAAGGTTGGATAAGACATTTGTCCATTTAATCCAGCTGGAGAGGGTTTCAAATGGAAAACAATTCCTGGATAACAAAATTTAATGCATTAATCCCATTAAGTCAATATTTTAGAATTTTAGAAACTTCTATCCAGGCGACTTTTAAGCTATTCAATGAACTTGCCATTACCACATCTGCTAGAAGACAATTGCACAGTTTCACCAGTTTCTTAACATAATCTTAAAGGATGTCCACGACCCTCTGAAATTACCTCTTGGTGAACAATGAGAGCATTTTGTATGGTACATTATTATATTTTTATAAAGCAATCATATCTTCTATGGCTTCTCCATATAAACAGCCCTTGTTAATATGTCTGCATGGCCAAGCCTCTCCAACCTCCTTATTAATTTAGCTGCTCTTTTCTGAATTGTTATTTTCCATTTTATTATGGGATTCCAAAACTGCACCGCATATGCCAAATGAGGCCTGAACAGTGCTTGTAAGAGAGAGAGAATATATTTTCTCCCTTGGATCCATACCCCTTTTTATACAGGCTAATTCTTTTTCCAACAGCAATTCACAGAGCCATTTATTGTGTAGGTGGCACAAGGAATGTTAAACTCCAAATGCATCACCTTAAATTTTTTCAACATTAAATCTATCTAGGTCCGCTGTAGCAATTGCACATCATTTTAAGTTTCCACGATTCATTTATAAACAGATTAAATAGAAGTGGCCCAGTATGAACCCTGAGAACTCCACATAGAACATGCTTGTGAAGATCCTCATTCATCCAGGTCATTGTATTCATTAGAACAACTGGACTTGAAGTTTAGTTCTTGAAGATTGTAATGTTAAAATATTGGCAAAGGAACGTGACTGGTTCAAGAAGGTGTAAGGAGGCCATTTATGTGAAATCAAGAAACCAAGCTAAATAGAGGTGGGGGGTTCGACACCAACTGTCTGCCATGTACAAGGCTGTTTTGACACCTTACTCTGGGCGTTCCTATAACACCTCTTAGCCACTATCCAATCATGCCCTTAACACTTGGCTGTGATATGCTAATTGGGATTTCCAGGGTACATAATTGCCACAGATTCTTGTACAAGTCATTCTGAATTGAGAAAGCCAGCCGGATGACTATCGAAACAGCTTTAAGAACTAAACGTCAAGTCCAGTTGATCTAATTGAATACAACAGATATCCACATAGAACTTTTGCCCAAATAGATGAAGCTCGTTGACAACAACTCTCTGTAAGTGATCGAACAACCAATTCTCTATCCATGTATGTATGTGTATATATATATTATTAATATATTATATATATATATATATATATATTATTATAATATTGTTTTTTTGTTTTTTTTCAAGGCCATCTGTACTTCTTCATTTTCTTTTTAAAGGGCATGTCCACCCCTTTTAAAAACTTTTGATATGCGGTAGGGCATGCTCCCCCAACCCCACCGCATTAATATTATGGTTAGAAAGTCCCCCGATCCTTACTTACCTTCCCTCTTTCCTCCGCCGCATGTTCCGGCCCTCTCTTGCATGGATAGGCAGCAATCACGGTCGTGGCTGCCGGGAGTTCTGAACAGCGGAGAGAGAGGGATGGTTAGTAAAGATTGGGGGACTTTCTAACATAATATTAATGCGGTTGGGGCTGGGGAGCATGCCCTCCGCTACCCAAAGGTTTTAATATAAGGGGGAGGGAGAGAAAAACGGGAGGGAGAGGGAGGGAGAGGAGGGCTGCACTGAGCATGCCTCAAACCATGACGAGGTTGAGGCAGATTCAGACACAGCATGAGTCACACACTGCTCCTACACAGCAGTTTCCTGGACTTTGGAGGGGCACAGCAGGGAACCATTTTGAGCAGCAATGTAAGGTAAAGCTTGTTTTATTTGGCCATAAGGGGTTATTTTAGTTTTGGGGGTGAACATGCTGTTTAAGTTAGCTTAATTGCTTTCTTACAATCCTTCTGACAGCTTTTATAATTCATAAAGAGATTTTCTGTTCCTCTTGATTTATTATTCTAAATGCTACTTTCCTTCTTTCACATTTCCCTTTTTACCTGAACCTTAAGCCACACATGCGCAGACCCATTTTTTTTTGAACTATTACTTTAATGATTGATTGAAGACTGGGAGGTTAAGGAGCTAGGCCTTACCTTCCATTCTTCAATCAACGCCTGTGGATCCGAAAGATAAAGAACCTCTACCTTTCATGCTATCCTCTGCTGTCACACTGACAGGTCATAAACACTTCCTGTATCTGATTACTATAGAGCGCATGCACGATCATGCACACTATTAATCAGAACCAGGAATGAGCTAATAGTTTTTAGATATTACCAGATCAAACAAAGCATTCTTCTACAATGTTCAATAGCAAATTTACTTGAACTTGATACCTTCTAAAGTGTTGCAGTTTCCCTACTCCAATTAATGGCTGTTTCATTGAAATCACCCATGACTGGAACGTTCCCCAAACCTGGAGGAGGAAGGTAAGGATTTTTTTTTTACATTACACAGTAGGGCAAATTTTAGTTGGGGGTGGACATGCCTTTTAATGTTGTTAAAAATAAAATAAGAAGTATGGCAGCTTGCTCTATTTTACTTAAAGAGATATACATTCCATACTCTGCAATTCTGAAGCTACATCTCTGCATTATTGTCTTTTTTGCCTATAAATGTAGGAGGAACTAATTAATGAATAACTTTCAATAGAAAATAATGGTTATAGTGTACCATGGGGCAAGTTTGACCCAGGTTTGTCTCCTATAGCAACCCATCAAACATTTGCTTGCATTTAATGAAAGATGACTCTGGAAAGTTAATTGCTGATTAACTATGAATAAGTGGTACAGAAAACCAATTACATATGGGGCATATTTCTTCTTTAAAAACTAAGGCAGGTTTCTAACAAAGATCAGATTCATTATCTCCACACTAGAATCATTTGTGGTTGTACATGAAACCCATGCCTTGACCTACAATCTATGGCAACTGCCATTTAGGGAGTTATCTTGTCAATCAGACATAAGGAGTAGCGCAAAGAAGAGCACAGCAAGATTAGAAACAGAACTAGTCACTTCTCAGTTGTGAGGGGTGTTCTTTGGCAGTAATGCCTCCCAGAGCCATAGAGGTTAATGGAGGTGATGTTATGTGTGTAATCCAGGGGAGGATATGGTTAGAAATATAGTCCAGGTCCCAGCTATGGAATCTGATCCCCAGGTATGAAACCTGCTTTGCTTAAGTAGTTTATTTTGGCTATAAGGCCTAAGCAGCCACAATCTCCAAGTTGTCATCCAAAAAGAAGGAGCTTATCTCAATAAATATCCTAATTTGTATAGATGTCAACAGAATGCAACCTGCAGTCCTCGCTGTGTTTTTTATTCAGCACATTTACAGAACAAAGGGAAAATCTATAATTTGTCTCAATGAACAATGCAGAAGTCAGGGAATGGTAGAACCATTTTTGGGATTACTTCCTGACTGACAGTGCACAACTGGGCTTATTGAAGATATGAAACTTTTGTTGGTCTTGTACAGCAATAAAACTTTAATGACATCTGATTGGAAAATGTTACAACCCATGTGTGGGGGCTGGGGCCTATTAGTTAAATAGGATTCACATTGGTTGGAACTGTGGTTTGGACCTAACAAAAGGAAGTTTTCCTGTAAGTGAAATGAACTAGAGTGAAAGGGTCCCTTACAAGGGAGAAGGAACGAAGGATCAGGAATGCAAGGCAGGTGGTAGTGGAGGACTCCATTATAAGGAAGTAGATAGGTAATCTGCCGCCAAGACCCTACATGCCGAACTGTGTGTTGCCGGCCTGGTGCTAGGGTTCAGCATGTGGTGATCGTGTAGACGAATATTGGGTGGGGCCGGTGTTGACCCGGCAGTCTTGGTTCACATTGGTGCCAATGACAAAGTTAGAGGGAGGTGAGGTCCTAAAACATGATTTCCAAGACTAGGGGCCAAGTTAAAAGCAAGGACCTCCAGTAGTGTTTTCAGAAATACTACCGCAGCCCTGTGCTAAGCCAGGGAGACAGCGGGAGCTTAGGTGCATTAAGTCTGGCTAAGAAGGTGATGTAAGGAAGAAGGGTTTGGGTTTATTGAGAACTGGGCAGACTTTGCTGTTGGCTACAGGCTCTTTAGTAGGGATGGGTTGCACCTCACTGATGGTGGTGCAGCTTTTTTAGGGGAGAAGATGCTAGAGGGTTGGAGGAGATTTTAAACTAGGTTTGGGAGAGAAACAGGGTGTAGATAGGCCAGTGGCAGGTGGAAAGGGGGTGGGGGCTAGCATAGGGGATAGGGAGGCATGCGTATAAAGTGTACGAAGAAATTACAGGATCATAATCTAAATGTATGTTTGCAAATGAGGGAAGCCTGGCTGACAAAATGGGTGAACGGAAATTAAGGCATTGAATGAAAAATGCTTGTGAAGGTTCTCATTCATTCCAGGTCATGTATATTTTTGTATTCAATTAGATCCCTGGATCACTCTGATTAGAGTGTGGAGGATTTGACACCTATATCTGCCATGTACAATGCTGTTTTGACACCCTTACCCTGGGCAGTTTTTATAAACATCTCTTAGCCTCAATCAAACAACACCTTGCATTCAGAAGGTCCCAACACCTGGTTGTCATATGCTAATTTGGGACTTTCAGGGTACTTATGGCCAACAGATTCTTGTCATCGGAATTGAGAAAGCCAGTCGGATCTAGTAAAACGTCTTCAAGAACTAAACTTCAAGTCCAGTTGACCTAATTGATACAACAGATACATTGAATGAAAAGTATGGTGTATAAGGTAATATCAGTTCGATAATCCTCGAATGTACCGTTCGCTAACCCTAGGAAGGATTGTTCGTTCGATAATCCTGGAATGTACCTGGTTATTATATGGTTATGACATTACTAGGTATTATATTACAGACCATGTCCCAGGTGCCACAGCCATTTACAGTAAGTTACCACTCTCCCATAGACTTAAATGGGTCCGAATTAGAAAATTTCGAAAGTTCGAAAACGTAACGAAACAACGGTTTCAAACATCTCTAGTTATATATACTTGGAACATATCTAAGAAACAGGCAGCTGTTTATCTCACTGGTGACAAGAACCCAAATATAGAACTTTCCCTTTGGGTAATGTTTGTGTTTCTCTGCAATATTGTGACATGATTTTTATTAGTTGTGACTAGATAGTGGAAGTCAGGTTACAGAGACATTGCCTAGCAGCTTGATCTATTTATGAGTTCTACACAATACCTGTTCAGTGCAGAAACCTTATGAGTTTTATTGGGAGAGACTGCATCTCTTAAACAAGCGTTTTACGTCTTGCTTAGCACAGACCAAGAAAATATACACTGTTTCAGGTTGAAACTCCTGGTTCTGGATCAAAATTATGCTGCTTGAAGCGACACACAACACTGTTCTACAAAACAACCAGCAGAACAAACCTGGCAATTTCATGCATCTTTATGGACAGACACTTTAGTAATAAAAGATCATTGTATTGTAAAGTGTTTCTATTGCAGTATTGCTCAAAGTAGTATTGAGGACAGCAACTAACTTGTAAAAAAAAAAAAAAAAATGAAAAGTACCTTGAGAGGGAGGCAGGATTAATTATTCCTACCTCCCAATATCATTTTGTTGAGAAGTATCAGCACATACAGTTTTCATCTGCCAGGTTAGTGTATTAGGCTTCTCTGTATTAAAGATAGAGGTCGAAGCACTGATGAAGCCTGGTAGAAGCAGCTTTCTTTGTGCTGGTGCTTGTCACAGAAATGGTATTAGCAAGTAGGAATTACCAATCTGATCTCATTACCCCAGGTACCTTTCATTTTAATTTTATATGCACTATAGTTCTCTTTTGTACTGTGCTCTAAACACTGATAGGATTGTGTTAATAAGTAGTTTTTAATAGTAAAATAACTAATTTTGCATTGCAAAAAAGACAGTCCGTCATGTTCAACCCAATCTTCTCTTTCTATCCTTAAAATAAAAATCCATTAATGGAGAGAAATGCATGCTGTAGTGGAAATTAACTACCGGTACATTGTAACTCATTTAAGGGACCTGTATTTGCTATGGGAAATTCCCTTTAGTGTGAATGAAGATTTCATCACCAAACTGTCATTAACATGGTTATATGCATGACTATATAAAGAAAGGACAACAATGTGTGCAATATGTATATTTACAAATGTAGTTTGCATGAAAATCACTCTATAGTAATGTCAGTAACAGATATGTGTAAAATTGGCCTATTGGAGTAAAGCATCATCCATCACTAGTAGTTGTACTAGTCATTGAAATACTGATAAATCTGGGCATTGTATTTCAAATACAAAATATGGAAGTATTTTAAGTATGCATTCAAAATGAAACTATTAAAACAAATCCCCATGATCATTATTGTCTAGCTGCTACTCAGCACACCTCTAAAGAGTAGTTCTACCCGCTTTAATATGTGTTCCTAGCATTAATTTGCCATGTTGAGGAGTGAGGTATTCTACAAAAACAATTAAGTGGCCTGACCTGTTTTCCTGCCTGTAAATTCAATCCTGCTGTCCATAGCTATACTGGAAAGACACACTTAAAGGTGTGTAAGTATCCGTTGGCCATTCTGAAAGTGGGAGCCTGTTAGGTCTAGCCTGTTTGAGCAAGACTTTGCCCGGCATAGGACATCTAGATTGAATCCAAGAGAGAAGACCTAGTGGTTTAGGTCCTCACCCTAAGTACTATAAGGGGAGTTGGTTTTAGGGTATAATTCATCTTTTATAAATGTAAAAACAATGAAAAACGCATTTAATGGAATCGTCATCAGAACTCAACAATTCATTGTTTATCTGTACAAGTGGGACTGAAGCCAAAAAGTTGTGACTATCCTTTCCTGCAGATTACAGGGCATACAGAGATTAAATAATTGACAGGGGAAAAGGAAAGTAACATGGAGTAGAAATGAGTGCCCTAAAGATATTCCTGGTTCTCCAGGGCATCATGACCAGGTTAAACCTGCTAGTGGTCCACTATTCTATATAAAATAGGAGTACTGTACAGAATATTGTCTTCCCTTAAAGAAAAAATCGTTGTAAAGGGGCAGCTGGTAAAATAAAGTTAGTGTGAAGCATGACTAGTTTATGCACAGGCCCTTCTTAGAAGATGTCATCAGCAGTTAGAGAGAAATATACAGTAACAAGTAACAAATGAGTGGAAAGCCTTACAGAACTGTATAAAATGTTTGTATTGAATCCAGACTTTTATTGGAAGATAGAGTGTCTGATCCATTCAGTTAGATCAACTGGACTTAAAGTTTAGTTCTTGAAGACGTTTCGCTAGTCATCCGATTGGCTTTCTCAATTCAGAATGACTTGTACAAGAATCAGTTGGCAATAAAAGTTGGTAGGAGAACATGTTGTAGCTAATCTGGCTTAAAGAAAAAGTTCGGAAGGAAAATCATTATATTTTAATTAAATTCTTTAAATGAATCAGTTATTTTACATATTTGCTTTGTTTTTAGTTTTTTTTATTAATTTGTTTCATTGCCTTTGCTATACCCTGCTGAGGTTGGTTTTGAGCTGCTATTTTAGGTCCTGGAACCATCACACTTAAAGTAATTGGTTGCAGAGTGATTTAAAGGGCATGTCCACCCCCAAAACTTAACTCATTACCGGCCCTACTAAGTAGTTTATAAAAATCTTTACCTTACATCTCTGCTCCAAATTGTTCTCCAGCAATGCTTTTCCAAAGTCCAGGAAAGTGAAGTGAAGAAGGGGCACCTTATTCCCCCGAAACGTTGTGTTTTGTGTGATGTGGGGTTCACAATAAACTTATAACCTTTTGGAGTGCGATCCTCAGCCTTTTTTATTTTGAAGTGAAGGAGGTGTCTGTGAGCCATGCGGTCCTTGCTGATTCCTCAACCTCGACAAGGCGCTGTGGTGCCCTTTACTTCCCTCCCTCCATCAGGATCCATCCTCTTCGGCCGTTGCACCTAGCGTGAAAAGGTTTGTCAAGGGTCTAGAAAAAGGTGCAAAATTTTGACCATGTTCTTTATCTGCAACAACCAATCAAATGCAATCAAATATTTTCAAACTGTAGTAGGCCAGTAAAAAGGTATTATCTGATTGGTTATAGTGATGGGCCTGAACTCGAACCTGAACCCAAGTTTGAGTCAAACTTTATGAGTTTCAGAAGAACTCTGAACTATCCAAACTAGCCTTCAATTCCGGCAACCCTCGAATGTATCGTTAGGTAACCCTCGAATGTATCATTCGATTTCATTAACCCTTGAATGTAGCTTTCATTTTCGGTAACCATTGAAAGTATCATTCGAAAACCCTCAAATTATCATTCTTTAACCCTCGAATTGTCCATAAACCTCGAATGTAACATTTAAAAACCCGACAATTGCCCGATTGTGAGGGAAGGAAGTGTTTAAACGCGTTTTGGTCATATGTACGTGTTCCAGGCCATTTCCCAGGTGCCACAGCCATTTACAGAAAGTTACCTTTGCTATTTTTTCTGTATTTAATCCAAACTTTTGAACTATTTCTCTCCAATGGATTCATTTTCTTCATTTTCGAACTTCCGAAGTTCGAAAATGAACCGAACTTCAGTAATTTCAGAATTCTCTAATTGGTTATGTCAAATTAACAGCTCGGGTAAGTTTTGAACCTCTTATTGGATAATCCTTCTATTGTTTACTATTAGGCTCCTGCATACAGGAAGTCAGTACCTGGCACCAAAGTTTCAACAAAATAATACAAAGCACCTTATGTAGGTCATCTAAAGGTAATACTGGGCAATAAATACAGGGGATTATATAATGGAGAGCAACAGTGCTTTCCACATCTAGGCCTAATGCATTATATCATTATTATTGGCCCCCTATTAAGTCATAGATTATATTGATCACTCAATAATAATTTGTAAAAATAAATAAATAAAATAACACCACAGTTTCAAAGTGACTTCTAATACCTTATATTACACAGCAAGGGGTACATTATGCTTTTTATATATATATATATATATATATATATATATATATATATATATTATATAGGTAGTATAAAATTACCCATTAAAGTTACAGTATTTTGGCAATATACGTAACTAATATTGTGACCATAGTAAACTTCTCTGTCTCTCATGGGCAAGTCTAAATATTACTGCATTATCCCAGTAAAATAATTCTAATTTCACTCACATGGTTTTTAAATATGATCTGACATGAAAAGGAAACTGCATTAGATACCATCCCCCACCTCCCAACCTCAACTTTATTCTCAATAAGTTAAACTGATTCACAATACTATTAGTTCACATTTAGTTCAAATTGCTTAAATGTTATTAATGGATTATTATAATATGTAATAAATGATAATATATTATTATAGCCTATTTTTCTTGATATAATTTAAAGCATTTGCTTTATAAAATGGCCGTTTCAAGCTCAGCCATCTTGTCAGTTTGCTTTCTGAGTCCTAACACTTTAATGAGATGAAAGTCTCAGCTTCCTGCCTTATATTTAGAGATGTCCGAACTTCGCAAAATCCGGTCCGCTCGAGGATCCGTGAATTTTCTAAAAAATTAGAAAATTTTAAAATCCGCGAGCGGATCCATTAAAATGAAAAAAATCCTCAAAAATACGAGAAATCCTCGTAATTTCGAAATTTTTCGA
This sequence comes from Hymenochirus boettgeri, assembly GCA_019447015.1. Taxonomy (NCBI): domain Eukaryota; kingdom Metazoa; phylum Chordata; class Amphibia; order Anura; family Pipidae; genus Hymenochirus; species Hymenochirus boettgeri. Next base: position 283,339,321 of record CM033476.1, on the reverse strand, counting down.
AAATACGAGAAATCCTTGTAATTTTGAAAATTTTCGAAAATACGTATTTTCACACATTTTCAAAAATACAAGAAATCCTCGTAATTCCGAAAATGTTCAAAAATACGAGAAATCCGCGGTTCGGAAGTTTGGAGGGTGGAAAATCCGGAAAAATACGCCGTTCGCGAACGGGATAAATCCGCGGCGGATCCGGGTTCGGATCCGCGAACCGGCCATCCCTACTTATATTCTAGAAAATGTCTCTGTAACTTTAAATACTTTCAATAGATAAGCAACTGACCTGACTGTGAGTTCCATATTGTTTTGATGTACGAAAAATTATTGTGTATGTTTTGTCTTTTTTTCTACTCATCTTATTTTTCCAGACAGCTAGAGATGAACAAAACCATCCACCAGAGGGTCTGTGGAATGTGTTTGAATTCCACCGAACTGAAAATACACATCAAGCTCAGTTTTTCAAGGTTTCGCCATTGAAGTTTTTAGCTGATTTTCAACATTTTCGGTGCTGAATTCTGTTAGTTCTGGGAAATTTCAAAACAGGTGCTTCCACCTTAAATCCAGATTCATTTCGAAAAACCAGAACTCATTATTACTCCAAATTATATTCCATTAAAAGGAAAAGGAAACTCTCCTACCACATTTATCTAACATTAGGATCTTTAAAGTTAAATTACTTGTTTTTACGATAATTCCTTTGTAAATTGCACCTCCCTTTAGTTTTTAAAGACAATAAATTTTTAAACTCAGATCAGATTGTGCCCCAACCAATCAGCTTTTAAATGATAGCTAACATGTGATTGGTTGGGGCAAAATTTGCACCATTTTTAACGATAAGAATTTTTATTAATTACATACGTCTGTATATGTCAGAATAGAAACCCAGGGAAACAATGGATTTCAAAATTTGTAAATCGTAGGATTACCAGGTTTCCTATTAACCAGTCAATAAATCTTGGATCCGAAAGCCAAGCCTTCTGGCAGTAATTGCTGCATAAGCCAGTAAACATCTAGAAAAATTAAACCTAGAGGAACCAAGATGTGCAGTTTGACAGAATTCACCCTTGAGGACATACTGGCAATAATAATAATACTGGCTCCGATAATATTGAAATGATCTCAAAGCTCTTGATTAAATTTTCTCTCTGGATGCTGGAGTTTGGTAATATTGAATAGCTAATGACTTCTTGGTGAGTTTATTATAAAAAAAAAAAAATCCTCAAGACAAACTTCACATGACGATAATAACAGGCCTAATGTCTAATTTAAAGGGGAAGGAAGTCTAATAATAATTTTAAGGAGTACCCCTCATAAATTTACTGTATACTTTTTATTAGGATCACTTTGATCAGAAATCAGGCAACATTTGTTTTAGGGTGGAATTGCCCTTTAAATTCAAGAGGCAGTGACACCCCTTACGATTAGGATTAGCAAATAGATACTAAACACTTTCCAATCAGGCTTCCAAAGAGGGCTGGGACCTCTTTGGGGTGGACCCCAACCCAGCTCCACCCCAGACCATCTCACCCCTAATCACTTGAAAACGGCGAAGAAAATCTAAATGCTGAGTGTATAGATCAGCGCGTAATAAAATAATCACTTTTACATTATCAGTGTGCTTTTGCCCTGTATTTTAATTTACCAATATTGTACCACATGACATGGAACTGAGAAATCTATTTCCAATTTTCCCCCCAAGAACTCCTGCATAATTTGTTTCTTGCTACATCCTCGGAATGCCCAAGCCCTGACCATTCCAGGACAAAGCTTAGATCTCCAGTACAGGGGAACAGGTCCCTTGACCTTGGTAAATAAGAATAAGAACATCTCAAACTTTTTTACAATGTGGCACAGTAGACAATATTTAAATTATCGTGCAATGGTTATTTTTATAGTAATGCATGAAACAGAATTTACAAAATTAGGCTGCTGAAAATATCACCACAAAAAAGCGACAGGCCTCTGGCTATCTCATGGCTCCCCAATGTGTCTCACTATTCAAAAAACAGATCTATTCAACTTATTATAAAATTATCAGAGCAAGGGAGGGTAGTGGAGCAGTTCAAGGCAATCTTCCATCGCAGAAATTAATTAAAGGGCATGTCCACCCTTAAATCAAATAACTGGTTACTTGTCTGTTATCTTCCAGCATCCCAACTGCTATTTTTACCAGTTTATAACATGCATTTGTAACTAAAAGTTCTAGTTCATTCTGACAAACGTATCTGCCATGTCCCTCTGCTCAATGAGCTTTTTATAAGCTTGAGCATGTGCAGAGTAGGCAGCAGGTGAAACAGCAGTTGATCATTGGTTTTTTGTTTTAAAGGTGAACATTCCTTTTAGAGTATTTACAAATTTTGTGAGAACAAAATGGAGGAAAGTGGGCAAGATTTGATTTCTCGTTTCCTAAATGCTAAATATTATTTAAATTCATTAAAGGATAAGTACATGCAAAGTACATTTTGATACATGATACATGGCAGCCATCAAGAAACCAGATTACATTCAGTGTAGACTCCTGATAAAACTCTTGATCTGGATTCAAAGGAAAAATCTTGAAGAATAGTTCACTCGAAAAGTGAACTTTTCCTTTAATGTATTGATTGAAGCCCAGGAATTTAAGGAGCTATGCCTTACCTCCCATTCTTCAATCAAAATCTCAGGAGCCAGGAACGATATTTACCTTTTAAGTGATCCACCAGTCATAATATATTGACACAGGTATAAAATATTATATATTAAAGTTATAATATGACACATTATAACATATTATACTTCAGTTATAATATAGGGCAGAACAGTGTCTCAGTGGCTAGCATTGATGCCTTGGACACATCTGGAAGGAGTTAATATGTTCTCCCCGTGCTTGCATGGGTTTCCTCCGGGCACTCCAGTTTTCCCCACAATCATAAAGACATACTGATAGGTTGTTTGTGTCAAATAAATGTGCTTAGATTGTAAGCTCTTTGGGCAGGGCCTGATGTGAATATAAACCACAATAATAATAATAATAATAATATTAATAATAAAAATAATATATTGAATATATAATATCAATATTATATATTTGATATTATAGTCATATTAACATGAGTATAAAATATTTTATATTTTATTATATCATACTTAAATATATTAACACAAATGTAATATATATAATATATTAGAGTCATAATATAATGACTCGTGCCTAGAGATGGAGATGAAATCTCTTGGTTTCGATTTGCTGGCAGTTTTGTGAAATTCCATGAAAATTCATGAAACAGAAATGTTGCTGCCAAAGCATATTAAAGTCAACGGGAGGCATGTTTTGCATATAACATACCGTAACTTATTTCATAGGCTAATGGCAATGTTGAAAGTGTACAAATGACATAGGAAGCTGGGGAATGGCCATGTGCAACTAATTTAAATATATATATATATATATATATATTATTTTTTTTTTTTTTTTTTTTTTTTTTATTGTCTTATAAAGGTAAAGTTCAGTGGAAAAAAATTTTTATCTACTTGTCCTTCCATTTTGAAAAATCAGCTGAATTTATACCACTTGCTATTCCCTGCTGTTGACATTAGTGAACTGACATTTTAGGTTCTGTGACGGTCCTTCTTCTTCCCAGAATGCACACTACCTTGGAATGTTCCTAAAAGCAATGGCGCCGCTACGTTAAAAGGTTTGGTGCACATGCCCCAGGTCTTTGGGAAAGTGCCCCGGATCCTTTTTCCTGTTATTCGTAACAAAGTGCCCGAACCCAAGAAGAAAGCTGCAATTTGGTTTAAAAGTTTCTCATGGAAACCTTGATTTTTCTGGATGTGCGCATGGGTGGTGCGCACATCCAGGGAATGGGAACGTGTATCGAGATGGGGAAAAACTATAGTAGGCGACCTACAGTAGCTGGTGACCCGTTCCAAACTCTGCTCTACCTGGCTGCCTACCTGCCATCAGTGATCATTGTTTTATGGCTAAAAATAATGATTGTTTTGCCGTATTAGTCCAATATATAGTAAAAAGTAGAGTACTGTAATACTTTTAATGGATTAACAGTTTATTTTAGTAGACAACTTTCGAGGGACCAACCCTCTTCCTCAGGTCAGAGCAGCTCTGACCTGAGGAAGAGGGTTGATCCCTCGAAAGCTTGTCTAATAAAATAAACTGTTAGTCCATTAAAAGCATCACAGTACTCTACTTTTTACTACTGTTTTGTGGCTGACACAGTAAGTTAGAACTACCAGTCTTACAGGGCTATGGAAGGAGATCCATGAACCAGTCAGTGTGGGGCCAGTTTGCTACCAGTATATAACACAAATGCCAGTTTGCTACTAGTATATAATGAAAATGCCAGTTTGCTACTAGTATATAACGAAAATGCCAGTTTGCTACCAGTATATAAATAAAAATGCCAGTTTGCTACCAGTATATAACAAAAATGCCAGTTTGCTACTATTATATAACACAAATGTCAGTTTGCTACCAGTATATATAACACAAATGCCAGTTTGCTACCAGTATATATAACACAAATGCCAGTTTGCTACCAGTATATAACAAAAAATGCTAGTTTGCTAGCAGTATATAAATAAAAATGCCAGTTTGCTACAAGTATATAAATAAAAATGCCAATTTGCTACCAGTATATAACAAAAAAATGCCAGTTTGCTTCCAGTATATACGGTAATAAAATTACCATTTGTTATCGGTATATAATAAAATTGCCAGTTTGCTACCATTAAAATTGCATACTGTGCTTCTGTGTCATTCATTTGTGTATCTCTGTCTACCTCTTATCTCTGTCTTTCTGTCTATTTTTCAGTATCTGGCTGTGTATCTATCTTTGTCTGTGTTTGCCTCTCTGGCTATCTGTCCATCTCTTTTAACTACCTAGAGGGTGTGGCTTAATTGGGGTGGGGAAGGGGCCACCCCTTAGGCACAGGGAGCAAGGGGTGCATGTACATGGGGGCGCACATGGGGGGTGCTTGCACGAGGTGTGTGCGCCGTGGGGGTTGCTAGTATATATACAGGGTGATAGAAATTTTTGCTCACAGACAACAGTGCTAGTTCGTTTCGCCACCATCCATGCAGCAGATAAAAAGGTCTCCTTGACCTTTTTTCAGTACTGTTTGTAGAAACATTAGATAAACATAGAAGCAATGATGGCTAGTGGTCTGGATGGCAAGCTAATTGGCAGGCTGGCTAGTGGAGTAGCTATTAGAATTCCCACTCAACTTATACAGCACCAAAACTCTAGGATGCCATATTTTATAGTCAGGGTACTGGTACATTATCATTGTAAATTGGACCACAGTTTAAGGGTCATAAGTCCATTATGTGGTGTGTAATTCCCAAGATCCCTGTATTGTTGGTCTAGCTGTTTTTTTAAGTCATGCAGATGGAAAGTAGATATTCTGGGTACTTTATTCTAGATAAAGATGGCCGAACTATATAAAGTTCTGTCCGTTCAAATTCGGACCCATTAAAGTCAAAGGAGTGATAGTTCAAAAATCTGGGTGATTTAAAGCTAAACTAACAATGGTAACTTACTGTAAATGGCTGTGGCACCTCGAAAATGGTCTGAGGAACATGTCACTATCACCAATCGGGTTATGCGCAAGCTATATTCGAGGTTTACGGACAATTCAAGGGTTACCGAATTATACTTTCGAGGTTTAGCGAAAATAGAACCATAAATTTGAGGGTTACCGAAATCGAACAATACTTTCTAGGATTACTGAAAATGGATGATACTTTCGAGGATTAGTGAACAATACATTCTAGGGTTACCGAAAACAAATGATACTTTCAAGAGTCACCGAAAATCGAAGGCTACATTCGAGGGTTAGTGAATGATACATTCTAGGGTTAGCTAAAACGATCCGTACATTCGAGGGTTACCGAAAACAAATAATACTTTTAAGGGTTAGTGAACGATACATTCTAGGGTTAACGAACGGATAATTATCGAAAATACAGCCGCGTGTCCAGAAAAACTAACTAGTTCGAATAGTTCGAGTCCTTCCAAACTCATTAAGTTGGGCTCGAACTCGGGTTCAAGTTCGGTTTTGGGTCCATCTCTAATTCTAGATATTTGAACTGTGGTAGCACCCCAATATATTTGTAAGAATTAGCCTTTTATACTTGCTTATGCACCTTGAAAAGTGAAATTGAATTTTGATGTGGACATTATTGGCTACAGACTGACTTACATATATATTAGGTGCACAGTATGGATTGTGGTATCCATGGTTGCACTTGATTACCGAGACCTCCCAAAAATGTTTTTAGTGGTTATGGTTTTATGGGACTACCGGTAACAGTCCTATATCGCATATGTGTTTAAATGTGAATGTTGAAGGTATGATTCTGTGAATAAAGTAATGATTTGTGGAATTTACTACATATATATATTTATGGCCTTGTTATTTATAGTGTGAGTACCATTTTGACTGCAGGTTGTAGGACATGTTTGGGGCTATGTAGGGAGAACTGCTATTGGGTATTTGAGTCTTAAAGTCGCATTAACCAATGTAACAAGACACAAATAACAGCATTTTCAGCAGTGCACAAAAGCATGCTTGCGCAACCACCACAACCAATGTTCCAAGCCGATTGCAACTCTTTAGCACAAAATCTTTAATGCAAGCAAACAGCTGACATTAAAGATTCAGAATAGTTTAATACCATTACAACATGAGAAAAGTAAATGATTAAGTAAAAATCTTAAAAAAACTTTCAACCAATCATAATGCAGATATTCACAAGATGTTTAAATGGGGAAAAAACTGCTTCTTCCAGGTCACCCTGTTTTGGTCCAGTTTACATACAATATAAAACTCGTCTTCTGTGAAATTTGGATACCAATTTGGTTATTACATATTACAAATTCAATTTCAATCAAAGCTTAAAATGATACAGTTTAATCTAAGGCAATCTCTGCAGGTTCCAAATTTGTGTTGCTTTTACCAGTTAGGTCTCGGAATAATGACGGGCGTCTGAAACCAATACCCAAGCGCCCCTCCCCCCCATCATTACTGCTAGATCAATTATTATGGCATTTAAATTAGTTTTATGACTTATTTGCAAATACATGTATTTCACTGGGTTGTCAGGGCCTTTCAGGTCTGAAAAAAATTCTACTTCACTTTCTTTTAATTTTTTTGAGCTATAAAGGCATATACATATATTTCTCTCCCAGTCAAACCTCAGCTTCATCATGTTGCTGTCATACAAGTTCATGGCTGATTGCTTTTCTATGCCCCAGCTCTAGTCTGCTTACCTTACTAGTTTATTACAAGCAGAAAACTTCTATATAACAGAAACATATGGATTTTCCATTTAGATGTTTAAGTAAATTTCCCAATAAAATAAAAAAAAATACCACAAACTATACAGTGAAGGATGGGAGAAGGATTTATACATACAACACAGGTATTTTCTATAGGAAGGGAATAATGTCCTACACTCACATCCCTCTGCGCCCACCTCCTCCATTCCTCCCACATTGTGCTCCAGCGAAGGCGTTTGCCGTCCATGCATATTTACAGCCCTAGGTTAGTATATAAGTTCAGACCCTATGTTCTTTTACACTGAATACTCTTTTGAATTAAATGTGTAGTGCCAGCCTGACACCCTCTAAATGTAAATTTAGTCAGGGAATAAACTAACAATGAACTAGCAATCATCTAATCACATGGGCAATTTCTATTCAGTTTCCTCCTCTACCTGACAATTTACCAGTGGCGTAACTACCGCCCCCGCCACCCCCTACTACCCAGACGGTAGTAGGGCCCGCCACAAGCCCAAATCCCTGCAGTATCGAGCCTTTTTAAAGAGCTGACCGCGCATATGAAGAAAACATAAGTGCAATCAGCTCTTTAAAACCGGACCCGAACTTCCGGAACTGAATCTTTAAAAAGGTTCGATACTGCAGGGATTTTGGAAGTCTGCGGAGGAGGGAGTCAGGGGCCTGGGCCCCTTCAGGTAGAAAACATGCTGTCGCCATCTGGTAATGCATTTTCACTGCACAGGTTTGCCCATGTTTGTCCGCATTTGTGTGTACTATTTTCCAAAATAATGCAAATTAGCCAAGCATTTGTTGGCACTTTTCTGCATTTTCTTACTGCATTTCCATAGAATTGAAGCACGGGATGGATAGGAAAAGACAAAAATGTTGAACACACATGCGCTTTAAATGGATCTGAACGCAACACGCATAGTGGGAACTGGATCCTGCAATTGCTATAAAAAATAAAATGTCATTACAGATCACAAATGCATGAAAATGCATATAGTGGAAACCAATGTTCCCTCTAATTTGAAATTTTCTCTGTGCGCAGATATATATTTTTTTACATTTTGTGTGCAACATGCAGCAGTGCGTATATAACCTGTGTGCACAGGCCTGCTGAGTTAAAGAGGGAACACTTTTTTTTTTTACTTCTTTATAAATAAACAGTAGAAAATGGTGCTTAATTTGCCCCCAAAACAATCAGTTGTTAGCCTTCAAATAGTACATAACATCTGATTGGTTTGGGCAAATTTAGCACCATTTTTAACGGAAAGAGCTTTAAAGGGAATGTCCAGCCTAAAAATAAGTTTCTTTTAAAATGATTATTACCCCCAAAACCTCACTTTCGGAAGGTTCCTAGAATTCAAAGATCCCCCAGAACTTACTTACCTAACCCGGTCCCTCGCTGCTTCTACTCCGTGGCTGGACAGCTGCTCCACTTCCTGGCTGTCAGTCAGGACGCAACGTGGCGTGGAAGAGAAGCGGCTATCAGTGTATAAGTCCCATGCTCCTGTTTTTGCTGGCAACAAGCTCAAAACAGGAGCAGGGGCGTGGAATAGCCGGCGAGGGTCAGGTAAGTAAGTTCTGGGGGATCTTTGAATTCTAGGAACCTTGTGAAAGTGAGGTTTTGGGGGGTAATAATCATTTTAAAAGAAACTTATTTTTAGGCTGGACTTGCCCCTTAATAACATCTCCATGTAAGTGTTCAGTTCTTAAAGGGTCACTATACTCACCGAAACAACTTTACATTTTCTGAAACTACAATTTGAGACAAGTAAAATGGTGGTACCCACATATTTATTTGTGTTTGCTTTGTCATTAAATTAATAATGTTTAGTGAGTGCTCCTAATTCCCCCAACTCCCTTACTCACTGCCTTCTTGCAGTGTCTGCGACCAGGGCCAGATTTCTGAATAGGCCACCTAGGCCGTGGCCTAGGTGGCAGAGGAGAAACAGGAAATAGTGTCGGCTCTCCTGATCTAGCAGACCATGTGATTTATCTCTTTCCAGTCGGCTCCACTGACCTGCAGCTGCTTTCAACTTGGAAAGTAATCTGGCTCTGTCACCTCTATGAAAACTGGCCTTTTGATGAGGGGGCAGTCAGACTTACGCATTCTGGAATTTACCCCCTTTGTCACACATTCTGGCAGACTAGAGTGCCCTGTGACTGGCAGTATATCACCAGTTCAGCTACCTGTTACCTCCTGCAGTCCAAAAGGTAAAAGGCAGCATGTTATGTTAGCTTGATGGTGTTTATTGTATTCTAAAATGTAAATAGTGTTTAGCTTGAGATATTTTGTCAGATAATACAGTCTGTTGAGATGGGATAGCCTGGAGATAGACAAGGGGGGACATGGCCAGGAGATAGAGGGAAGAAGGAGGGTGGGGATGGGCAATGCAGAGAAAAGAGGGGGACCTGACTTGTGGAAAGTTAGAGAGCACAAAGAGAAAGAGTGTGACCTGAAGAAAATACGGGGGGACAGTTGGAGAGATGGGAGAGTACACAGCATGGCTAGAGGAAATAGGGAGACATAGCCTGGGAAGAAGCCTCAAAAAAGGGGGGCTAAACCTAAAGATATTTACTGAAGGATGTAGCTAGTCAGCAAGGCAGTAGACCCCTGGCACTAGCTAGAGAGAGGCCTGCTCTTTCTGAAAAAAGACGGTGAAGTCTAAGTTGCCCAACAATGCATTATGTATAGAAAATTCTAATGGTCTCCCCAATGGATTAAATAGAGAGTTGTAGTGCAACTGTACCACTTAACCTGAACAGTTTATGTGTACTGCAACCCTCTGTGTCAAACACGGTTGCAATACAAATAACCCGATCAGTATATACTGTGGGGTTGTGGAGACACAAGCTTAGCTGGCCTAGGGGAGAAAATATTACAAATCCGGCCCTGTCTGCGACACTTGTAAGGTCTACACAGCCTCACCATGGCCACTGCTCTGCTTACACATCTCCCCCCCCCTGCTTGATTGTCTTAAATGTTGCAGAACGTGTGCAGTAAGGCAAAGGGGTCAGGCATGGGTTACACATTATAATTTCTGCTTCTGGAGTGACAGGTCTTTCCCTGTAAACGCTGTGATTTCAAATGATGATTTCTCATGCTAAATGCTAAAATAATTTAGCACTGCTTTACCCGCATCTCTCCCCTCCTTATAAGCCGTTACATTTGTTACATTGATATACCATCTACTGCGCACGCGTTGTAAATTTTCATCTTGTATGGTCTTTCAATACTGGATCTGCAACTAGTGCGTCCTCCTATAGGTGCCGCATCCAGTGATTCACCATTCTAAGGGCAGCGAAAGGAAGATTCCCCCAATCTGCTGAGTTTCCAAGGGTGAGGGTTGTAGCATTTTAGGTCTTCACCCTTAGTATAGCAGAAGGGAGAGGAGTTTTATTAACTGTTTTGTTCCCCTTTAACATAGTTACAACAAAATAAGAGACATTTTAAAAAGACCACTAATATAACAATATGATCTTAAAATAAATAAACAGGCGATTAAAGGGCAATTTCATAATGACTACGGTCACTTAATAAGGTACACAATAGAAACAGGAAAATAAGATTTCTATTAAATCTGATAACCCTGTTTGTCTGAAACAACGTGGGATAAATAGAGGAAATCTGTGAACATTAACATTGGGATCAACAGCTAAATCATTTGTAATATAAAGGGGAAGCTATAAATCCTATTTTATAAAAAGCAATCAAACCGCTAAAGAAACGGATAATGAGAGTGTAATTACAATCCAGAGCAAGACCAATCCAAATATATCAAGTGTGCAGAGTAGAGAGGAGAGCGGAGTCAGCAGGACTCTATGGGGAGAGAGCTGCCATAAAATATCACCCGACTGCTGATTTCTAATCAGTGCAAAGCAGATAGGAGACCCATAATTACCAGGAATACGGTAACCCATGCAGGCAGATAAGGCAGGCAAAAATGTTTCATTCAGAAACCTTAAAATGTTTTATCAACTGTAATGTAACTGCACCCAATTCCGTGCAAGTAACAATGTCATGTATAGACTGTATATATATATATATATATATATATATATATATATATATATATATATACATACATACAATACAAGGATTGTGGAAGCACTCCAATTAGGCTAATTTACAACTACATTTAATGGAAGTTCTACTGATCTGGTCAAACATTTATACAAACATAGAAAAGATAATGAATGCACATTCCTAGGCCCCATACAATATCATATTATCTGCACACTGGCATACTTTATAAACAAAGGGGTTTTAGTATACATTACTGTGATCACATGAATGAAAAGCCTTCCAACCACGTCAAGGTAACCCCAGTCTGGAAGGTCCTAACTTCTAACCTTTTTACATTTCTTTTACTTCAATTATGATTAGCAAACTTTGCCTTTCTCATACTTGCACACTGGATCCATATAACAGGCTCCCTCCCTTCCCCCCAGCCCTTTGGCTTTTTAAAATGAGGGAAGAGGCCATCCAGTGCTTTATATTAAAGGCATAGGACCTCCCATAAAAGCGGCGTGTTGGGGGTGCTATTACCACATGGAGGCTTGACCAAGCCTCCCAATAAATACATACAATACAAGGATTGTGGAAGCACTCCAGTTAGGCTAATTTACAACTACATTTAACTAAAACCTCTTTGTTTATAAAGTATGCCAGTGTGCAGATAATATGATATTGTATGGGTGCATTGATTAACTTTTTTATGTTTGTGTATATATATATATATATATATATACAAGCTGTAAAAGCAGCACTCAGGACACTAGTTCAATCACTGCAATCTTTATTTCATATACATCACCAAACTGAGCGACGTTTCGGTAGTAGCATACTCCCTTCTTCAGGCTCAAAAAATGACTGTTACACTTTTGCAATAGCATCACCTTATTTCCAAAGCACCAACAGGAAATTACATGTTCCAAACAACCAATTAGCATTAAGATAACATAACTACTATGTATATAATAGAACACTCATATATAAACAGTAATAGACATTATACTATATGGTAACCTTAAGTTATCATTATATCAAATATACTGCAACCATTATATATAACATACCCCCATTTTTTGAGCCTGAAGAAGGGAGTATGCTACTACCGAAACGTCGCTTGGTTTGGTGATGTATATGAAATAAATATTACAGTGATTGAACTACTGAAGTTTCCTGAGTGCTGCCTTTACAGCTTGTTTGTATTATAGGGAATAATACAACTATGTTCCCTTAGGCATTGCACTGGACCATTTAAAGTGGTTGAGTGCTGTGATTATACAATTTATCAAATTATATATATATAACACTAAGGGATATGGAGCACTCCTCAGACTTTCGAAGATCTTTATTGGAATAGAATCGCAGGCGTGCTGAACCTACGCGTTTCAGCCCGTAAGCAAAGGGCCGTCTTCAGGGTTACAGGCCTACGTGCAAAGTGCCTTAAAATAGAAAACAAACCTCCCTTCCCATGCCCACAGTCACTCCCCCCACGTGATAAGCAATTACACTGGCCTCTAAGAGAGCACACCCCTGTATCCGCAAACACTATCCAAGTTAACCCATAAAGTGCAGGACAGGGAAAATCCCCAAGGGGCACAGAGCTAGCCAATTTCCAACAGGCATGATGAGATCAGTGTCTACCCAGACCCACCAAGTGCAAACAAGCATGGCACTAAGTACAAGTGAATATGATTGACAAAAAGAGACCAACCCAAAGGTTAACAAAACAATGCCCTTTTTTGTGAGATGGGGTAAAATCTTTTAGCATGCATCAGGGTGTTACGTCGGTATCTTTAGTGAATAGTGTTGATTTGCTGGGACGGCCATGGGGTCCAATATTGGCCCATCCTTCGCCAATATGTATATGGAGGACTACAAACTAAGATATTTCATTCCCCGCGCTGGAGAGAAGATCCTCCTGTGTCGTAGATATATCGACAATTTGTTATTTCTTTGGGGTGGTACTATCGAGGAAGCTACAACTTTTGTGAAGTCTCTTAATGAACTTGACTCCCCATGCTCACCATGACAGCTAGCAGTGAGTCTTAACCTCCGTATATTTAAGGCCAATGACAATTCTCTAAAGATACTGACCGTAACACCCTGATGCATGCTAACAGCTTTTACCCCATCTCAAAAAAAAGGGCATATTTCCCAAAGCCTCAGGGTGTTAAGAAACAGCTCTGACCCAGGTTACAACTATTAGAACTGCGGGATAAATTCATGGCCAGGGGTTACACCCAGGGTGTTGTGGAGCAACAAATAGACCGGGCAGTGAAAAAATGGCCAGAGATGGCATCTCCACCTAGAGTTAATGCTACCTCTGTGATGGGTAAAACCATCCCGTTTGTAAGCATGTATTCGCCTTTTAGCGAAAATTTAAAAAAGAGCATCAAAACCAGGTGGGAGATGTTGAAAAATGATAGGAAATTACCTTTACCCCCTATTACCCCCTATTTGCATACAAACGGGGTAGAAATCTCTGTAACATTCTGATGCGTACGGATTTGAGGGAGACTAAAAATAACATCTAGGATACATGGCTTTCCACACCCAAAAAGGGCTTCTTCAAGTGCTCAGGTTGTTTGGCCGGCAGAAGTGCCCTGACAGGATCTGACTTCCCACACCCACGAAATGGAAATCGTATTAAAATTCAACACAGACCTGCCTTAGCCACTATGTGATATACTTTATTGTTTGCCCATGTGGCAAATATTATATAGGCAAGATGACCACCTCTTTACGCGAACGCCTAGCCAACCATAGACAGGCCATCAGGACAGCAATAGAATATAAACAAAGTACCAAGGATGTGACAATCGGAGGGGCCGAGAAGTTTCTGAACAATCGGTGTGGCACACTCATTGGCCATGATGAAGTGGATGGCCATAGACTTTGAATCTCCACGCGAGGGCATGGATAGGAAGAGGACCCTGCTACAACGTGAAATTCGTTGGATAAAAAGACTTGACACCATGTCCCCTATGGGACTTAATGAGCAATTGGCCCTATCTTGCTATCTCTAATAAATAGAGGGGTTGATCCCCCCATAGAATCCCTCTGTGGTAATGTTGTAGATTGTAGATTGTGCCCATGTAGCCAGGGCCGTATATTTTTCTCCTTAGACATTAGGGAGCCAGTTCTGATTCCTTCCCCTGTATCCCTCATTGACAGCGACTAGTCTAATTTATCTTATTTTATTTTACTAGTTAGCAGCTTTTCGATTGTTTCCTGTACAGTGAAAGAACCCACAAACTCATTATACATATAAATACACATTGTAATCTCTGTTTAGACCTGTGGGTGCAAGTGAACCCAGTTTATGGATCCACCATACTTCCCTCTTTTTTTAATATTCACTTTAAGGGGAACATTTACATGCAACACTGATTTTTCAGTTTATGTCATATGCCTATGCCCCTGTGGTCTCCTCTATGTAGGGGAGACTGTACATTGAATTAAGCCATGCATGGTCCAACATAGATTCTCTAATGAAATCTAAACATTTACTGGTCCCCAAGCATTTTTGAAAAAAGGGACAACGTCACTTGAAATATATCGTATTGGAACATATACCGGCCAATTAGAGCGGGAATGCAACTAGGGAATTGCAATTAAAAAAGAGGGTATGGTGGATCCATAAATTCGGTTTACTTGCACCCACAGGTCTAAACAGACACTACAATGTGTATTTAAATGTATAATGGGTTTGTGGGTCCTTTAAAACTCTTCCATTCTTCCTTTGAGTAATCAGCTATTGTACTGTATATGTACTGTATACTAATGTGCTGATGTATGGTGTAATATTTATATCGTGAATAATTAGATGGGGGGGGCTGTACTGTTTCCTACATGGCTGCTCGATTGAGCTTGATAAAGGGACCAAGATCCTGAAACATTGCTCGAGGAGCCTTTTTTTGAATCAAGTCTAATTTGATAAGCATTAAAAATATATATAATAAATTTATTTTATCCATTCACATTTGCATCAGTTTACAGTCTAAGAAACTCACAGGGTTATTCAATAAAAGTTCTTATCGTTTAAGAACTTGTTTAACATTTGAAAGCTAATATCTGATTGGTTGGGGCAAAATTAGCACCATTTTAAATGATAACAACTTTTATTGAATAACCCTGATATTACACTAACTTTAAATGAAAAACTGTATTACTTATACTCATACATATATGAAGGACCCTATTACACATACTATATAAGTAAGATCCTATTACCAATACTATATATGAAGGATCCCATTACCAATACTATGAAGAACCCTATTACACATGCTTTATATGAAGAAACGTATTACCCATATTATATATGAAGAATCCTATTACCTATACTATATAGGAAGATCTCTATTACCCATACTATATATGAAGAACCCTATTACCCATACTATATATGAAGACCCCTATTAACCATACTATATATGAACAACCCTATTACACATACTATATATGAAGAACCCTATTACACATACTATATATGAAGAACCCTATTACCCATACTATATATGAAGAACCCTATAACCTATACTATATATGAAGAACCCTATTACCCATACTATATATGAAGAACCCTATTTCCCATACTATATATGAAGAACCCTATTACCCATACTATAAATGAAGAACCCTATTACCCATACTATAAATGAAAAACCCTATTTCCCATACTATATATGAAGAACCCTATTACCCATACTATAAATGAAGAACCCTATTACCCATACTATATATGAAGAACCCTATTACCCATACTATAAATGAAGAACCCTATTACCCATACTATATATGAATTATCCTATTGCCCATGCTATAAATGAAGAACCCTATTATCTATACTATATATGAAGGATCCTATTACCCATACTAGATATGAAGGATCCTATTACCCATACTATATATCAAGAACCCTATTACTCATACAATATATGAAGAGCCCTATAACACTTACTATGTATATGAAGAACCCTATTACCCATACAAGATATGAAGGATCCTATTACATAACATATATATGAAGAACCCTATTACCCATACGATATAAGAAGAACCCTGTTACACAAATTATATATGTATTTACAGTATTGAGCGCAATACAGATCTTCCTGTTGGAAATTCCTTTTTAGAAACAGCACCATATGTGTTAAATGTAATGAAAATTATATTCATATCAAACACCACTAAAGGGTTAAAAAATACCAAACTGACTGAAACAAAGCTCACTTATCCCTTTCGATTTCTGTCTGTAAATAATGGAAAAGTGGATGTTTGCAAGCAGGTGAGTGAAACAGGCCGTATACCCACAAGTGCCCTTTCAAACTGCATGGAGGGGGGAGAAAGGCAATATTCTGGTCGGCTGCTTGAAGAGCTGTAATCACTTTCATGTCATTTAATAATAGCCTGTGGGACTCTCGCAATATATGTGAGTGCTCAGCAAGAATAAATGGAGTCTGGAAAGTTCTTTGGCATAAAACGCAATGTATTTAAAGACCATATGTAATGTTATGTGACATCTTTTCAGTGCCAGCCCTAACCACTTTGCTGCCAGGCACAGAAATCATTACCCTTAAGCAAGCAATCAAGACGGTGGATGCTGGAAGTTGAAAGGGAATGAATGATCCTATGCTTCAGTCAATAGTTAGGGATTAAATAGACCTCCCCTTGAGAAATGTGAAAAATAAAACAAACAGCAGAGCCACCAGTCTTTTTTTTTTTTGCATTTTCTATCTTTAGGGGCACTGCAGTCTATGTGTCGGATCACAGCAGGAAGCCATTTTTAAGACAAACCAAGGAGGGCAGTTTTACCAATACCGGTATATAGGATTCTCGTGCATCAGTTAATGTGAGTAAAACTGCTGCTGAGGGGGGATTCCAGCTATAAAATCAGGATTTCTGTAGTAGATTTTCCTGCCGACTACCAGATAGCAAAGCAGTGTGGGCACCTTTAACACTCCCCTTGCTTATTTTTACCCCAGGTTGCCTGAATTATCTGCAGGGTTCTATATTTTAAGATAGGTGCCCCAGGCCTGTCCTGTTGCCATGGTTATATATATCTCTATCTCTTAACACACCATTCGTTACCAGGTGTCCATTCTATGAGGCCTCTCTTTCTTTTCGGTCTACCATTGTAATCCATCTGCAACCAGCTTTACTCTCTCCACCTGCTACCATATTTTCCTAACTCTCCCTAACAGTTGCTCTTCCATCTGTCTTTTCTGTCTTTTTGTCATTATAATTCTTCACTCTTATCTCTTTTCCCCCCATCTCCTTGTACACAGCAGTCCAACCACTAAATTCTAAAATTTTCCTCTACACCCCGTCCATATTCTCAGTCTGCAGAGAAAAAGTCCATCTCCATCATTAGGTATCCATACCGCACTGTCACAGACTAAGACAGCTCTCCGAGAAGCCTTTGTGAGAACAATAAATATGGAGGTTAATGACAGCTGCTTGGAGAGCTGGCTATAGAAATGCTAGAGGAGACGTCATAAAACAGAATGATTACAGAGGATAAAGCTTACAAATTGTGCTGGCTCAGTGAATACCAAGGAATTTCACGTTATTTCTGACACTTGCAGAGGAGGAAACCTTTTCATAGTCCTTGGGTCCTGAGATGCATTGTGCTTCTCCACTAAGCCCATCTGCCATATTAATAGGGCTCCATTATTAAGCAACCTACCCACTTGCCCTTCTGTAAAGTGATGGAAGCTGACTTTTTCTCATAACAGTAACATCAATAGAAATAAGAATTGCCGGTAATCATGGGTCTACTTTTTGATACAGATTTATGTTATTAGTCTTGATCTTAAAGTCGCTTTATGTTCAGTTCAAATCCAATGAAAATCCAGTGAAAATAAAAGAAAAAAAATTCAAATAAACTTGGTATCCCCATTTCCCTAATTATAAATTTAGGATAAACTAGCTTGTATGCGGAAACCCGGCATTTGCCCAAACGCGAGGGAAGTTAGTGTTTGAATAAGTTTTAGTGATAGTAACATGTTCCCCAGACCATTTCCCAGGTCCCAGAGCCATTTACAGTAAGTTACCATTGCTATTTTATATGTAATTAACTAGAACGATTCAATCTATTTTCTCCCATTAACTTACTAAAGTTCTATATTTCGGAAACAAACCAAATTTCAGCATGTTCGGCCATCTTTACTATTAAGGGGCCCATACATGTAGCAATACATGTAACAATCGATATTGGAATAATAAACAAAATGTCTCTTTTAACAGGGAAAAATGCACAGTCCAATGGTCATAGGATATTGGAATATTGTACAATCAGGATTATTGGGTGTATGGGCCACAGTATAATCAGTGTCTCTCATTTAAAATATTTGTCCTGTAGCAGTTACAAAGTGCCTGTGACTTTGATGGGGTCATTCGCATGAAAAGCGCAACAGCAATAACAGTGCATTACCATTCATTTGCATGCGATTTTCCCAATATTCTGTTATTGAAGAGCATGCAATCTGCACAAAAAATGGTTATAACATGCACGCAGATAAAAGATTGGATAGTGCATGCTACATTGAAATGCACAGGCATGCCATTCTCACACGGTTCGCACCAGTGTGCATAAAACAGTGTATGGAAATATCACATATCTCCGACCCAAACTTTGGGTATCACTAATACATGTAAAGTTAATTCAAAAATATGTTTCCATTCAGCTGTTTTAGCTGAAGTTTGGATTGACCATGAGCTCACATTAATATTACACCACAGGAACAATATCTTTACAATATTCACTGCTGTCATAGTAACCTAACAAGCGCCATATCTTGGCATATATTGGCATATTTTCTAATCTAAGTCCACAAAATAGTGAAAAATGTTGCAAATTTCTTTGTTCAAAATATTAGGCGAAAATAGAAACTTTGCCTTAAAATTGAGTTTGGCCACTAAAATTTGACATCGAAAAAATTTTGTTACTGTCAAAACCAGTAATTTCATCATGAAACCAGTTTTCACATCCATAATATGATCTATAGCAATATATTTGAAGAAGCATACACTGAGTTTCTTTGCAACTAGTTTGGTTGACCTGTAATCCTAAAAAGCTGTGTTAAAGTTGACGTGACAATCGGCTGTAATGTCTGTTGCCCCAGTGGTTCTTACCGGAAGACGTTTCTTGGCCAGATAATGTTTTACAGTCAATATTATGCCTGACATTAGTCGTAAACTGATTGGGCTGGGGGGCTGTCCGGAACATCACAGGAACTTTGGCAGATACGCTGCAATGTGCGGGCACCTTAATTCAGAAGTATTGTCTTACATAGCAGTTTGCTGACCTTGCTTTGACTTATAAACTAGGACAGAAATTGTCTCTTATGGAACTGTTTGTAAAGAGTTTGAGCCTGAACCTGGCTGTTAAGATATTCCATTAAGCAATTCAGATTGACATTTATTCTGCAATCTCTAAATGTATGCCAATTAAACATAAGCTTTTTGTAACAGGAGGCCTTGAAACTTTATACAATAATAATACTATAGCGATATTCCCGGACGCTAAGTGTGGGGGCATTATTCTAATGAATTACTGTGACTATCGGGGGATGTTGCTGACACATTTGGGTGTGAATGAAGCGTACCATCCTTTTCCAGATAATCCTAATAATACATTCCAAAATGCGATTAATATGCTTGTTGAAGCGACAGTACAATGAGGGGTAAAATATATGGGGTAAGTACTTAATACATAAATATCTGGGTGTCTAGAATATATACTTTACTAAAATAACATTTTTTGGAACATACCCCCTTGCTACCCCCTTGGTTTTGTTGTGGAACTTTTAGGATATTTACCATTTCCTTGGTTTGGGTCTGGGGCAGGATATGGATAGCCATCCAGGCTCCACATTGCTACCCAGGATTTGGGTCCATTTGCACTTGTAGTGTTATTATCTTTGTTTTATATATATATTATATATATAAAACTCTCCACCACAAGGGCACTCACAGGACTTAACGTTAAGTCCTGTGAGTGCCCTTGAGGTGGAGAGTTTGATATCATTTGTGGGAGGTTTATGCACCAAGGGTTGGTGGATTTGGACATGAGTCCAAAGTCATAAAGACAAAGTATATCATTAGACCAGCAGATTGCAAGTGCTTACAGAACTGCAACATAAAGCAACCCTTGATATATAATTTAATTACACACAAGTAGGTTTTGTTGACCTGGTTACAATCTCTAGACTTTCGCCTCCTATATCTGATTCTTGGTATATCTGATTGTATCCTTTGAATCCTCTTCTTTGCACAAGTCTCTATTCTGCACTGATTGAACTTCAGTGAGGAATTTTCTCTGCTTCAACAGTTTCTTACCATTCAGGCATTTCATTCTTTGCCTCTAATTAAAATATTTTACACTTTATGTATTAAACTTTATTGTCTTTACTGGCTTCCAAAGTCTTGTTGTTTAGTATTTTAATACACCTATTTAAAGGGCATGTCCACCCTTTATAAAACCTTTCCATATATTATAGTCCATGCTCCCCCAGCCCCAACCGCTATAATCATATTCTCAGAAAGTCCCCCGATAGTTACTTACCTTCCCTCTATCCTCTGCCGCACTGCCCCGGACCTCTGCTTGCACGGAACTGCAAGCAGGGGGTGGGACTGGCAGCCACATCTGTGATTGGCTGAGAGGCAGCCAATCATGGACGCTAGTGCCCAGAATGGCGAAGGAGGGAGGTAAGGTAAGTAACTATCGGGGCACTTATGAGAATATGATTATAGTGGTTGGGGCTGGGGAAGCATGGACTATAATATATGGAAAGGGTTTCACACTAGGGGGAGGAGTACCAAAATGGGGGGAGAGGGAGGGGGAGAAAGGCTGCGCATGCCAAACTTCTCCCAGAGGGGAGACAGAAGGCAGAGTTCATATGGACTCTGCTATCCTTCGGGTGGGCAGTTTTTTGGACTTTGGGGGGGATTTCTGGAGAACCATTTGGAGCTGGGATGTAAGGTAAGGATATTTCTACACTACAGAGTGGGGCCAGTAGTGGGGGGGATTATAGTTTTGGGGGTGGACATGCCCTTTAAAGAACTACAGCTAAAATATACACAAGAATTAAAAGGTTCTGTAGAAGAATTAATAGGTTGAGATAACTGTTACTATTAACTTCGACCAACAGTCTAGCGAAAGCTGTAAATATCTTTCAATCAACAGTCTAACAGATAGCTGTAACTACCACCTCTAATCAACAGTCTAACAGATAGCTGTAACTACCACCTCTAATCAACAGTCTAACAGATAGCTGTAACTACCACCTCTAATCAACAGTCTAACAGATAGCTGTAACTACCACCTCTAATCAACAGTCTAACAGATAGCGTAACTACCACCTCTAATCACAGTCTAAGATAGCTGTAACTATCAGTCTAATCAACAGTCTAACAGATAGCTGTAACTACCACCTCAATCAACAGTCAACAGATAGCTGTAACTACCACTCTAATCAACAGTCTAACAGTAGCTGTAACTATCACCTCTAATCAACAGTCTAACAGATAGCTGTAACTACCCCCTAATTAACAGTCACAGATAGCTGTAACTATCACCTCTAATCAACAGTCTAACAGATAGCTGTAACTACCTCTAATCAACAGTCTAACAGATAGCTGTAACTAAACTCTAATCAACAGTCTAACAGATAGCTGTAACTACACTCTAATCAACAGTCTAACAGAAGCTGTAACTACCACCCTAATCAACAGTCTAACAGATAGCTGTACTATCACCTCTAATCAACAGTCTAACAGATAGCTGTAACATACACCTCTAACAACAGTCTAACAGATAGCTGTAACTATCACCTCTAATCAACAGTCTAACAGATAGCTGTAACTATCACCTCTAATCAACAGTCTAACAGATAGCTGTAACTATCACCTCTAATCAACAGTCTAACAGATAGCTGTAACTATCACCTCTAATCAACAGTCTAACAGATAGCTGTAACTATCACCTCTAATCAACAGTCTACAGATAGCTGTACTATCACTCTAATCAACAGTCTAACAGATAGCTGTAACTATCACCTCTAATCATCCAGTCTAACAGATAGCTGTAACTATCCTCAATAAACAGTCTTACAGGTAGCTGTAACTATTCCTCCAATCAACAGTCTAACAGATAGCTGTAACTATCACCTCTAATCATCAGTCTACAGATAGCTGTAACTCACTCTAATCATCAGTCTAACAGATAGCTGTAACTATCACCTCTAATCAACAGTCTTAACAGATAGCTGTAACTACACCTCTAATCATCAGTCTTACAGATAGCGTAACTCACCTCTAATCATCAGTCTAACAGATAGCTGTAACTATCACCTTAATCAACACGTCTAACAGATAGCTGTAACTATCCATCTAATCATCAGTCTAAAAGATGCTGTAACTATCACCTCTAATCAAACAGTCTAACAGATAGCTGTAACTATCACCTCTAATAAACAGTCTAACAGATAGCTGTAACTATCACCTAATAACAGTCAACAGATAGCTGTAATATCACTCTAATACATCAGTTCTAACAGATAGCTGTAACTATCACCTCTAATCATCAGTCTAACAGATAGCTGTAACTATCTCCTCCAATCAACAGTCTTACAGATAGCTGTAACTATCTCCTCCAATCAACAGTCTAACAGATAGCTGTAACTATCACCTCTAATCATCAGTCTTACAGATAGCTGTAACTCACCTCTAATCATCAGTCTAACAGATAGCTGTAACTATCACCTCTAATCAACAGTCTAACAGATAGCTGTAACTACCACCTCTAATCATCAGTCTTACAGATAGCTGTAACTCACCTCTAATCATCAGTCTAACAGATAGCTGTAACTATCACCTCTAATCAACAGTCTAACAGATAGCTGTAACTATCACCTCTAATCATCAGTCTAACAGATAGCTGTAACTATCTCCTCCAATCAACAGTCTTACAGATAGCTGTAACTATCACCTCTAATCATCAGTCTTACAGATAGCTGTAACTATCACCTCTAATCATCAGTCTAACAGATAGCTGTAACTATCACCTCTAATCATCAGTCTAACAGATAGCTGTAACTATCACCTCTAATCATCAGTCTAACAGATAGCTTTAACTATCTCCTCCAATCAACAGTCTAACAGATTGCTGTAACTATCACCTCTAAACAGGGCCGGATTTCTAATAGGCCAGCTAAGCTTGTGTCTCCACAACCCCACAGTTTATACTGATCAGGTTATTTGTATTGCAACCGTGTTTGACACAGAGGGTTGCAGTACACATAAACTGTTCAGGTTAGGTGGTACAGTTGCACTACAACCCTCTATTTAATCCATTGAGGAGACCATTAGAATTTTCTATGCATAATGCATTGTTGGGCAACTTAGACTTCACCGTCTTTTTTCAGAAAGAGCAGGCCTCTCTCTAGCTAGTGCCAGGGGTCTACTGCCTTGCTGACTAGCTACATCCTTCAGTAAATATCTTTAGGTTTAGCCCCCCTTTTTTGAGGCTTCTTCCCAGGCTATGTCTCCCTATTTCCTCTAGCCATGCTGTGTACTCTCCCATCTCTCCAACTTTCCCCCTAGTATTTTCTTCAGGTCACACTCTTTCTCTATGTGCTCTCTAACTTTCCACAAGTCAGGTCCCCCTCTTTTCTCTGCATTGCCCATCCCCACCCTCCTTCTTCCCTCTATCTCCTGGCCATGTCCCCCCTTGTCTATCTCCAGGCTATCCCATCTCAACAGACTGTATTATCTGACAAAATATCTCAAGCTAAACACTATTTACATTTTAGAATACAATAAACACCATCAAGCTAACATAACATGCTGCCTTTTACCTTTTGGACTGCAGGAGGTAACAAGTAGCTGAACTGGTGATATACTGCCAGTCACAGGGCACTCTAGTCTGCCAGAATGTGTGACAAAGGGGGTAAATTCCAGAATGCGTAAGTCTGACTGCCCCCTCATCTTTGAAACTTCTTTAGCCAATCAAAAGGCCAGTTTTCATAGAGGTGACAGAGCCAGATTACTTTCCAAGTTGAAAGCAGGTGCAGGCCAGTAGAGCCGACTGGAAAGAGATAAATCACATGGTCTGCTAGATCAGAAGAGCCGACACTATTTTCTGTTTCTCCTCTCTCCGATACTAAAATTTGAGGAGGAGGGGAAAACGAGCAGTGAAAATTGGCTGCCGATAGAGACAGGTGCACCACGCACTTTTTTGAAAAGTCCGGTGTTGCGGGTAAAGGGTCCACGTCCTTACAATGGGAGGGAATGCTATGTTGCACTTTTATGCCGCCCTTAATGGCTGTGGCGCCCTAGGCCACAGCCTAGGTGGCCTATTCATAAATCCGGCCCTGCCTCTAAAGCAACAGTCTAACAGATAGCTGTAACTATCACTTTCGACCGACAGTCTAGCAGATAGCTGTAACTATGGCTGGGAACACACCACCAGATATTTTTGGCTGACCGATCTACGGTACTATCTGCTGGTTTGGGGGGTGGTCGCAACCAACCTCGAACGGACGATCGGATGTGTCTGTAAATCCCGATCAGTCATGCAGTTCCCTATGAGACTACACGGTCGGTTGCAGGAAATGCCACTGTTGCCGCGACCGACGGACATTTGTCCCGGCCAAGCTCTCGCTCCGGATAAATAGTCCCTTCATGTGTACCCAGCCTATCACCTCCACCAACAGTCTAGCAGATAGCTGTAACCCTCTAACTTCCCCCATGTAATAGGTTCATTTATAGATGCCCATACCCTCCAACCTTCCCCCTTTAAAGTTCATATCCCACAAAAATATATTTCTGGCAGACTATTAAAGTTTTGTGATGGTGGAATTTGTAGTTATGATGCAATTTTTTTTTTGTTCATAAGTTTGTGTTAGATGCTGTGGCAACAGTGATACATTGCCCTATTAAGAAACAAGCACACAGGCAAAAAAAAGAAAATGTATGATTTTATATTGCCAGTGAATGAGATTTTTAGGGTGGGTGCATAGGGGAATGGTATCTGATGTGAATGAGTCTTCTCTGCTTTAATGACGGATCTAAATTGAAACTTGAAGATAAAAAGATCTTTAGTGATGCCTCAGCTGCTGTTGATTGCTCTGAGCAATTTTGAAGCTATTCAAGGGAAAGAATAGCTAGAATCATTCTAGAGGGGCAGCGGGGGTGGTGAGAGAAGAGCAGGATTACAGCAGGCACCACCTGAGATAATAGAGGAAAGGTGTATGTTACCTATGACAGTGATAATGGAGACTCAGCCTGTGGGAGACAGACTCACGGCGTACAGGGTAGACCCGACTATCAAATGAAATGCCAAATCTACTGACAGCATCATTGTGTATTTCATTAGGAGGCACCATTTATAATACTTAAGCACAATAACCCATTAAAAGCCAACAGTCTACATGGCACCAAGTGATTTTACCTTTATTTTAGGGATAATTCCAAGTTTAGAGTTTTCCTTTCTTTAAAGGGCATCTATACTTTCATTAATTGCTCATTTTTTGAAACTATGGCACTTATTTGCTGATTAGTCACTCATTTCTTTATACAGTTTATCCACTCTGAACAATCTTACATTTTAGATGTCTATTAAGTACCTTATAATCATACAATCTTCTGCTGTGTGCAGTTATGCTGTAAATGGAATGGTGACAGTTGGTATGTGTGAATTGCATGTTGGGAAATGTACTCTCCCAGTGCTGCCTCATAGTGATTACTGAGAGGAGCATGCTTGACTATACAGATAGTCAGGTCAGATGGAAGGGAAGAAGGAAGAGTATATCTTAGGTCTCTTTCCTAACCTGTACACACTATGATAGCAAAAGAAACAAGAGCCTCCAAGAGCTCAGCTGTGATCAATAGGTGTGAGGACAGGGCTTAGGAATACTCACCCCCCAAATGTGGTTGCTGATGGTGCCATGCCAGTAAAGTCTGATCACCATTAATTTCTTTTAGGATTCTGTTTTCTTGGAGCCTGGAGGATAAATTGTATCAGATTAATGTCACATATGCTGCAACACTTTGATATTGTTAAGAAATCTGCATCTTTGTGTGAAACTTTTTTTAAATGGCATGTTCACCCTTAAAAATAAATTGGTGACTTGTCAGTTATCTGGTCGTTCGTTCGTCCGGATCGGTAAATTCCGATCGATCGTGCGGTTCCCTATGGGAACGCGCGATCGGTCGATCGCAAATTCAGCCGCAGCCGAATTTGCCGCGTCCGACGGACAATTGTCCCGGGTGAGCAAGCACTCGGGCGGGACAAATAGTCCCTTCGTGTGTACCCAGCCTTAAAGATACTGTCTTGAAGAGACACTATTACCGGTAAATTGGTTGTGGTAGTTGCACAACCCAGTTTTTGAAAACCACCGTAACCATGGCTTTAGTTGTGCCTTAAAGCCGCGTTAACCCTTGGTACATCACTTTACAGCCTTTAAGACAGAAATAGCCAATAACGGCTCTGCTTACATAGCTACATAGCCCCATAAGTATCCTTAAATATCTGGTTGGTAATGCAGAAAATGTGTAATAAAGGGCAAAATATATCAGTTGGGGTTGGGGGCAGGTAACTGCCATTTGAATTTTTTTTTTTTTAAAAGGTTAAGATTATTACAGGGAGATTCAATAAAAGTTCTTATCATTTAAAATGGTGCTAATTTTCCCCCAACCAATCAGATCTTATTTAACATTTGAAAGCTAACATCACCATTTTTAACGATAAGAACTTTTATTGACTAACCCTGTTAATCTTTTAACTTCTCTTTTAAAATTTGGTCAGGAGGACAGTGGAGACCAATGTATTTTTATTTTTTTTATAAACTGCAACTATCAATGAAAACTTCCATCCAGCACCTTTTTTATTTTGGTAATTGAACTACAGCTCTTAGATGGCACAAAAACTGCAGTAATATGTAACAACACTTTTTCTGGGAAGGGATGCTGGGAACTGTAATTTATCTTATTTGCAACATATAGGAAAATGTAAATGTAAATGTGACGTAAAGCAGTTTTTATTTCAGTTAAAACATAGACAGTAAAGACTTGCTTACCTAAAATCTCTATTTTTTCTAATTATCCTGTTTAAACTTGATTTACAAAGCAAGCAATATTTTTAAAATCACATGCAAAAGTACAATTCTATTTCCAATTCAATACAGGTGCAGTATTAATACATTCTGACAAGGCAATAGCCATGCAATAAGTACAGAACTTTATAATTTTGCCCACACCCTAAGTCACGCCTATTGAGCATGTGCGATACCCAGTGGGGTACAGAAGATGTCAACCGCCACAGGAAAACTGTATAACAATGTTTATTAGCTGTTACTTTAAACTGGTGCATTAGGCTGTGTACACACTATACAAAATTTTGTATAGAAGCATGTATCAGTCTGTTGGGCAGAAATATCGCATGGTGTGAGTGGGGGTGGCCGCAGCTGAGCCTGAACGCCCGTTCATCCGAAACAGATGGTAAATTATGGCTACTATTGCCACAACCAACAGTGATTTGTCCTGACTGAGTGCTAGCTAGTAGTGAACGCTTGGCCAGGACAAAACATCCATGTACCCAGCCTTAAGCACTTTGTTTCTAGCCCCCAAAAATGGCATAATTTTATCTTGCATTATACTGTAGATCAGGTAAAAGCTTGGTCTTATCTCTTTCCAAGACCTGTTTTGACTTAGCAACCAGTTTAACAAGGGATTGCTTTCAAAATAAATCTGTCATTACTAAATAAAAATAATATGTTCAATATTGTATAGTAGAATGTTTAGCAGAGCCTGTAAGGTATCTTTGCTCTAATCCCCAAAGGGAATAACCACTACCTTTTAAAATATTAAAAGATTATCTTAGCACATTCGAGCAATTGCCTGTAAAACACTTGCTGTAATGCAGAGATATCATTACTAAAACTCGAATACTAAACATTCCCGGCTCTATATGCTATCATTTCTATACCTAGGAGGAACTTTAAATATATGGTGCAGTCTGGAAAAAAGCAATTGAATTTGCAATTACAATTTACCATCATAGGAAAGAGCAAAACAGGCAATGAGTTCAGAAACTTTAGCTTCTAAAGAATAGAGATGTTCAAAACTGTTTCGTTTTTGAATTTTAAAATTTCAAAAGTTCGAGTTTCGATTTTCGAAAATGGGCAACTTTCGATTTTTGAAAATCGTCTATTTTCGAAAATCGTCTACTTTCAATTTTAGAAAATCGTCTGTTTTCGAAAATCGTCTACTTTCAATTTTCGAAAATCATCTACTTTCGATTTTCGAAAAGATAGTTCCCTGAAATTCGGGAGTTCTGAAAGTTTCGTCAAGACCCTCAGATTTGATTCGAAAATTAGTTCTAATCGAACCCACATTACATCTCTACTAAAGAATATCATCACGGTGACTCAGTGGTTAGCCCTGATGCCTTGCATCGCTGAGGTCCGGATTTCAATTCCACCCTTGGACACATCTGCAAGGAGTTTGTATGTTCTCTCCGTGCTTGCGTGGGTTTCTTCCTGGCACTCCGGTTTCCCCCACAATCATAAAGACATACTGATAGATTGTATGTGTACATTAAGTGATTAGATTGATGTGAGTTGAGTAAATAATTGTAAAGTGCTGCGAAATTTGTAGCACTATATAAGAAATAAAATAAATACATACATAAGGATTACCAGCTGACACTTGGTTGCATAGTTGTCAAGGTTGAATAAAGACACACGTCCATCTAGTTCAACCTTGATTTAATTATCTTAACATGTTAACAACACTCTCTTTTGTTTAGAAACTGTAAGGGGTAATGGGGCCAGTAATAGATGTACTTAAGCCTGGTGTGCATAGCTCCCTGGAGGAGAAGGATGCCACTAAATACTTAGGGCCCTAGTTAGCTGCACAGTAGCCAGCATCAAATACATGTTTTTTTAAAACTGCTGCATTAACTTTGGTCTGACTATTCCCCTGGGCCATGCTAAAAGCAAATTTCTATTGAATTTACTGCAGAGGTCCACATTCAATTGGTACTTAATTAAGACAAGGATGCACTTGTATCTCACTTTCACAAATATGTAGGGAAGAATAGCCCTAGGTGTCCACTCCCTTATGCCAGTAATGTGTATAGACTGATCCTACAGCTAAAGAACTATCATTGACATATGTAGGATTCGTGGGTTCTGCTAGAGCACTATGGTTGGTCTCTGGTCATACCAGAGAGTTGCAAGAATATAAAGAAGCAAAAAAAAATCTGAAGAGGTTCTAAACTTCACAAGTTAAAACCAGAGTCAATTGATTTTATGGTCTTTGTCTTTGGTCTAAGTCTTTGTCCTAGTGTACAATGTACATTTTATAAGTCCAGCATTTAAGCAATTATAGAAAATATAACGCCTCCTTAACCTACATGATAACAAAATGACATTTCACAGCCTTAAAGGACATGTCCACTTTTTCATATAAGTAGAGCATAAATGTGATGACTACATACAGGCAAAATAACCTAAGGCCACATCCATCCCCCAACAAAAATGTTTTGATACAAGTAAAGCACCATCCCAAACCCCACTAAACTCATATCTTTCCAAGTGCATCTGAATGGGCTATAAACTCCCCCATAGGCTTCTCCTTTGCTCAGAAGAATAACTAGGCAGTCCTGTCATTGGCTTTGATGTCATCTGTCATGACCATGATTGGCAGATCTACTCATAAGAGCTGGTAGATTCTCAGGTGGAACATTGGAGTGAATAACTTCTTTCAGATGTACTTGCAATTGCTTCTCCAGGTAAATGAGACCCCTTGTAACTTCTTGTGAAGTGGGTGAAGTCTCTTATATTTTGGACAATTTACACCATTTATTCAACAATCATGTATCAACTGAAAAGTGTTGCCTCACATTGACAAAGTGTCAACCAGAAGTCTCTGGTCATGTACGTATTATGTACATATGAATCATTCCAGCATATGCCCTTTTTCAAAATTGGGCCCTATAATCCATAGGCAAGGATCTGACCAGCAATTTTGGTTGGTAGTACCGGTAAGTATCGTCCAGTATCTTGCGACTGGTACCAGGTGCAAGATCAGGACAGGGTTGGACCATGTGTATCCAGCCTTGATAAAAGACAACAGTATTAATTTGGAATTAACTACCTTTCAAATTCAGGCAGAACATTCCGTAAGTTATTAGAAACATCCAGGCTTATGTAATAAAAGTTCTTATCATTAAAAATCACGTGCTAACCGAGTGGCAACTTTTGCACAGTGTAAAAATCATTGCTAAATTTATTATATAGCTTGCACTGCACTAATTTCAAAAATCTTTGGAAGTGGCACAGGCTATGCAAAATAAGCATAAAATCCATGCTAACACAATAGTCGCAAACCCATGCTAACACAATAGTTGCAAACCCATGGTAACACAATAGTCGCATCGGGTAGCGTGGATTTTGCACATATTATCCTCTTAGCAGGAGATGTTGTATATAGGTTAAAATGCCACCTATTCAGATTCAATAAAATTTCTTATTGTAAAAAATGGTGCTAATTTTGCCCCAACCAATCAGATCTCATTTACCATTTGAAAGCTAACATCTGATTGGTTGGGGCAAATTAGCACCATTTTTAATGATAAGAACTTTTATTACATCCTGGTAGGTCTGGAAATATCTTACACTTGCTAATGATATAGACAGGCTAAGGGGCCAAAATTACCCATGCTGTTATTTTGCAGCGATGCCAGATGATTCCTTTTTACGGGGTTCACTATAGTTAGAAACATCTGATTGGTTAAAGCTAATTAACGGCATTAAATAAGCTTCAGAGACTTTAAAATATCTCATACGCCAGCAACATGTTCTTTAGCTACACTGTTCCTTTAATAGTTAATCACATTGAATCTTAATTTTACAGTCACAAAACCCAAATCTTCTCCCAGACACCCTAAATTAAATAAAATAAAACATAGCCTCAAATAACAATAAAATCCAAATGAAGATTAATTCCGACTGCATTAGAATTTTAATGTAGCTAAAACACCAGGATCTAGTCAATAAAAAGTAGATTTTACATTAAATGTTTTCTGGTGTAATTTGCAGAAGAGGCGCTGCTTTATAGGGAGAAGAAAGTGAGGAACTCAGCAAAATATATAAAGCAAAAGATAAGACAGAAAAGAAAATGACTGGGTCATCAAAAAGATAATGAAGTTGGGAAAGAAAGAGAAAATATACAAGGCACCACACAGGCTTTCGGTTTAAGCAAGAGGTAAAAAAGTATTTTTTTATTATTTAAAAGAGTAACTGTGGTCACCATACACGTGCCCTTTATTTAAAAAGCGTATTACTACCTTTGAGAGATGTTCGAAACTGTTGAGTTTCGTTCCATTTTCGAATTTTCCAGAAAATTTGAAGATTCGAGAATGGACATATAGAAGTCTATGGGAGAAAAATTTTTGAAAGTTTCTGTCCATTTTGAGGGACAAATAGTAATAGTAGGTTACTGTAAATACACAGAGACCTGGGGAATGGACTGGGGAACCTGTAAATGTAACCAAAACTTATTTTAAAACTTTCCCCACAATCGGATATATATACTTATATGCTATATACTTCCAGCTAGCACTGTGTATATACTTCCAGCTAGAACTTTGAGCTGGGACATCACAAGTACCATTGCTCTGCTCCGCTCTGCCTTAGACACGAGCATGACCAGTTGTATCCCACTGCTATAACTGTATTTAAATTTATTTGGGGGGTCTTACACAGCACATCATGTGACTGTCTAACACTTATACTGTCTGTCTGTATGTAACTTTAAAAGTCTATAACTTAAAATCCAGAGATCCTTCAAGCATCATCCTAGGCTTGTTTGAAAGGTATAAGAGAACTCTTTTAAATAGAGGGCACATGTATGGAGACAGTTAAGCAAGAGATAAACTAATCCGTCCAATGGGGCCACGGATCAGGACATAGTTTAGGCTCAGTACTTTTACCATTAAAACCAACAACTGAAATGATAAAATTTCATTATGGGATTTAATTCCAATGGAATCACCGTAGAAAAAGTATTTTTTATCAAGTATTTTTAATGTACATGTAGCTGTAAAGTAGCATGTATTACCTGGATTTTCCACCTTCCAGCAATAATCCTTTTATTACCTATTTGATAAAAATTGCTCTGCTCTACTCTAGACCGTTATCAGCTTACATTGTGGTTATCTGATATGATCACTCACAGACCAAAAGCCCCATTGCTTTAAGCTGGTAAGATAATGGGTATTTTCATAGGCTGTTGGTAACTCTATGGTTGCCTGATGGCTAGGCCAATGGACTTGTGGTTAATTTTAGCAGTGGCTATCCTTTTAAGCTAGCAAGGATTCTCAAACCCATCAACAGATACATTACTGAATAAAACAATGCATCCTTTAGCCAGTTAGACTCGGGCAAATTTTACCACAGAATTAGAAATTCCAACTCAAAACCACTACAAAATTTCAATTCTGAAATGTTGCCAAAAAAATTTGGTTTGGTCTGTTTCAAGATGAAATTTCAAACTTTTGTTGTTGATCCCAGAACAAAATCACAGCCCATCTCTGGTTGAGTGAAGGATAAATTGATTTGATTAAGAGATTAACTGGCTTATTTAATTAGAGTTGCAAACAAATTTCCCTGCTGTTAATTTGCAGCAGCCAATCAGATGGTACCTTTTCACTTGTTTACTACAATTAGAAAACATTTGATAGCATTTGATTGGTTGATACAGATTAACAGCACAAACCAAATTTTGTACATCGTATTAAATAAGCCCCAAAGTCTATAATGTATCTGTTTGAGTGTTTGTTAATTCTTGCTAACATAAACTAAAAGGTATCCATTTTTCCATATTTTCTTAATATAGCTAAAGCTATTTTATTTCTTTTTATTCGAAAAATTGCAATTTCTAAACTTCTAAAGCAGTTTGCGGTTTATAAAAATCCTAATTTTTTTTTTATAATTTATAAAAAATATTTAAAAAGTCAGTAATCTGCAAATTGCGAGTTCGAGTCTGGATCTGTGAAACCTGGATTTGGGTTGATCTCTAATTCTCTTATTTGAGGGGCAAAGGAGGAAAACACATTTAAGTGAAGTAATAAAAGGAGAGTGCTTGTGAAGGTTCTCATTCATCCAGGTCATGGTATATCTGTTGTATCCAGTTAGATAAACTGGACTTAAAATTTAGTTCTTGAAGACGTTTCGAATGACTCAGTTGATCTAACTGAATACAACAGATAATAAAAGGTGAACTAAATTTAATTCTTTTTAAACCCAATGTGAAAGCTTTTTTTCCCAAAACACCTTTGCATTGTAAAATACTTCTCCAGTAAGTTGCTTTTATGTAAGAAGTATATTCTGTAACTAGGAAGGCTTCCATGTTGTTGCCAATACACCTCACAGCCCAAGAGCCCTGTGAGCATGTACACCTGTTAGTCAAGTAGATATGGCCAAACTTTCGAAAGTCCGGACCGTTTTCGAACTTCTAAAAAAGTTCTAAAGTATGAAAATGGACCCATTAAAGTCAATGGGGGGTAAACAGTTCGGAAAGTTCGAATGAACTTACCGAAATACCGGGACCCCCTCCTGGGTCCTTACAAGGACCTTTGTGGCCCTGACAAGGGCCCTTTGTGGCTTAAGGCGTCCTGCAGCTCGAACCGGGACCCCCTCCCCGACACTTATAAGTGACCTTGTGGCCCTAACAAGGGCTCTTTGGGGCTTAAGGGGTCCCACAAAGGGGATTTTCTGGAATCTGATTAACCAACCAGATTTCAGAAAATCGGAAAATCTGATTGGTTAATGTAAACCATGTAAACCAAGCATTGAAAAATTGATCAGAAACAGATTAGGGTTTTCTGCAAAACTAAATAAACAGGTGCAAACTTCTGCCAGTAGATGGCAGAAGAAAGAAAACATCGAATCAAGACGCCAGATCAAGATGCCGGTAACATCGGCCTCATTGAGGCCACCGGTGCAGGAGGTACCCCTGGCGGCCGCAAGGTTACTTCTCAGGGTTGGTGGCATGCTGAACGTTCGAAAATAGTCCTGCGAGTCCGGAAAATCAAACTAGTTCGAACCCGAACTAGTTCGAATAGTTCGAGTTCGTCCGAACTCATAAAGTTCGGCTCGGTTAAGGAACCAGGTTTAGAAATAAACTGTTTACGAGGTCACAAGTTCAATACCCCAGACTTTCCTTTTTTTTGTTTTTATTATGTTTCAAGCAAAAGATAAATCTTCTAAATGAACATATATCTTCAGCTTATTCAGTGGTGGTGCACCCGGTAAGTTACCAGTATTAAAGACACACAGATCAGAAGGTTGCAAGTTCGAATTCCCAGACGTACATTTTTTTTGTTTCCATTATATTCATAGTAAAAGATTCTACATGTACCAGTGACCAATATACTATCTCTGTTAGCCTAGAGGTAAGAGCTCTGCTTTTAGCAAGAAAGAGTAAATGTACAAGTTGCAGGTTCTGTTCCCCAGAATTTTCAATTATTATCAAATGTTCAAGCTATTTTCAAAGATTATGGAAAATAGCCTCGAACATTCCATTACCCTTGAAAATACGCTTGGAGACTACTTTTCGAATTTCCGATCTTTTTCTGAGGATTATCGAACGTTCGAGGCTATTTTAGAAAATTATATTGAAAATAGCCTCGAACATTTGATAATAGTCGAAAATGCACTCCAAAGTCCTGAAATCCAGACAACCCATCTGGATTCGGACGGATCATTCGTATTTCGGAACTGACGGGTACCATGTTGGATACGGGTCCGAGACGGACCCGGATCCCATCTCTACTGACTGGTCAAGGTTTGATTGCACGCTCATTATTAATTTTATTTTTAAATGTTTGATTTAAAGAACCTAATACATTAATCGATCTAATGGAAAAAATCAACCAATGACTAGACTAATATTCACTGCATGCCTTTCGACCACTATGCGTCTCTCTTTAGTCACTTCGTAGCATAGCACTGCTGCCAGTACTTTTATCATATACAAAATATGCAATATGAACTAATGTGGAAAGAAATTTAACACCCTGCCAAATTGTTATACGCTCTGTAGAATTAACTACTCAATTTAAATAGTGCAGGTTCCACTGGGAGGAGGGGAGTGCATTAACCAACACAGCAATTAATTAAAACTTTTACTTGACAAATTAAACCAACAGCTACAGGGACTACACTGCTTAACCATTCCATCAGTATCCTGCAACATCAATCCAATCGTGTATATTGCCCTACCCTTGGGACTATTGGGAAATAAAAACCTGCTCAGGATTCTAAAAAAATAAATACACTTCAGCATTGTTAATTTAAAACTAATATACAGGAAAACTATGAGCTTCTTCAGGTACATTATACATTTCCCCTTTATTTCCCCTTCATATTAATTTAGTCCGAGCTTCTAGAAATATATGGATCACTGCAAAGCCCATAGACAGAAATATACTGTATGGCTTTTTATCAGTATGTATAGATTTGTTCAGTAAAAGCTCCATATAACTTTAGAATCAACATAAATGAAGAATAACACAATTACCAGAAAGACAAATATATTTCTATATGTTTTTCAGACAAATCAATATTTTGTGTGGCCTCCTTAAGGAGACAAAGTGAAACAATTCTATCAGTCTCTTGATAGATTCTTTCAAGCTTCTGTACTGGAATATGACTTGTTTTTGCCTTCAGTTCTGTCTCTTACTTTATTATTAATAAATAAGTCCAGTCCCTTACTTTATTATTAATAAATAAGTCCAGTCTCTGAGGTTGTGTTGAAACTAAATTATTTTATGAGGGAGATGCGATATTACTTCATACTGTTAGTGTACAATGCACAGTACCATCAGATTTACCAATAAATAAAAAAAGTTTCGTACATGTATTGGTGGATCATATAAGACTTACTTGCCCCCAGATCCTTCTCCTAAGAAAATGGAACAATCATGTGTATGAAATAGAGGCAGTAGAAAATAGAGATGGCCGAAACTTTCGTTTCGTTTCGTTTCTTTTTCGGATTCCTGGATCTCGGGAAAATCCCGAAGATCCGAAATTCTGAAATCGGAACAAATTTTTCGATAATTATTGAACATAGCCTCGAACTTTCGAAAATTAGCGAAAATACGATCAAAGACCATTTTCAAGTCTCCGATCGTATTTTCGATAATTTTCGAACATTCAAGGCTATTTTCGATAATTATTGAAAATAGCCCCGTACTTCCGATAATTATCGAAAATACCGTCCGAAGTCCCGAAATCAGAAGGATCCGTCTGGATTCGGACGGATCTTTTGGATTTCGGAACCGAGAGGTTCGACACAAACCCGGATCCCATCTCTAGTAGAAAACAATACATTTAAAGGAGAGGAACTAAAACACTTGTAAAGCTCACCAATTGTAATGAATTGTCCAGGTGCTAAAGCCCCAGACCCGTTGCTCCACAGAGTTCAACCATGAAAATCATCGAACAAACACTGCCCTTAGTCATAGAGATCTACCAGGTTAGCAAGTGATTTAAATTGTTTTTACGGGCCCGCATCAAACTTAACGTGTATTCCATTGGGGTTTTATTGCAGCACACGTGGGGCTTATCAGCTTCATAAAAGCGACTTTGGAAGACTCTTTCTATTGAATTGGGTAAGGTCCTGAACCAGCGTGAGATGGTTAAATTGCCCTTTAAAGAAGTATCATTTTACTACACATGTAGACTAATGATAAACACAACTGTTGAGATTCTTTCTCCCAGTGGCTCCACGAAACTAATTAAAATTCTGACTCAAATAAAAGCGAAACTTTTCAACTTTTTAATCACGATTTTTCAAAATGTTCGCAGTTTTTTGAAGCTGCCAGATTTTTGAAACACATATCGCTAAATACATATTTAAAATACATATCTCTAATGCAGGCACATCATTGGGCCTATTTTCTTGGCATTATTTTGTTTTCAGTTCACCAAGTTAATTTAAATGTTATGGATAGTATCCAGTTTGGGGGCTAGTATTTATTAGTTATAGCCCTGATGGTGTAAAGCTGCTTTTGTCTGTGTGTTTCAGTTTAACTATTTCCTCAAGTCAATAGCTGTATACACAGTTGGGATCCAAGTAAACTATGTATTTGCTGATCTCAACCACTGGCAGACATTGGCTAATTAGTATATTGTGAAGGTAATTAAATCATTAACTTAAGTATGTAAACAGGTGCAACATTTTAACAAACCAACACAATTAGAGAATAAAAGAGCATCTTGTTGACTTTTATAGAATTGGTGTTAATTTGGACATATTAGAACATTAAACAGCCGAGAGAACATCCGAATACAGTTGTAAGAATAGTTTAAGCATAGAAAGCAGGGGTTTAGGGGAGTAGGGGGAGCAAACACAGGGGGGCCAGGGAGCCAAGGAGGCCCCCATCTTCTTATTTTTCCTA
This sequence comes from Hymenochirus boettgeri, assembly GCA_019447015.1. Lineage (NCBI taxonomy): Eukaryota > Metazoa > Chordata > Amphibia > Anura > Pipidae > Hymenochirus > Hymenochirus boettgeri. The sequence goes on along the minus strand of CM033476.1, from coordinate 283,301,550 downwards.
TCAATAGTTATGGTTTGTACTGCTTATGAAGGTTCTCATTCATCCAGGTCATGGTATATCTGTTGTATTCAATTAGATCAACTGGACTTGAAATTTAGTTCTTGAAGACGTTTCGCTAGTCATCCGACTGGCTTTCTCAATTCAGAATGACTTGTACAAGAATCTGTGGCAATTATGTACCCTGGAAAATCCCTATTAGCATATCACAGCCAGGTGTTAAGGGCGTGATTAGATAGTGGCTAAGAGGTGTTATAGGAACGCCCAGAGTAAGGTGTCAAAACAGCATTGTACATGGCAGACACTGTTGGTATTCGTGTTCTTTTCTTTCCTTCTGCTTCTTTTGACAAAGGCCCAGTCTGGATATCCACAAGTTTTAAGGGCTCCTCTGAGATGTTTCATTTCTTTAGCCTTCGCCTCTGTACTAGTGGGGATGTTCTCAGCTCTGTGTTGCAGGGTTCTGATGACCCCCAGCTTGTGATCTAAAGGGTGGTGGGAGTCAAACATCAAATACTGATTTGTGTGTGTTGGTTTTCTGTAAACCTCTACTTCCAGTTTACCATTCTCCCTGACTTCTACCAAGCAGTCCAAGAAAGCCAGTTTGTTGTTTTGTACCTCTTCCCTTGTAAATTTGATGTTTTGGTCTACCGCATTAATGTGTTCTGTGAAAGCTTGTACTTCCTTCTGGTGGATTTTAACCCAGGTGTCATCCACATATCTGAACCAGTGGCTGGGTGCTATGCCCTTAAAGGTATTAAGCGACAGTTTTTCTACCTCCTCCATGTAAAGGTTGGCTACAATGGGTGAAACTGGAGATCCCATAGCACATCCGTGTTTTTGCTTATAGAACTTATCCCTGTATTTGAAATAGGTGGTATTCAGGCACAAGTCCAGTAAGGCACACACCTGTTCTGGGTTGAGATCACTTCTGCTGGTGAGAGTGCTGTCTTGGCCTAGCCGTTTTTTCACCATGACAACAGCCTCCTTGGTGGGTATACAGGTGAAGAGAGATGTCACATCATAGGACACCATAGTTTCTTCTGCACCGAGTACTATATCTTCAATCTTGTTGGTGAAATCCTGAGAGTTCTGGATGTGATGCTTAGAACTTCCCACTAATGGTCCTAAGATGTTAGCTAGGTATTTTGCCACCTTGTATGTTACAGAGTTGATTCTGCTGACTATAGGTCTTAGTGGTGCCCCTTCCTTGTGTATCTTTGGGAGTCCATATATACATGGATGTGCCTCACCAGGGTAGAGGCGATGATACATTGCTCGATCAATGGCTTTATCCTTTTGCAGCTGTTGTAGTAAGTCTATGATGGTTTTCTTGTACCGGCTGGTGGGATCCCTTGTTAAAGCCTCATATGTGTTGTTATCGGCCAGGAGCATGGTCACCTTATCATGGTAGTCTGAGGTGTTAAGTACCACTGTGCATCTTCCCTTGTCTGCCGGTAGAATGGTGATACTAGAATCTTTCTTGTGGGATGTTAAGGCTCTTCTTTCCTGTGTGGTCAGGTTAGATGAAGGAGTTTTAGCACTGGCTAAGGCTGCAGATACCTTAAGGCGAAGTTGTTCTGCCTCACTCTGTGGTACCTTATTATTGTGGATTGAGGCTTCTGTGGCTGCTATAATATCCACCACAGGGATGGCTTTAGGAGTTATGGCAAAATTCAAGCCCTTAGCAAGGACTTCCATTTCTGGCTGGGTCAGAGTCCTGTTAGACAAGTTTCTCACCCATTCCTCCATGTTAGATGAAGGGACACTTCCCTCCTTTTGTATCCAAGGTAGTTGTTCTCCCTTGGGAGTGTTCTGGGATGACACTTCTGGGATGAACTTACTCTGGGCGTTCCTATAACACCTCTTAGCCACTATCTAATCACGCCCTTAACACCTGGCTGTGATATGCTAATTGGGATTTTCCAAGGTACATAATTGCCACAGATTTTTGTACAAGTCATTCTGAATTGAGAAAGCCAGTCGGATGACTAGCGAAACATCTTCAAGAACTAAATTTCAAGTCCAGTTGATCTAATTGAATACAACAGATTTATGGTTTGTACTGTGTTAGCCATAAACAAGAGAATATATATATATATCAAGCTTTTGGGGGTCTTAAGCCCGGCTAGATGTTACACTTTGTTGTTGTCTAGCTAGCAAATAAAAGGTATCACCGCTCTACTTTTCTTCTCTGATTTTAACAGATATAGCCTCCTCCCAGAAAACCACTATAGATGAAGAAAGGATAGGTGTCCCACCATAGTTTTGCAGGGACGGGGGGCAGTGATTCCTAGTTACGCCACTGATAAAAAGTGTCTTCCTTTAATAAAATATAATGACTCTAGAAGTTAAAAGGAGTTTGTTGATCGTGTGTAAATGAACTAAGAGTTATTATTATTGTGGCTTATTGTGGCACGTTGGTTAGGGTGAAGAGTGGAGCAGATTACAACTAATGCTGACAGTTCCCTATTCCATGATGCTGCCTTTGAAATGCAGTTTGCGGGAAATACATTTGAAATAAAAGCAGCTCTGTCCAAAAACGTGCTTGGAGGCCATGATGTCCTGGCATTGCTTTACCATGCAAGTAGAACTGACAAGCAAATCTGAATTCAGCTCCTGCAAATATCACTCTAGGGAGTGGTTTTCAGAATACACAGAAATCACTGATATTTCTTATACTGCTGGGGTTTTTTGCTTTTTATTTTGAAATGTACTGTAACTGTTTCCTTTATTAACATATTTGTAGATAATTCAATTCCATCTATGTCCAATTTAAAAAATTATAGAAAAACTTAAAACTTTTTTTAATTTTTGTTGGGTTTTTTTTGAAATGCAAGCAAAACAGTAGCTACCAGTTTTTTTATTAAAATAAAAGCACATTTCCTAAAAAGATACTTTCCTAACTCTTTTGTGAGGGCACAGTTCAGTAGATACACTTTTAGGTCATAAAACTCTCTGGTGAATTATAATATCCTTATATTTTAATGTTTTGTTTTTGTGTAAGAGGTGGTAGTGGGTGTGTGCGGGGTTACATTATTTCAAATGTTACACAATTTAGAAACACCCCCCTTCCATTCTTTTAAAAGATAGCACCTTCCATGTTTTACTTTTTAGCTTTTAAGCTTTTTTCTTCCTAATACAAATGCATTGTTTTGTTTATTTACTGATTTATTTGTCACCTGAGACAAATATTTAAAGCCGCCCGCCGCTGGCTGCAGAGAAGGAGGGCTGACTTAACACTAGATGTTTAACTATAGGGCTGACCTAAAAGTGGCTGCTGAACTGGAGGGTGGACTTAATACTAGCTACTGAACTGGAGAATTGACTTAAAGGGTATCTCCACTCATAATATTGACTTTTAGGAATCCAGTTCTATTAAAGAATGGGAGGTAAAGGAGTTGTGCCTTCTATGCGCATGCGTGATCTATGCGCATAGAAGACAAGGTCCGTCGGGACCTGTCAGACTAAGCGCCGGGGGAGTGAGCGAGCGGGTAAGTTTCTTACCTTCTCTCCCGGCTCCTGTTTGTTGTATTGAAGAACGGAAGGTAAGGCACAGCTCCTTTACCTCCCATTCTTCAATAGAACTGGATTCCTCTGCTGAACAGAAAGGGTGATTAACACTGACGGATAAAGTGAAGGGCTGATTTAACACCATCTGGTGAACTGGAGGGCTAACCTAACATTGACTGTTGAACTGGAGGGAGGACAATACCAGCTGGTGAACTGGAGGACTGACTTAATACTGGCTGGTGAACTGGAGGGCTGACTTAACACTGGCTTACAAGTTCAGCAGCCATTGTTTACAGAGGCTGGAAAATATAACACAGCACAGACAGGTAAACAGTGGTGCCCAAAACACAGACTGGTAAATAGTAGTGCCAAAAACATAGACTGGTAAATATTAGTGCCCGCAACACAGACTAGTAAATATTAGTGCCTAAAACACAGACTGGTAAATATAAGTTCCCACAACATAGACTGGTAAATAGTAGTGCCCACCAAACAGACTGATAAATATTAGTGCCCACAACACGGACTGGTAAATATTAGTGTCCAAAACTCATACTGGTATATATTAGTGCCCACAACACAGACTGGTACAGTAAATACTAATGCCCACAACACAGACTGGTAAATTTAAGTTATATATGTTACCCACGTGGACTGGTAAATATAAGTTGCCTGCACAGACTGGTAAATATAAGATGCCACACAGACTGGTAAATACAAGATGCCCACAGTGACTGATAAAAACATGATTCCCCCAGTGACTGGTAAAGACAAGATGCCCACAGTAACTTAAAAAAAGTTTTGACCTGAAGCCAACATGGAGAGACACTGCAGAACAGACACCCCCAGCTGCTTTCATTGCATGCGCGCATCTGGGCATGAGCAGAACATGGGTAGGAAAGACGTACGTCCAGGACACTAGCCAAGGCAATCCCCTTGCTTGATATCTTCGGGGACGAGCACCAAGACTACATTTTCAGTTTGATTCATGGTATCAACACCCCTGCTCTATGATGACATTTCACTTGACACCACATCATGTTCCATTTCTTGTCTTTGCCTCTCTTCTGTTCTTGTTGGAAGAACCTAATTTTGCAAGATTCACTCTCTTTGCAGGACATTTTGTAGGACACAATGAGACTGAAATTTTGATTTAAGATGTGAAGATTCCACCCAGTAAACAAGACTAATGCATCAGTAAAAAAGTAAAAACTTATAATATTCATAAAGTACAACAGGGTTACACATTTATTTAAACATGTTGTTTAATATTTTTGCAGTTCAATTATTTTGTACAGTATTTAATTTCTTTAAAGTACGTCATCTTTTTTTGTGTGTTAAATTACTATTGTATTATCAACATGATGTAAAGTCAGTTCTAGTTCTTCCTAGCAGATGTTAAAATGATACTCACCATGCAGTGACCAATGTGGATTGAGAATTTACCAATTTATATAGGGCTTTCCAATTCACCTTGACATATTTTAGGGTGCTGCTGTATCCATATCTAATAAAACTGAGAATTACAGTCCCTCTAATCCTGGGAGACTTTTATATTTCTGCTGCAAGAAGACAGAACTGCAAACCCTTATTGGCTTACTGAAGGAAAACAATTCTGCCGATCGACCGTGTGTCTGTTCAAACTAACTAACAAATCTAAGCCATCTCCATTGTCTTTTCTTCTCGCCTCTTTGATTTTATTGAACAGGAAAAGCTAAGAAATCATCTACTGTATTATACTATACTACATAGTATTTTTATTTATGTTCGCTGTAAAGTGTATCCTGCATAAAATTTCAGCTTCTCGCTGGTAGAAAAAGTCATTATCAAATTCCCTACAATATACAAGACTACTGCACAAAATCCCAGTGAGGATAAAACTGCATGCAATCCTATAACCAATAAATTGTACAATCATAGCATCTCTCCTTGTATGTGACTGGCATTTCAATCTGCCCTGTCTAAAGTCCTTCGTTAAACAAAACTACCTAGGGAAAGAGCTGTAAAATAAACACAGAAGGTTCTTTGTTGTATATATAGCAACATTTCAAAGTAAGATAAAGTTATACTGTAATAGGACAAAGAATGCAAAAATCCTTGTAAACCAAACAAAGATTTTAAAGGTAAGATAGTATTTAGGTAATCCGGTCTGCATACTGCAAACACTACTTTGCTTAAAGGGCAAGTCCAATCCTTACACATGACTTTTTACCTTTGGGTTGGACAAACATGTTAGTGTCACTCAATGAGAATCTTAACACGTGTGGGACCTTAAAACAACATTTACATGGGGGCTATGTTTGTGAGAGGTGTGAGTACTTTGCCCTGCTGCATTGCAGTGTATAAATAGGCTACTGCATTGTGGGGGACTAATATGTAATATGAGGTGCAAATAGGTTACTGCATTGCGCGGGTGAGAGAATGTAGTATGAGGTGCAAAAAGGTTACTGTGTTGCGTGGGTGAGAGAATGTAGTATGAGGTGCAAATAGGTTGCTGCATTGTGGGGGGGATATGTTATATGAGGTACAAATAGGTTGCTGCATTGTGGGGGACAGTATGTAATATGAGGTACAAAGAGGTTGCTGCATTGAGGGGGGGCAGTATGTAAAATGAGGTACAAAAAGGTTGCTGCATTGTGGGGGGGGCAGTATTTAATAGGAGGTACAAATAGGTTGCTGCATTGTGGGGGGCCAGTTTGTAATAGGAGGTACAAATAGGTTGCTGCATTGTGGGGGGGCAAGTATGTAATAGGAGGTAAAAATAGGTTGCTGCATTGTGGGAAACAGTATGTAATATGAGGTGCAAATAAGTTATTGCATTGCGGGAGTGGGCAGTATGTAATATGAGGTGCAAATGGGTTACTGAATTGCAACATAATAAGGAACTTGTTTGACAGCTGAAATGTAAGATAGTTCAAAATGGATTTATCTGTTAAATTCAGTTAGATCAACTGGACTTGAAGTTTAGACCTAAAGACATTTTACTAGTCATCTGACTGGCTTTTTCAATTCAGAATGGCAAGAATCTGTGGGCAATTAAGTACCCTGGAAAGTCCCAATTAGCATATGACAACCAGGTGTTAGGGACCTTCTGAATGCAAGGTGTTGTTTGCATTGAGGCTAAGGGATGTTATAAAAACTGCCCAGGGTAAGGTGTCAAAACAGCATTGTACATGGCAGATATATGGTATCAAATCCTCCACCTCTAATCAGGCTAGTTTTCCTTTCAATGGCCTCCTTGACACCTCTCTTGGACCAGTCATGTTCCTTTGTCAAGATGTTGACATAACAATCTTCAAACATATGTTCTTTTCCTTAAAGGGGAACTGTGGTCCAAAAATGACTTTAGGTAAATTGATAGGAATTGCTCCCCTGAGAATTCTAAACAATTTATTTCCATTGTTTATTTTGCATAGTTTTGAAGATATTTACATTTTTGTGTGTGATATGGCAGCAGCATCACCAGGTCCCCTGCACTTCCTGCTTCCTGCTCCGAAACTGTCAGTCAATCTGTCCTGTGTCTTCTTCTCCCCTTTGCAGCCCCCCTGGTCCCTCCCACTCATGGACCCCATGGTCCCTCCAGTTGCAGGCCCCCCATGGTCCATTATCTTACAGCCCCATGTGGCCCCGCCCATTTGCGGGTGCCATGGCCCCACCCACTCACGGATGTTGTGGCCCTGTCCACTCGCGGGTGCCTAAGGGCTGTAGATTCCCTTACCTTCTCTGTCAGGACATCACACAGCAGAGAGGAGGAGGGACTTCCTGTCTCCCTCACACACTGAGGGAGTCTGAGGCTTTGCTTGCCAGCGGCACTGTGCAAGAGAAGCCCCAGGAATGTCACAAGTCAGCCTCTCACCCATTAACTTTCTGGTCAGTCATTTCTGTATATCTTGGGCTGTGGAGCACGTAGAGAGGTGGTTGATGGCTTAACTTGTTTGGAGACCACAGTTCCCCTTTAAAGGGCAACTATAGTGAAAAAAAACTTTGTCTCTATACAATGTATAGATCACTTAGTATAAGCTGCCTTACTTTCATGTTGCTGTGTGGCTTTGTTTCTTCACACTGGCAGAAGTTTGTAACAAGCTGTGTAGTCCCTCTCCCCTCTCTGTCTACTCCCATTCAAGCAGTGAAGGGCTGTATACAGAGTCCGAGCATGGTCAGTTGAAAGGACTTTAAATGAAGTGCTGACATCCTGTTGACCCCTCCCTTCCAGAGCTAGACTGCAAGCAATCAAAGTGTGGGATAAAGTAGCAATATGCTGATGGGAGGGGCAGAGGGGGAGAGAAGACAAGTGGTGATGAGATTCTTTACAAGTAAGTTACTGAACTCTGCCTCTGCCTGTTCTCTAAGTTTGCTAATTGTTATTTATTTTTTACCTAAAGTTCATATCTCTCCCCTGCTTAGCTGAGATCATAATCACTGAAGACAAGAGTCAGTGTAACAGCAGCTATAGTGAGAACTTTTACAAACACAGTGACACTGCTTGTTATCCTGATATATTTCATTTGCTTTAGTCTTTATATTCCATACATTGCACTGTATGTCTTGTTTGGTATATAGTCTGTATTACTGTATTAGTGTTCCATTTGAGTCACTGGTTTTGTATGTATATAAGATTTTTTTTGGGGGGAGGGGCTGTTTTATAGTGTGTTATGCTCATATTGCTGGGTTGATGGTTTATTGATTGTGTTTAGCACTGCAGCATTTGACTGTGTTGCACATGGTACTTACAGTGTGGGTGAAGGAGTATGTGACAGTACTGCAGGGGAGCTTTGGATTGTGTGGGTGTGTGCCTTTGAGTGACAGATGAGGTGTAGCAGCTCATACAAATCACGGCATATTCAAATGCTTATATCTCTGGGACAATGAAGAATTTAAAGAAACTAAAGGTACCCTGGTGGTTGGGATGACTTATGGGATATATTAGAAGGAATTAAAAAAAAACAATTTTCTCACTATAATTGCCCTTTAAGATGCAGATGCACGGCTGAGTCCTGACCCGAAGAATTGGCTCTTCTGTGCTGGGCCATACGTTGGTGCAGTTGCTCTTTGGTCTCCCCCACATACAAATCAGAGCCATGGCCGTCTCTAGACTTTTTGCCACTTGACACAAAATTCTAAATGCTGCCCCCCTCGTAGCCGGAAGGGGTGTGGTTTTATAATTGAAAGAATTGAAAGTGGGTGGTGCTTTACCAGAAGTGGGATGTGGCTTGTCCAGAAGTGGGAGGGGCTTTATACACGTTGATTTAACTATCATTCCTCCATTTATTTACAATACATTGAAGGACCCACCCTCTAGAATAGTATCCCTAAAAAATCATCTATCTATGTATCTGTCTGTCTATCTATCTATCTATATATAATCTATCTCTCTATCTATTAGCTATCATCTATCTATCTATCTGTCTATCAATCTATCATCTATCTATCTATCTATCTATCTATCTATCTATCATCATATATCTATCTATCATCTATCTATCATCATCTTTATAATCTATCTATCTATATATAATCTATCTATCTATTATCTATCATCTATCTATCTATCTGTCTATCAATCTATCATCTGTCTATCAATCTATCTATCATCATCATATATCTATCTATCATCTATCTATCTATCATCATCTATATAATCTATCTATCTAATCTATCTATCATCATCTGGCTATTTATTTGTCTAATTATTTATGCTAGGCCTGGGCACATTATATTGGTTGCTGCCTGCAAGGCACTGGGCCCTGGGCACATAATTTTAATTATGACTGGCTGGGCACATAATATTATATCTGTTGCTGGACTGGGCCTGGGCAGTGCCGCAGTGGGCACATTATATTAATTATTTAATATAAATAAACCACCAACCCCATGCTGCACTATCAGGAAGGAGGGCCCAACAAGCTCAGGCCAGCCCCAGGCCCAGCCAGGGCTCTTGGGGTGGGGTAGACAGAACAGAACAAACCCAGCCATTACCCATCCCTATAAAAGTTGTTTGCCTTGCCTTATTAGGATAGGATTTTCCAAATTCCGAATTTCCGATTTATTTATTGTTGATCACTCTGACTCGGACACTCTCAAGTCCAGACCACTGAGATCAGAGTCCGCAACTTAGGCGGCAGCCGCAGACCACAAGCGCAGCTCAGCTCTAGTAGGCGCGTGTCCTGGTCTGCACGGGCTGAACTGAGCGCTCTTTCAGCGCTTAGGTCACGCCAACGCAGCCCACGCAATGACGTTGAGGATGAGAGGATGGATCGTATGGGATGGAGGCGGAGCCTGGTAGACAGAGCATTAGATCATCAGAAGTTCCAGGTTACACCGGTAGCGCCCCCCCCAACAGATTAGGGAGTTGGGCAGTCAGCGGACGCCGGCCTCCAGTAAAAAAAAATAAAAATCCTGCCTTCCCCACTATGACCCAGTGCCGCTTCCCTACAGGGTGCCGCTCTGCAGTGTACTGCACCCTGCATCATTAGTGAGGCGGCCCTGTTTAGAGCATTCTTCACTGCACTGTGTATATGATGTCGCTTTTCTTATGTTTCGGTATTGGGTCTTTCGGATGTACCTCAGTGTGTTGTTCGGTTTAAAGCAGACAGGGATACGGTGTTTTTTAAAGCAGACAGGGATACGGTGTTCTTTTCTCCTCTTTCTGCTCTTTCCTCCTACCATTTTGACAAAGGTCCAGTCCAGATATCCACAAGTTTTAAGGGCTCCTCTGAGATGTTTAAGACTGGATATAGGACAGTTCAACACAAAAAAAAATTGTACAGTGATAGTTGGGAAGAATTCCAGTTTCCAGTAATGGGCAATTTAAATAAAACACATTTTTCCAGTTTAGATGCCCTTTAAGACCCAAAGAAAAATAATACTAAACTGCTACAGCTACAGCAGCCTATGAGGCCAGTGGGAAGCAGCCTCACTGAAGAAAAAAAAAAAAAGATGGATTAGGGATGAGACCTAGTGTATGGTTGCTGTTTTGTTTGTTCTAAACAGTAATCCTTAAATGCTGTAGAAAATTGTATGAGGCCACAACTGACAGATACAGCAGATGGCAGGCTAAATTAGGCCATGGGGGATTTTATAAGCCAAAAATGATCTGTGTGGAGACCTGTCTGGGGTTCCTTTCCTAGCGTTGAATTGTTAACAGAGAGGTGAACATGACATTGGTCAATTAGTTTGCATTTGTGGGGTCAGACCTGCAAAGGCTCTTTAGGGCCATGAGGAACACGATGAATTAATCAGAAGGGAAAGGACAATATTGCAGTCTGAAATCTCCTCTTTGTTAAATAGGAAGTGCACTTTTATAGGTATCCTGCCATAGAATAAATCTACAAGGAGGATTGGAAACAAAGGGGGGGAATATCGCTAAAAAAAGTAACGTTTTCACCACACCCCCTCCCATTTAAGATAACTTTATGTCCTCGCCCCCAGGTTTACCTTCTAACACTACTGCATGTTAGTTATTATTGTTGGCTTCCTTAGCCCTACCTCCCACCTTGTGTCCGGAACCTGGCCAATGGGAACACACACTTTTAGCAAAATGCACATTACAATTGGTCAAGCCCCAGGCTGAAGCTGTTCATTGGGACTAAGGAAGCCAGGTATCTTAACTTACATGCAGAAGTGCCAGAGTTAGACGGTAAACTTGGGGGTGAGGACCTAGTGTTTTAGTCATCACCCTGGATACATTTATTGGAAGGCGGATGGGGAGTTTTAAGTTTACATGGGCACAAACTAAATATGGCGTCACCTCCTCTGGCACTGGAGTCTAGTGTTAACAAGAGCTTACGCTGCCTGGGTACCATAAAAAAGAATGTAAAGCGTTAAAAATCTACCTCCCAAACTTGGCATAATGCCCAGGTGACAAATTTAGGATTAAGCAATGCACCTCACAGCTGTTCCTACACTATTATTCTTCCTAGGAATTCTTAGTTTTGCCTAGAGGTGTATTCTCTGTTCTGCTAATTACAAGAAAAATAGAACACCTACTAGTAACAGGGCAGCCCTTGGGTCACCAATTGAACTTGATATTAACTGCAAACTGCAAGGTAAAAACTATCATGCTAACACAATCTTTGAACATGTGTGTTTTATATTAATGTACCAAGTAACAACTGTCTTTGCATGTTTTAAAAACCACAGCTCCCATGAAAGGAGAACAATTGAAGTTAATTAAACTTCTAATACTTTTAAAACATTGATTGACCAATGACAAGACCTGCTCAATAAGAAGCGCATCCTTCTATTGGTCAGGTCCTGGACTGAGTGAGTGTACAGAGTTTAACTGGACCAGTAATGCCAATGGTGGTCATAAAAATAATTATATAATATACATAGCACATTGTATAATAAACAGTATATCACATAGATATCATATGTGATATACATATCACAGTATGTAATATAGATATCATAGTATATAATATGGATATCACAATATCTAATATAGATGTCACAGTATTTAATATAGATATTACAGTATATAATAGAGATATCATGGGTATATAATATAGATATAGTATATAATGTAAATATTATAGTATATAGTATAGATATCACAGTATATAATATAGATGACAGTATATAATATAGATTACAGTATAGAATATAGACATCACACTATATAATATAGATGTCACATTATATAATATAGATACAGTATCACAGTATACACCTATATACTCGAGTATAAGTAGATCCAAATATAAGTCGAGGTACCTATTTTTACCTGAAAAATTAGTAAAACCTGACTGACTCGAGTATAAATCGAGGATAGATATTATGACCACTACTGCCCTCTGATTTTGTATTGTTTTGAGGCTTTAGTTGCCCTTTTAATGAGCAGCAGAATTCCCATACAGTAATCCAATTCAGTAATAGCCAAATCCAGTATGTCTATTACTGTATGGGAATTCTACTGTCCATTTAAAGGGCAACTATATCCTCAAAGCAATACAGAATCAGAAGGCAATCTTTTTAACAATAGATACTATTTTCCTGATTCTGTATTGTTTTGAGGTATTAGTCACCCTTTAAATGGACAGTAATCCCATACAGTAACCCCCATTCCTTGGCACTCCAGATGTTTGGAAACTACAACTCCCACCATGCTTTATTTGCTAGGAGTTTATTTGCTGGGAGTTGCAACACCACAACCCCCACCACCCCACCAGAGTCACCCCAGTTCAGTGAAGGAGAGGACTTGCCTGTGTGTAACGGTAACTTGTCTGGGTCAATCACTCAGCAATCAAGCAATCTGGCTCCGCATCAGTTGTCTGCAACCGGCAAAACAGTGGATGTTGAGCAAGCAGCAGCCGGATTACTGGATTGAAGAGGTGAATGACCTGAGTATAAGTCGAGGTTTAAAAAAAGCCTAAATACCTCAAATTATACTGAAATATATACTGACTATAGATATCACAATATATAATACATAGGTAAGATGTTTTATAATGGAAGCTGCATTGGTATATATCCTTATAACAATCACTCAGCTATGTCACTAAGTGAATAATTTCTTATATATCCCACTGCTCCTCTCATTCCATTGTTATTGCCTGAACAATGACTCAGCATTTTTTGCAGTGTTTAACTTCACTAACAGAACCTGCTGGAGCTGCTTCCTGTCACTTCATAACCAATGTCTCTCTCCTCCTCCACAAAGATTTGTTTAACCGCATAGATACTGGGATATTCCTTTCTACTGGGTTTAAGTTACAGATGGTAGCTTGGGGGGGGTTTAAATTAAGGTGGGAATAGGGACAAGGCTAGAATTTAAAATGTGAATGGGGTGAAGGAATCAGATACTTATGTATTATAAGAAATAATGCACCAATTTACATTATAATAATGTAAGGATAATACGCCACCTAAGAGATCCCTGCCCTGTATAAAAGCACTCAACCTACTGTCTTGTGCTTCTATATGGTCAGGGAACTCCTTGGTGGTGTAATATCCTTGTATTACACTGTAAGGGGTGCATTATCCGTTATATAATATACATTTTACAATATATAATATACATATTACATATCTGTTGTATTCAATTAGATCAACTGGACTTAAAGGGCATGTCCACCCCCAAAACTATAATTCTATAAGGCTGATGGTCCCACCCCTCTGCTTGCCTTTTCGCGCAAGCAAAGGGCTGGGCAGTGTGGCGGAGGAAAGAAGGAAGGTAAGTAATGTTTGGGGAAGTTAAAAATATAGAGGTTAGGGCTGGGGGACTAAGCCCTACACTATATAAAAAATTTAAAAGAAGGGTGGACATACCCTTTAAAGTTTAGTTCTTGAAGACGTTTCGCTAGTCATCCGACTGGCTTTCTCAATTCAGAATATATAATATAGATACAATATAGATATATCACAGTATATAATATAGATATCACAGTATCTTTTATAGATATCACAGTATATGATATAGATATCACAATATATAATATAGATATCACAGTATATAATATAAATTACAGTATATAATATAGATGTATCACAGTGTGTGTGTATATATATATATATATATATATATACATATATATATATACTCCCAACCTAGGAGGAAAAACCAGTTAATTTAGAAAAAGTATTGGCATTTATTAATACAGGGTACTCTAGTACATAACCATCTTTGCCAACATATTGGCAAAGGAACCTGACTGGTTCAAGAGAGGTGTTAAGGAGGCCATTTATGTGAAAATAAAGAAACCAAGCCTAAATAGAGGTGGGGGGGTTCGACACCAACTGTCTGCCATGTACAATGCTGTTTGGACACCTTACTCTGGGCGTTCCTATAACACCCCTTAGACACTATCCAATCACGCCCTTAACACTTGGCTGTGATATGCTAATTGGGATTTTCCAGGGTACATAATTGCCACAGATTTTTGTACAAGTCATTCTGAATTGAGAAAGCCAGTCGGATGACTAGCGAAACGTCTTCAAGAACTAAACTTCAAGTCCAGTTGATCTAATTGAATACAACAGATATACCATGACCTGGATGAATGAGAACCTTCACAAGCATAACCATCTTATACACTCATCAGGTTCCCCCCAACTGCCCCTAATAATTTATGAAATGAAAAACTCCCCCCTCAACCAACACACACACATGTCTCTCCAGGCATCCAACACCTTCCCACACACACCCGGACCTCAGCACAGCTAATTCATTTTTAAAAACGACCCCCTCCACCTGCGGCCTCATGCTTCTATATGGCCACAGAACTCCTCTGTGATTTCTAATATCCTAATAATTTACAGTAATTGGTACATTATTGGTTATATTATTTAAAATAAATTTGACGGGTGTATTATATTATATCTCTGGCTGTCCCCAGCTCCAACTGCTACCTACCCATCGGCCTATGCTAATTTATCCTCTCCAATATCTTATCAGCCAGTCTATAATTAAAGTTTCTTACACATGGTAAATTTTGCTCAACCATAATGTCAGGACAGTTCAACAACTGACCGCAGGCCGAGAGCCCCCACATGTACGAATCTCACCTATAATGCGCGGTCAGGTGTTGTGGTCAAGCAAAATTAAATGTGTGTACAAAGTTTGTCATGCAGGTTATAAATTTAAATCTCCAATCACTTTCTAAACTTGCAGCATGGGAGATGGATCAGATCAGTAAGAATGGAGGTGCAGTAAAAGATGAACATGGCAACTTACCTGCACGCTTTCCCATGAAGTAGTTAACACTTTCCGACCGTTGATACACAGAAATGCGATCGGTTTTACCAGGGCTTAAAAGAAACAATTGAAAGGGTGCATTCATTTTCCCGCAAAGAACTAGCACAGAAACCGGATAAGGCCATGGCACAGGCAGCGCAAAACCCCTGCTAACCCTTTAGTACATTGGTTGGTGTGAGCTTAGTGCTTATTTTGCCATTAGCGCAGGAGGTTTCCTCTCCCTGAAAAAGTGAAGGAACCAGAGCAAATATTTTCTTGCCAGCAACACAATTCCCAGCATCCCCGTCTGCTCTCATTAAGGGGTAGACTGGAATTACCATCACTTGAAATGCATGAGGCATTTGTTTCCATGCAGACACTGTATACTATGCCAAGTATACAAGGAGATCAGTGCATGTGCAGATAGACAGGGGTTGTTACTTTGTACTATATGACATTGTTACTTTGCTGGCTGGATAAATCATTACTAGTAAATTAGTAAAAGTAAACCAGTGCAGGGAACTGGAGATAGAAAGTGTACCCAGGTATGAGGACTTATGGTTTTAGGTCCCCACCCTGGATACTTCACAAAGAGGAGAGGATCAGGGAGGGTGATAGACTCAAAGATCACGTATATAAATATTAACATTATGAAATCGTATGATCGTTGGTCTGACGATCGGATACATTTTTCCAACCCACAAGTATTGCATGATCACTCCATTGCATCTATGGCCACCATAATAATTGTTCTTTAA
This sequence comes from Hymenochirus boettgeri, assembly GCA_019447015.1. Lineage (NCBI taxonomy): Eukaryota > Metazoa > Chordata > Amphibia > Anura > Pipidae > Hymenochirus > Hymenochirus boettgeri. Next base: position 283,285,611 of record CM033476.1, on the reverse strand, counting down.
TTTACTGCATTAAGTGGCACCAGGTCACAATAAGGTTACATTCAGAAGACAAGATGAAAGTATGACAGCTTTGCCCAGTATGACATTTTCACTTGTACCCTTTTAAGGTACATCAGCCTTACTATTACTGTGTCAAAATATATTAATAAACTGCATGCTCTGTGAGGACCAAAACCCCCAAATCACATGGCCATCCTCAACATTCATTGGCTATATAAGAATCATTCAGAAGACAAAATGAAACTATGACAGATTTGCCCAGTATGACATGTTCAATTGTACCTCTTTAAATGGACACTATACTGAAAAAATGACTTTGCCTCATCTTAATCTATAATTGAATACATGTAAGTATCACTTACTCTGATTTGAGTGTGTTGCTGCATGCCTTCAATCCAGCACACATTTTGTTTAGGAGCAGTATCCCCCCCTCCCTCTTTTAACCACTCCCACTTCCATCCGACCTGACTTTTTCCCCACAAACCAACTGTCAAGCCTGCACACAGCATACAGCATTTCAACTGTCAAAACTCTGTCACCATTCCAGCTAAAACTACTCACAGAAGAATGTTTTTTGAGAGCAAGGAACTTGATTGACAGCTGAAATATAAGACGTTTTAGATTGGATATTTAAAGAAATAGGGGGCAGATCAACAAAAAAATGATACAGTGGTGGTTGTGAAGAATTATAGTTTCCAGTGCTAGTCAATTTAAAATGACCTATTTTTCGGTATAGATACCATTTATGGTACATCAGCGTTACTATTACAATGTCAAAATATATCAATTAACTACATGCTCTGAGGACAAAAATTACATGGCCATCCTAAACATTCATTGGCTATATAAGAATCATTTTGTACATCCGAAATAAAGATTTTGTTTTTTAAGTGCATTAGAGTGTAACTACCTTTGATCATATTTGTATGATGTAGTCGGCAGCCTGGCTGAGTGGCTGAGCTCAATTAGCAGGTATCCCACTACTCCCGGATCTTCTGGGAGTCTCCCGCAACGGAGAGGAGTCCTGAATCTCCTCCCTGTTACTCCCCCTTTATGTGTGTCATGCCCCCAGACCGCCCACGACATGCCCATACCACACCCCTAACCCCGCCCCCCCACCCTCTAGCACGTACGCCCTGCCCACTGTGTGACATCAATGACGTCACACCACGTAGCCACGCCCCCTCACCATTCCCCCTCGCCCACCCTGCCCAGAAGGACGAAGAGGCAGGGTGGGATGTCTGAATTAGTTAACTTGAGGTTATCCCCCGATTTACATCACACTAATTCCCAGCAGCCATTGCACCTATAAATAATATAACAGGGCAAATATAACTGTGCCTGAAGCCAGGGCTGTCACCAAGAACGTATTTGGGTTTCCAAGGCTCTGTGCTGAATGATTATTTGGGCTCTGCTCCACATTCTTATTATAATAATACTGACCCAACACTGGTAAAATTAGAAGGCAGATTTTAAATTGAAAATGGAACCATTGTTGTTTCAATCTTGAATATTTTTTATCCAATTTGAGGTTGAAACATCAAGTTAGCTACACAAACAAATGCATAACATTTTATCAAGTAATAGATAACAAATGTATTAATTGTATTAATTATGCCCTTTAATTATGCAATTGTTTGTGTAGCTATGCATGCTAAATTAAATTGTGTGCTAGATACCTCTACCTATTCTGCTATATCTTTGTGTGCACAATATATTATATTGCGTGTGCAGGTTGCTTGCATGCACGCAAGTGCGCAGCATAGAAAGAGCAGTTGCAAGCAAAACGGACTGGTATCTGATCCAGGATTTTGTTCTACAATAGACCTTACAGTTTCCCTTTAATGCAAAATATGGTTGACCACAAAGCAGCAAATTGTTTTGGTGGGTTGAGGTTTGATTGATGTGGGGCAGCTATTCTTAATTAAATGGGAAGGAATATGGCATATGCAAAAAAACAAGTCATTTTTCATTTAATCTGTTGAAATGTCATAGGGAATCAAGAGTTCTGATACTTCTAACTGGGGCGTAATGTATTTCCAAAAGAATGGCAGCATCTGCAAGGAGTTTGTATGTCCTCCCTGTGCTTGTGCGGGTTTCCTCTGGGCACTTATAACGAAACTGAGATTGATAGTATTGATAAAATACCAAGTAAGATTTGTAACCATGTATGATATACATAAGTGTAACATTACTCACAGTGAATAAGCATTGGTCTGGGTACATAAGCCCCAGACCCGCCGCTTGATTAAACCTTGTTCACACCAGCAAACTATCAATCAAAACAGCCTCTGCAAATCAAGCAATCCACGCCAGTAAACTCACCACGTTTGATGGGTAGCCCGGGTGCAGCAAGCCCCAAGCCCATCACTATGGCTGATATCAATGGATCCAAAATAAATAGAAGAGCGTCGACACCGAAAACAGGAATCAGAAACTCCAGGTATGCTCTGGACACTTTTATCTATGCCTATGAAATAAAGTGCGGTTTTAATTATATGGAGTTTCCAATTCCTGTTTTTGGTGTGCACGCTCTTGTATTTCTTTTGGTTCCTCTGGGCACTCCCACAATCATAAAGACACACTGATACAGTAGGTTGTATTTTTCAAATAAAGTTAATTGTTAGCTCTTAGGGACAGGCCTACATGCAAATGTATCAATGGCAAAGCTCTATGGAAGATGTTGGAGCTATAATTAGTATAATATAAGAATAACATAGCGCCAATGTCTTCTGAGGTGCTTTACCATTACAATGATACATTCACCCATGGCCCTGCCCTGAAGAGCTAACAATCTAAAGCAAAGTATGCAAGTGCAACTGACTGATATTTCTGCAGTGATTTCACTTGTGACCGATGTTAGTCACCCAGATCGAATAAACAGACAATTGGACATGTTGGAAAATCACCACACGATCGCACATTCGCTGCAACCATCAGTGAATCGTCCCAGCCGACCGCTCGCTAGTGGTGAACGGTCAGTCAGGATGAAAAATCTCCCCCAGACTAACCAATCAAAATTTGACCATAAAAACCTTGTTTTCAGTCATTTTATTTTGGCCATACACAATATCTAAGGATGATGTCTGGGTCTCCACTGGATGGTAAATTACAACCTAGAGTAATATTGTTCTGCACAAACCCATAGTATGGATAACCCCAGCCCAGAGCAAGATGAATGAAGCATGACATACTTGTGCAGAGAGTGAAAGTTACCACAGACACAGCAGGTGCTACACAATAAGACTGGGTCAATTATGCTGTTATCTGGCGAGTATCAGTCTGCTTCTCTTGGGAGATACATGTGTAAGGTCTACAAAGGGGAACAAGGATATAATTCTTAAAAATGACATCCACGCTTCCAGGTTGCATTTTAGAAATAAAGCTTTGGGCCGTTATTTATAGAGATTAGAAGGCACCGGACAGAAACAAAAAGACAAATTCTATCTTGCCATTTTAACCTCCCCCCTCACGACTCTATGTGGGGCTTGTGCTGGAGCTGACCTACATAGGTAAGAGGTAGGTAGCACAGAGCCTTTTGTGTAAGATGCTTTGTTGGGGATGTGCTGTGTAGAGCAGCATCCTTTATATCTACACACACATTTCACACCCCAAGCCAGGAGGAGAAGGACAGAAAGCTGGAAAGCAGGAAGAGAGGCAGCCACAAGAGAGCCAGTGTGAGCAACAACAGCAGCAGCAGTGAAAGGGGGGATTATTAGGAAACAAAAGAGAGAAGAAGGAGGAGGAGAGAAACAAGGAAGCAGCAGCAAGCAACTCAGATCCTGCAACCAGCCCTGCTCCTCTCACACAGACATCTCTCTCTCTCTCTCTCACTCTTTTTTTCCTCCTTATTCATCTCCCCTTTCCTTCACATTATTTCACCCTCCCCTTCTGGTCTGTCTCCCCCCCATCCCAATTTTTATTTTCTGCATCTGTCCCTCCCCTCCTTTATCATCCCCTTGTTCCCCCAATCTTTCACTATCACCCTCTCTTCTCTCTTTCTGTCTCTGCCACCCCCACCCTCCAGCACTCCACCCCCTCTTCTCTCTCTCTCTCTCTCTGTCTCCCTCTCTCTCTCTCCATCCCTTTCCTCCCCCCTCCTGGCTTCTCTTTTATTTATTTATTTTCAGCTGCTCTCCCTGTCTCTCTCCCTCTCTCTCTCTCTCTCACTGTTTTCCCCTTTCTCCCTTTGTATTTGCTGTTTGTCTGTTATTTTGTAGAGATTACACATCTAGGGTTACCCCCTGTTATTGCATTGCAGTGCAGGTAGTGGGGTTCCCCTCACTTTCCTCCTGCCTGCGCTCCCCCCCCTCCCCTAGTGGTCTGATCCCCCCCCCTTCTGCTGCAACCATGATGGCGGCAGTTCCCATCCAGCAGAACGGGACCCACAGCGGGGTCCCGATAGACCTCGATCCCCCAGACTCCAGGAAGAGACCCCTGGAAGCCCCGCCGGAGGCTGGAAGCACGAAGAGGACCAACACTGGAGGTGAGTGCACCGGCTGTGATCCTGCAGAGGGTTATTTATTTGTACTGGTGGTTTCTACCTCCCCTTCCCAGTGAATGTACCGGCCCGGGAGCCTCCACTGTCTGCTGGGGGGGGGGGGCACTCACTGTATCCTGCCCATTGTAATTCTATGGTCAAAATGGCGTCTTCCTATGTTATGATTGTGTGTGTGTGAATGTTGCCTTCAACCTGCAGTGTTGTGATTGCAATAGAAATGACACTGCCTCGTTTTAAGGGATGGAGGTTGCACAAATGGATGACTTCCCTGCAAGTCAGTCTCTGTGTGTGTGTGTGCGTGCGTGTGTGCAGGGATGTGACATGGGGGAAAGATGTTGAAGGGAAGGAGGTCCATTTGTGATTTTAAAATCCTTGCACCCCCCCACTGGCAGTAATGGAAGAGGTTCTACTGTGCTGCTGCAGTATGAGCAGCACCCAGCAGTCCACACTCCAGCATACAAGGGGTTAAACCCTAGTGCTGGAAGATGCATGAAGAAGGCAGGGACCAGAGCAAGTCAACTGCACATCACAGTGGTTGAACCTTTTTTGTCTTCCTATTATTGTTCCTTGGCATCTTTTTATTTTAAGCAAGTCTCAACAATTGCCATTCTAGGCTGCACAGATTTTGGAGCTCTACTGTGTGTGTGTGTGTGTGTGTGTGTGTGCTTTTTCTTTTTTTTTTATTCCCCCCATCATCAATTGTGAGTTGGGGGGAGGGGGGAAGAGAGTGAGAGGCTCAGCTCACAGGAGCAGGGGGGTGGGGGGGTTGCTTCTTCTGCATCCTGGTGATGTGTCCCAGCATCTTCACGTTCATTTCTATTGGAGGCATAACAATGCAACGATGCAGAGGTGAATGCATTTGCTGAGGATTTGCAAGGAGGATCAGTGGGGTTGTTTTTTTTTTTTTTTTCCCTTTTTTTGTTTTTTTTTTTTCTTGGCTTGGATGTATGCTTCCAGCACAGGAACCACAAATGGACCTGCACTTTTATCATAAACTGTACAGGGATATATATTTTCTGGAACATGTTGAGGTTATGCAAAGTCAGTGACTTGTTATATATTAAAAAAAACACACAACACATGCTGCATTTTCTTCCATTTCATTCAGCCAGATGACATTATAGGTCTCAGCCTTGTTTTACACGTAAGCAGAATTCTGCCTACGTTCATTATTTTTTATATTTTGGGTTCCGCGTTGCCTTTTGCTTGATGACCTGCATGCACCCAAACTGTGGCTTAAGCTGTAGATCATTTAGAAAAAAAGTGTATGTCTGTGTGTGTGTGGGGGGGGTGGCTGGGAGGGTTGGGAATCTTCTTAAACTGCTTTAATTAATAAGCTTATAGGAGGATCAAGAGAGATTGAAAGGAGCTAAGGAAATACATTGGGATTAGTAGGGGAAGTGATTCCACATTACACTGATTTTTTTTTTTTTTCTTGCCAACTACTTAATGCTTACAAATTAAACATGCTGTTCAAAGGTGAGACTTAGTAATAGGTTGGTCAGTAAAACATTTCTCAGCCATCTTGCTTGTCAGGTGTTTCATCTTCACATGCATCCCCATATTCATTGACTTTCCATCTGAAAGGTGTATGGCTGTTAATTTGGTGTGCGCCCTCAGCCTTTGCCTAGTCCTAAGCATTTTATTGTAGTAATTATTGACTGCATGTTTTCTTTTAGTGTCACCTCTTTGGGAGATTCCAAAATAAAAAAAAAGGCAGTTACTGCTAGTAGGGACTATTGTGTTTACTGCGGAAAAGAGTTTGGTGGTGTCATACTATGACTATTAGTGGGTAGTTGGGGGTAAGAAAATGATATAGAGAAGGTCTTCCTGTTTTGCATAAAGATGAAGAAATTGAGGCACGTGTGAGAAAAGAGTTTTGGTTGTCACCCCTGTTGAATACTAACTGTTGATATGTTGCCTTTTTTTGCTCCTACCTGCAGAAGACGGACAGTTTTTCCTGAAGGTCCTCATTCCTAGCTACGCAGCTGGATCTATCATAGGCAAGGGAGGTCAAACCATTGTCCAGTTACAGAAAGAGACAGGGGCTACCATCAAGCTGTCCAAATCCAAAGACTTTTACCCAGGTAAGAGACAAGTTTATGTCAGTTTGGATGTTGATTTTTGTGATATGGACTGTTTAAGAACAGTTCGGCTGGGGGATTCTCAGTGAGAGGAAATCTGTGGGGTAGATGCAGGTGTGAATCACACGAGTTTGGTGGTAGCTCATTTTTCTGAAAGGAAAATTATTTCTTAGCAAATAAGAAAAAAACGACTTTTTTAAAAAATGCATCGAAATGATGAAACAATAGGTTCTCGTTTTTACTATTCATTTACTTATATCCTATGATTTATTACATTACAGAGCTGGAATTAGGTAGTGATGGTTGAAACGGTGTGGTAGAGACCAATGTAATCTATATTCTTGTAACTGCAGTGAGGATGTATAGAAAGCTTAGACTATTTGGGGGATGTTCATTTTGAATGGGTTCATTTTGCAGAAAACCATTTCAAATATGTATTTTGAAGAATAAAAGAAACGTTAGCATTTGTCAGCGATAGCGTTGTATACTTTTTTCAGCCAATCAGAATGACAGCCAAGAGAATTAATATGCAACACACCATTCCAGCAAATAGATAGGACATATAACTGATGAGTTCTAGGACTCATGGTGTCATCTTGTAGACTATAGTGATAAAGGTCAGTCTGCTCATTAAATGTTGTTAGTTCCTAGGCACCCGTGTAGCACCAGGCAATAAGGCATTAGGCTGATATTATCGATGGCTGAGCAGATCTTTATTTATAGCACAGGCCTTAATTTATTTAAATACCTAGCAATTCAAATTTGAATGTTTTAGTTGTCCTTAATGTGTACTCTTCAGCTACATTTTGGGAAGGACATTATGTTGTGCTTTCAGGTTACTTATGTTTAAAAAACAGATTGAATTTTATTACCTAGGGAAGCAAATAGACCTGTCATATCATGCTATTTTTCTTAGTGTCAATATGGTTCCCCTAAGCATTTTTCATTATAGTATGTTCTTGTGGCAGAGCTTTCTAGCTTCCAAATTTTCATTCATTAAGTTAAAAAAAAAACACTTTACCATCCTTTTCTTCCTCATTTTTACAAACATTTTTCTTTTTGGTCTGAAAAATTTAGTTTCTGCTATTTTTATGGTTAGATCTTTGCCAACTTTAAAATGTTTAGCTGCAGAAACCCATTCGAATGCAATTTTTGTTTTTTGTACATTATTTAGAATCGAGGTATCAATTAGCCAAAGAATCTGATTTGTTTCTTGCATTGTATAACCCACCTGTTACAGGTATAGGAGGTAAAGGAAAGCTTCTGTACAAGTATCATTTCTTTGGACATTGTTCATTTTCCAGATGTTCTATGTAGAGTTTCCACACCAGCATGTGATGTGGTTTATGTTAAACTGTATGATTAGAACAGGATTTTTGGTTAGCAAAGTGGTTTCTAGAATAAAAACAAAAAGAAGTTGTATACTCTGAAATTAAATAAAATAATAACAGGTAACTTCTGGCGCGACTAAATTTGATAAAAATTAAACGTTAAAGCTGTTTCATCAGATGGGCTGATGTATAATAGTAAGTGGGTATTTGTTCATTCATTCATTCAGCCCAGCCCAAATTGGTAATTGAACTGTTAGTGTGTGTGGGTGTGAATGTGTGTGTGTGTGTGGGGGGGGGGGGGGGGGGGGTGTTGCTGTATTACTGCTGATTTTTTTAGCGTTTGAAATGTCAATGCTGGGTCCTTAAGCATTGCAATCTTTTTCTTTGCTGTTTAGTTTAGCAAGGTTCTGTGTCTCTACATTATTTTTGGCATAGAGATTGTGTATGTTTGCACACTTGCCCATCTGAAAACAATTCATACAGTATCTTAACTCTCAAGGAAGCTCTTTCCCTGGCTAGGTTTTGTGGCCTTAAAATATGTGTAATTTTTTTTTGTTTATACCATATATTCAATTTATATAAAATACAATTTATTATAATGTGCTAGTATTTCTCCCTTTAGAAATATCTTCCATAACTCTAAAGTTTTGCAGCTTAAATAATAAAATGGTCTAAAAAAAAAATTAAAAAGACTCTTTATTAATGCACATTCCAATGTAATGTGGTCATTCTCTTATCTTCTCTCTTTGTAAACTCACTTTGCAAATTATATTTCCCCACCTTTTGCGCTGCAAACCTTTCTTGCCTTTAATTTTTATGCACAGAATCTTTCATTTTATTAGCGTTTTAAGGGATTTCTTTTTTTTTTGCATTGAACAAGACGGACTGTTTGTATCCTGGAGGTCCTTGAATGGAATGAACTCTCCTTTACTGTCAAAAGCAGGTGCATAGGAAAAGGGAAAGGATGAGATCACACTTTAGCATTGGAATCTTCCTGTTAATGCTTTGTTTATAGGTGAACCCCATTCACTTTCATTAATTTATTTGCTCCATCAATGAAAGTAATTACAAATTCACAATTAATCTTGTTATTTTGCAATCATTGTAGCATTAATGGTTATTTTTACTGGCTAGCATTATAGATTTTTTTTAAAACGTTAAGAAATATTTTTAAACCTAGTGTATGTAAATCCTTTATGTAGGAGATATAGTGTCATTGTAGCTGTTTAATTCTCATACTGTAAGATCCCATACCTTAAATAATATATTGACATTATGGAATTTGTTGCACAGGATTTATGGGTGGGGAGAATGAGTTAAAATACGTAAGTGAATGTATGGAACACGGAGTCCAGTTCATTCATAAACAGGAGTAAGGAAAAGCGTGGTGTAAAATAAAATACAATATTTAAACCAGCTTAAGCATTGGGCCAAGAATCCGTTGATGACCTAATGTATGTTGATGCACATTTATATAGAGTGCTGTGTGTTGAGAAGGATGTCTGGGGGATCTACAGTTCCTCTGTAGATTCTGGAATGAAATGATGTCAGTGTATTCGTCTTGTGTCACTGACAGCTGGATGGCTTTTCTCCAACTTAACTCATGATTTGATGGGAGATTTTTAAAAAATATATATATGTATTTGAAGGGGGGGGGGTAGCTTAAGGAGTTTATTTTACGTTTTGGGTTTTGCCATATTATAGAATAATGTAAATGCATCACCTATTGTTTTAGTTATTCATTTTTTTGTTTTCCTATTTTGCATTATTACGGAATAGTTTGGAATTAAGCAAATAAATTGTAATATGGTAATAGAATCTTTCTTGAACTAAACCACCCCCTCTCGGGAAATCCTTTTTCAAAATGACGTAATCCTACCTCTACTTGTCTCTGCCAGAGGATGATGGGTGTCATGCATCTTTGGGGATGGAAGGGTTAACTTTTCACGCATGCCTCTCTGGAGAAAAATCTGGTTTCACTCCAATGATTGGGGGAAAGATTTCTACCCATTTGTTAGTTTTTATAAAATATGTAATTAGTGATAAGAGCAAAACATGGAGAGGGCTTATAGTGGGGGGTAACGGTCCAATTTAGGACCATAATGAAAGATCTGTTGATATAAATAAAAAGGCAGTGAGCATGCAAACTCCCCCTGCTATGCACAAAAAATAAAACTGCTTTCTTGGACATTATAATAAACCAGTTACTATTCCAGTGCAAGGAAAGGTATTTAAAAAATGATAGATTTTATGCGCTACCACCTAGGAGGATGATGATCTGCTCCAGTCTACCGGTTTTGTATGAAATGCCCCTACCTGTCTACCTGTAGATGGTGTCTTACAGTTATTACATGTGAACAAACCTATATTACAGCATTGAACAATCAAACAACACCTATCTAGTTATCCTTGTCTAACAAAGGTCATCACCCTGGTCCAGGGCAGTTGAAGGCTGAATTGTATAGAATTCTGTTGCAGAGATTTGTACATCATTGTTAGGTGGCATCCGTGATTTGTAAGAAAAGCTGCAATTTCTTTTGTTTTTTTGTATCGCTACAAATTTAATTCCATTTTGGAGGTGCCAGGTTTTGTGAATTCATTAAACAAGTGAATTTATATTTATTTTATTTTACTATTTTTGTTGCAGCCTCCGACTGTGTACCCCTGTGTGACTGCATAGTCTTCCCAGCTAAATAGTAGAACATTACAGCCCAGGTTTGAAAAAAAAACAAAAAAAAAAAATATCATCCATTTCAATTGCTCTCATTCGTTTTAACGCAAGGCCGCCATTTTACCCTCATCCAAAACAGAAATGTATGTCGGAACTTGGCTTGTAATAATGCCACATACAAGTGCTTGAAGGTACACAGGTGATTAGTTTGTATTGCAAGACCAGACCTACATGTCACAGACCAGACTACACGACACAGAAATAAGGATTTTATATTAAACATCTTTAAAACATATAATGTTTTAAAGATTCAATGATTCCATCAATTAGCAGTAACCAATCAGATGTTATCTTTTTACTGAGTCACTGCAGTTAGATAACATCTGATTAGTAGTTGAATGGGCAAACTTTGTCATGGGGTAAGGAGATGCAGGTTACCGGTACTTAGCATATGGTCTTGTTCTATACCTGCTGTTGTTTATCCCCATGCATCCCAGCTTTCAGTGGGAATAGTGAGTTGGGGTTCCAGAATTTAGGATTTCAGGTTAAGCTTCATTAGATGCAGCAGTTCTAACAGAAAGAAATGTAAATGATACATCTGCATGTGCTTTCACTTTTTTTCTCGCTATTGTTATTTTGTTATCACAGGGGGAAGTTGCAAGTTGTGAATGGCAAAAATAGAGCAACATTTCTAGATTTTATAATCTGTTCACAAAAAATGTCTTACAGATAGGGCTGCCTTGAGGGGCGGATAGTACTGTATTTCCATGGGCTAGGCTTTTTCACATTTCAGTGCTAGACAGAACATCATATAGCACTGAATTAATGTGGTTCGGGCATTTTGATTTTCATAAGAGATAAAATAACAAATAATTTCATGTTAACCAGACTTATTGCTGATTATTGGTATAATAGTTTATGTTGCATATAACCTGTAGCTTTTTGCAGTTCTATGTGACATTTAAGGTCACCATTATAAAAATTTTTATAGACTTTTGTATTACTTAATTTTTTTTTTAGTGTCATAACCACTTAAATTAACCAGATACAATCTCTAGTGTTAGACAGTATGTGCAGTGATACATCCCTATACAATAGGCTTATTTAATAAGAGGTGAAAAAATTGGAATGTGCTGTTAATTTGCACCAATCAACCATCTCTTTACTGACCTACAGCATTTAGAAAACATTTTATGCCATCCAATTGGTTACTGCAAAATAATAGCACAGGCAAAATTGTGCACCTCTGATTAAATAAGCCCCTTTTGTGTCTCTTTATTTATGTCTTAAGCTAAGTCTGCACATTTCGCAAGGACTTGGCTATCAGTATATTAAGTTATAAATGGGCTGTCAGGATACAGATCACAGCCAAGTGTAGCAGCTTCTATGCTAACACCCCATTTCATCAAAATGATTTGCTACCTTAAGAAGCTGATTTCCACCTTAAAAAGGTAGAATAATGTCCACTAATGGATTCCTGGAACTATGCATTTTAGGTGTGTGCAGTACTATATGGATAGGGGACTTTTAGACAATACCCATTATAGTTTATCGGAGGCAATTTGTAGGGGTTTTGCCACTACTGCTTTGCCAGGCATATACAGGTAACGTTATATATAACATAAATTGTATTGCTGTAAATTTAAAGTGTATGTATACTGAAAAAAATGACTGCATTATCTTAATCTATAAATAAATACATGTAAGTAGCACTTACTCTGAGGTGTGTGTGTTGCTGCATGCCTTTAATACAAAACTTGTTTTGCTCAGGCTCTGACCACTGACCTGACTATTTTCCCACATACCAACTGTCAATACTGCATAAAGTATACAGCACACCAACTGTCAAACCATTTCAGCTACAGCAAAACTGCTTACAGAAATGCTAAAATGTTAGATGTTTCAGATTGGATATCTAATGAAATAGGGGGCAGATCAACAAAAATGGGGTGAATTATAGTTTCCACTAATGGACAATTAAAAAAAAAATTCCTGTGTACATACCCTTTAAGTTTTAGATTTTTTTTAAAGGACAACTAAAGTTAAAATATAAATGAGCCTGGATGGATTCTTGATTTTTAATTAGCAGGTAACTATAACTCTCACCTCCTGAAATTCAAATCATTGATATGAAACTATCTGTAATTCTACATGTTTCTGGCAGTTCCTGAGCCTCCTTCCCAGTGAATACTAATTTATTTTTTGACTGCTCAGCAATGTGTAGAGAGTTGACATGGGCAGGTCATCCAAGAATGACTCGACGGCTGACAAGGGGGTTAGAGACCTCATTGAATGTTTAACCCTGAAAAATATGGAAACCTGCAGAATTAAAGGTTCAATTTCGACACACTTTAAAAGGGGGAAGATACTGCTATCTGCCAGTTTTTTTTAGAATAAAAAGCTACTTAAGGATAAATCACATTTTCAAATGGGTTATATTTGATCCAAAACAGAATTAAAATGGGTACAAATAAGATCCTAATTCTCTCTGCAACTCAGCTGTATACTACTTATGAACCTGAAGTGTGATATCATCACATTCCACTATAAAAAGCCTGATCTCTCTTCTAGGGCCCGGTCACTCAAATTATTTTTCTTAAATGAGGTTTAAATGGAATCCTTTATTTTCCATGTTTATGTTGTATGTTCCAACATTATGATCCGTTGAACTGGCAAGGGTAACTACCACTGTAACAAGCTATCGTGGATGCCAGGAAATTGTTGCCGGTTCTTTTACAGAATAGAGGCTCATTCTCACTCGACACGTGTGTGCCCATATCTGAACACATGTTTTATCTTTCACAAGGTTGTGTTTTTCCACACTATATAGAAATCTTTTTGTCCATTAGTGTGCTGTGTTTCTTTTCCCCGAATTAGAAAAGTTATAAATCACAAAAAGAGAAAAACCCACCCATGAAAACCTGTGCGGTAAAACGTGAGAGCGGTTTGTATTGGGAATGTGGTCCATGGAAACTTTTCTAGATTTCCATGTTTTAACCAAAGATTCTATCTAGTTATTCCCTATTCATTCACATTCTGATAATCTGATAGGACGAGTTTTTTACATAAGCTGCTAAGCTACATTTTCTGCAATCTGCCGCATTGGCATAGGTTAAGCAGAGGCATGTGACACAGGTCAGTTGAATATTCCAGGTAACTGTGGGCCTGTTTTGTGGAAACTTAACCACGCAAGTCTCTGGTTTCACTGCAGCTGCCATCAGGCTTAATTATTCTGACCTAAAGGGCAAGAAAGAATTACGGACCAGAAAGGCAGGGACCCTCCCACAGATACCCTCTCCGCTTCCCCATCTCTGTTACTATTATATACCTTCTTAGATTAATTTCTGCGTATAATAAAGATTCAGTATCATAATATAGGCATCAAAAATAAACTGTGGCCGTAAAATGCATTTATATATCTGTTTTAATATTGTTAACCAGGGCTTAGAATTTTCCTTGGTATTTAGTTCTGGAATTAACTAATCCTAGTCAGAGACAGTGCAATCAATTTACTGTTTGTTACGACTGTAAGTTAAACTCCTGGGGTGGGCAATGTAACTGGGATTTATCTCCCAGTTCCTATCAGCCATTGTCATTGCTGGAATTGACTTGCTGGATCCCTTATAAATCACAGTTGTATTACACTGACACCTCGCACTACAGAATACAGAATAGCAAAATAGCCTATTAACTTACACATAGACCATCTGTTACTATATGGCCGTAGATTTATGAAGAACCAATCAGATGTTATTTATGTCTGTAGTAGACTAGTACAAAGGTATCATCTGATTGGTTGATGCAAACTACACATTTTAGCACCATTAAATAATCCTGAATCATTAAAAAACATGTTGGGCCTCATTTACGGAGAACCACAAGCACTACCCTTACAGGGATTCAAAATTGCGTTTGCTGCTCTTGGTATATACCAATTTGGTCTACCCAGTAGCATGACTTAAAAGTTATGCTAAAAATAGCGCTAACACAATAACAAATTGGCAGCTGCACGGGTAACACATGCAGCCGCCGCAGTTCTCTTCTTAAAGACACTCTAAATTGGTTAGCGTGACTTTAAGAAGAGATCGCTCAGTATCGCCTCTGCGCGAATGAGTTCCATATTGTTATCCAATGTGGGCTAGGCCACCGCAATTTAAATAAACGGCGTTTTAAATAATTGGTCTGGCCACACTAGCTTCAATGGTGCCCGTTGCGCTGCAATTGGTGCACATGCGATCACCATTTTGGTGCAATTCGAATGCGCTCTGATAACCGAATATCAAAGTGATTGCATCCCAAGCAGGCATCAACCCGCACGAATCGAGTGTGCAATCGCACGCGTTCAGTGTTGCCTTGTCCAGAATGTTGTATTACTTGCTGAATAAAACAGGAAAGATGCTTGGTACAGAATTTTCTTACTGAATTGGGATGTTAACTGGATTTTGAGAGCTGCCATGCTGAATGATATGGCAATGACAATGAATGATGCAGCACAAACTGCTTGTTTAACCTCTCTATATATTTCCTTTCTTCACTATCAGCTTAAGGCAGACATAGCCCCCAGCACAAAAGCTTGCAAAAGCTTTCATTATTCTGCTGTGGATGGCTCCCCTGTGGGCACAGAAGTTAAACATGTCACCTAAATCGTTACCAATTCTCTGTTGCATCAAGATGGCATCATTGTGTCATAAATTACATAGTGATATTTTAATAAAGTTATGTGATGTAACTAGGCCAGGTCTTTTAATAAAGGACACGTGGACAGAATAAAACGATGGAAAATTTAATAGGAAAATCTGAGCTGCAAATCTGGTCTTAATTGTGACCAATATGCCGTTATTTTTGTGCATGCAATTATTTTTGTTCTGTAAATTATTTATATGCAATTATTTACCTTCTGTGTGAACACAATCAAATTTTGTGAGTTCTCTGTATTCACCCTTATTTTTTGTGTGTGCTTTATTTTATCCTGTCTGCACAGACCTGCCGAGTTGTGTGTTCGCATACTAGCGCACAGCCCCGTTTACAGCTGGGCACTGCATTAATATAAGGAGTTAAACTAGCGCTAACCGATATTGAATAGGTTAGCTGAAGTTTAACTCCTTCCTTGTGTCAACTGGGCAAATATCGTAAAAAGACCCCCATGCAACCAGCACAATGCATTTAATTCCGTGGTTTGTTTTAGTGCTATTATTTAATGCCAGCTAATAGCTGGCATTAAAGGGGATATATCACCAGGCACTAATCCAGTATTAAATACCGAAAGCCACATTTACCCCGAGCGATTTTCTACCTTATTGTTTATATCTATGAATTATATAACTAGCGCCATGGACAAGGTGCAGTTGTTGCTGCGAGTTGTGAGTCTGTTATCTTTTTGTGTTGTAGAAAATAAACCTGAGAATTTCACATTAAAAGGTTCTCAGGTCCCAGTCCGTTATTTGTAACTTGGTAAGTTTAACACAACATTAGCATAAAGCAGCGGTTTAGCTGTAAATAGCATTTGTCTACATCTTTCTCTGTTCTGCTCATTCATTTGTACCATTTATTTCCAGTCTGTCTGGGCAGCACTTTATGATAGCCAGGTAATGCATTTCATGAAAGATTGCTTGTGGATTTAGTAATTCGTGTCTCAGCAGGACTGGTTTTCTACAGTCGTCTTTTGTAAAGGCAGAAGTAATACACACATTTCTCTAGCTACATGACTGATGCTTGGACCTTAGCCACGCAAAACCCCATTTGGAAGTGAGAATATTTCTGTCATCTGGCAGCTTTGTGCCACCCAGAGGGTGGGTTACCTCCTAGGTATGAACCCAATCACCGCCAACAAGTGGAGAGTCATTCCGGGGATGCTCAGATCTGCTGCAGTAGATCTAACAAAGATGTACATGAGGGATAATTACTTATTTTCTCAGCCATTGTATAAAATAAATTGTAAAAAATAATATTTGGGGTGTTGGACTGGTGTGTTGGTCTCACTAGGAAATAAAAGACCAGTTAAGCACCAAGAAACATTAAGGGGCCCACTCAACATTTTATTCTCCTCTAATCCACTCCTTTTAGTATCTTTTTTACTCCTGTTGACTTTTTTGTTTATTAACTTGGCCTTTCTTACTGTCCATTTACCTTGGACAGTAATGTGAATTTTTTTTTTCTCTTTTTTGGCTTGGTACATACCATTTAATATTTCTGGCCAACTGACCGATATTATTGTGTATTGGCTGGTCGACCAAAAATATAGGATGGTGTATCCTAGCCTTATGGGTAAATAGGATGTGAAATTTCCCTAGTATCCTAATGGTTCAGTCGTCTGCTGTACAGAAAGCCTTGCCTATGGTAAAGTGCTGTAAATCTGGCCAACCAGCTTGACAGGGGTTTACAAACTTACCAACCTCTAAAACTGGTACGTGGTACAATTTGTATAAACACGATTACAATTTTATATATTGAACCCTCGTATATTTCCATGTTGGATGACTGCCATATATATTTTGCTTTGCATATGATTGTAAATGTTTCCTTTTTATTATGTTCAATGTAAAATTTTTGTGTCAGTGTTTTCTGATCAATCGATTAGTAAACGACTGGCATTTGGCTTTGGGTATTTGTAGATCCCAACTGGTTACAGACTCCCAGTCCTGTATTTAGTGATCTGCCCACGATCAGAGCTTGACATTGCTACTAATGGCTCTTGTAATTATTCTATTTGTTTTGCAACAAATAGAATAATTTTTAATAGTTATTTCTACCATGACCTGTATATTGTTTTCCTGACAGACAGATGAGTTTTGGTAATAAGTCAGATTCATCTGCGAGAATAAGACAGGGACTCATTGCTGATTTTTTCTTTTTTCAGGTCAGTGAAGATAACAAAGGTTTTTTTCCCCCCTCTCTTAGATTGTTGGGGCCTTTATATAATAAATATTCCCATTCTGGCAGTAGAGGTATTTACGTGCATAAGGTCTAGTTTCCTCAGGAAGCAATGTGACGGGTGGGCCTGCACTTTGTGAATCTGTATATAGAAGGTTTGGGCTCCGCTGTTGGCTGGAAGAGTGGCATTTCTGGCTTTTTGTATTAAGGATACATAGGGGAGGGGGTGGGGGTCTGTGAACAGCTGAAATGATAGTGAGCACCAGCTGGGAGATCTGAAATCAAAATAAGCTGTGTGCAATTGTATTAATGTGCAGTTAGAATGCACAAGAACGGCTGTTTGAAAGGAGGCCAGATTACGTAGGACAACACATTTATCTGTAGTGCACAACACTCAATACCAATATTCACTGATTCTTTTTTGCATTGTGAATTTTTTAGGCCTCCCTGTATGAAGTATTGAAGGTGTGATCTGATTATTCACTTTGAATGACAACTATTATATACTATATATGATCAGCGTATTAGATATGCAATGTGTACAGTTAAGTTTAGTTCTCTAGCGCTAACGTGAGTAGTGAATGCAATGTTGTAATCCGTGCTCACTATTCCTCATATAAATCAGCACCACCTTACATACTGGTTCTTGACTATCAGCACTCAGAACTGCACAGGTGCAATGTCAATGCCTAGTAATCATAGACTCTCAGCACTTCACTTCAGTGATAACATTCAGTATTTTACACAATTAACGCCTAGGACTCCAGCACTGGCAGCATAGGGCCAGTTTTAGCATTAAGTTCCCCCTATCTGCAGTGTTGTAATCCCTGGTTGCTGATAATATTCTGGAAAATAGTGGTGTCTATTGGTTAGAACCTGCTTAATCCTAGAACTCCATGTGTACTAATAAGTTGGTAGCAGGTAGAGAGACCTACACACCTAGTGAGTAAATGAATGGCTCCTCTACTAATGGATTTACTGATGGGTTGGTTGTGTTCTGATAGTGACAGCCTTCAGGTCTGTGATCCATTTGCTGTTTTTGTTGTATGCAGACTTTAAAGTAAGTCTAGGCATTTATAAAACTGTATTAACACCTTTAACAATAAAAGGAGCTCACACTAAATATTGATTTGTTTTTTGTGTGTTTTCTGAATTTCTTAACCTGAACCTATAACCTCATGTGCAACCTTTTAATTCACAGCCCATAAACTGCTAATTAAAGTTATATACCTCTAGCATTTCTTAATGAATTCTAAATGAGCGTGTCTGTCTCGGGGACAGGAAAGAATTGAACAAGGAAACCTGTAAAAATAATAACAAATACCATATGTAGTCTTATATTGAACTTGTATTATATTTAAAAGGCATGTCCAACCTAAAAAAAACCTTTTTATAGTAATATACAGCATCCCCCCAAACCCCAGTTTCGCATTATGCATTATTAGCAAACACTGCGGTGCGCACACTCCACCGTGTAGATGGGTCCAGCGTCTGTGCATATTGACAGGTTTGTTTTAGTATATAGGTTTGCCAAAGACAAACATGTAGACCAACCTTTGAAAGGGATGAAGCTGGTCTAAAAGGTTGTGTTTGATTGTCTCCTCTTCTGAATACCAGCATTCCATAATCCTTATGGAAATGATTTGAAGATGATACTTCTATAGTTCAAGAAGTGGACTCCTTCAAACTTACAACACTTTTCTGTTATTTTCAGCATTAGCAGCTGGTGCTCTAAGCAATTTACTGCTTGCTCTGAAAGGATTACTAAGGAGCCTAAGTGCATAAACACCCCCGCCTTTGGAAAAGACACAACAAAACATTGCCAGAGACCTCAAACAAATAAACCACCTAGATACTGAACTTGTTCCTTGGACCGACAGGAAAGTGCATGGTCTGTGAGATGCAATATCCTGCAATGGAAAAATAAGTGCAAACCAACGCTTCACAGTGTACTATTGAGTTAGTGTGGGTTTAACACTTATTTAAACGGGGTTTGAGTCGTTTTCTATGTTTTTTTAAAATAGAGCAGAACGCCCGATGCAATAAGTGAAAGGTTAAGTTTTGCACTTCTACTTACGAAACACTAATTCAATCAGGGAGTTAAAGGGAAACTAAATAGACTTCCTGTACTTCATTATGTACATGAAATCTGTATCTATTATTCACAAATAAAATGGTTGTAGCCGTATTACTCCAGTAGCATATACTAAGAGATGAGTACTGTAGGATAAGGTGATACCTTTTTATTATTTTATTATGGACTAATATTCCCAGGGAGGTGAGAATACGTATCCCCACCTCCCTTTGAATAATAGAACGCCCAGGGAACAGTGCAACACTTAACTTACTGGCGCTCCACTCGTGGCTCCTTCTCAGCTGTCAGGCACACTGTCCCAACCCAGCGCCTATTTTCGATGCACGCACGCCAATACAAAAAAAAGCCGTGTAATCGGTGTGTATCAAAGGAAAGTAAGCAGGACCAGGACTTGCTAGTATAAATCTAATTAAATTAACTGATACACAAAGTATCAGACATTTCACACCATGAGTGCTATGTTGAGAGTGCACGCTTTGCTGCCAGGTGAAATATCAGATCTGTCCTTCCTATTGCTCTGTTCCCAGCAGTAATAGAGAACTTAAAAAGGTAAAGGAAGTGGACGCCACGCAGTAGTACTGCTTAAACAGGAAGTGTTTATTTCAACATGTTTTAGATCGTTTAACCTTTCTAAATTTCGCACCATGGCTATGTATTAGAAAATAACAGAATCTCCCAATCATTTTCGCAGCCTGATTCCTACAATCCAAAGTGATCCCTTTACTTCTCTTAGAAATTCATGTGTTTTTCTTGCTTTAATGATGTGAAAACCCACAGGTCAGGAGTTACATTCTCCGCCATAACTCCATTATTCTGCTTTCGTTTATTTTTCCTTTGAAGAATGCATGGGGTGTTCCACCTGTTTAAAAAATCCAACATCAGAATTTAGAAGCCGCCTTTCAATGCATGCTTTTAGGATTGCCTCTTACAGTCTTATTGTGATCTGTAAACATGCTGCGCTGTAGCTATATAATGATAAGTGATACATCTATAGGCAAGGACAGCAGGACCAAGGGGAAGATTCACAGACGCACTGTCTGTGGATAAATATGGCTTAAAGTATGAAAGAAAAAGTTTGTGTGTGGGGTAATATCCCACTGTCAACGGAAAGAAGTAAATGTTAGCATTTCAAACTATGGGCCAGCATATCTAAAAACACTAATCAGGGTTGTAGCTTAACCTACTCTAAGTACATGATCCCATATCTGTCAACAGCAAACCTTTGGTGGTATTTCTGAAGCGTCCTTCATCCTTTCCAGAATGTTTATACAAAGAATGGGGCTTCTTCAGCCACCTCGGTCTTATTCTAGCCATACACTGACTCAACATTACATTGATTCAACATCTGAACATAGATTCCATAGAAATATCAAGCAGAGTGGCGGTTTTATCTGCCAATGTCTTGCAACATTTCATTATTTGTGACATTAAGGGTGTAATGTTGGCTGTAAAATGGTCGGCCCAGACAGGAATGTCAGGAGATAAGTCAGCTAATGTATGGCCAGCATTACTGTGGGATTCATTTCTAATATGCCCAAATATAGTGTCAACTTTAATAATGCCCATTGCATTACAGATAACCACATGGAATATATATAGAGTGTAAAGATACATGAGACATCTTTAAACAGAAAGAGATTTCCAGAATTATAGCAAAATATAGTAATGACGTCTCTAGCTTCCCTCACACTCATCTAATCGCTTCTTCCAGCATTATATAAACAACCAAAAACGAAAAGAATGTTGTTTCTGGTTGTGAGTTTATCCACCGGTTGTCGACAGACAGGTATATAAAAATCACCTTTATTAAACCATATACAGTAAAAACAGTCAGTTTTTTTTTGTGTGCAAAAAGTCTGATGCATTTCAGTTAATAGTGCCCTTAAATTTTAAACATAGACTAAGTACCTCCCCCCCAACCCTGTTTCATAATGCTTATCTTTTTCCTCAATGCTCCTGAGTCCAGATATAACTTTGTCTTTACAACTTTGTGAGCTTGCACAGTAGTCATAAGTCATTGGCTGTGATGTCACCATCAGGGCCTTGACTGGCATCTAGCACCCAGAAAAGCTGTGAAGAGGGTGGTTGAAATCTACAACTCCCATCTCTACAGCTGCATTCTGTGATAGAGAGATTATAGGGCAATGATGGGAGTTGTAGTTATTCACAAATTTATTTTTTGGTTACTGGAGTCAGTAGCCCAGACATGTATATAGCATGTTTGCTGGATTCTGCCCAACGTTCTTTTTAAATTAGGACATTAAAAAAATGTATTATGCATTATCTAGGGCTGAATATAATTACCCTGGGGTCATTAAAGGCAGATAAGGGGTGGAGGGGGGTTATGAAAACGTCAATTAAAAGAATAAATAGATAAAAATGTATCCAAGATAAACTCAGATTATTATGACGTAATTTATCATCAGAAAAAAATATCACTTTTTGGTGAAATTCCTAAATGTAGGTTTGTTTGGGTAAAAGGAGACAATAGAGTAATTATCGTCATACACTACAACCTACTAGCAACATTCTACCACTATCCTATTATATACGTAGCCTTAGTACGCCGATGGCTGCATTATTTCAATGGTTTTCTTTCTGCTCAGATCCAAGAGCAGCTTTCAAGGAACCGCACAGCTGCGAACAGAGACCAAAGGGTTAATATCTAGACTTTCTCACCATGACAATCCATACAAACCAGCATGGTAAATAAAGGAAGTGGTTTAGGAAGGAAAACATTAAGTTCGCTTGTGTGTTTCAGTTTTTGTGGTGTATGGGGATCCTTTTAATGGAGAGGTTGGACTCTGTTTGGGGGTTGTGGCTGAATTACGATTCCCCACATAACATATGGAAAGTGTGATGAATGTTTTGATTACACTCTATAAATATATCCAGAGATTTGCGGTGTTTGTGGGCTGTATAATGAGCCGCTACAACAAGTTACTAATTCTGGGACATGCAATTAACTCACTTATGCCAACCCATGGCCCTCTGGCTTTTCTGAACTACAAACTGTATGTTTGCAGTGGATGCTGGGAGCTGTGCCTTAGTGGGCAGAGAGCTGAATATTTCACATGCCTTCCTTAACCTCTTGAATTCTGCAACAATCCCCAAGGCTGTTTAGCAGGGAGTAGATGTAGATCTTGGCATCAGCGTGTGCAATCTGTGGGCCTGCAGTTTCGGTGAAACTTCTATTTCTATCTCCTTCTGGAAAATGTAAAGGAAGATAAATGTATCTAGAGTTATATGTACCATGTTACTATATATCTGGCCACCTTACAAAGCAACAAATCTAGTTTGTTATAGCTGAGTGAGAGCATTCCCTCCCACCCCTTTAATAGTTACACTTATTGAAACCATGTGGCGCAGAGCTGCAGGAGGGTGATAATGAAGTAAACCTGATCTTCGCTCAGCACTGTGCATTGCATTTCTCAATAGTGTACCTATTTAAAGGGGAATGTTGGAGGGTATGCCAGAGAGCATCAACCCTTTCCTTCTAAAACTGAGCATGTTAAACATCAGAAAGTTTCATGAATACATTTAGTATAGCTATGATGAAACAGTCAGCAGCATGCATCAAATGCACAGCTATAAGGAATGCTCCAACATTCCCTCTTTAATAGGTACACTTATAGAAACAACATTGCATACCATCCAACATTACCTCTTTAATTAGTACACTTACAGAAACAATATGGCACATCCTCCAACATTACCCCTTTAATAAGTACACTTATAGAAACAATATGGCATATCCTCCACGATTACATTTTTAATTAGTACACTTATAGAAGCAATATGGCATAGCCTCCAATATTACCATTTTAATAAGTACACTTACAGAAACAACTGTAACTAGGCCAGGTCTTTTAATAAAGGACACGTGGACAGAATAAAACGATGGAAAATTTAATAGGAAAATCTGAGCTGCAAATCTGGTCTTAATTGTGACCAATATGCCGTTATTTTGTGCATGCAATTATTTTGTTCTGTAAATTATTTTATATGCAATTATTTACCTCTGTGTGAACAACAATCAAATTTGTGAGTTCTCTGTATTCACCCTTATTTTTTGTGTGTGCTTTATTTTATCCTGTCTGCACAGACCTGCCGAGTTGTGTGTTCGCATACTAGGCACAGCCCCGTTTACAGCTGGGCACTGCATTAATATAAGGAGTTAAAATAGCGCTAACCGATATTGAATAGGTTAGCTGAAGTTTACAACCTTCATTGTGTCAACTGGGCAAATATCGTAAAAAGACCCCCATGCAACCAGCACAATGCATTTAATCCGTGGTTTGTTTTAGTGCTATTATTTAATGCCAGCTAATAGTGGCATTAAAGGGGATATATCACCAGGCACTAATCCAGTATTAAATACCGAAAGCCACATTTACCCCGAGCGATTTCTACCTTATTGTTTATATCTTTGAATTATATAACTAGCGCCATGGACAAGGTGCAGTTGTTGCTGCGAGTTGGGAGTCTGTTATCTTTTGTGTTGTAGAAAATAAACCTGAGAATTTCACATTAAAAGGTTCTCAGGTCCCAGTCCGTTATTTGTAACTTGGTAAGTTTAACACAACATTAGCATAAAGCAGCGGTTTAGCTGTAAATAGCATTTGTCTACATCTTTCTCTGTTCTGCTCATTCATTTGTACCATTATTTCCAGTCTGTCTGGGCAGCACTTTATGATAGCCAGGGAATGCATTCATGAAAGATGCTTGTGGATTTAGTAATTCGTTGTCTCAGCAGGACTGGTTTTCTACAGTCGTCTTTTGTAAAGGCAGAAGTAATACACACATTTCTCTAGCTACATGACTGATGCTTGGACCTTAGCCACGCAAAACCCCATTTGGAAGTGAGAATATTTCTGTCATCTGGCAGCTTTGTGCCACCCAGAGGGTGGGTTACCTCCTAGGTATGAACCCAATCACCCCAACAAGTGGAGAGTCATTCCGGGGATGTCAGATCTGCTGCAGTAGATTAAAACAAGATGTACATGAGGGATAATTACTTATTTTCTCAGCCATTGTATAAAATAAATTGTAAAAAATAATATTTGGGGTTGTGGACTGGTGTTGGTCTCACTAGGAAATAAAAGACCAGTTAAGCACCAAGAAACATTAAGGGGGCCAATCAACATTTATTCTCCTCTAATCACTCTTTTAGTATCTTTTTACTCCTGTTGACTTTTTGTTTAACTTGGCCTTTCTTACTGTCCATTACCTTGGACAGTAATGTGAATTTTTTTTTCTTTTTTGGCTTGGTACATACCATTTATATTTCTGGCCAACTGACCGATATTATTGTGTATTGGCTGGTCGAAAAAATATAGGATGGTGTATCCTAGCTTATGGGTAAATAGGATGGAAATTCCCTAGTACCTAATGGTTCAGTCGTCTGCTGTACAGAAAGCCTTGCCTATGGTAAAGTGCTGTAAATCTGGCCAACCAGCTTGACAGGGGTTT
This sequence comes from Hymenochirus boettgeri, assembly GCA_019447015.1. NCBI lineage: Eukaryota > Metazoa > Chordata > Amphibia > Anura > Pipidae > Hymenochirus > Hymenochirus boettgeri. The sequence goes on along the minus strand of CM033476.1, from coordinate 283,260,587 downwards.
ACAAACTTACCAACCTCTAAAACTGGTACGTGGTACAATTGTATAAACACGATTACAATTTTATATATTGAACCCTCGTATATTTCCATGTTGGATGACTGCCATATATATTTGCTTTGCATATGATGTAAATGTTTCCTTTTTATTATGTTCAATGTAAAATTTTTGTGTCAGTGTTTTCTGATCAATCGATTAGTAAACGACTGGCATTTGGCTTTGGGTATTTGTAGATCCCAAAGGTTACAGACTCCCAGTCCTGTATTAGTGATCTGCCCACGATCAGAGCTTGACATTGCTTAAATGGCTCTTGTAATTATTCTATTGTGTTTGCAACAATAGAATAATTTTTAATAGTTATTTCTACCAGGACCTGTATATTGTTTTCCTGACAGACAGATGAGTTTGGTTATAACAATCATCGCGAGAATAAGACAGGGAATCATTGCTGATTTTTTCTTTTTCAGGTGTAAGATAACAAAGGTTTTTTTCCCCCCTCTCTAGATTGTTGGGGCCTTATATAATAAATATTCCCATTCTGCAGTAGAGGTATTTACGTGCATAAGGTCTAGTTTCCTCAGGAAGCAATGTGACGGGTGGGCCTGCACTTTGTGAATCTGTATATAGAAGGTTTGGGCTCCGCTGTTGGCTGGAAGAGTGGCATTTCTGGCTTTTGTATTAAGGATACATAGGGGAGGGGGTGGGGGTCTGTGAACAGCTGAAATGACAGTGAGCACCAGCTGGGAGATCTGAAATCAAAATAAGCTGTGTGCAATTGTATTAATGTGAGTTAGAATGCACAAGAACGGCAGTTTGAAAGGAGGCCAGATTACGTAGGACAACACAATTTATCTGTAGTGCACAAACTCAATACCAATATTCACTGATTCTTTTTTGCATTGTGAATTTTTTAGGCCTCCCTGTATGAAGTGTATGAAGGTGTGATCTGATTATTCACTTTGAATGACACAATATTATATACTATATATGATCAGCGTATTAGAATGCAATGTGTACAGTTAAGTTTAGTTCTCTAGCGCTAACGTGAGTAGTGAATGCAATGTTGTAATCCGTGCTCAATATTCCTCATATAAATCAGCACCACCTTACATACTGGTTCTTGAATATCAGCACTCAGAACTGCACAGGTGCAATGTCAATGCCTAGTAATCATAGACTCTCAGCACTTCACTTCAGTGATAACATTCAGTATTTTACACAATTAACGCCTAGGACTCCAGCACTGGCAGCATAGGGCCAGTTTTAGCATTAAGTTCCCCCTATCTGCAGTGTTGTAATCCTGGTTGCTGATAATATCCTGGAAAATAGTGGTGTCTATTGGTTAGAACCTGCTTAATCCTAGAACTCCATGTGTACTAATAAGTTGGTAGCAGGTAGAGAGACCTACACAACTAGTGAGTAAATGAATGGCTCCTCTACTAATGGATTTACTGAGGGTTGGTTGTGTTCTTGATAGTGACAGCCTTCAGGTCTGTGATCCATTTGCTTTTTTTGTTGTATGCAGACTTTAAAGTAAGTCTAGGCATTTATAAAACTGTATTAACACCTTTAACAATAAAAGGAGCTCACACTAAATATTGATTTGTTTTTTGGTGTTTTTGAATTTCTTAACCTGAACCTATAACCTCATGTGCAACCTTTTAATTCACAGGCCATAAACTGCTAATTAAAGTTATATACTCTAGCATTTCTTAATGAATTCTAAATGAGCGTGTCTGTTCGGGGACAGGAAAGAATTGAACAAGGAAACCTGTAAAAATAATAACAAATACCATATGTAGTCTTATATGAACTTGTATTATATTAAAAGGCATGTCCAACCTAAAAAAAACTTTTATAGTAATATACAGCATCCCCCAAACCCCAGTTTCGCATTATGCATTATTAGCAAACACTGCAGTGCGCACACTCCACCGTGTAGATGGGTCCAGCGTCTGGGCATATTGACAGGTTTGTTTTAGTATATAGGTTTGCCAAAGAGCCGAAGCACATGTAGCACAACCTTTGAAAGGGATGAAGCTGGTCTAAAAGGTGTGTGTTGATTGTCTCCTCTTCTGAATACCAGCATTCCATAATCCTTATGGAAATGATTTGAAGATGATACTTCTATAGTTCAAGAAGTGGACTCCTTCAAACTTCTGTTATTTTCAGCATTAGCAGCTGGTGCTCTAAGCAATTTACTGCTTGCTCTGAAAGGATTACTAAGGAGCCTAAGTGCATAAACACCCCCGCCTTTGGAAAAGACACAACAAAACATTGCCAGAGACCTCAAACAAATAAACCACCTAGATACTGAACTTGTTCCTTGGACCGACAGGAAAGTGCATGGTCTGTGAGATGCAATATCCTGCAATGGAAAAATAAGTGCAAACCAACGCTTCACAGTGGTACTATTGAGTTAGTGTGGGTTTAACACTTATTTAAACGGGGTTTGAGTCGTTTTCATGTTTTTTTAAAATAGAGCAGAACGCCCGATGCAATAAGTGAAAGGTTAAGTTTTGCACTTCTACTTACGAAACACATAATTCAATCAGGGAGTTAAAGGGAAACTAAATAGACTCCTGTACTTCATTATGTACATGAAATCTGTATTCTTATTCACAAATAAAATGGTTGTAGCCGTATTACTCCAGTAGCATATACTAAGAGATGAGTACTGTAGGATAAGGTGATACCTTTTTATTATTTTATTATGGACTAATATTCCCAGGGAGGTGAGAATACGTATCCCACCTCCCTTTGAATAATAGAACGCCCAGGGAACAGTGCAACACTTAACTACTGGCGCTCCAGCTTCTCAGCTTCTCAGCTGTCAGGCCACTGTCCCAACCCAGCGCCTATTTTCGATGCACGCACGCCAATACAAAAAAAGCCGTGTAATCGGTGTGTATCAAAGGAAAGTAAGCAGGACCAGGACTTGCTAGTATAAATCTAATTAAATTAACTGATACACAAAGTATCAGACATTTCACACCATGAGTGCTATGTTGAGAGTGCACGCTTTGCTGCCAGGTGAATTATCAGATCTGTCCTTCCTATTGCTCTGTTCCCAGCAGTAATAGAGAACTTAAAAAGGTAAAGGAAGTGGACGCCACGCAGTAGTACTGCTTAAACAGGAAGTGTTTATTTCAACATGTTTTAGATCGTTTAACTTTCTAAATTGCACCATGGCTATGTATTAGAAAATAACAGAATCTCCCAATCATTTTCGCAGCTGATTCCTACAATCCAAAGTGATCCCTTTACTTCTCTTAGAAATTCAGTGTTGTTTTTTGCTTAATGATGTGAAAACCCACAGGTCAGGAGTTACATTCTCCGCCATAACTCCATTATTCTGCTTCGTTTTTTTCCTTGAAGAATGCATGGGGTGTTCCACCTGTTTAAAAAATCCAACATCAGAATTTAGAAGCCGCCTTTCAATGCATGCTTTTAGGATTGCCTCTTACAGTCTTATTGTGATCTGTAAACATGCTGCGCTGGAGCTATATAATGATAAGTGATACATCTATAGGCAAGGACAGCAGGACAAGGGGAAGATTCACAGACGCACTGTCTGTGGATAAATATGGCTTAAAGTATGAAAGAAAAAGTTTGTGTGGGGTAATATCCCACTGTCACAACGGAAAGAAGTAAATGTTAGCATTTCAAATATGGGCCAGCATATCTAAAAACACTAATCAGGGTTGTAGCTTAACTACTCTAAGTACATGATCCCATATCTGTCAACAGCAAACCTTTGGTGGTATTTCTGAAGCGTCTTCATCCTTTCCCGAATGTTTATACAAAGAATGGGGCTTCTTCAGCCAACTCGGTTTATTCTAGCCATACACGACTCAACATTACATTGATTCAACATCTGAACATAGATTCCATAGAAATATCAAGCAGAGTGGCGGTTTTATCTGCCAATGTCTTGCAACATTTCATTATTTGTGACATTAAGGGTGTAATGGTGGCTGTAAAATGGTCGGCCCAGACAGGAATGTCAGGAGATAAGTCAGCTAATGTATGGCCAGCATTACTGTGGGATTCATTCTAATATGCCCAAAATAGTGTCAACTTTAATAATGCCCATTGCATTACAGATAACCACATGGAATATATATAGAGGGTAAAGATACATGAGACATCTTTAAACAGAAAGAGATTTCCAGAATTATAGCAAAATATAGTAATGACGTCTCTAGCTTCCCTCACACTCTCTAATCGCTTCTTCCAGCATTATATAAACAACCAAAAACGAAAAGAATGTTGTTGTTCTGGTTGTGAGTTTATCCACCGGTTGTCGACAGACAGGTATATAAAAATCACCTTATTAAACCATTACAGTAAAAACAGTCAGTTTTTTTTTGTGTGCAAAAAGTTGATGCATTTCAGTTAATAGTGCCCTTAAATTTTAAACATAGACTAAGTACCTCCCCCCCAACCCTGTTTCATAATGCTTATCTTTTTCCTCAATGCTCCTGAGTCCAGATATAACTTTGTCTTTACAACTTTGTGAGCTTGCACAGTAGTCATAAGTCATTGGCTGTGATGTCACCATCAGGGCCTTGACTGGCATCTAGCACCCAGAAAAAGCTGTGAAGAGGGTGGTTGAAATCTACAACTCCCATCTCTACAGCTGCATTCTGTGATAGAGAGATTATAGGGCAATGATGGGAGTTGTAGTTATTCACAAATTATTTTTTGGTTACTGGAGTCAGTAGCCCAGACATGTATATAGCATGTTTGCTGGATTCTGCCCAACGTTCTTTTTAAATTAGGACATTAAAAAAATGTATTATGCATTATCTAGGGCTGATATAATTACCCTGGGGTCATTAAAGGCAGATAAGGGGTGGAGGGGGGTTATGAAAACGTCAATTAAAAGAATAAATAGATAAAAATGTATCCAAATAAACTCAGATTATTATGACGTAATTTATCATCAGAAAAAAATATCACTTTTTGGTGAAATTCCTAAATGTAGGTTTGTTTGGGTAAAAGAGGGACAATAGAGTAATATCGTCTACACTACAACCTAATAGCAACATTCTACCACTATCCTATTATATACCGAGCCTTAGTACGCCGATGGCTGCATTATTTCAATGGTTTTCTTTCTGCTCAGATCCAAGAGCAGCTTCAAGGAACCGCACAGCTGCGAACAGAGACCAAGGGACACAATATCTCTCTCACCATGACAATCCATACAAACCCGCATGGTAAATAAAGGAAGTGGTTTAGGAAGGAAAACATTAAGTTCGCTTGTGTGTGTTTCAGTGTTTTGTGGTGTATGGGATCCTTTAATGGAGAGGTTGGACTCTGTTTGGGGGTTGTGGCTGAATTACGATTCCCCACATAACATATGGAAAGTGTGATGAATGTTTTGATACACTCTATAAATATATCCAGAGTATTGCGGTGTTTGTGGGCTGTAAATGAGCCGCTACAACAAGTTACAATTCTGGGACATGCAATTAACCACTTATGCCAACCCATAGCCCTCTGGCTTTTCTGAAATACAAAACTGTATGTTTGCAGTGGATGCTGGGAGCTGTGCCTTAGTGGGCAGAGAGCTGAATATTCACATGCCTTCCTTAACCTCTTGAATTCTGCAACAATCCCCAAGGCTGTTTAGCAGGGAGTAGATGTAGATCTTGGCATCCGTGTGCATCTGTGGGCCTGCAGTTTCGGTGTGAAACTTCATTTCTATTCCTTCGGAAAATGTAAAGGAAGATAAATGTATCTAGAGTTATATGTACCATGTTACTATATATCTGGCCACCTTACAAAGCAACAAATCTAGTTTGTTATAGCTGAGTGAGAGCTTCCCTCCCCCCTTTAATAGTTACACTTATTGAAACCACGTGGCGCAGAGGCAGGAGGGTGATAATGAAGTAAACTGATCTTCGCTCAGCACTGTGCATTGCATTTCTCAATAGTGTACCTATTTAAAGGGGAATGTTGGAGGGTATGCCAGAGAGCATCAACTTTCTTCTAAAACGGAGCATGTTAAACATCAGCAAGTTTCATGAATACATTTAGTATAGCTATGATGAAACAGTCAGCAGCATGCATCAAATGCACAGCTATAAGGAATGCTCCAACATTCCCTCTTTAATAGGTACACTTATAGAAACAACATTGCAACCATCCAACATTACCCCTTTAAAAGGTACATTATAGAAACAACATGGCATACCCTCCAACATTTCCCTTTAATAGGTACACTATGAAACAACATTGCATACCATCCAACATTACCCCTTTAACAGGTACACTTATAGAAACAACATGACATACCCTCCAACATTTCCCCTTTAATAGGTACACTTATAGAAACAACATTGCATACCATCCAACATTACCGCTTTGATACACTTATAGAAACAAACTGGCATACCCTCCAACATTTCCCCTTTAATAGGTACACTATAGAAACAACATTGCATACCATCCAACATTAACTCTTTAATTAGTACACTTACAGAAACAATATGGCACATCCTCCAACTATACCCTTTAATAAGTACACTTATAGAAACAATATGGCATATCCTCCACGATTAAATTTTTAATTAGTACACTTATAGAAGCAATATGGCATAGCCTCCAATATTACCATTTTAATAAGTACACTTACAGAAACAACATGGCATTCATCCAACATTACCCCTTTATTAAGTACAGTTATAGAAACAACATGGCATACCCTTCAACATTACCCTTAATAGGTACACTTATAGAAACAACATTGCATATCCTCCAACATACCTTTTTAATTAGTACACTTATAGAAGCAATATGGCAAACCCTCCAAATTTACTATTTAATAAGTACACTTATAGAAACAACATGGCATACCATCCAACATTACCCTTTTAATAAGTACAGTTATTGAAACATTATGGCATGCCCTCCAACATTCCCTCTTTAATAGGTACACTATGAAAACAACATTGCATATCCTCCAACATTACCTTTTTAATTAGTACACTTATAGAAGCAATATGGCAAACCCTCCAATATTACTATTTTAATAAGTACACTTATAGAAACAACATGGCATACCATCCAACATTACCCTTTTAATAAGTACAGTTATTGAAACATTATGGCATGCCCTCCAACATTCCCTCTTTAATAGGTACACTTATAGAAACAACATTGCATACCATCCAACATTACCCCTTTAACAGGTACACTTATAGAAACAACATGACATACCCTCCAACATTTCCCTTATAGGTTTACACTTATAGAAAAAACAAACAGGCATACCATCCAAAATTTACCCTTAATAGATACACTTATAGAAACAACATGGCATACCCTCCAAAATTTCCCCTTTAATAGGTACACTTATAGAAACAACATTGCATACCCTCCAACATTACCACTTTAATAGGTACACTTATAGAAACAACATTGCATACCCTCCAACATTACCCCTTTAATAGGTACACTTATAGAAACAACTTGACATACCTTCCAACATTACCCCTTTAATAAGTACACTTATAGAAACAACATGGCATTCCCTCCAACATTACCTCTTTAATAGTTTCAACATGGTGGAGCAAAATGAAATAAACCTGACCTCAGCGCAATGCATTTCTCAATAGTGTACCTATTCAAAGGGGAATGTTGGAGGGTAGGCAGGCATTGGTGCTGACAGAAATGACAGAAATAGCTCAATACATTATATCTGTTAGTGTACCAAATTAAATGGAACAGTTGGAAAGTAGTGAAGGATTATTTAGTGATTGTGAACTTTGAATATTTTTTTTTTAAATTTAATTTTTTTTTACCTATTGGAGAAAGAAATTGCTGATATGCAATATTAATAATGCTTATCTCTGTATTAAGTTTTTTTGCCCAGAGTTTTTTCGAAGTAACGTCAAAACAATTGCAGGCCCTAAGTAAAAGAGTCTGCTCTAATACATCTGTGGCTCGTTTCACTAACTGCTTTCTTTTGTTGCCATTATAATATCAGCACACAGGCTCCCTTTTTGGTGTCTGGCACAGTAGCCTGGCACTGTGTATGGGCTTGTTAATTTAAGATTGCTAGCAATGTAGTAGTAATTGCTCAATTATCTCAAAGTTTATTTTTTTTCTTGGCTCATTGGAGATTAGAAAAAAGAAATGCCCACCAGCACATTTCACAACACCGATAATTAGTTATACGTAAAAAAGCAGTGCTCCTTTTGGAAGAGGATAATAAAGGTGGTCTGTTAACACTAGGATTTCACCCATTGCCAGCTAGATACCATCGTTGATGCAGACAGACATGTTTCGAGGTTTATTCCGTACTAATAATATTTGGCCACTTGCATTAATTCTGTACTTCTCTCCAAACTCTCTGATTTCAGTGCTGAAATTCCATCTGCCGTGTGACGAATGAAATGTTTGGTTTTGACACAATCATTAATAAATACACACAAACCCCTCAGCCCTGCCAGCAATTACTGTTTCATCAGATTCTGTGTCGCATGATTATAGCCATTTTACTTGCTAATTAACAGATCCAATTAAGGCAGAGCTGTGTCTGCAAGGGGAGATGTAGAATGGCACTGAGTATCTCGAAACAATTTGACATCTACAGTATATCATGTTTATATTTTGGCTAGTTTTACAGAAGGACAAAGAGGCACTAAATAGCACTGTTTTATCAACATGTTAGGGGGGTCCAATATGTCGAGTTCCAGGCTGAATCACAACTCATATAATCTCACTGAAAACACGTCAGGTGATGCTGAAGATGTAGCACTACAATAGCTGGAGGGTGCTTTCTGCATTGCACTGTGGGAAATGTCAACTTTCAAGACTCAATTGGCTGTTCTAACCCCCAGTGTCCTTAGACATCCAAAAAGCTGAATTGCATTTTTTTATTCAAGCAATGAATGAGCAAAGTGAATCTATGAATACACTTTCAGGGAGATTCAATAAAAGTTCTTATTGTTTAAAATGGTGCTAATTTTGCCCCAACCAATCAGATCTTATTTAACATTCGAAAGCTAACATCTGATTGGTTGGGGCAAAATTAGCACCATTTTAAACGATAAGAACTTTTATTGAATAACCCTGCTTGAATGTATCCTGTTTTCCTTTTAGAGCAGAGTTTCTTTGGGGCAAGTGAGAGAGAGCTGTAAGTTTTGGATATCTGCTCTGCACATGTACCCAGCATGCACTGTACAGGAGAGAAGTCAGGTTGAACCTATACTGACAGCTGCTCCTACCTACCAAAGCTAATCCCTACTCTCACTGATTAAAAAAGGGGAGGCAGGGCCTCTTACCTTCCCTGGAAATATGGAATGCAAACAAAGAAAGTAAAAAAAAAAAATATATCACTAGATCCCATTCGAACAATATGTGCAATATAACAATATGAACTAATATTCTGTTCATTTTTACAAAAAATCTTATTTTATTGATGTCACAAAAATATTTAGGCTGAAACACATGCAGAGGTTGTGTATGTCTACAGAAATCACAATTCATCTTTTGACCTGATGATTATCACATACAATTAAATAACCTAAGGCTCAAACTACTGCTTTCCTATACAAATCCCCAAACCCCTGATCTTATAATGGACAGGGTCTGCTCAGGGTCTGCAGTGAAAGATAATCTCCAAAATAAACTGCTACTGTTACATACATCATACGGTAGGCTCGGCCTAGATATTAATGAGAAGTACAACAACAGGATTAGACATCACACTATCAGGGAGATTCAATAAGAGTTCTTATCGTTTAAAATGGTGCTAATTTTGCCCCAACCAATCAGATCTTATTCAACATTTGAAAGCTAATATGTAATTGGCTGGGGCAAAATTAGCACCATTTTAAACAATAAGAACTTTTATTGAATAACCCTGCATGTTTATAAACCAAGTGCAGACATTTCACTGGGGTATAAAAGTCTATTGTGTAAAATGTTTTCCCTTCACATAATGGGACTAGAATATTAAATTATTTATATGTATTTTTATTGCTCAGTGTAAAACTTGCTGGTAGCAGACATGTTATTGCAGGGTGGGGAGGCCTATACATCTTATTTAAGAAATAAATGAACCTGTAGGTAGTAAATATCTATAGCATTGGGACTTTGTTCTAGCATTTTAATATCCACCGTGCTTGGCATCCACAGATGTGGCATTTTTCTACTCATGGATAATTTATCTATAAAGCTGTTGAATTAAGCATGGCTGTGTCTTACAGAACGTACAGAAATACCAGCACAGTAACAAAGAAAAACAATGTAAGAGACACAGCCAATATCTGAAAAATCAAGTTAAATGCGTATTTAGAACCATGTATATATTCCAAGCCCTTCTAAAATGTACATCTTGAAAGGAAAAAGTCTGCTGAAATATATTCAGCTGATGTGAAGTGCTGTCTGTCTCCCTGAAGAAGAGATGACAGGTGTGATAACCAAGGAGACCCCTTTAGGGTCAGCTGAGTTACTGACTGATGACTTGAGTTTGCCTCACTGTCTATCTGAGCCTGCAGCAGGAAAGGCAGATTTGATGGATCAATGGTTGAATTTCTTGTGTTCTTTTCATTTACTTTTGCATTACAAGACAGAATCTTATTTTAGCTGTGAACTTTCTAATGAGTTACACGCTGTGCTTGATAAAAAAAAAACATGCAAAATCTAGACCTGCAATCTGCTGTTAGTATTGGCAATTGTAGAGCCCTTAGTCAGGTCGTTTTTTGGGTCAGGTTCTGGTAGACCACATTGTGTTTGGTCAGGTTGTGTGAAAGGTGACAAGTTTATGTTTACTTTTAGACATTTTTAAATCTTCTAGTGTAAATTTGTAGATAGAAAGTGTAAAGGCTTCAGTTGTGCATTTAAACACTTGCTGTTTAAACACTTGATGTTGGATTACAATTCCCAACAATTCCCATCAAAAGGATAATGATTTGTGAGTGCAGTAATCGGTATGGGGTACAGATCTGAGAAATTAGACCAATGGCCATGCAGGTCTGCAATGCCATTCTATGTAAGTTCAACTGTGGTCTCCAAACAAGTTAGGGTTAAATAAAAGCCTGCAGCATTTCCTTTAAAATGAGCTGACAATTGCATCTCTGGCTGGAGCCTGTGAGAAATTATATTGGGTTGAATTTTCAAATTTACTGGTTTCAAGTTTGTTGCGTGACATCACCTGACCTATGATTAAGGACACTTTGGTGGTCCTAAACACACCAGGGTAATCCCCATTTTTTTATACCTGTTGTTTGCTAGACACCATCTGCAATTTTTAACTGAATATGAAATAAAGTTTGGACTTTTTATAGACTTACCTGTGTTGCTGCAGCTTCTACGTTCGTGGAGATATCACCTGACCTCTGCCCCACCCCGGGGGAGACACATGCTCAGTTAAGACTTAGGGCTAGGCCACACTGCTGCGTTTTTTATTGCGTTTGCGATTGCATTTTTAAAAAATCATTGAAAGCGCGGCAACGAAAAAAAACGCACCTTTTTCGGTGCGATTGCGTTTTGCGTTCTGCATTTTTAATCCCAATCGCATGCGTTTTCTTATACTTATTGAAGAAATCACAAGCGCAAACGCAAAAAAATCGCACATGAAATCGCATGCGATTGCGTTTGCGTTGCAGTGTGGCCGTGCCCTGAATGCTGGGGAAAACAGGAAGTACATTCAGGACAGGACATACCTTCGGGAACAAAGTGACAGTTGAGAAGGGGAGCCTATTAATGTAGGCAGAAGCTAGTCACATGGCTGACAACAGAAAGTAATATTGCTGAACCTTTCCAGCAATAACTTTTCAAATTGTATTTAGAGATGTGATTTAGGTTTTATGTTGAAGGCACGATGAAAGGGTTTTTATATAATTCTTACTAGTTTGGAAGAACTAGAGACCACAGTTAAAGGGTATGTCCACCCTCTTTTTAAATTTTTAACACACTGTAGGGCAGGTCCCCCCACCCCCAACCGCTATATTTTTATACCCCAAAACGTTTCACTTCTTTACTTACAGCACCTCGTTCCTTCGCTGTACTGGTCCGGCTCCCCTGCCCGCCGGAACTGTAAGCAGGGGGCCGGACCGGCAGCCGCGGCTGTGATTGGCTGAGAGGCAGCCAATCACAGCCACGGCTGCCATCAGTGAAAACGGCGCTGGAACGAGGTGCTGTAAGTAACGAAGGGAAACTTTCTTTGTTATAAGTATGAAGCGGTTGGGGGTGGGGGGACCTGCCCTGCAGTATGTTAAAATAATTTTATGATAGCTACGATTAATCAAGAGAGGCATCGGGAGGGAGGGTGGGAAAGGGTCTACAGTGCGCAAGTCTCTTAACCTCCCGGAGGCAATACAGAGGCAGAGACCTTTAGGGCAGGAAGACAGCTCCTACCCTACAGTTTCCTGGACTTTATTCATGGACTCCAGAAGAACCACAAGGAGCAGGGATGTAAGGTAAGGTTTTTATTTAATTGTACAGTGGGGCCAGTAGTAGGGAAATTTTTAGTTTGGGGGGTGGACATGCCCTTTAATAAGCAACAATCTACGCCTGGCTTTCCACGTTTAATTTGAAACAATGAAGAGAATTATACTCGTGCAGTAACTGACTGCTTTCTAGCAGAAATTCCTCCCCTCCTTCATTAAAGGGTATGTCCATCCCTTCTGGGTTCTTTTGCTATAATATAAGTATTGGTCCCCAGCCGTATAGAGCCCCAACCGCCATAATAGTTTTTTCAGAAAGTGCACAGATCTTTACTTACCTTAGCTCTCTCCTCCGCCGCACTCTCTCGGCCCTCTGCTTGCAAGCAGCGGGCGGGACCGGCAGCCAATAAGGAACGTGGCTGCCGGATGCTCAAAACGCATGGGGAGAGTGGTAAGGTATATAAAGATCTGTGCACTTTCTTTAAAAACTATTATGGTGGTTGGGGCTGGGGGACCTATACCTATATTAAGGTCATGGGATTTTGAGCTAGGGGGAGGGACAGCAAAATGGGAGGGGGGGGGGGGACGCTCCTGCGCATGCCTCAAACCTTGTCGAGGCTGAGGCAGACACAAGAGCAGGATGAGTCACACAGAGCTCCTACACTGCAGTTTCCTGGACTGGAGAACCATTTGGAGCAGAAATTTAAGGTAAGGCTTGTTTTAAACTACAGAGTGGGGCCAGTAGTGGGTTAAATTTTAGTTTTGGGGGTGGACATGCCCGTTAACATATGTTTTTCAATGTCAGAAATAGGAGAGTCGTCAGTGGCATTGACTGTGGGAGGAGACAGAAATAAATCAGTTCCTGCATGTGTAATTCTCGTTTAGGGGTCTGAAATAGCTTTAGGTTTTAAAAATAATAGGAAAAATAGAAAGTCTATATGGTAGAAGGGATTTAGGGGAAGAAATCATTATATACCTGAAAAAACCCCAGTAAATTTTGTGTTTAAATAAATAAAAAAATATTTTATTTCAATACTAAACTGAAATAGGGTTCATTAAGAGCTGTACAGCATGTAGTACATTTAAAGTAGAATTATACTTGCACAGTAACTGACTTCTTTCTGGCTCCTCCCACATTGAGTGTCGCTGACATGTTAATAAAGAGGGGGGGCTTGATAACTGCCAGTTACTGATGGAAAGCAGTCAGTTACTGCATGGGTACAATTCTCTTTTAAAGGATATGTACACTGGGAAATTTGTCTTTTTAAATTGCCCATTACTGGAAACATTTTACATTTCAACTGTCAATCAAGTATCATAGTATCATAAACTCTTCTATTATGTATCGTTTTGCTGTAGCTGGATTGGCAACAGTTGGTACGTGAACTGCATGGTGGAAAATTACCTCTCCAAATGCTGCTTTATAGGGATTACTGAGTCAGATAGTCTGGCAGGGGGCTGGGAGACTGAGGTACTGAGCTTGAACTAAACAAGTACTAAAGTCATGCAGCAACACAAACACATCAGAGTAAGTGCTGCTTACATGTATTCATTTATAGATTGAAATGAGGCAAAGTCATTTTTTCAGTGTACAATTCCTTTAAAGCAGAACAAGGGATTAATTCAAGAATCACATTCCAAGGTCTTGTATTTTTTTTGTTATTCTTGTTAGACTACTACAGGTTATTAGCTGGCTGAGGTAGCTGGGAATTACCAATCTCTGAGATTGCCTGTCCCTAGCCTCAGAGTTAACTATTGAATTGATATGGGTAACAGAACATTTTTGTCCTTTAGGTAATGATCTCAAAAACTGTTCTAGCACATCAAAGCTAATTACCGGGATGGGGAATGTTTGTGATGAATCGTCCTTTGAGTGCTGACAGGACGATAGGAGACACTGAGCGCGCTCTGTATCTAACCGGCTCTAACTCACTGAAGAATTATGCTGATTTAATTTCATTTATTTGCTGCAGAAACCTTTCCAAGGACATCGTTTTGATGAAATTGATCAAGCCGCATGAATATTTATAGACATTTTCGTAAAAGCCGTGTCATAAAAAAAAAGGCCCCCTGTGAGAATTCTGTATGACATTTCTGGCTCAGCTCAGGCCCAGAATGAGGTCACTGTAATTATATGTATCACAAAAGGATTGAATTAAAGAATTGTGGGTTTTTTTCTCCAGATCCAGATATTTAAAAGTGAGGAGGTTATTTGCTTCGCCCCTATCGGTAATGGCAATTTTCGCGGATGACATTCCTTACTTAGCTTAGCCATTTTATTTTTTAAGATCAGAGATTGTCTTACTGTATTACTTTTTCTTTGTTTTCAACATTTGTTATACAGCTAGAAAACACAAACATTAAACAGCGAATGAGGCAGCAAATCCCCTGTTAAAGGAGAACTAAACCCCGAGGATGAGGCCACACTGGATTGGTCTGTTTGCGCTGCGATTTGCACAATTTTGTGTTTTGCAAAAAAATAAATGGTGATTGCATGTGTTTCAAAAATGGAATGGAGTGGCCACCCACATATATTGCTTTGCGTTTCTCATAAGCGTGTGAGAAACACGCTAGTGTGGCCTAGCCCTTTCAAGATATAGCAGTGACTCAGTTTCTAGAATGTATGGCTTCCCTCAAAAAAATGGCTATAAATAATAATACAATACAATAACATTTGTAAAGTGCTTTTCTCCTAAAGGACTCAAAGCGCATAGATTTGTCCCACTATAGACACTGCCTTACCCAGGAAAGTAGAAATTCTAAGCCCCTCCTACATGGATGGGTGTAGTTTAGCAGCTGACCATTTGCTTGACTCCTCCCCCCAGCATGACTATAACGATAAAGGAGGCAGATGCAGTAAAGCGAGCAGTGAGCCGTCAGTGGCTGCACGAGTGGTACATGTGATCACCTAGAGAGGTAGGAGTATAATTTCCTCCCTCCCTCCGGATAGGTACTATCTATGGTCATAGTTACCCTTAAGGCTAGGTTCACACGAATGGCTTGTATTCATTTTGCCACTATAAAAATGTTGCATACAACTTTTTTCTAGCCTAAAAACACAAGTAAAATGCACACAAAACATTTGTCGGATTCTGGCTTAAGACTTTCCAAATGTTAATATTCTTTACGTTTACCATAATAAAGATAGCAATCCTGCCATATATAACCAAAAAAAAAATTATATATATATATGGGGGGGGGGGGGGGGTGTTCTCCTTTGTTCTCCTTTAATTGATTTGTGAAAAAGAGTGGATTCCTGTGAAACTCGGTTGTACTAGTGGGATCATGGTATTGGAAGAAGGAAAAGGTTGGCATAGTTTTAGCAACATCTGATCAATTGATTTACATGTCACATTAACCATTTACCAATGTACCTTAAGCTAAAAATGTAAATAATTAAATTGAGTAATCATGTGAAGTTGCACAGTTGTCAGTTGCATGAAAATCAAGTCACATATTTCCATCTGATCTTCATGCTGCCACAATCAGTTAAACACAGTGGGGTACATACCACTAGTGTGTATGAGGCCTCAGACTACCAGCAGAGGTAGTGGAATTTGAACTGTGCAAAAGGGCTTCCAAACTCCAGTCTTCAAAGACCACCCACAGAGCAGAAATTCAGGATATCCCTGTATAAGCAATGCTTTATTATTCAGAGGATGAATTGCTCTGCCACAACCACCTGCTATAATGTAAGGATGTAGCAGAAAATATGGTTTGTTATTAATCGGTTACTGGTTACACATATTTATATACATACTTGTCCATTTAATAGAAGTCCTACTTACCGGTTCTAATGAAAAACCAATACTGGGCTAAATTCAGTTAATACTGTGCAGTCCCCATACACATTGTTAAATGGGAGCCAAATTGCAGTGCATGTAGGGAGCATGGGACATTTTACAAGGTACCACACAGAAGTCGTGTATGCAGCAGTGCATTTTGTGTCGCCACGTTTTTTTCCCTTAACAGCCACACAGTGCTCCCTATATACTGCACCAAGCAAATTATTTATTAAGCTAATTACCATTACATTTGTGTATTACACGAAAAAGAATATGTTCTACTTACAACAAAGAGTTTTAATGGATGCTGGGTGATTCTAGAATTACCAAGCATCCATTAAAACCTGTCTGTTCTAGATCATTGTTCTAGATTATCCCACACTTTGTCAATAAGTGATATAGCTCTGCACCTGACAAACTATTGTATGTCCATGTACAGAGTCGACCCGTTTTTATACCATGTAAATTGAAAGTGAACTAAGCTTTGTAATAGATTCTATGCTATAATGTACTATAATGCAAGGCAATTTAAATCTTTGCTCATTGCTTTTGTAATATGTTATTACATTGAAGAAGTTAAATTCCTCCTACTGTGTTGTTCTTTTGATGTTCTAGTTGCTGCTTATTTAGATTCAGGTTTAAATGTTGAATTCTCTTAAGCATGTAAGGTGTATTTAATAAAAGGTTAAAAAGCCATGCTGGTAATCTGCAGCAACCAATCAAATAATACCTTTTTTTCTGGTCAACCGCAGTTAGAAAAGATCCGATTGGTGGCTGCAGATACATAACATAGGCAAACTTGTATGCCTCTTATTAAATAATCCTCGTAATTTGCACCCATGGAAGTGATGGGTGCAAAACAGTCATGTGATTTCTGAACATTCCATGGACTCATTTTACAGAGGTTTCTATGCTGTGTGTATTTCAATTCTGGGTGTAACCATTAAAGCTGTATCACGGTCCCTTTTGTTGATAGCTGTTGCTGGGAGTGTGGGATTGACCTCTTGCACATCGGTCACGCAAAGCGTTCCCCCTCCCATAGATTGAGGTTTGTAAGCAACAGACACTTTTATCCAGCAGAACGGCTGAGCTATGATGAAAGAAAACAATCAGCGCTAATGCAGAACAGGCAGATGTTTGTAACATTGCATAAGGACTGGCAGATGTGTGGGAATGAGAAAATGATTCTGTAACCCATTCGAATCCCTGTTCCTCAGTATGACAAGTTACCCACCTAGAGCTTGGTTCTGTGGAAACTGTCTCAGGACAGTCTCTGTATAATGTTGCGTATTGCATATCATGTTATGAATGGCACAACTTGGCTGACAGTCTGTAATTAAAAATACACACACACAACACAATAGACAAATACGAACACCATTCTACAACTAGCAGTCGTTTATAACAGTGCATCCAGTCCAATCACAGTTATGCAATATGATGTTGAATGGAAAAATCTCCATTATACGGATTTACTTTTAATTTTACCCTTACACAACAATACACACCACAGCTAAACATTGTATTTACTCTGCTGTTCAGAAAATTACATATTAAGGGGAAGCACCACTAGGCAATTTTCAGCACGTTTTGCGTTGTGCTAGCGCATGCCAATGTTAGTGGATGTGCTTCTGTCTGTTTTCACATCACATGCAATCACCATTTTGGAGCACATCGCATGCGCTGCAATAGGGCAACATCAATGGAAACGCACAAGAACCGTGCAACATTGCGATTGTACTACAATTTATGTGCACCTTCATGCATGGATCTAGCCCTAGCCCTAAGCAAAGACACAACAATGCTTGCAGACAATAATGCAATAATCTAATGGAATCTAAATCCAAAACTTTAAAATCGGTTAGCAAGTGAAACGCGTTGCAATACACTGAAAAAGGAAATGACAAAAAAAAACCACAATACACTACCCTTAAAAATAAGCCTTCAGTGGGAAACACAAAAATGTCACTCTATGGGCTAATACTGTGTGTATTTTAATTACAACTAATTAACCACCTCACCACTACAGCACTATGCAAGTATAACCTGAGGATTGTACTAACATCACTGCACAATGAAATGCACCTCTAGTAGGGACTATTAACAATACAATTACAAATCCACATTTTAACTACTTTATAATGTTTATTAATTGCTATTCAAATGTGTGTTTTAATCCTAATGGCAGCAAATTATATTATGGATTTATATAGCGTCAACATGTTCCGTAGTGCTTTACAATTACATGCAATCAATCTTAGCACATTTATTTGACACATACAGCCTATCAGTGTGTCTGTATGATTGTGGGGTGAACCGGAGTGCCCAGAGGAAACCCACGCAAGCATGGGGGAACATACAAACTCCTTGCAGATGTGTCCAAGTGTGGAATCAAACTCAGGACCTCAGCGCATCACATGCATGTGATGGTCACACTACTGTGGCCTAACCCAAAATATTTACAAAATTACACAATTATGTTTGCTGAAATTAAGCTGATTTAAGCCATGTACAGACGTAAAATAAATCTCGTTTGCAGCGAT
Organism: Hymenochirus boettgeri; assembly: GCA_019447015.1. Lineage (NCBI taxonomy): Eukaryota > Metazoa > Chordata > Amphibia > Anura > Pipidae > Hymenochirus > Hymenochirus boettgeri. The sequence continues at coordinate 283,241,855 of CM033476.1, read as the reverse complement.
TAAGACCCACATTTCGCCCATAATTCAAGATCAATTTTGCTGCTAAAAAAAAAACAACAAGCAATTGATGCAAAAGTTATTAGTTAACCCTCCAACCACATCTCAACATCCACATGTCAACAAAGACAATGCAAATCTTCCATTTGTACCACATACAAGCAGAGCAGAGCTGAAAATACCCAGGTCTACTCTGAATCACAGACAGCCAGGTCTAAATTCATTATGTGCACAGCAGGTGACTTGCGCATAAACACACTTACTACAAAAACATAAACAGACACTTAAAAATCCCCTGCAAACAAATGACAGCAGCAGCTTGGCAAGTCTTTATCCCCAGGTTGCAGGCAGGGAGATGTTTGTGTCCTGTCAGACAAGTGCACTGGGCTTTATTTGATTATTTTCTTGATTTCCTTGGCTGAATCAGTGCTGCTGTTTACCAGACTACGTTACCCAAACCCATCACCCCACAAATCCCCAAAGCCAAAACCTTTTTATGTTGCTGATTCCTTCATCTGGAAACCTGTTTCCTTTCTCCCCCTTCCCCCTTTATTGTTTCAGTCTCCTTTGTTTTTAAGTGTACTCTCCCTTTTCATTCTCTGTTTGTTCTGTCTCTAACCCTTTTGCTCATTACCTTCACCATGGATGCAGTGCCTGAATCTCTATATCTAAAACCTCTTGCCCCACTCTTTGTTGAACTAGTCGCCCCTTTTGACTGTTGTAGCCTTTTTTGTTCTTCCATTTATATGCTTTTGTTTTCTCCGTGAAAACGTATCAGTGCTTTAGGTGACCCCATCCGCATTAAAAATGCAAACAACCTATCACAACTTTAGGAATGACAATATTTCAGGGATGCCTGTTTTTGGGATACTTCTCTGAATATCATTAAAACACATGTACGTGTTGATAAATGTGTCTGGATGTCCTGTACTGATTTCTATCTTCTGCTGTTGGGTATACCACCAATACTGGTATTCTGATAATATAAGGAAACTAGAGAGAGACCCTTCACACAAGCGCTGCTTTCAACTGAAAATTATTTAGCAGTGCCTTTTGGAAGCTTCTCTCTCTAACTTCCAAACACATATTTTCCCTGAGGCTATGGCCCCACTACAACGCACTAAATCGCGCATGCAATCGTGAGCGTTATCGCACGCGATTGTTTGCGTTATTCTTGTGCGTTTTCAGTTTGCGCATGCGTTTTGCGCATGCAATTTTGCTGTTTTCCGTTACGACAACGCATGCGTTAACGCACCAAAAATAGTGAACGCATGCGTTACCAAAACGGAAACGGATGCGCAATCGCATGCGCATGGGAAATCGCAGGAATTTTTGCGTTCCCACGATTTCCATCATAACCAAATCGCATGCGCTTTCGCGAACGCAAAACGCGTGCGCAAACGCTTAAAAAACGCATAATTGGGGCCTAGCCCTGAGTGTATCTCATGGACAAGATCATTGGGTCTTTGTGCTATCTCTTTACAAATAAAGTTGTTTTAGATTTTCCTTAAAATACTCATAGATCTTTTCAGATATTGTACATGGCTAAATGCAATTTCAAACATAAATTTTTGACACTTACTGATATATGCATTACATGCCTCTACAACAGAACACAGATGTGGTTTATGTGTATCTACACAAATTTACCCAGCACCAGTATAATCAGCCCCTATAGTGGGGAGAGGTGCAAATCAGTAGTTAAAATATCTAGATAAGAAGGAAAATAGAACTACTGTGCACACTCAAAATATCGCTAAAGAACCTTTATTTAAATGTACAGGGTTCACATTAAAAACATTTCAAAAATACATCTTATAAGGCTACAAAATTCAAAATGCAATCAGGGAGTTAGTCATGAAGGTACTCAATAGACTTAAAGTGTAAATAAAGAGGTATAGCTACCAACTCCTCTCGTTAGTATCGTCAGACGTCATATGTAGACCTTATATATAGGACTGCGAGCATGTGTATGTGTATCTAAACATAGAAATGCTCCATATGTATGTTATATTGTGTCATAAAGGTCCCCTGAAACTGTGATGTTTCCTAAATATGAAAGGTTCTGTGCCTGGTCATTTAAGTTCCGACATATAATAAACTAGGTAACCAATCGGGTTAAAGGCTCAATCCTATCGGGTTAAAGGCTCAATCCTTTAATCTTTACACATACATATGTAGTACTTCTTGTGGGGTTTCTATTGGACCTAACCTAATTTCGTGCCTGTTTAATATAATGTCTTGTGTATTTCCATGAACACTATGACAATAACGATCAGGTATTTATAAAGCACTAGCATAGTTCATGCTATTAAATAATAAGAGTAGGGAATGTACTACAGCACAATGTTGTTACAGCATAAAATGTTCAAGAAGAAGGAAAAAAATCAATATACGAAATGTGTCAGTGAGTAATCTGGATAAATTACACCGTTTAATGAAATGAAATATAAACTGTATTCCTCAACTAAACGTATTTACAGGGAGTTTTAATACAAGTTCTTATTGTTAAAAATGGTGCTAATTTTGCCCCAACTAATCAGATCTTATTTAACATTTGAAAGCTAACATCTGATTGGTTGGGGCAAAATTAGCACTATTTTTAACAATAAGAACTTGTATTAAATCTCCCTGTTAATGTTTAAAATAAGAAATGCTGCCTTTTAGTGGTACTGAAGCGGTTAAGGGTGGAAGAGTATTTTTGGGCACTAGGGAATCATGTTTTGGCTGTGCACTTCCCTACATGAATCTACCTCCTTTATTTCCCCTGCTTTGCCTGTGTTCAGACTCCATGTCCACTACCCAGCATCCCTAGTTTTCATGGCTTCCCAGTTCTGACATAATGCGGAAAGTATGTCCACATCTACTGCTAAGATTACATCTGAAATAAAAAAAAAAAAAGTTCTAATCTAGCAAGACGCCTACTTCAATCCAACCGAGCCCTGCATCCCACCAAAAGCAAGGGCAGCCTTCCCCTTATAGGGCCGGTCTCTGAAAAAGAGGTCAAGTATTTAGTGAGAGAGAAATAATACTAATAAGATGTATAACGCAGGAGAAGGTGCTGTTGGGAGCAATTATACGGAGCATGAAATGGTGCTAGAGGGAGCAGTTATGTTGGAACCGAATGGGGAGATTCAGGGCAATGTTATATTAAGCCACGATAGTTATAATGAGGTTTATCTGAGTTAGTCAGGTCCAGTGGAAAGGAGGTCAGCCTATCGTATGTGGAGCAGTAGCAGCGCTATAAGGCTTCCTTTTACTGACAGTAGGATGCCTCTTATCAGTATCATACTACATGCAGCCTCATTGGGAGACTAGAGCCCTGTATTCATTCAGCTCTGCTCTTTTCCCTTTTATTCAAATTACCGACAAATTGTATACCACGTTATATTGGCTGGTAGTGTCATCTAAGTACAAATGCATAGTGACACATCTGCGATTCTGTTCCCATTTGATAACCTGCTCCCCGCGATCAGGTTTCAGGTCTCTCCTGTAATAATGAGAATTGCTGCTTGCACAGAAATCATGGAAACCAACCAAAAAGTTATTTATAGCTCATCTAGTCTCCTGGGGACCGGGCCAATTTAGACTCTCAGTGAAAATATAGTGATGGGGGGGGGGGGGGAGTTCTCAAATCTCGGTGCGTTTCCCTGAGTATGTAGGCCAGAGGCAGAATGTCAGTCTAATTACAAAGTGGTTGTGCATCTTCAGCTTCCTTCTGTACAGCCTGTACTGTGTGGCACCTCACTGTATTCTCATTCCGTTATTAGAAAGGCTGAATAAAGCTCAATAGCTGGAAAAAAAAAAACTCCTAATCATTTTCTATCTCATTAGTATTTGGATTGTATGTAGGAGAAGAAATAAGGAAAGGAGTTTCAAGGTCCTGATGTCGCGTTTAGCATCATAGCCAGACATTTCCCCCAGAGCACTAATCAACCGAGAGTTAAAATAGAAAGACATAGGGGACATGGCAGTGATTTTGTTATTTACATATATACACTTTTCATTCATCTGTGGGTTTACTCAGCACCTCCATCAGAAGCAGTGGGGTGAGAAGGTACAGTTTATAGGGCAACTAAAGCCTCAGAACATCACTAAATTAGATGACAGTGCACTATTTCCCAGTGTTCCAGTATCACACAGGTCACTGACCATTATGTTCTTTGCACATGCCCAGTCCTAAACTACTGCAGGAACTAGTTATATCCGGTCAAGACCACTAGTAGTCTATAGCCAATCCTGTCCAGATTAGGCAAGATAACATAAGGGGAAGAGGCATGGCTGTACAATGCACATACACACTGCTATATTATTTTAATGCTATAGCAACAGTCACATCTATGCCGCAGGGGCGTAACTAGAAATAACTTGGACCCCCAGCCAGCACAATTATAAAGGGACCCCCCTCCTACCTTCATTTACAGTGGTTGTGGGTGAAGCTGTGTCACTGTGAGAAATAGTATTTGGGCCCCTCCTACAATTACGCTCTCTGCTAGGCAGGTACCGTATATACTCGAGTATAAACCGAGGTTTTCAGGCTTTAAAAAAAGCCTGAAAATCTTACCTCGGTTTATACTCGAGTCAATGTTTCCCCTACCTTGTCCGGCGGCCGCGCGATCCGCATCCTCGCTCCACAGCCTCTGCGCATCCGGATGATGTCACTACCTGGCGCCTCTCACTTTGCGGCACCGGGTAGTGACATCATCCGGATGCGCAGAGGCTGTGGAGCGAGGATGCGGATCGCGCGGCCGCCGGACAATGTAGGAGAAACATTTACTTGCACATGGACACACTTAAGTGGCAAATAATACAATAGGAGTAAAACCTTCTTATTTGTGCATATGTATGACAAATATAGGAGGATTTACCCCTATTTGCAAGTATTTGCCACTTAAGATGTTGAAAACTACAAGTCCAGCATGCTTTTATTGTGGAGTTGTAGTTTTCAAACATCTTAAGTGGCAAATACTTGCAAATGGGGTAAATCCTCCTATATTTGTGCATACAGTATGCACAATAAAGAAGGTTTTACTCTTATTGTAAGTATTGCAAATTAGATGTTGAAAACTACAACTCCCAGCAATAAAGCATGCTGGGAGTTGTAGTTTCCAAACATCTTTAGTGGCAAATACTACCCCCTCGAGTTATACTCGAGTCAGTGTGGTTTTCCTCCTTTTTTACCTAAAACTAGGTACATCGGTTTATACTTGGGACGGTTTATACTCGAGTATATACGGTATGTGTTTTTGCCCCTTTACAAAAAATCAAGGCTAAAGGTGACTAAAGTGACAGGGTCTCCATTAGTCCTGAAAATACGTGCAAATATTATTTAGTCCTGATCATAGAAGAACTTGTAGGGCAATGCCCCAGGAGCCACAATCGACTCCCTGGGGAAATTTGCCCTTTGATGTAATATGCCAGTAGCGGCTCCAGGTGCATTGAGATGCATTGCAAATTTTTTAGCAGCTTTTACTGCCAGCCATTAGCTGGTAAGCGTCAATTTAACTCCAATTTTGTGCGTTGCACCTCTTCACTGTGTCATCACTGTGGTTGGTGTTTTATTGAGCCGACAGGCATCATGACATCACTCTGCAATGATGCACTGATCAGTTTAACCTAGCAACAAGCATCTTTAAACATTTTATTTAAAACAAGCAGCAAAATCAGATCTCCAAATCCTTTCCCTGAATCCTGTGCACGGCTGGGAAGTAGGACAGAATGTAGGGCAATTCTAATCTAGGAGGAAATGCTTGCTGAGAGTAGGCAGAGGAAAAAAACAGATGGAGGCTTGAAGAAAATGTCAGTAATGTTCACTGGCAAGTACTCCCATGTCTATCATTATGGAGATACATTAATAGTAATATATATTGTGTTTGGACCAAGTTATGTTAAGTATATACGATAAGTGCTAGATGTAAAGTATACGTAAAAGGGACTCTAGTATTGTAGATCCTAGCATGGATACAATATGCCTGCGGCTTTCCTTACCAGAGATACCAGCAAAGCTTCAGGGCTCCTGGACTGTAGGAGTTAAACCCAAGACAATCTAATTGTGATGTTTCATTAGAAGAACGTTTCAGCCGCTCCAAGCTTTTGTGTTTTATTAATTGGAAAATTGATCTGGTTAAACCCTAGGGAAGGATTCAAGCACTTACCCACAAAGTGCTCTGCTCAACCACTGCTTTGGGCTGCGTAACCTTTACTGTACTTCTCCTGTGCACAACCAATTTGTTTCATCCTATAGCAACTTTTCTGCTGCAGGAAAGGCCCCAGCTACTGATTATTTCTGGCTCAGACTGTTAATATCTAATGCAGTAACACTATGTATATAGAGTTTTTTCCCATAACTTTAGCGTATAGCCGGAAAACAATCGGTCCATTTGTTTATCTGTAAATATAGAGCTGCAGATTGGCATTTGCTGGATTTCAGTTTCATCTCTTGGTCTTTTAAAGAAACAAATACGACTTGGGACATTCCGTGGGTAAGATCTGTTTATAGATATGTATAATCAATATGACATTGTGCTCAAATGCATATAGTGCAATAAGCCAATCACTGTAGAGAAATGTCCAGGAACAATCAAAACAAATATTACCTTTTAATGTTATAATTCATGAATAAATTCTTAAATCTTACGATGTTTTAATGGCATTTTATAGAAAATAGAAAATCTGGTGCTTGTGTTTTTTCCCCTTCATCTGCAACTCTGTCAGGATTGCTTGAGGTCCTAATCTCCGCCCCATACAATGTGACTGGCATTATGATTCATTAGTCATTGAACAAGTTTTATTTGTATATACTTTAATCCATGTTACTAAATGTTAACATGCTTGCGGTGGGCAACAGTCTTTTTTGTACCTTCCTTTTTTCCTTTGTTAAGTAGGACATACATTAGGAAACTTCCTCCTGACAGTTCTGCGATGATCGGACAAGTGACCTGGACCGATTATATTGTGATTGATACATATTTTTAAAATGAATGGGCCAGTACAAGGAATGTCTTTGAAAACCGTCATGTTTTTTTTAGATATTTAATAGTCGACAATTGAAAGTCAAATCTACTTAAAGGAGAACTGAATCCAAAATGCTCTATAACATAAAATAATTTCCCCCCAAAATGCCAATGAGCTATAAAATCTATACTCTAGTAAATTGCATTATTGTAAATGAAGCCATCTTAATAAATGGATAAGAGAATAGTGTGTATTCATGTGTGTCACATGATCCCTTGCTTAATGTAGACTGTAAGAGGATTGGCTAGAACTAATAGTGGGTGTGGTCAACTATAACTAGTTCCTGTTATGGATTCTGATTAGGCATGTGCAAAGAACATATTGGTCATTGACCAGACTGTACAATTCCAGAATGCTGGTAAATAAAGCACTGACCCCATGTTAGTAACATAAATTTCCAAGCATCCATATCAAAATGAGAGATGAGACAGGGATCACTGCTTTTATATCAAGGTGCTCTGCCTTCTGATTCAGTGCTGTTCTGAGGCTTTAGTTGCCCTTTAATTATACCTAATAAACGTATGTACAGCCTTTAATATTCCTGGGCTAAAAGGCTTGTTTTTAGGAAAAAAGCAAAATTATTTTATTCCTGACAGTTATTTTATTATAACAGTTATTTTATTCCAATACAGAGAATAACTTGATATTTAATTAATTTCAAAACATGTTTGTTAAAGAGAGTTCATTATGAAGGGATCAGGGGTCAACAAGGGTTTTTTTCCCACCACAGATGGGCTGATAATCAGTAAATGCCTGAATAAGGCCTGTGCCATGGAGATAAGGAGCACAGCCCCATTTTTAATAGCTGTGATGATTGCTTAGAAAGGAACAGCTGTCTCTCCTCTCTCTGCAGCTAAAACTAAGGCCCCAAAACTCTCCATGGCTTTACATTCCACAACAGGCTACGGAACCTACAAATATAGGATGGATCATTCACGGCACAGAGAAGCATATTAACCCCTCACTGCTGAGGGCTAGGCCACACTAGTGCATTTCACAAGCTCTTCCGATCGTGATTTGCCTGAAAGAAGCACAGTGCCTGTCAATGTGACTGACCACATTGACATGTGCTGCACAGCAGACCGCTTTCAGAGCATTTTTTTTTGAGAATCGCATGCACTCCGGTTGCGAAACATCAGATCACACGCAGATCGTAATGTCCGGAATTGTGGACTGTTCTGATCAGTTTTATCTTATAAGATGATTCAGTTGGTCTGGAATACGATCAGTTAATCAATCAAAAATATGATCGGAAGAACCTAGTGGTCAAACATATCTGAAATTCTTATGTAGGTGATAGTAGGTGATATGTGTATAAATATATGTACAGATACAGCATATGTTTGTGTGTATGCATTTACTAAATATGCTGCAATGCCAATGCCATAGACAAAAAAGATTATTTGACGCATGTGTGCTCCATGTTTCAAATGCTAATGAGGCTCCTAACTGACACATCATGTTTTAGATGAAATGTTTAGGAAGAAATCCACACCAATACAAATGTGGGTGCTGCCAGTGGCGTAGTTAGAAATCACAGGGCCCCATTGCAAGATTTTAGATGGGGCCCCTCAACTCACAAAAAAAAAACTGTTTGGTGCAGTTCAACTCAACCTGGGCAGGTTTTTTTTAAAGGGCATGTCCACCCTTATGTCACATAGCTCATTTAAAGTCCACCCTTCTTTTTGATTTTTTTATATAGTGTAGGGCTTAGTCCCCCAGCCCCAACCGCTATATTTTTAATGTAAGAAACTTCCCCAAACATTACTTACCTTCCCTCTTTCCTCCGCCGCACTGCCTGGCCCTCATGCTTGCGCGAAATGCAAGCAGAGGGGCGGGACTGTCAGCCACGTCTGTGATTGGCTGAGGGGCAGCCAATCATGGACGCGGCTGCCGGTAGATCTGAATGGCGGAGGAAAGAGGGAAGGTAAGTTAAGATCGGAGAAGTTTCTAACGGGTGGGGCTGGGGGACTAAGCCCTACACTATATAATATGGATTTTCCACTACAGAGTGGGAGTTCAAAACGGGAGGGAGATGGAAGGGGGAGATGGCTGCAGTGTACATGCCAAACTTCTCCCGGAGGGGAGACAGGAGGTAGAGTCCTATATGGACTCTGCTATCCTCCTGGTGGGCAGTTTTTGGGACTTTGGATGGGGACTACAGGAGAACCATTTGGTTAATTTATTTACTACAGAGTGGGGCCAGTGGTGGTAGGGATGATAGTTTTGGGGGTGGACATGTCCTTTAACGTTTACCTTTCAAAGATGCTCCCAGGCTCAGATATTCCAGTTATAAAACCACCGATCTCTCGCTGGCGTGGAACCCCTTCTCTGATGTTGTTGCGAGCAGGTTGATTAGGAGCATGGACTGTAGCAGAGGAGTCTCGTTCTGTAACGGGCGTCAGCCATTGGCTGTAATGTCACGGATAAAGAGAGGAGCCGCAGTTTTGTAAGTAGAATATCTGAGCTTGGGAGCCTCTTTGAAAGGTTTAAGTTAAACGAAAAGGGGGTTTGTGGGACTGAAGGAGGGTGGACATGTCTGCAGGGGACCTGGTTGGGCCCCATAGCAATTGCTATGGTTGCTATGGTGATCCCTACTCCCCTGGGTGCTGCTTCCACTTAATTCCAAGAATCTTTGTAGAGGGAAACACCTACAATTAGTAGCACTACTTAATGGATATTTGTTTAAGCATCACTTCTAGAGAAGCAGTAGAGTAAAATTAGATCTGTGTAAGATGGTGATTGCAATGCCACACTACTATATACTTACAGGGTTATTCAATAAAAGTTCTTATCGTTAAAAATAGTAACATAGTAATTAAGGTTGAATAAAGACATGTGTCCATCAAGTCCACCCTTTTCACCCTTCTTTTCTACCTAACAGTTGACTCCAAATGGCAATTGGAAAACATCAGAACTGCAGTATATGTATTAATACCAGTAATTCTCAATATTTTATAGTTTTAGAAACTTATCTAGGCCACAAAGCTATTCAATGAACTTGCCATTACCACATCTGCTGGTACCTACGTTTGCTACCTACCATTGCTACCAATGTAAAAACCCAGATCTGTACATGTATGTCACAGTTTTAAACATTCTATTCATTACACAAAGAAAGAGAAAAAGAAAACTGCTTCCCTCTGCTGCTAGAAAAGTATCCTGCACTGTTCAGTACCCATAGTATGTATTTTAATGGTACAGAATTCCCTGGCAATAGATGTATTGTACAAAATGATGATGTAGTTGGATGCCCAATGATGTTTTCTTTCATTCTTTTGAAACGGACAGGCATACAGTACACTGACTTCCAGGCTATTGTAAAGATCAGAAATAATTTTCTTGAGCCTGTGCAGAAAGTTTATGCTGATGCAATATAAGGTTTTGTGCTTTTAGTTAATCACATACAAACTTTTGCACCTCAATGCGAGAAATGTCACAAACATGACCACTTGACTCTGTTAGAAACTCTGCTCTCTTTTGATGCCTTTATGCTGTTACATTAAAGGCTATCAAGGGGCAGTCAGTGTCCTGCGGGAGGATCAGTGGGTGTCCTAATAGAACAAGCTGTGCCATCTAGGAAGGATTACTCACTGAAATGCAGGAATGTTATGCCTGAACACAAACACAACCGCATAGTCCCCTGGTTGGAATCAAATGCAGTGCACAGAGCTGGGAAAGTGCAATGCTGACTGCTGGGCTGCCATGAAGTTTGCTTTAATCAGTGTTTATTTTTAGACTTTTTCACTACCGTACATTGTGGGTATGTAACATTTGCTGTTGCAAAAGGTTTTTTTACTTGTTTGTTTTTATTTGTTTATTATTTTTTTTTAATAAAGTAAGCAAATATTTGAATGTCCTTTCTCTATGTTGGTGTAAAAACAAGTTTAAAGACAGCAGATAACTTACATGCATGGAAGATGAGCTATGCATGTAATGCAGTGCTGGCATGGCAGTGCCCCCTTCTTTTAGCAGGTGGGCCAACCATTGAGAAGATGTGTTCTGAATGAAGCATGTCTTCCCAAAACGCGGCACAAGGTCCGCTTCAAAGTCCTCACCCTGGGTTTCGCTGCAAATGGGGTGAGGGTTATTCTCTTCTCCTTTAAATTTATTATAATGTAACTTCATTTCACATCAACAACTACCTTAGCGTTAGCATATACTGCTTCAAATAGCTAACGTATCAGTCTTGTTAGAAATGGTACATATGGACATAGGTTGATATTTTTGTTGATCTGGTCCTATCATCCATCATTTCTGGTGTGGTCAATTTTTAGGCATACTCAGTCAGTCTGAGGGTTTGGGCATGTTGGCAGTTTACAGGAAATCATGGGGTCTTTATTTGACCTCAAGATAATCAGGCTGGAACCCTTTTAATTCACAACTGACAAAATAGTGATGGGTAGGTTTGTATGGAAGCAAAATTGGGTCCTAGGCAAATCATGCAAAGCAGGCATAGTGTTGGCATAAACATAATAAACACTTGATAAAGTGAGACTCTTTGGAGCCAAAGGATCTGAATCACACTGCATACAGGAATCCAATCAGCTACACAGAAAAATGAAACACCCAACGCACCATTCATTGTCATTAGAATGTTCTGTTTTTATTTGTTTATGTTCTTGTTTATATCTATATTATTATAGTTCAGATTAGTCACATCTTAGACGTGAATGAACCCGCTGACGTGTGAGAGTCCATTGGTTGATGATACATTAAATAGAGATTTTGTTCTGTAAGACAGGATGGAACTGCTCTTGGTGCTTAAAGAGGAAGTATTGTCACTAGTGTTCCTACAAACATCTACTTGTAGATCTTTCTTTTTGAGATTGCCCGCCATGAACAATATTTTGGTTGCTTTAAATATTGTTTATAATTAAAGATAAGATCAAAAAATTGTTGGTCCCATTTGAGTATATCTAGAAATCAGTCAATCTGGCCAAAATACTTTTGCGGTCACTTTAATTGCCAACTGACAGACTTCCAATCAGTTTAACACACGGTACGTACTTGATGTGCGTCTAGATTTTCACGGTATTTTATAGCCACAAATTATGATATAATTATAATATTGCAAAGACATCAGTAGACACCCACCAACAAGCAGTATATAGTCTAGTATATCTGTTAATAATATACTGCACCCAAGATCAGACAGAGACACTAGATACCCTCTGCCTCCCTTTTTTCTTATCCCTATGGCACCAGTATAGAAGATATTTGGCGTATCAATGGGTGAAATGACCCGGATTTGGTAGGCAGTGGGAGAATCACGGCTGTGTTCTTCTGAATTTTAACTGTGAGTATTTTAGCCAATAGATCTGCTGCCTGTATAGTAATGCTAAATATATTAAAAGGGATGGCAATGCAGATGCTCTAACCTAAAAATAACAGTGTTAACATTAATATTAAGTGATTGCAGTGCTTACTGTGGCCCTTGGCAATCGTAGGCGATGAGTTCTCTTGTAAAAACTGGGCTAGATGCTTTGTTCTGCAGAATTTGGCAGTTTATATTTTAATTACTACTAATAATGAAAATGGCCTTTTGGCTGCAATGTTTCTGTTTTATCTTTATTGATACAGAAATTTCTGAATTTAATTAGAATTCGTTTATGGCCCCAGTGACATGAAAAGGCCTTTTGAATACAAAGTATTGTGGAGTGCATATGGGTCAAATTTGTGCACTCACTCCCTCTACTGGTAAAGGAAATAAATCTCTTTGTAAAAACTGAACATCGGTAATGAACCACGGTTGAATCCCCTATGGTAAAGATTCCAGGAAATCAAAGACTTGCATGTCATTATTTAGCTCAAAAGTCAAATTGACCTACAACTGTTTGTCCATCTTTTGTGCTTTGGTGTAATCAAGAGATTTGCCTTTTGGCACATAGTGTTTGGATAAATTCATCTTTTATAAGCCATTACTATATATCACAAAAGCATTCCCTTAATCTGTGTCCTGCTTTAATGGGTAGTCAATGTTTAATCCTGCAGCCACCCTTTCATTGAGATTAGTAAAGCATTCGGCAGATTATAACAGCAGGGATGTGCCATACAAGGAGGAAGAGTTTAATAAAGATTTTAAATCCAAGAATGTACTAGAAAACAAAATAACCTCCTATTTTAATGAACCATAGCTCAAAATATTTTTATAATATGCCATTAATCCAAATTATAATGGGAGCAGCAATGGGATGTTTCCCGATGTTAGGCACTCTGACTAAAATTACAACTTTAAATTTCTCTGTTGCTTTAAAATAAATTTCTTTAAAAAGAGGTCTCTGTTTCTCCCTGATAGTTTCTGTGTGTCTCTACTCTTTCCATTTATTTACAACCCAATATTTAAGTGTGCAGGTCCTTTAAGTCTTACTATTAGTATGAGGTTTCTAAGGAGTGGGCTAGAGATCAGGATCAGGAAAAAACGGGAATGATGGGTGAGGCTCATGCATTATTAGAAATAATGCACCCCTTTTATTCTTACATGAATATTTTATGTCACCATGGCATTCCCTGCACTGGTTACAATGTTTTATATGGTTAGGAAACTCCTCTGCGGTGTGTTGTCTCTATATCTATCTTTTTTCTTTTGACAGAGAATGTATCCAGCCAAATTTAGCATTCTTTCTGGCTATCCTTTTGTTTTCAATAAACAAACCACGTATATCATTCTGTCTAAATGTATCTGCAGTGTGGAATTAATCATTAAATAACATGAAATATAGAGTGATAACTCCTTACTTACTATCGGAATGTAGCTCCCTACTCCATATTTTTACATACCTTACGGATCTTTACATTGCGATGACAAATATTTAATTACCACTTTCTTTTTTTTCTCTACTCTTTATTAACACAGCCTTGGCTTTCTCATGACATCAAGGGGCTGTCCCGTGCGAAATACAGTTTTCACCCATTGGCAGTAACACACTAGTAATTATGTTCTAAACAATTATCACATCCCATCCCTTGCTATGTATCACAATTAGGAATTTCAGCGGTTTTAGTAATTGAGGTTTCATTGATGATTTATATTCAGGTTTGAATGTAAGATTTTCACAATTAAACTGTATGGCAAGTTAGCTCTTTAGGAATATAAAGCGATGTGGAGATATGGGTTGCACACACAACAAAGCACAATTTAATCACATTGCCATTGATATCATTATGTTAGTTATCGTTATCATATGTTAGAACTTATGTAAACTATAACCAAGATGGAGCGGCACTCCTAATCCTCACTGAACAACTGCCCGGGTGCTCCCGCGACAAAATAGAGATAGAGCATTAACCGAAGAAAACGGGGCATCCTGGGTATCTTTCAACAATGAAAAATGTATTCTATACATGCATATCGACGCGTTTCGGCCCTTAACGGGGCCGTTCTCAAGACTTATGTAGAACTTATATAGATATGACCTATACATTGGATTACCCAGTTTAGTAATTTATATCGGTTAACTGGTGCAGTTAGTAGGTAGAAAAGGTCTGTTAATAAGTTGTAGGTTGCTGGTCCACATTTTCCTCCATTTCAACATATTCAATGGACTCATTTTTGAATAATTATAAAATGTAATGGTCAACAAAATGTCCCATTGGAAAATTCTTCACCTGATAGGAAATGACAATCTGGTACTTTTTTATGTGGGTGTGTTCTTTAAAAAGAAAACAGAGAATATTAAACCCAGTCTATAATTTTGTCGGCATATGATAAGACATTTTAGGACATTTCATTTCCCAATTATCATTAAGTGGTACCAGTAGTTTCATAAACTTCCAACAACAACAGCTTAGGGCCTCTGTGTAATGAGAAGTTTAACGCATATATGCAGGTTTTTTTTAGAATTCATTGATTCATTCATTCACTTTCCAATAAAATGGTATGAGTGGGCAAAATCTATTTTTTTAAAGAATGTAATGACACACAATAAGTGATTGTAGAAGGTGTTAATTGCCTTTTGCAAAAAAAAAAACCTGCATGAGATTTTTAGCTGTACCTTTCTTTTATTGTACTCCATATTTCTCTAAAAGCTTAAATACTATTAAATAGAGTAAGTGCATTAAAAACTACCAAGTTGTACAGGCAAAGAAAAAGCTTGTTTCCTGGGTTTTAAGATAAAGCATGGTACAATACATCTTGGAAAACAAGAGTTGGTTGTATAATAAGTAGAACATGTAGTCTTCCAAGCTTTGTGTGTGTGACCTTGACTTGTCTTTTGGAAGGTACTTCAGCAGTAGCATTGCCTTCATGTCTCCATTCAGAGCATGAAATGTCTTGTTCTGATTTACTGTTATCTGTAAAGTGCTTAACACAGAGAGGTTTGGGGCTTTATTTAAGCACTCCTTATGACCGTCCTGTCAGCCTAGCTAGGAAGATGAAAGATCCCACAGTTCCTTCTAGACACTAATGAAGCTGAAAGCTTTTAAACATGACAAAAATTTCCCTTAGTTTGTTGATTTATGGTCCAGATTTTTATTACCAGTGGTAACCACAGGCCTGGCAGAACGGCTGGTGTATGGATCACCACTGAGAATTACTTTGCCACTTTATGGAAGCAAAAGGCACTAAAACAGAGGAATACAATTCCATTACCCCTAGAACATTTATTTCAAAAGGAAGAACATCAATTGATATTGTGTGGTACAATCACCAAATATTCTCGACTATCCAATCAGTAAGCATTTTTTTGGGCTTTATTTTTATTCGTATCATTCTGCATTTGAAAATGAAAGGCCATACTTACGTTTCACGTTATATAGTCTCTGAGCTATTCCAGCTGATTACGATAAAAAGATTCAATAAAAGTTCTTACCGTTAAAAATGGTGCTAATTTTGCCTCAACCAATCAGATCTTAGTTAACATTTAAAAGCTAACATCTGATTGGTTGGAGCAAAACTTGCACCATTTTTAACAATAAGAACTTTTATTGGATCTCCATTCTCTAAATGGTAAAGGGACCTGCAGAGCATTATAACAGATATTTAGAAGATCTGGGCATACTGTAGTCACTGAGTCTGTGGAATATACAGTAAAAGGATTGAGAAAATACTAGAATCAAGAAAAAGTTTTGTTTTTGTAAAATAAATGGGAGGTCTTTTGCTTTTGACATTATGTTTATTGTGAGTTTTGAGGAGCACCAAAAAATGGAACTTGCTATCCGCAATATGGACACACTCCGGTTATGTAATATGGAGTAATATTCTTTGTGTCACTGATTTCAGTCATTCCATAGTCTTAATCCCATTGGGCAGGAGTATCTCTTGTATATATTAGGCAGACAACAAAGATGGCTGTTTATCAAGCTCTAACTCCACTGATCATGTCACAAATCATCAACAATATACATGTGGGTATTTACCCCTAAATAAGATGCACAGCCAAGGAAGCACCTGACTCATCTCAATTTGGTTTATTACAGTTGATGACCCAAGGGGATACATAATCATGCAAGAAAAATAAAGCAATATTGTAGTGGCCACTAATCACTTCATATGAACAGCAATGGGAAGGTTACTTATCCACATGTCACTGAATAATTCCCCTTGTGTTAACCAAAAGCAGTTAGACGTCAGATTATTACTAAATTTTGATAATAGAAAACACATTGTATGTGCAGGGGAAACGTGTTTCTGTTTGATTCGAGTAAATAAATCTTAATGAATATTGGATCCTGTGGAAGAGAACTGGGATTCTATACATACAGTGTGCACAGAAACACTTATTGGACTTGTGTCTCTGCTGGGTTGTTTTGGTCTTTTTCATTCTCCTACAGTCAATGTAAAAATACTATGAACACCAAGATAGAGCCATTAGTTTTTAATACAACTTGTCTCTCTACATAATTACAAAGAATACTCCTAGTTTGACAATCAAGGGATAACTTGCATTATGAGGCACGTGACATGGCTAATTTCTGACATCATCTAATTTTAGTAATTTAAAGGATATTTGTCAATCTTGTATTAAAAATGTATAAAAGTGCTTTTTTTTTTATATTTTTCATTGCAAACATCAACAGTAATGCAATATGTTCATATTGTCTTTGTTTATTTTACACATACACACATTTGTACCAAGGTGTTTACAGTCTCCAAAATATGTTTCACTTAACGTCAGAATTACAAAAGGTTTAGCAATATGGCAGATTGAAGTTGCATTTGCGCTGAAGTTGAGCTTTATGTATTGAATTAAACTTTCTTTTCTGATTACCTCCTTCATAGGTACCACGGAACGGGTCTGTCTGATCCAGGGCACTGTTGAAGCTCTCAATGCCGTCCATGGGTTCATTGCGGAGAAGATACGAGAGATGCCACAGAATGTGGCCAAGACTGAACCTGTCAGCATATTGCAGCCACAAACCACTGTCAACCCTGATCGCATCAAACAGGTTTGTGTGATTTCCCAAGCAGGCCCTTTAAAGCCCAACTGACAGCAGTGCCTGCTACACAATACGTCCCCTTCTCCCACAATAAGCAGTCTCAGTTGATGGGAGTGTTTTTAGCTTTAGGAAGTCCTGGATTGCTGAAACAACGTTTCATGTATACAAGATTCTAATTTAGATCATTATCAGCAGTTGTCTCTGTATCATTGGCATTATCAGACATACTTATATATATATATATATAAGTTATAAGAGGATCGGTCTTGGAACTGATTTATCAGACTGCAAAAGTCCATTACATTTTTAAAGGGGAGCTAAAGCTAAAATATGATCTTCTGAAATCAGCCATGAGATTCTTTTAAACAAACTACTTTGGATTTTCATTTATAAGGGAGGATTGTCCTCCACTGTAATCCTTCATTATACTGCTGTTAAAAAATACACTGCAGGCTCTCCCAATAGCGTAGGGATCTAGGAGGGAGTAATAGCAAATCTTTCATTTGGCTTTTAACTGAGGCCTTCATATTGCGAATATTGCCACCCCTAATATAGATCACATGTGCCCTTTGTATGATAAATATAAAGATTTGACTTGACCTGTGTATATTGGACTTTATTTTATTTTCCCCCCACTAAAATGTATTTTATTTTCTATCACTAATCCAATCTCATCCATCCTCCTCTCCACCTTTGCTGTTCCCGGGAATGCTTTTTACCTTTTTTTAACCTTTTCCTCCCCCCTTTAGTTAAACCTTTTCAATGCCAGACAGGCCTGGTGTTATTCTAGTTCCATAGCCTTCCTCATCTGGTACTGAAAGGGTGAATTATTAACTCAAGCTGAATGAATTTTGCTTCTGACCCTGCTTTGTTCTGCAGACATTGTCATCATTACCACCAGCCACCAAGTCCTCTCCATCCGACCCCATGACCATCTCCAGAGCCAGCCAGGTACTGTACCATTCTCCATGTGCCATGTTACTCCACATAAAGCTGGCCATACACGGATCAATATTTTACATAGATTCAATCACTTTCATCTAAAAAATCTATTCCAATTCACCCGGGAGGGATTGACTGACCATTTTTGCACCAAGTCCAATTTCCTTCCAATGAAAAAACTGCTTGAAATCGAGGAGCAGTTTATTAGTCTAAGGTGATCAGACAGGACTCAAAAATTTCAGTTGATCCTTCCTGCAGCCACAGCATCTTGAGCAGGTTTCAAGTTGAAATCTGATAAAGATCAATGGTTTAAGGTGGTACATCGATTGCTACTTAACAATCGATCAGGAAGTATTAATTGCAGCCGATTGAGCTGTGTATGGCCAGCCTAAGGCAATGCAGATCCATCCAACATATCAGGAGTGTTCCTCATTGAGGAGGTTGGGAAAGAAGTTTAAGACTTCTCTATGAAGTTGGGATAGAAGATAAAAAGGACATGTTGACTTATATGTTTCCTTGGTGGACCAGCTCAGAAGTATTCTATCTGCAATCTGTTTCTCATACAGGTGGAGCAGTTAAAATTCAGACATTTTTCCTACTGAGCAAATTCCAGCTGCTTCATCTGTATTTTATATAAGGCATGCTTTTTGCTTATGTGGGAAGGTTTCTTGTATCTATCTTTTCTGTTTAAACCCCATAGTATAAATGTACTACCTATTGCACATCTTACACCTGGCCCAACCCCTTCCCTCTTGCTTTTAAAAACAATATCAACAGCCTGCACCACCTTAGCATAGAGTCTGGTCACCTTTGTGAAGGTAGCTGCCTCCGCCCATCCACTAGGTAGTTTGCTCTGCCCATCCACTTATCAATCATGGCCTTGATAACTGATGTCATTGGCAGTGCAAGCTACTGATTATATTTGTGAAAACAAAAGGTAAGTGGTTGGCTGGAACAGCTGTAAGGAGTGCAACATGTGGGGAGTCTTTCTTAGTGAAGGGGGGAGACCTTGAAAACTGTCAGTTACTGCTTGAAAGAAGGGTTTTATTCTCCTATACATACTTTCTGTTCCTGCAGCTATAGGCCGTGTTTCTAGTCATACCAGTTCTGGCATTTCCAATTTAAATATGCCTGAACAGAGCCAGCAATACAGTATTTTACGGTGCTGAACCAGATGAGCACTTTAAAGGGGAAATTATGTCTAAAACAGACTTTTTTTCTGCCTTAAAACCCAGAAACTGCTAATCCAAGATATATATAGGAAAGGAGTATCTGATAGGGCACTGAATACGTATAAACCTAAATAGGGAGGTGCAGGACTAGTAATAAATTTACAGCAAAAAGAAAGGAAGAAAGAGCCTAATCCGCAGCACTCTAGATCACAGAACACAGTGGATTAGATATATGGTGCATAATAAAAATCCTTTAATGCTGACAGGGATACAATTGATTAAAAACCTTTAAAAACATCCTATCATTCCCCATAGTGGTATAATAAAGTGCTTTATTCTCAACTGTGCAATATCAGTAATATACTGCTTATCAACATTATGCCTTCTACACAATTAATACCCAAATATATACCTGCATCAAGTAAATATAATATTGCAATACAGTAAACACGGTAATCCCTTTTAACCTTCCCAGTCAGGCATGGACATGCAAACGTCTGATTAAACAGCTTGTTCTGAATAAAGCACACTGAGCATGCCTAAGCCAATGGCTTTGGCAGAAGGAGGAATCTTGATTTCACACATGGATATCTCTGGTTACAAATTATTTACCAAGTGATACATAATTTTATTCAGTAGTTTATGGGCTATACGTCAGGACAAAAATGTGTTCTAGGCTTATCCTTTTATAATACCTATTAATATATGTTTATATAGTTTACCTTTTTAGAGTTCTGAGCACATACATAGAATTAATAATGTTTTACACTCATGCAGTAACTGACTTACTTATTTTTCTTGGACTCCTCCCTCAATTAGTGACACTGATTCTCCTATTGGTGAATATATGTTAATAAAGGAGGGGAGAAGCTTGAAAACTGAGTTACTGACAAATTATATACACCAGGCAGCTAAATAGCTTCATGTGAGGTGGGCCAAAAGGAGCTAAAAGCATAAAATGAAACCGAGCCTTCTTAAAGCAGAAGGTATTTTGCAGTCTCATGCTATATGAATAGCATTGCCCACAAAATCTAAAAAACAAGGAGTCTCTCACTCCCAGGTTTCCCCTTGATGTCCTATGCAATACATCTTTATGGTACAGAGACGTTCATCTGACCTGCAGACATGACATGTTTCTATCTTGTTTGATCTTGCCAGTAAGATATCTGGGCAATGCTATTCATAAAGCATGAGACTGCGAATACCTTCTGTTTTAAGAAGGATCTGTTTCAATTTATGTTCTGTGGAGGGTTCTTTTCTGCTTTTGTCCCACCTCTCCTTAAGCTATTTTCGAGTGAACTATTCCTTTAATGTCAGTAGCACAGTGGCCATACACTACAAAACTTTCCCAATATTCCTGCTACATTTAGACGACCATCTGGCCTTCGATTTTTACAATTTTTTAATTTGCAGTCAACCTTCGACCAGAACGGGGAACATTGGGAGGTAAAAATCACCAGGCTTTTTAGAATATATTTCCTTTTTAGATATATTTCCTGATCCAATGGTACATTTATTTAATCTAGCAAGTGCATGGCAAGAATTAGATGTTATAGCAAAACAACATAACATTAAAAGGACCAATAACACCAAAAAAAAAAAAAATATATATATATATATGGTTATTTATTATATGATGTTTTTACTTTGAACTCTGAAGGCTCGTACAGACGTACGATCCTGTGCTGATAATCGCACGTGTGTATAAGTTCGGTCCGGGGTTGTTCGTTAATCCACCATGGCCCCCGACCGAACTTATAAACGCGTGCAATTATCAGCTGAAACAACGTATACACAAGCGCAATTATCAGCTGAAACAACGTATACACACGCGCAATTATCAGCTGAAATGGCCATTCGCCACGCGGGTCGTGCACAGAATCCTTTGTCTGTATGAGCCATAACACTGTATCTGGCTTAGTAGTATGTTCTATTATTTATTTTAAAGGACAAAGTAAACCCTGAGACCCTACAAGCTCTTGTATATTATAGTGTGTACATCTGCAAATTTATTTATTAGAGGGGGAAAAAACACAGAATCATCATGCTTCTTACTTATGACAGCTACCGATTTATATGTTACTGGCCCCCTAAAACAATATTGTCAAAAGTCAAATACAAAAGTCAAATACAAAAGTCCTGTGTACTGTGGGCTGGATTAAGGTCACTTTCCTCTGAGCAGGGGGTCCAGTATATATAAATCTTTGCTGGGTTAAATGATTAAAATTAGGTATATATTATATATGTATATATATATATATATATATATATATATATATATATATATATATATATATATATATATATATTAGCAAAATTGTGCCCGTTGGTGCACAATGGAAATAATGTGTGTGTATGTTTTGCTTCCAGAGGAACCAAATAGGATAATCCTGCAGGTCTGAGAGTAGGCCCAGGCAATCCTGCCACACTGGTTGAAACTTAACATGCTAGGTTAATACTTATTAGTATGGTGATGGTACATCATATATTATAACAGAAGGTACCTCACAGCATCATGTTATTATAATAGCATTGCGCTAATAATCTAACATATAAACATACATTTCTCATTCCCAGTTTACCTAAATGGATTTATCCTATATACTCTTATATACAGATCTAATTGAAAAAAAAATCTTCAGAGCAATTTTTAATAATTGATAACTGCTTTTTATTTCAGTATAACAGTAAATCCTTGGTATACCTGCCTGGCTGTACCACTAAGCAAAAGGCTAAGGACTTGAAAGCGAGCACCTTTATCCCAACCATTAATAGTGGCTGCCAATTCAAATTGTTCTAGCCAATCAGTCCACTCCCTAGTTACCCTATCAAATGGATCAGGTTTAAAAATAGGTTTCGCAATTGGGCCTGGTAGAGATACTGAGTCTAATTGGGGAATTTCATCTGCAGGTACAAGGACAGAAGGATTTAAATCAATACTATCAGAAGCAACCTCCATAGCTTAATACAGAGAACATACATACAAAGAAAGCAGGGAGAATAAATGGTATTACCAGCACCGCTGCCACAATTTGTACCAGATCACTGCTTTATGGAAGGATTATGGGTAGCATGGCACACAATGGGTTACTCTGGTGGTCTTTTACAAAGCAGACAGTGCACATAAACAGGTAACAGGATCTTATACACAGGATCATGTGTTGCAGTGAGTCAATATCTCTCTAAAGCGCACACCACAATCTACTTTCACTTTCTCTCCTCCTAGCCATAGAGAGCAGAGATGTCTTGTCTTTTATCACTCACTGAGACCACCTGCAGGCTGGAGGTGATATAAGCCTTGGGGGCATATTTATAAAGGGGTGAAAATATCGACCAAAAATTACCGCCGCACATTGTGGCGCATTGCGCTAAGTACAATATCGCCGCGAAGGCATACTCCCGCCCTCGTCCCCCGCGGCGGCGGCGACCACCCGCTGCCGCTCCTTCCCAGCAGCCCCTCCCAACCTCATTCCCGCTCGCGCCAAACATATGGAACAGGAGGCTAGGAGGGGCTGCTGAGAAGGGGCAGCGACGGGTGGTCGTCGCTGCGGGGGGCGGGGTGGGCGTGCCTCCCGGGGCGATCCAGGGGGAATCTCGTCCGTTTTCGCCACCTTCAAGGTGGCGAAGTAATACGGTCGAGATTAGCGGTGCATAACAGTTACTGCCGCTTTATAAATAGAAGCGGCTGTAACTGTTCAGATAGCAGCGAAAAGATAATGATTCGTTAACTTTTCGCGGACGCTTCCCGCCCATTTATAAATCGCAGAAAATGCGAATTTTGAGAAAATGGCGGGAATAACGGCCGTGAAAAGTTAACGAACCTTTATAAATATGCCCCTTGGTGTATATGTTCATTACAATACACATCACATCCTGTGTAGCTGACAGAAACATTTTTTGGATTATACTTCCTTTCACATGGAGCAGACACAGGGGTGTGGTTTAACCTTCCATTTTGACCATTCTATGTTGAAATAGGGATCTCAGCTCTGTAAGTAAGTTTATATATTTTGTATATTTTGTCTTGTACCTAATATAAGTCAGTGCTATTCTTTATATACATTTACTGATGGTCATTTAAAGGGACTCTAAACCCACATAAATCAGTTTTTTAAGTATGTGCCATTTGTTTCTATTATTCACAGGGAGGAGAGAACGCTTATTACTCCCTGTGAATAATAGGATGCTCGGGGGACCTTACCGCGCTCCTCTTGCAAGCCGCTCCTGCACTGACAGCTGCTCTGTCCTGACCACGCGCCTTATCTTAGGCGCATGCGTGCCAATACAAAAGATAGGGCGCGCGATCAGGACAGAACAACTGTTAGATACAGGAGCGGCTTGCGAGAGGAGCGCGGTAAGGTAAGTTGCAGGTCCCCCGTGCGTACTATTATTCACAGGGAGGTGGGAATAAGCGTTCTCACCTCCCTGTGAATAATGGAAACGGATGGCAAATACTTAAAAAACTGGATTTAGTGTTCCTTTAAATGGTAATAGTGAGATAGTATACACATACATATACACCTTTCCTGAATGTAATATCATATACCCCCCCCCCACACACACACACACACACACACCACCACCACATTGGTAGCTCCTAAAAACTCAATGCAGTCTCCTATGAAAATATAAATGTATTTATATAATATAAGAGATATTTATAGAGAGAGAGAAAGAGAGGGGTGGGTGGGATTTGCAGTAGCTCTGTGATATCCATGCCATTCTGTGTGCTGTCTACTGCAGCGTAAACCTCTCATTTTACAAAAGGGACATTATTATGATAATGAGCCAGGAAGCATGAAATTAGGTCGTGTATGTGATTAACCCAAGACACCAGGCCTGGGAAAAGGACACTGACAGCATCAGTCCCTAACCCCCAGACAATTTAAAAATACTGAAGAAAAAGAGAATTCACTGCTGTACTGTAGCAGTATTAAAAAGAATGGAACTAGGTCTATAATATTGTATATTATATTGTAAAGGGTCTGTGCATCCTGCTACCCTCCAGCTGTGTCTCTACTTTATCTGTACTGCGTGTACCTTGCTTTCCCAAACAAGTGCGCTCCCGCCGAACGATCGGCAGCAGCGCTTCGGGAAAGAGGGAAAATTTCCTGAGGGAAACACAGTCCCAAGTCCCAATGAGAGACTATGTGTAGCCCGATCTTTAAAAAATGGCAGACAGGAGCTTGTAGATCCTTTCTGTCATTTTCAAAAAAAAAATTTTAAAATGCTGTGTGTACCCAGCCTAAGAGATCTCGGTGACCAAAAACATCTCTCTACCCCTTTACTTTATTAGAATATTTTGTCTAATTCACAACAGACGTGTAGTAATAAGGCAGAAAACAAGCAGAATCTTTACACGAAAACCACCGGATTTAGACCTTTATAGACTACAACTGACTGCTCATTGGTTTCTGGTCAGATTTGACCTTTCTAAGGGCCACTACACATGGTCTTGATCTCTTTTTTAGGAACATCAGACTACCAATCCATTACCCAATCAGTAGTGTCACCACTGACATTTCTTCACCGCCAATCAAGTTACTCATTGATGGCCTTGGTAAAAGGATTGGTAAAATTTACACAAATCTAATCTAATTTTTAGGTCTGTAGGTCATCCCAAACATTTCAAATAATAATAATAATAATCCAGAGCCTAAGTATATGTCAGTTTACTGGGCTTTGTTATATTTGATTGCCATTTCCTGTGAAATAACACCCGGTCCTTCTGCGCCCTATAGCTGTGTGTTTGACCAACACCTGTTTCTCAGAACGCAGAATTATACAGGAAAAGAAGGGACATTTTACAACTAAACCAAATTTTGATCTACGTGGGTTTACAAGCATATATATCATTATCAGGCTTTTTTTTAATAAGAGGTGCAAAAAATTGCTTGGTCTGTTCATTTACAGCAACCAATTAGGTAATACCTTTGGTTACATTTGGTAACATCTGATTGGTTTCTTCAGATGTGCAAATGCAATGCGCATAGAGTACTGAGTCTGTCAAATGAAGCGGTGGAGGAGCGAGCTCTTTCCCTTCGTTCCCGTTTCCTGAAGGTTTTATTGAAGAACGGGAGGTAAGACACAGCTCCTTTACCTCCCGTTCTTTAATAAAAGTCAAGTTTTTACCAGTGGAGATACCCTTTAACAGGACAGGCAAAATATTGCACCTCTTATTAAAGAACTATACTTGAAAATTAACTTATTAAAAGGTTAAAAGTATCTGGGGCAGAGTGGTAGGACTGATTATTATCAAATCCCAATATTGTTTAAAGAGCTACAGCAGGAACAGTTTTCATCTTCCTGGTTAGTGCCCTTGGCCTTCCTCTATTAAAGATAGCGCTGAAGCACTCAGGAAGCCTGACAGAAGCAGTTTTCTTCGTGCTGTCGTTCCTCAGAAATTACACTGGATGGTAGAAAGTACAAATCTTACCTCCCTTTCCCAGGTACTTTTCATTTTTACTGTTTTTGAGAAAACTTTACTCGCTATAGTTCTCCTTTAAATAAGCCCCTATATAACATATATAGCATTTTATAATAAATATTACCCACCGTATATAACAACAAGTGTATTATAAGCTACAGTCAGTCAGTGAACGCAGAATAACCAAAACCGCACTTAATAAAAGGTCACAGGATGGAAATCCCCAGCCCAGAACCTGTAATGGAGAGATCAACTGTACTGGACATTCTGACATATGAGAGTTATAAGGTCATCTGAGGTCACCTGTCTGTATTATTCTACCTCAGATTAATAGGGCATCACATATAGTGGCAAAATTAAACAGCTGCTGTGACATTCACATTCACTCACTGAGCTTAGAAATATCTGCTATACAGTTCCTATGGGGCATAATATTCCAATAGCAATGTATGGATGGATGCCGTCTGGTACTGTACTGTAGAGAAGATATTCTACCCTTCACAGAATGGACAACTGATAACCAGACAGAGCTAATTAGATCAATCATTTCATTACAATGTTTCATTACAGTCAATTACACTCAGTGCTCTTTGGTCCTGTAATTTATGGGGGCTCTTTTGCTTACAGCCACATGTCAGGATCAGTTATTGCTCTTCCTAGCTCTTATCCTGATTAGTAACTCTTTCGAAAAAATATTTTAAATCCATTTTGGTCGTGCATCCGTTATACTGAAATAAGCAGGGTGTTTTCCTAATATTTCTCATATTACAGAAATTCCGCTGTGCCCACTGTGGGTCTGAGAGTGGGACCAACCCATCCCTTCTTTGTGAGAGGGAAACTCTGCATAGGTGGCATTCTCTTGGCAATGGTAGACCTGCAGCGGGTACAGATAAGTTTTAAAGGCATAAGGAAGCAATGCACTATGGAGAAGATGCAATTCATTTCTCTATAGCATCTCTCCTGCGCTCGTTTCCGCTGTGTATTAACTGCTCTGCGACTGTTAATACATTGTGTGAATGCGAGAGGTAAGTTGCAATCTTTTGCAGGGCTTTAAAGCCACAATTAAAAAGGCTTGCATTTTTTGTGAGAAAAGAGCGCAAAAATCATTTTTTAAATTTTTTAAAATTTAAAGTCTTTGGAAATGGCACAAGCAATGCAAAATGAGTCCAAAGCCCTCACTAACCCAATAGTACATGGGGTAAGTGGGGGTTTGCACTTATTTTGCCTATTAGCACAGAATATTGCATCGCCCTGCAAATTGTCAGTAGGGTGGTAATATTTGTAGGGGGTTTAGTATATAGTGGTTTGAAACCTGTGGTCTGTTCGGAAAAAGATGCCACCTGCAGGACCGTGGGTAATGGGCAGCCCGTGGGCATGTTTTGGACGGATTGGGGACTTGTTTAAGGTGGATCCATTGAAGTGGCCTGGTTTCCACCAGAAGTTGCCACTGTTGTGGACCCCAGTCTGTCCTTGGTTGGGCATCCCTAGGTTAGGTGATGATAGCTCTCTAGCACTTTAGGTGGAGAGCTTTCAAAATATATATATCTGCCTCTTCCTGCTCCTCTGAGAGCCAAAAAGGCTCCCCCAACCCTACACGCTATGTTTAAATTCCCCAAATCGGATCCTACGTTTACCTACCTACCCTAGTTCCCCCGACTCCCTACAAAAGCAGCAGAATGGGCTGGACCAGCAGCCACGTCAGTGAATGGCTGAGTCTCAGCCAATTACAGATGTGTCTGCCAGTCTGGCCCTTTTTTCTGTTCCGTGCGGAAGAGAAGCAGAAGAGGCAGTGATTGAGGGAACGAAGGCTGGTAAGTTCCCATAGGGGCAGATTTGGCGAATTTAAACCTAGCGGGGTCTTACTTAGGGGATTCCAAAAAATTTGGGGGGGGTGTCCCTTTAAGCCTTTCTTTAGCGGCGACTTTCATCGAACAGTTTTTGCCATTACTCTGGAAGTAATCAATAATAAGATGTTGTGGAATTGAAATCCCCTTACACCAGCCGTCTCCTCACTGGTATATATAGTGACACAAAAAAAAGATGCAGAGAACCAGGCAAATATTTTTAGGGTGATCCCATGTTTATTGCAAAATAACCTTGCAGAACAAATACAGAACAACCTTTATTGGGCTGAAACGTTGTGCTGTGTTTGTTCTGCAATAAACATGGGATCATCCTAAAAATATTTGCCTGGTTCTCCTCATCTTTTCTTTACGTTACTCCAGAAGTAGCCTAAGCACTGATTCCAGCTGCAGAAATCACCTCTGTTTATACTGTATATGTATACGGCATACTGTATTTGTGTTGCCAAATCAGTGACATGACATTTAATGTGTTTTAAATGAAGGTTTGCAGCCCTGATTATCATTTATTATGGGTGTCCTCTGATAATCTTTTATACAACAGTTAATAGTAAGTTACGGTGTACAAGTTACCTCTCTGTATAAGGATGAGAGGGCTAAATATTATAATTATTCCAAAGAAATACACATACCAAAAACCGCTGTCTTCATTTTTATTCATGTCTTTCATAGTTATTTGAAGACTTATTCATTTGAAATGAAATGTTATGGAAAAGGTTACAGCTAAACATTGGCCTTCTCTCTTTTTCTGAGAATGAAGAAAATTCTTTTGGCGTCCCAGCATTTTTATAAATGTGCATTCCCTAAAGTGAATGACAATGAGGAGCATTTACAGAGAGCTGCAAGTGCTTGCCTCTACTTCATTTAATATTCTGCTAGCAGCCCAGGTTAAATTCCAATGTGCTTTTTACCCCATGTGACTAATAGCCGACATACCATAATAAAAGAGCCCCCACAAATTCAATGCATAAATTTTGCCTCAACCAATCAGATGTTAGCTTTCAAATGTTTAATAAGATCTGATTGGTTGGGGCAAAATTAGCACCATTTTTAACGATAAGCAGGGTTATTCAATAAAAGTTCTTATCGTTTAAAATTGTGCTAATTTTGCCCCAACCAATCAGATCTTATTTTAACATTTGTAAGCTTACATCTGATTGGTTGGGGCAAAATTAGCACAATTTTAAACGATAAGAACTTTTATTGAATAACCCTGAAGAACTGTTATTAAATCTCCCTGAAACTATGCTAATCTGTTGTAAATTGTTAGTGTGTCTTTGGCATGGGATTTTCGGTTCAATTTCTGAATTGTTTCTGCAAACATTTTAAATATTATCAGGGAGATTCAATAAAAGTTCTTATCAGATGCTATTTACCATTTGAAAGCTAACATCTAATTGGTTGGGTCAAAATTAGCACCATTTTTAACAATGAGAGCTTTTATTAAATCGCGCTGAATGTTTTTAATTTAATAATACATGCTGTATATATATTATTTTAGGTTCAGAAATTAGAGGAAATCACAAACCTGCTGTCATACACGCTCTCACACTTCAAAATAAACATTTAGGGGCTGATTTACCCAGACTCGCTGAGCAAATATGTGGTCACGCACGCAACTGGTTCGCTACAAAAATTTGCCCTAGCTTCAAATTCTCTTCAGCCAATCAGATTCCTACAGTTGGTTGCTGCAGAAAACGAATGTACCTCTTATTGAATAGGGCCCTTCAATTATCTTTTTTTGGTGTTACTGGTTCTTTACGTTAGAGGAACTGGAGTTGTATAACAGAATAACCAGGCCCACTAAAGCCAGACAGGATGTTTAAGATATTTAAGAGGATTCTTGTAAATGTTGCATGTATGATTGCATTGTGCTATTGTATTACTGGACCATAGAATAGAAATAGCAATAAACTTCAATATCATTGGGAGTGGGAACAATTTCTGGCAATAAATGAAAACTGTCCACTATTTACTGTGCCACTTGTTAAGGGATTATTATTTCTCAATAGATTTTTGCACATCACTGTCTACTTAATTTGATTATTTATGTGATTTCCATCTTTTTCTTTCCATGGTTTCTTCCTTCATCTCTGTTTGACCTCAGGTGAAGATCATCGTTCCAAACAGCACAGCAGGTCTTATTATTGGAAAGGGAGGTGCCACTGTGAAGGCCGTGATGGAGCAATCGGGGGCTTGGGTGCAGCTTTCCCAAAAGCCAGATGGTATCAACCTGCAAGAACGGGTGGTAACCGTGAGTGGGGAACCTGAGCAAAATCGCAAGGCTGTGGAATTAATCGTACAGAAGATCCAAGAGGACCCACAGAGCGGAAGTTGCCTGAACATCAGTTATGCCAATGTCACTGGACCTGTAGCCAACTCCAATCCAACAGGATCTCCTTATGCCAACACTGCAGAAGTCCTCCCTACCGCTGCAGCAGCAGCGGGGCTTCTGGGACATGCCAATCTTGCTGGAGTCGCAGCTTTCCCTGCCGTTCTGTCTGGTTTCACTGGCAATGATCTGGTTGCTATCACTTCAGCTCTTAACACTTTAGCCAGTTATGGATACAACCTCAACACTTTGGGGTTAGGATTGAGTCAGGCAGCAGCTACAGGTGCACTGGCAGCTGCTGCTGCCAGTGCTAACCCAGCTGCGGCTGCAGCAGCAAACCTGCTAGCTACTTATGCAAGTGAAGCAACTGCAGGTGGTGGAACAGCAGGGGGAGCGGCAGGGACGTTTGCACTGGGAAGTCTAGCTGCTGCCACTGCAGCTACCAATGGATATTTTGGGGCTGCATCCCCACTAGCAGCTAGTGCCATCCTGGGGACTGAGAAGTCAACGGACGGCTCAAAGGACGTAGTAGAAATTGCTGTTCCAGAGAACCTAGTAGGGGCCATTCTTGGCAAAGGTGGAAAGACATTGGTGGAGTATCAAGAGTTGACTGGAGCTAGGATACAGATCTCCAAAAAAGGGGAGTTTGTCCCCGGCACCAGAAACCGAAAGGTAACCATTACAGGCACCCCAGCAGCAACGCAAGCCGCGCAGTATCTAATAACGCAACGAGTTACTTATGAGCAAGGTGTCCGGGCGGCCAACCCACAGAAAGTGGGTTAAAAGCTCTCAATTCCCTATTCCCCTTTCCTGGATGTTAACTTAATTGTCCCCACCCCCTTCTTTTCATGGATGTACTGTATTTTTGCAGGAGCGATTTATATTTTATATTTTATTTGAATTTTTTTTTTTTTTTTTTTCTGTTCTAGTTTTTGTTATTGGCAGGGGAAGTGCGCGTCGGGTTATTAATATATAATTATGCAAATGAACGCAACAGTGTTGATAAAGCGCATCTGTAAATAATCCATGTTCTGCGGATGTTTTAGAGAGGGATTTTTTTAGTGTTTTTTTTTTTTTTTTTTTACATTTTTTATTTTATTCAATATTTTGTTTTTGTTTTTTTCCCGACAAGTTATCTCTCTCGTTAAGGTTTTATTGTTTACGCGTCAAAAGTTGAAGAGTTTTTTGAAGCCTGCCATTTTACCAGCATCGTTGTAGTTGAATCTGAATTGAATGTAAAAAGAAAAAAATGGCGCGTAGGTTTTTTTTTTTTTTTTTTAAACCCTGTGAGCGCTGAAGCGTCCAGTAATGAATCACACAGAGCCACATTTTTTTTACTGGTCCCTTCAGAGCTACAAGGTAATCAGTATTAGTCCTAGGTGACACTAACTGAAACTACTGTTTTGCTGGGGACTTGGGGTGGGTGAGATTCCCAGTAAACAAACAAACAAACAAAAGGGAGTTAAGGTAAAAAAAAAAAAAAAAAATCAAAAGCACTGTCCAACTTCCAACACGTTTTGGAAAAAAAAAGAAAAAAGAAAAAATAGTTTTAAATTAAAACATAAAAGATATATAGATATATATATATTATCAAAAGCAATATAGTTGCAAAAAAAAAAAGCACTGTAAAATATATATTAAAATGGTTAAAACTGTGGAAAAAAAAAATAACCTTTTTGATAAGTTTACAGATCAGTGTCTTCATAAAAAACCTGTATGATGGTGAATATTCCGGCTGGCCAGGCGTTATTTCTTTATTTTACGGCAGAGGATAGGCAGCCAGTAGATCTCCAGCTGTTTGAAAATTTTCTATCCCTGTTTTACCGGTATAAGATATATTTTATATATATATATATATATATATATATATATATATATATATATAAAGTATATATATAAAGTGGAAGTTCCCATCGGATTTACTTCTTGAGATGGGTGATGTTTAGTTTTGCAGAAACTTGTGTTAACTTTCCTTTTAATTCATTGGGTTTCCCTTCTGCCATTCTGCACTTAAGTCCTTGAAATACCCAGTCTCAGCACCCATTTTATCTTAATTATCTTTTCTTTAATTCTCTTTTTTTACACACTTTTTCTCTTCTTATGTTCCTTGTTTACCCTGATCCCTTGCTTACAATCCTGCAGTCTCACAATAGAAGATGGCTTCTATAAATTAAGATGGCGGCACAATACATTTAGAGGAGGCTTTCATGGTGATGTACAATCAATTTAACAACTTTACCTTTTGCACTACTGCCAGTACACATCTTGTTTTACACTAGTCGGACATTTTATTTTAAGCTAACAATTCCAGAGCTTTTTCTCCAGTTTTTGCCAGTGTACATGGTGCAATCCTATACGTTTTTCCATTGTAAGATAAACTTTAACAATGATCAGAGATGCATTAAATATGACAACTTTTCATTATTAATTAATTGTCTGGTTCTGCACTTCCCAGTTTATGTGGGGTAAGTGACACCAGGCAGTTCATTTAAATTGACTGTAAGAGACCCAGGAGCCTGTCTGAGGGGAAAAAAAACGGGTAATAAAATGAATAGTACATCTCTAGCATTACATTCAGTCAGCTTCCTGGTTTCTTGAGTCACTGACATTAAAGGGACACTAAATGCACAAAAACAACTTTCTGAAAATGAAACCTATATTATCCCCATTGTAAATAGAAGAGAAGCAGTGAGCTGTGAAACAGATAGGGGTGCCACAGCTGACACCCTATCCTCCCCCAGTCAATTCCCTCAATACTCCTCCCCATTGGCCCACTATGATAGAGAAAGAGTTGGGTAGACCAGGGGAACGTGCAGAAAAGCTGTTAGAAGCAGCAGTGCTATAACACATCAGGAGGTATGAGCACTGTCTCCTGCCTCCCAGAGAAATACACTTTTATTAATAAAAATGTGTTAATTGTGTCCCCCCAAAAAAAAACAAACCCATGTTGGAGAGAGGTAGAACAGAATCGCAAAAAATTGAAAACACGCTTTAAGAAAGGGCTACCATGTAAATATGAACATTAGCCAGAAGTCTCTCCTGTGATGGGGCTTATTTTCATATAGTATCTTTTTACCCAGTACTTCAGTTTAGCAGTGCAATTTTACAAAGCACATTAAAGGGACATAACACATTTGCACAAACAATAATGCTGCTATCATTTTTTTTTTTACTCCCCCCACGCAAGAATTGTGCATTTCCCTGAATGCTGTCTTATTTTTATTTTCCAAGATAAGATGTAAACCTATGAGACTACCCCAGTAAAGTTTGGTATCTGGATGATGTAACCCTTTTTAGTTCAATATCATCATTTTATTTTTCCTGGGTGTGCGAGACTGATGTTTTAACTTGACCCTGCAGTGTCTGGCCAGCCATGCACCATTCGATTCCATTAACATCCTCCCTTTTAGACATACAACTGTGCTGTGTGCGTATTGGATATTTTCTAAGCCAAACCACGCGCACACACGTAAATAAAGTGCCAACTGTTAGCTGATGAGGTTTCATTATCCGCAACGACTTAGCGAGAGCGTTGCCTTTTAAAATGCTTCTGATTGTGTATAATTTTAACACTAGCAATCTCTTAGTGTTGTCAATGTAGATTTTACTGTGAACAGTATCTGTGATTTTTAGCTGTTTTTGATCCCTCCGGGGCAAAGGCTAAACCAGCCTCCGCAGTCTCCGATAGTCGTTTACCTGCATGTTCTTTTTTACGTGGAGCATCTTTATGTCGGCTTCAGTCAGTACTTCCCTGCATGCTCGTTTAGCTGAGGTAGAGTTCATTTCCGGCGTGTGTCTACCTGTCGCAGCGCAGGTTACTCCAATGGCCATTATTTATTTACTTTTTTTTTTACATTTTCTTTTAGAATAACCCCTTCCTCTTTTTTGTGTTTTCCAACTTGTCACCTCCTCCATGTTTCTGAGTGCCAACTAGCCAGATCATTATGTTAACTCTGCATTTGGGCCACCTCAAGCCACTGAAAAAAAAAAAAGTGGCTATCCATAAACCCAGCATCTTCTCATGCTATGCATGCAGTCGTAAAAAATATATATATATATATAAAACGGACAAGAAAATAATTACGAAAAAAAAATGTAAATTATAATACTTAAAAAAAAAATAATAACTAAAATGCTGGCTACCTCTGGATCATCAGGCTGAGAAACCCCAATCAACAGTTTTCCTTCCATCTCAACTTCAATCCATTGATTAAAGTCCATCATAACCAACTCAGTGACATATTTCCGCTGCTCCTCCTGTGCAACTGATAACTGAACAATGATTGTGATGTCCTCTCGTCTGGCTTCTCGTCCAGCATCTCTCTTTCTGAACTGTGATCCTTTTATGATTATAATTTCCTTTATTTTTGTTTCTGTTCATTGAACTTTGTATATATGACCTACATCATCATGTTAGTTTGACCTTGTCAGCAGTGTCCTATTGGTGGATACTGAGGAACGCTGGAAGAATGATTTACCGGCTCCCCTCCCCCTTCCTCTCATTTTCTTCACGTCCCCTCTTCCCTTGATCCCTTCTGTCTTCCTCCTTTCCTATTTCTAATCTGTTGTTTTCAACCCTTCCGAAGCTTGAGGGGCCTGCTACGTGTTGTCATGTTGACCTCCCTAATGCGTAACAAGCTCTCCCAGCTGGGAGGCTTCCAGCCATTCCAATCTGATGATCAAGTCAATTTCTTCTGTTGTTTTTTTTTTCCTTTCTTTTTCCTCACGTTTTTACTTTTACCTTTCGATTACAGAAAAAAAAAAATAACATTTTCAAGAAGAGAAAACTGATATATATTAAAAAAGGAATGATATTGCTTGTTTTTTCAACAAAAGAAATGGAAAGAGCAATTCTGTCGTACAACTGTGTTTTAATTGGTAATGGTTATTTATCGTTAATAGTCTGTAGCTCTGTAAGTTTTTAATGACAATACAGTGTAACTAGTGGTTAGCCGATGATGCGAATATATTTACTCATATCATTATAAATGTGCTTTGTTCATCCTGTACCATCACTGTCTCCCGTCTCATTATTTTTCCTTGCATGTCACTAGTTTTTCAATTCATTTATAATACATTAACAGTGAATAATACCTGTCAGATTTATTTTCCCCACTGTCCTGGTGTGAGCAGGTGCATCGACACAAAGCTCCAGCTCATCAGCTTTCCATATGCAAATTTCTTCCTCTTAAAATGAACATGCTGCATTAGAGAGAATTGCAACGCTCAGATGATGCCACCCCGCCCAACCTGTTCCAGCTGTCGGCCTTGTTTTTTTGGGCTTGTCCTAGGGCACCCATTACCAAGAGGGCTCTGCTGTCCTTTCTATTGTGGTCACCAAGCAAAGCACCTCATAGCTACTCATATGTCTATGTACGGCCATTTTGTATTCTCTACAGAGAATAGACCTGCATTAACGCTCTGTATTTTGCAGCATATTCATTTTATAATTAAAGAAGGCAGTGCAAATTTATCCTGAAATAGGAAGTGCTGCTTCCACCTCTAATGACAACAAAAGGGCGGTGGAAGACAGAGAGATGGCTTCAGAGGGATGGCTGTTTTCTTTGTTTATCCAGGGTGAAATGAAAATACAAACATTGCAGCTCCTCCTATCATGTCTTTTTTTTCCAAACAACCTTCTCGGGGAGTCATACATTCCATTGATAGAGAAAATCCGTAGCACCCTCAGGTTCAGACTGTGTGCTGGTCGGGATTCATCCCACCACATAGATCAAGCACCCAGGGTTTTTATTGACATGGCTGTGGATATGTTGTAAAACTCAAGGCAATAAGGAGATTTATTTTACGATTTAAGGGCAATTACAAAAGAAAAACAAATGATGGGTATTTGTGTGCAGTGTACTAATGCTCTTCTAGGGACTACAATGATTGGTAAATAAATTCTGGGATGTACATGAAAGGGCTGGCATGATGTTTATATCTACACTGGGGATTTTCTTAATGTGTATAGGCAATTGATTTACCTCAGATTTTTATTTTCTTTTGCCTTTATACATACATCTATACATATGAAAGAGAGGTCTCAGCGACATTCCATTACAACTTATAGAGCACAGCGACATAGTACTCATTTCCACTCATCAAGGGAGGTAGGAACTAGTTAGTGTCTGTTAGATTTTTCCTATTTGGGGCGTTAATGTACTCTCTGATTAATGTAAGTGCCTTATTGACCTTCAAAGGATATTACATCATATCAACAGCTATTGAACCTCTAACTTGAAAAGGTTCTACAAAACATTCCATTGTGGCCCCTTTGCAGTAAGATTTAAATGTCCATTTCAGCGTATAGTTCATGGTTATTTCAATGGATCCATTACTTTTCACTCAGTCCAGAATGTCTGGCAAAAAGAGCCATGGTTCAGACTTCAGTATCAAATGGGGTTGGTTCACAAGGAAAGGTTTCTTTGCCTCTCATTCCGACTCATATCCAGCACCACGTCTTTGATGCGGAGAAACTACACAGGAACTTGCTTTTGTCTTGTAAAGGAATGCCCGACCCATTCATGTCTTGACACTGTGCTTCCTTACAGCATCACCATTAACTCAGCTTCACTCATAGATTTTTCGCACCCAGCACCTCCTGTACAATCTTATCTTACCCCTCCATTCTTCCGCACAATTTTTACGGAAACGATGCAAAGCCGCACTTTTCACTTGTCACGTTCCCAGAGCCATAAATAATTCTATGACTTGTTCTGGAGTCTGGATTTGGTAGACTTATCTTCAGTTTGGGTAAAGTAGAGAAAACAAAATGTCTGTTATTTAACTAGAATTTTATTGGAACATGAGACATTTTTTCAAGAACTATTTCATATTATAGTTTATGTATTTTTCATAGATTTTACTGGTACAATTAGCAAGCAATAGTTAGGGTCAGTCTCTAAAAACGGAGCATTCAGATTGACTTGGCATTGCCATAGATACAGAGACCCTGGTGGCCTTCTCAGCTGTCCTTTGGAATGCTCAATTCATCCTTTATGCAAAATGGAGTATTCAAATACCAACACTTATTTCTGGCCCTCATTTGACATGAATAGAATGCATTCAGCGTCCCAGACCTCTTATGTGATGACAGAGGTCCTTAGTTACAAGTTCCTACAGTTCGTAGGAATGTAGTGTAAATGTTTTATTACATTGGCTGTAATTAAAGTTGTATTCATATACTACAGAGCTGCTTGTGTGCCCGGGGGTATGACACTATCCTAAAAAGAGATTGCAACTGGAGGTTTAAACGTTAACACAACAGAGGTTTTGTGCAATTTTTATAAACAACTGAGGCTGGAATATAACACACATTTTATTCAAGGATTACCCCCTAATTTGTGAAGGGAAATCCTAAGCATGGATTCATTATTCATGATAGACTGGCCAAGAGTGCCTTACAATTACTTGGCTTATCCAATATGATCATTGTCAGATATGATATTCAAAAAACAGTGTCAGGCAATAATATATAATTTCATTGGGTCAAACAATAGAAGGAAAAGATTCCAAACCAAAGCCAGCATTCCAATAAAACGAGCATGCGGAATGTAAATATATTGACCATTGCTGAGATGTTGATTGACTTAAAACTGTGATTTAGAAAACTGGTGCATACAGAAATACATTGCATAGCTGAAACCGCAAAAAAGCATACATTTGGGACTGCTTATATTTAATTAAAATGAAAGCCAAAAATTGAGGTGGAGAGTATATATGTCAAGGAGAGGGTTGATACATTGTAGCACTGACCATTCCCTCTGTAGGCAAAGACCCAAGCTAATGCATTAGATCTTTTTCGCTTTTTGAGGTGGGGGAGGGAGGTATCAAGATGAAGAACACGTTTTCAATGACTCCTTAATGGCTTTCTCTTTGCAGGGACACTTTCAATCAATATTTCATTTACTTTGCTGTGATTGAATGGGCACTGGGCATCAAAATCCCCTTTATAGTGTTAACTGTTTCATTACTGTAACCACGGTGCTCTGTTCAGAGCCTGTAATTAACCGCTTATTGAATTATGCCACAAAAAAACCTAGACAGCTCTCTCTTTAAGTTGCTTGAACATGAGATTAGTTGATATGATCTTGATCAAATAGGTTGTGAGTTATATTCCTGCCTCAAACTCAGGCAATTTACACTGTAAATGAAAAGAACCATCATGGTAATATTAATAATATTGTTATATAAATAAGAGATGGAGTAAGTGACTGCATAGAGTAAACACCCCTTAGCTTTATATGCAGTGGAAAAGTGCTTTGGAATTTAAGTGCGAGTCACTGATATAAGCAAACCAGATTCTTTTAAACTGAATTAAAATGACCACTGTAGACAATGTAAAAACCTGAAATTCCACTTCTCACTCCATCTTCTCCACACCTCCCTTTCACGACTGTCTTTCAGATATGAATTCATTGTGGGACCTCTGCTCAACATTTATGGTTCTTCCAACCCCAAACTTTACAATAGCAACAGACAATTGCTAGTGAAGAGATCGATATTGGGCTCAAATTCTGGTCCATTTTGCCTTGTGTCAAAAGTAGCTTAGATTGTTCCATCCATCTCAATTCATGGAGGAGCTGAAGTCATATTTTAGTGTCAACACATACACATTATGTCTTTATTTTGCTTTTTGTTTTCTTTTTTTAGAGGTTATTAGGGTCTGTGGAATTTTCCTCTGTGCAATTCATCTCTATTGATAACCTCAGTGTCAGGGGGACGTACAACCTCGTATTGCATGGAATCATCACCAAACAAAGAGTTATAGTCCCTTCCTTCTCTTCCCACAAATCTGTTTCTCATTGCATCTGTAAAGAACAGTTATTAAACGCTACCATGCCCAGACCTCAGTGTATTCTAAAATATTCCATCCCATCACAGTGGCTAACACACAGTCACCAAAACCTTTTAATTTTCTTCTTTTTCTTATTTCTTTTTTTTTTTTTCCTCTCTCTCTTTTCTCTTTATATATTTATATTTAAAAATATATGACAATGAATATATTCTGGTCTCGCTTTCTAAGAAAGTGCTCAGGATGTTTACTTTAAGAATGTATCGATATGGTGCTATCGGAATAGTGCAAAAGAAAATCGTGAAGAAGTCTAGAAAAAAAATGAATCCCACTCATTTTCTTTTGTGTACCACTTTGAATGTATGAGAAATATTTTTCTACTTGAAAACAAAACAAAAATAAACTGTGTGAAAGCATTAAAATGGGTACATTTAAGTAATTTGGATGTCTAGTCACAGTCTAGGCACAGTTGGTGAACTGGGAATTAACATTCCATGGACCTTTACATACTCATACATGTTTCTACATATTAGACCAGAGATCTCCAACCTTTAGGCCTCTGAAGGTTTGAAATCTACAATTCCCGGCATTGCAGCAAGAAAAAGCTGGGGGTTGTAGATTCCAAACCTTTGAAGGCCCAAATGTTGGAGATCTCTCTATTAAACACTTCCAATCCAGTGGTCCACATTAAATCTGTAGATATTTTGAAGATTAGGCTCTCCAAGACACCTGAGTCACACAATAGGAACTGCACATTAGTCCAATACTGGAAAGTTTACAACAGTCCTACACTAACAAACCACACATCAGTGCTCTACTGAAACATACACATCTGTTCTGTACTAGAAACATACAGCTGGAAGTCTGGAGAAAACCTCTTAAGCATATTGCAAAATTGTCCATAACCACCAGATAAGCAAACATTCCAGTGAAAATATCTACAGTCAGACTTCAGTCCTGGTATATAAATAAACTGAAAAATGGGTAGAAACTCGAGCATAAAGCAAAACTGAGTATATTTATTACAATATTGGATAAAAAACAAGACAAGTTTTGGGGGATAATATACCACTGTGAAAGGGTTAAATTACCCCCTGCAAAGCTGTGTTTTATTTTTTCTTCAGATAATATTGTAGTAATTCTACTTAATGATTGCGATTTTACCCACATTCATGTGATTTTACTCCTGGGTGAACCATTAGTGAGTTTCACCTTTACTTTCCTTATGTTGTATTATGTTGTTTCTAGTAAGTGCTAGGCAGCTTTACCTGTCTCAATGTTTAATGAATTAATTTTTAAAAGAGAACTAAGCCCTAATTAAGACTCCCCACAATGACCACAATGTAGCTGGCAGTCTGCAATGATTACTTCTACAGCTTTGCCTTATGCAAGGACTCCACCTCCCACCCATAGTCGCTGGCACCATATGCACCTTGTATGTGTTCTTATTGGGCCAGCCTAATGACATTCACGCCCCCTCTGCGCTGCACAGTGAAAAACTGGAATTCTTGTGGCCAAACAGAGAAGTAAGAATTGTACCCATAAGGCTGTCTGCAACTTAAGCACAACTAGAGGTTGTATTTCTTATTTGAGATTTAATATCCCTTTAGTTATAATTCCACATTAAAGCAGTGCATTCAAACACAACATCTTACAGAACTGTTATAATGATTGTAGTCTTAAATCTTTTGTTATGAGGATCCAAACTGTTATGCTTTTTAACTTTCAAAATCCTAATACTTTAGGAGGCTATACACATGGTGGTGTCAGTCTGATAATATTTAATATGATAAAAATGCTCCCCCATGGCCAATAGACTTTTCTAGGCCTGATTTGATCATCGGATTAGGACACCATTCATGAAACAATTATCATACAATAATATTGTAATTTTACCACTGGGCCCCCAAACAAAACTATAATGTTACTATAAAGGTTTTTGGGGAGAAGGCTATACAGTATCTGTCATATGAAAAATAAGAAGATGGGGCCCCTTGCTACACTGGTAGCTACGCACCTGAATTTTACAATATCACTGTGTATAGCCTCCTTTATATAATATATAATTTACTATTAGCATTTACATCTCCTGTATTGTAATTGCAATGTAAATAATTCTAAAGTTTATTTTTTAGCCCAAACTTGGTTTGGTTTGTATGATAGTGTAAAGACTCAAAGAAAACATGAAGTATTGTTTTTAATTCAGCACTTAAAATCAACCAACAGTGAAGACCGGAATCTGTAGACCAGTCCACTCTAGCGTCACACTAGTAACAGTTGAAAAGAATTCTGCATCTTTTTAATGTTTTGACCAGCCATCATTATTATTGTTAATTGTGATGTTTAGGTCTTAATGCCTTCCTGCCATGAAACCTGTGTTTGACATGATGTATCATTTGCCTTTGAAAGCAGCAACTATGGCAAGGGAAACCTGTAAACTAATGCAGACCCTGAAGTTTCTAGGGAAGTTTCAACCTTAGGGATGTGGCAAAGTTTTGACCTGAACCTGTGTTCTATTGGTTTCACTAAAGAAATGATGGTGGTCAAAATTGCAGATGGAAATTTAATGCAGGACAACAGAAATGTCAACCTGGTTTTGGTGTTAAATTTTGTAGCTTTGATGCCAAACTTTGGTATTGTTGTCCAGAATTCTAAGAAAACTTAGTCCTGAACCAGACTTACTGGCAGAACAGTCCTTACCCCCCCCCTCCTTATGGAGATGTAAAGTAAGTTATCTGGGCATCCCCTATTACTTCTTTGGTTAGGGCACTGAGCATGACTGAGGCAGAGAAAATAAAGAAGAGCGGTTAGAGTTTACTGGAGGAAATACTTTCAAAGGCAAGTAATACAGTGTTTTAAACTGAGACTGTATTTATGCTATACTAATAACTCACTAATCTGTGGCCACTCCCCCAGTCAGTGCCCCTGACACTCCTCCCATTTCCGACATAGCTAAGCATGAGCTAATAGCAAGAGCTGTTACTGCACATGTCTTATTTGCTGTTTATGGGTTGTAAGTTAGGAAAGTCTATAGATTTGCAGCTACTAAAAGCTTGGACGCTAGGTCTCATTATGCACATTTCTATTCCCATGCATTTTCCAATACACAATAACAATTTTTTAATGGAAATCACAGGAACCAGTTCCTACTATGTGCATTGAGATCTGATCTACTTTCAATTTCATGCATGCATGACTTTTGGGCCATTCGTGTCCATTTCTGTCTATTCTGCACTCCAATTAAATTCTATGGGAATACAGAAAAAAGCGCAGACAGGTGGGCACAAATGCATTACCAATGTGTTTTGTGGTGCATTTTACCCATAAATTATATAAGGAAAATGACAAAAGTGCATGCAAATGCAAGGAAAATTAGCTTTTTTCATTCGGTGCAGTGCAAACCTAGCACTGAAAATTGGTGAGTGGTGCCTTCAGGTATTTAGGTATTACATAGTTATATGGTTAATTTATGGATGAAAAAAGACAACAGTCCAAGCTCAACTCTTCCATATAAAAAGACA
Organism: Hymenochirus boettgeri; assembly: GCA_019447015.1. Lineage (NCBI taxonomy): Eukaryota > Metazoa > Chordata > Amphibia > Anura > Pipidae > Hymenochirus > Hymenochirus boettgeri. The sequence continues at coordinate 283,199,417 of CM033476.1, read as the reverse complement.
CACACAACCGTCACCTGACACAAAAATAAACACAGTCTCCCCCATTCCAATGTTGCATGCCCCCCACACAAGATGCAGTCACCAGCTGTTATTCAATGGTGCTGGTGAGTGTGACAGCTCACAGTGCTCAAACCACCCTCTATACTTAGGGTTGCATATATTGCAGCTAGAAGCATTATCCTGAAGTTCTTTTAAAGGTAGGAATGTGCTCTTGTAGTATGGATGGATATAATACAGAATAACATTTACATCTCCAATGTTTAGCCAAACCAGTGCATATTTTATATTGCCTTCGGGGCTAGGCCACCCTAACGCAAATCCTCATCTCTAACAATCGATTGCGAGTGAGAATTGCAGCACAGGGAATTTCAATGTGGGTGGTCAAGTTGCACAAGACACGCTGCAATCCGATTTCCGAGCACGTGTGTTCTTTTCTATGTGGATTGCATGTGGTCCAATATTGTGTGGATCGTAAAACGGATGGTAACGTGCAAGAAAAGCAGGCCAATGCTCACACACACAGGCCAATGCTCACACGCACAGGCCAATGCTCACACGCACAGGCCAATGCTCACACACACAGGCCAATGCTCACACGCACAGGCCAATGCTCACACACACAGGCCAATGCTCACACACACAGGCCAATGCTCACACACACAGGCCAATGCTCACAAAGTGTGGCCTAAACCTCAGGGCACACTTTGTAGAACATCTATCCACAATTTTTACTTTTGTATTCAATACTCACAACATCATAATTAGATCATATTGTCAAGTTGTTTCCTCTTATTTGCCGTTTTTGTCATTTTGATTTGGCAAATGGGATATGAAAATAACATTAACATAGAATGTCAGTGTTTGGTTCTAAACAATTTACCACCTTTCACATTGTTACTTGAGTTAAGGCTTGTACACACGCACAATGTGTGCGTCACGAGCCACGACCCCCCACACCAACGGCTACACGCAACGAACAGCCATTTCGGGGTCGTGGCTCGGGATGCACATCTTGCGTGTGTACGAGCCTATAGAATTACCTAAATGAAAATGTTAGCAATGTTTGTGACTGTATACAGACTAGATGAGAGAGTCGCATTCCAAAAGTACATGTGTTTAATGGTGAACCACAAACATCAAAAATCACAAAGTTTCGGGGGTGTTACGCCTTTATCACCTGGTGAACCATGGTGAATGGTTCACCATTAAACACATGTACTTTTGGAGTGTGACACTCTCGTCTAGTCTGTATACTATATTCCACATCTAGGGGTGGTGGTTTTGAATTGTCTGCACCCTACCAGTGCATATTGGATATTTATCTCAGACTGCACTGCTTTGTAAGTCCAAGTTACTACCCTTTGCCCCTACGTCAGTTAGCCATAGGGGTTCATTCCACAGATACATTCAAAGAACAGACTCTAGTTTCAAGGCTGAATTGTGTCAAAAGTAAAATTTGGATGGTGGCATATCTACCCTACGTAGTCACTAATTCAAGGCTCACTGTGTCCCCTGTATACCAAGACTAATGTTTTCTTGTAAATAATTCAGGTGACTGCAGAACAAAGAATGCTGAGGAAAGGAAACATTCCCACTAGGGGCCATTGATAAATGAAAGCCATTATTTAGTTATCTTTCAAACTGAACTTTACAATTTAAACTAGAATCCAAAGAAATGTTTATTTGCTACAGAAAACAACATGATACACTTCAGAATGGTAGCTGTGAACTGCTATGACCACTGAACTCCCCCAGTTGTCTTAGACACAATGCTACTCATGGAATTACCTAACGCTGGCCTAACATACGATCAATTCAACATAAATGTTAAATCTATCATATCCTTCTGTGGACATTCACGTGATATTCTTTTGGTCTGGACCATCCCTCTGTGAATGACATTAGAACATAACATAGAATATAAATAATTTTTGCCCAGATGATTGTCAGAAGGTCACACAATCTGTGATCTAAATCTGTGATGGTAAAAAAACAAGCTTGTCACACACCCTGATCTGTGATTGTTCTGATGGCGCAAATATTTTAAATGTAAGATGTTACCTTGAGTTTAGTAAACAGTGCATCATGGGATTAATATAGTCCATGAAAGTGTATTTTATAGCTCCATAATGCTATGGAACAGTAAGAGAATCACCTGTGAAAACATCTGAATTTGATGTTAAGCAGTTACCTTTAGACAGAGCCAGATTAAGGGCAAATGGGCCCTAGACAAATGGTGAGGTTGATGGTTGTTTAATATGTTATAATCCTCAACCAAACTCCAGCCCTCCAGGTTAGCAGACACTGTTATGTCAGCCCTCCAGTTCAACATACACTGTTATGTCAGCCCTCCAGTTCAACATACACTGTTACTTCAGCCGTCCAGTTCAGCAGACAATGTTAGGTTAACCCTACAGTTCAGCAGACAGTTCTGCAGGCTGACCTAACAGTGTCTTCTGAACTGGTGGGCTAACCTAACATTGGCTGGGAAACTAGAGGGCAGACAAATATATACCATATGGAGGGTAATAATATATGTTCCAAACAGAGTGACCCTGAACAGAGACTGCTACATATAAGTTTGCCTACTGTGACTGGTACATACAAGTTTGCCCACAATTAGTATTACTGGTACATAAAAGTTTGCCTTCGGTGACTGGTATATACAAGTTTGCCCACAGGACTGGTACATACAAGTTTGCCCACAGTGAGTGTGACTGGTACATATAAGTTTACCCACAGTGACTAGCACATACATATTTGTCCACAATGACTGGTACAGACACATTTGCACTCAGGGAATGTGAAAGTTTGATCTTACCATGTAAGGACACCGGTGATGGCAGGCAGCATCAGGAGAGACACATCTTCTGCAGGGCTTATGATACATACAGGTTTGAGTGGTATAGACTAGAAATGGGACCCGGGTTCGACACGGAACCCCTCGGATCCAAAATCCGAAAGATCCGTCCGAATCCAGACGGATCCTCCGGATTTCGGGACTTCAAGAGACATTTTTGATAATTTTCTAAAGTACGGGGCTATTTTCGATAGTTTTCGAAAATAGCCTTGAACGTTTGAAAAAATACGATTGGGGAGCATTTTTGAGTTTACGATCGTATTTTCGAAAATTGAACGTTTGAGGCTATTTTCGATAGTTTTCGAAAATAACCTTAAACATTCGAAAATCTTCGAAATTACGATCAAAAACTTGCTTTAAAGGGAATGTCCATCCTTAATTACAACTCTTTATAGACTGTACCTCTCCCCTTCCCACCCCAACAGCAGAGTTATATTTCTAATTAAAGCCCTTCATTCCCACGGCTGTCTACTCCTGCTCTCTGCTAACTGGTAGCAGCAGAGAGGGGCTGGACCAACAGCTGCGTCTGTGATTGGCTGCCACGGGAGCAATGGGCTGAAAGGTTTAATTAGAAATCTAACGCAGCGGTTGGGGGTGGGCAAGGGAGAGGTACAGTATATTAAAAGGATTTTACACTAGATGCAGGGCAGCAATAGAGGGATCTGGAAGGTGGGAGGGGGGAAGGGCTCCCCTGTACATACTGCTGTCCTCTCAGAGGACAGGGAGGAGGTGGAAACCTTTTTCACAGGAAGACAGCTCCTACTGTTCACTTTCTGGGACCTTTTGGAGCAGAGGTGTAAAGTAAGGATTTTTTTTTTTACACTACACAGTGCGGCACTACACAGTGGGGCCAGTAGTAGGCTACATTTTAGTTTGTGGTGTGTGGACATGCCCATTAAATCTGACAATTTTATCACAGATTGTATACCATCTGCATGCACTTAAATACTACCTTTTTCATAGTTACCCTTATAGAAACAACATAGTACAGAGCTGCAGAGGGAGGATAATGTAGTGAACCTGATCTGGATCAGCTTTGAGCAATGCATTTCTCAATAGTGTCCCTATCTGAAATGAAACCTTCACTATCTGATGGTGAATGAAACCTTGAGATAAATCAAGCCCTGACACACTGAACTACCTAGAATGAGAGCTACCATCTCATTCCTGTGAGAGGAGACTACACCGAAATCCAGTGAGAGGAGACTTAATACTATATGATGAAGTTAGAGTGGTGAAAGTGATAAAATCTACTATTTATAAATGATAGGAATAAAACGAACAAGTTAGTAGAAATACAAAAGGTAAAAAGGGTGTACACGCCCTTTAAACACAAAAACACCAATATATCCACTGCTTTCCATATACCACAGCAAGGTCTTAACTCGATTCTAGCACATTGAGCTCTGCAGCATAGTAAATCTACCACAGCACTTCCATATGTAATAAATGTGTATCCGATTCCACCATCTAGAGATGGAATACATTAGTTGAGCCATTTAGACTGTTTTGCTTCATGCAAACATCAGTCACATTATTATTATAATAGATTTTTATAGTGCAAACATTTTTTGTGGCGCTTTACATATACAACACCATGAATATAAACATGGCAGAAACAAATACATGTAATAGAAAGTCATGCAGCACTCAGAGGGTGGCAAAAAGGCAAGTTAATAAACAGTAATACCATCTCACCATTGAGCAATACCATGCCCAAGTGAGCTAACAGTCTAGAGGGAAATGGAGATGAAATATACGGTGGTATGATTTGGTAGGCTGAGTTCTTTATGAGCCAAAGGCCATGCTGGGCCAATGGTTGGAGTAGTGTCCTATATCAAAGTTTATGCTCACCTGAAGAGAAGAGCTTGAAGGTGCAATTGATTGTCGCAGAGGCGGAAAGAGCTAACGATATGTTAATTTCCAGAGCAGAGGTTACACTCTGGATATTGTCTGGAGATTAGCTCATTTTGCATGGAGAAGTTGTACTTAAAATTGACTTATAGGATAAAGCTAGAAGCTTTAATGGTATTATTTGTGTGAAAAGAAGTGGTGGCAATTGGTTTCCTTGTAAAGCACACAGGAGCGTGTTACAGTAGTTTAGTTGGAAAGTGATGAGGGTGGGTATTCACTAAAATGATGGTAGTGTTGAGAGGAAGGGTTAAATGCAAGATGTTTCTGAGCTAAAGCCTCCAGAATATAATGTGTTAATATGGGATTTATGCAGGCAATGTGCGCGAGGAAACAGGGATATTGATGTGTTTTTAATATTAATTATTATATAAATTGTTTTATCTAGGGGAATACAGAAGGTGGAAAAATATGAAGTTTTTATCTTGACCATGTCCAGTTTGAGGAATTGGGAGTACACAAAGGCATAGATGACATTAAAGGCCCATACACACGTCAGAATTATGTTGGCCGGCAGCAGCTGAGCAATGATCGATGAACGATGGCTTCTGCCAACAATTGTATGTGTATGGCAGGTTCATTCACTGAGCTGGCACAGATTAAACATTAATCCTTAAATTACTCCATTAAAGGAGCGTCAGTGGGTAAAACTGCCATCAGTACCTTGTAATACACTGTTTCTGGGCAGTTTACATGTTTGCAGCACATTCCACACAATACTTCTATTTCTTCTTTACCCAGCTGCTGACAGTTCACATCCAAAAATAAAAGACAAAAAAAAAACCACATTAAAAAAGAAAAGGGTTATTCAATAAAAGTGCTTATTGTTTAAAATGGTGCTAATTTTGCCCCAACCAATCGGATCTTATTTAACATTTAAAAGCTAACATCTGATTGGTTTGGACAAAATTAGCACCATTTTAAAGGGTATGTAAACTGGCCCATTAGTAGAAAACAAATTTCATCCCAACTTTCGCTGAATCATTTTTTTGTTAATCTGCCTCCTGTTTCTTTGGATATCTAATCTTAAACATCTTACATTTTAGTATTTCTGTAAGCAGTTTTGCTGTAGCTGGAATGGTTTGACAGTTGGTGTGCTGTATACTGTATGCAGAATTGACAGTTGGTATATGGGAAAATAGGTCTGTGGTCAGAGCCTGAGCAAATGAAGTACTTTATTAAAGGCATGCAGCAACACACACAACCCAGAGTAAGTGCTACTTACACATATTTATTTATAGATTAAGATGATGCAAAGTCATTTTTTTAGTATACATGCACTTTAAACGTTAAGAACTTTTATTGAATCTCCCTAAAAGATTGGCCTCAGAGTCCAGGTGCTTATCTGTGTGCAATAAACAGCATTGAATTGAGTAATGTTTATTAGTTTCAGCACCACGGACAGAGCATGGGAATCACATGCAACACCCACACACATAGCTTGCATTCTAACACATGTTTATGCATGTATGACATAAAACTGAAAATACAGGACCTACCATCCTGGACTGCCAGACCTAGTGTTCCAACATTTAAATAGTCACTGACTGCAAACAGTGGGAGAACAGTTTTTTGTGTTTTTGTTAAACCAATTTAAAGGGGAACTGTGGTCCACAAATGACTTTAGGTAAATTGAGGTAAATTGATAGGAATTGCTCCCCTGAGAATTTTTGCAATTTATTTCCATTGTTTATTTTGCATAGTTTTGAAGATATTTACATTTTTGTGTGTGATATGGCAGCAGCATCACCGGGTCCCCTGCACTTCCTGCTTCCTGCTCTGAAACTGTCAGTCAATCTGTCCTGTTTCTCCTCCTCCCCTTTGCAGCCCCCCTGGTCCCTCCCACTCATGGACCCCATGGTCCCTCCAGTTGCAGGCCCCCATGGCCCATTATCTTACAGCCCCGTGTGGCCCCGCCGACTCGTGGGTGCCATGGCCCCGCCCACTCATGGGTGCCTAAGCCCAGCCCACCCACGAGTGCCTAAGCCCCACCCACTCATGGATGCCTAAGCCCTGCCCACTCGCAGATGCCTAAGCCCCACCCACTCATTGGTTGCCGTGGGTTACTCAGACACCCCCCCTTACAGAAAACTCTGTGGAAGTGAAGAACTCTCTTGCCTGAAAAGGCTGTTTTTTCCCACACGTGAAAGAGAAGGGCTGTAGATTTCTCTAACCTTCTCTGTCAGGACTTCACACGCAGAGAAAGGAGGGCACTTCCTGTCGCCCTTACACATTGAGATAGTCTATGCTGTGCAGGAAGACCTCAGGAAGTCAAAGTCGCCTCCCACCCATTAACTTGTGCTGGTCCAGTCCATTTTCTGTAATATTGGGCTGGTGGAGCACGTAGAGAGGTGGTGTATGGTCGTTTTAAATGTAGGAAATGGGCTTTTCATTTAACTACTTGTTTGGAGACCACAGTTTGTTCCCCCCTTTAATAAAGTTCATTGCAATGGTTTTTTTTTTGAAATGGAAGAATACTATTGTGTTTTATGCCAATGCACAGCCACAGTGGTTCTGCTCTAAAGCTGGGTGAAAATTAGCCAATAGTTGACAATGCCCTTTGGATCCAATGGGATTTGCCAATTATGGATCAGTTGCCTTGCATGAAGACAGGTAATTCCGTTACCAATAAACTATCAATGTCGGCTGTGGGGTCATTATTGATCACAGTATCACAGTAATGTATATTTTCCTGAACAATGTATATTTTCCTTCAATAGGAAGGTTGGTCGGGTGAAATGGGGGGGTTGGTGGGTCATCTTCTTACTATCTGACAGATACAGCCTTCCCCCTAAAAACCAGTGTAGATCAATCATAGGTTTGCTAGGGGGCACAGTGATTCCTAGTTATGCCACTGATGCTATAGAAATGTAATTGTATTGTATTGTAATTTGCGATGACTGTGTATCTTCAAAGACTGACTCCCTTCTTTGTTCTGCATAATGTAGATAATTGACACAGACACTCTCATTGTGATTTACTCCCATGTAAACAATGGGTACCATCATACGTGAAATGATTAGGTCCCTATCAGGTCCAGTCCTATTAGATGTCCAGACATTAAACATATTTTTCGAGATAAAAAACAAACAATATCATGTTCAAACTTGTAAAGACCATTTGGTGTGTTTTACAAATAATGTTGAGCAGTTTTCTAAAGAAACTGATAGAAACTGCCTGTCAGTCGCCATCAGTCACACTGCATAGAAGAAACACTTTTTAGCAAATTCCTGCTGATGCAAGCAAATGTTTGCTCATGCTGTTAATCAGTCGCAACCAATTAAATGTTGCCTATTTGCATTAACCCAGTAAAAAGCTAACATCTGATTGGGTGCTGCAAATTAATAGCATAGGTAAACTTTTGCACTTTTTATTGCATCAGCCTGCCTTTTTTTAAGAACCAAAGGACATGTATGTGAAGACCTAGATAGCTTGATTAGGGGAGCAGAAGTGAACACATACCATTGAAATCCTACATCACTCCACAGAACTGGACCTTTTCACATTTCATTGCTTGGGGTAGACAGTTACAAAATTGTAAATTAACAAACAACTGGATGACAGTAAGAGATGGCTGACCAAGAAGAACCATGTGTTTAATCGGTAACAGGAAACAAGGGTTCCACATAGAAGTTGACAATCATGACAGGTAAGAACCAAATGAAATGAATGGGGGGAACATATTTCTTCGGTCCTCAATTTACCTTAAAGGGCATGTCCACCCCCAAAACTATAATTTCCCCCATTACTGGCCCCACTCTGTAGTGTAATAAAAGCCTTACCTTACATCCCAGCTCCATATGATTCTTCTGCTATGTTCCCTCAAAGTCCAAAAAACTGGCCACCAGGAGCCTGGCAGAGCCCATATAGGACTCCCTCCGGTAGAATTTTGCCATGCGCACTGCAGCCCTCCCCCCTCCCTCTCCCTCCTGTTTTGTTCTCCCTCCCCCTAGTGTACATCCCCTTGTACATATAGTAGGGCTTCCTCCCTCAGCCCCAACCGCTATAATAGAATTATCAGAAAGTCCCCCTTACCCCCTTACTTACCTTCCCTCTCTCCCCTGGCGTTCTAAGCAGCCGGCAGCTGCGTCCGTGATTGGCTGCCTCTCAGCCAATCAGGGACGTGTCTGCCTGTCCGGCCCCCTGCTTGCAGTTTCATGCAAGCAGAAGGCCGGGCAGTGCGGTTGAGGAAAGAGGGAAGGTAAGTAAAGATCGGGGGAGTTTCTGATAGTTCTATTATGGCGGTTGGTTCTATTATGGCGGTTGGGGCTGGGGGAGGAAGCACTACAATATATCCAAAAAAAATTAAAGGGTGGACATGCCTTTTAAGGAAAAATGACTTTGGTTGCCGCAGACTGCTCTGAACTCTTTAAACCTTTAGAAGATCTTGCGGTCAGGTCAGATTTTTTATTTTTATAGCTTTACCTATAACTGTCATTGCTTAAATAACATACTCATGGATCTCAACAGGGTAACTGTCAATGTAATTACATTAGTGCAACACACATTAATAGCAGTCAGTGTAATTACATTAGTGTAGCACACAGCAATAGCTGTCTCTGTAATAGAATTAAGGCAACATACTCATAACAGTAAATATAATTGTATTAGTGCAATCAGCTGGAATTTAATACAGAGCCACTCCATTATTGAAACAGGCATTAAACCCCAGTCTATAAATCGGTATCAGTGTGACACACTACAATAGTTATTGCAATATATTCACACATCTTTTATAGCAGTCGTCAGACCGGTCTAGGCAATATTGTGAGGAGAAAGATTCCAGTGATGTGAATCTGTGCACCTGGATTGCAATAATTAAAGGATTATACACTAGTGGGTGTATCACTAACTAAAACACCACAATATTACAGCTTGGATGACTAATTCACGTTCTAGATATCAGTTCAATTTAGCTTAATGCTCTATTGGTTACCTTTAAGTGCATGTTATGGTGGTGCTGAAACACAATTATTTAGCATTAGATTGAATATACAACCTTCCCATTGTTCTGTATATTGAGGTATAAGGGTGGCTTATACAAGTCCTATGTATGACACAGCTTGACTCTATATCAAAGCTTAGATTTATATAAAAGAAATTTCCTATGTCTCACTCTTGACTTAACCAATAAAGAGTATAATGAACCACTCATTCATCATTCTGTATAATGGGTGAAAAGGTATATTTCATCAACAATTTCATTTAGAGGAATCACAAACTGTGACAGTTCATAGGAAAATCACAAATGTTAACGAGAAGAAATATTTACTAATGCGATTTGGCCAACAAAGTTACACACTTGGCAAAACTACTTTAGAATAGAGATGTAATGTGGGTTCGAATAGAACCCAGTTTCAAATCGAATCTGAGGGTTTCCGAGTCCCGACAAAACTTTCGGAACTCCTGAATTTCACGGAACCCGGATTTTTCGAAAGCAGAATTCAAAAACGGAACGAAACTCAACAGTTTCGAACATCTCTACTTTAGACAGGTGAATGTATTGGTGATAAATTTCCAGGAATGATGGGGTGCTATAAATGTAAAGTCCTGGGGGCAAAAGCACAGAATGAATTAGCAATAATTACAAGATCTGTCACTATGGAATCTAATACTGCATTTAGTTCAGATGAATTCTCATGTAAAGAAGACCTTACCTACTAAATTTCCCATTTTTGAACGCTAACAAATACCTTAACATCATTCCATTCATTGACGTCTCACTTTATGTTTCTCTTGGTGCCAAATAAAGATTTGGCTTACAGGGAGGTTTTACCAGAAACAAAGGAACGGAAGAAGACAAGGAGGAGAAATACCCACAAGCACATGAATTTTTAATCAACTGAAAGGATTTTCTATGGTTAAAAATAATGCAGTTGATTAGATTCAATAGAACCTCACCCCTGAAAGGTAGACCTCTCAAGGTCTAAACCTTTCTGTACCCTTATAAGTAAACTGTACCCTTGTAAGTAAACTGTACCCTTCGTTCCCTTGGTTCTATGTTTCTGCTGTTCCATGCCTTTTCCAGGCATGGAAGCATCAGAGGGGGCCGGACCAGCAGCAGCATCAGTGATTGGCTGAGACGTGATGTTTAGACTTTGCAAGGTCTAGGTTTTGGGGGGTGTTCTATTGAATCTAACATCTTCATTTTCTTTAATTGTAGCATACAGTTGTTGAGAAACTATGAGCTAGTGATTATCTGTTGCCTATCAAAACACTGGAGCAATGTTATTTCATGCACCATAGTTCAGTATATCCTCCTTGTCCAATATCTACAGTATTATGGCAGTACAGCATTTTTTTTTATGTTCTACCATTATCCAATCCAGACAGTTGGCAATGTTCCAACCACTGATATGATTCGTTGATCAAGCTGAATTGATTTCTCATCATAAGTCCAGTCAAGCTGTAATTTATCATTATTCCATTAGCTGCTGCTAGAAACCCCCCTCGCCTGTAGGAAACCAAGAGGTTTAATAACTCTTTGAATTAAAAGCTGCAACATTAAAAAAAAAATAAAAAAAAGCACAATGATGCCTCACAGAAAATCCAATTTATACAGAACGGATGGAGGATTTTTTTGGGGGGGGTGGGGTGGGGTGGGGGTGTGTGTGATTATATTTAAGGGGAGAAATTAACTAGGAAATACAAAACGAAAATATAAGCATAATATATATATGTTATGTTGTTCAAGCAATTAAGGCAAAAAAAGGCATGTTTGTGTATGTATTCCGTGAATGGAGAAGGAGCAAAGAAGTTGACTTTGTAGTTAAGCACTAACTTCTAGATCAGTACCATGAAGTGTGGTGGGTGTGGATCATGCAAATTATGGGACACATTAGGGGGTGTTCTGTCTACATGAGATCAGCAGCTATTGGATGCTATTATTCCACAACAGCACAATTCAGAGATAAAGTATGATACAAGGATTGTGGAAGCACTCCAATTAGGCCAATTTACAACTACAGAAGTGCTACTGATCTGGTCGACATTTATACAAACATAGAAAAGATAATCAATGCACATTCCTAGGCCCCATACAATATCATATTATCTGCACACTGGCATACTTTATAAAAAAAGGGGTTTTAGTGTACATTACTGTGATCACATGAATAAAAAGCCTTCCAACCACGTCAAGGTAACCCCAGTCTGGAAGGTCCTAACTTCTAACCTTTTTTTACTTCAATTACGATTAGCAAACTTTTGCATTTCTCGTACTTGCGCAGGCTTTCTCACTTTGAGGCCATTTATCCAGTGCTTTATATTAAAGGCATAGGACCTCCCATTAAAGGGGCGTTTTGGGGTGCTATTACCACATGGAAGCTTGACCATGCTTTCCAATAAATACATACAATGGAAGGATTGTGGAAGCACTCCAGTAGGCCAATTTACAACTATCTGTTGTATTCAATTAGATCAACTGGACTTAAAGTTTAGTTCTTGAAGACGTTTCGCTAGTCATCCGACTGGCTTTCTCAATTCAGAATGACTTGTACAAGAATCTGTGGCAATTACGTACCCTGGAAAATCCCAATTAGCATATCACAGCCAGGTGTTAAGGGCGTGATTGCATAGTGGCTAAGAGGTGTTATAGGAACGCCCAGGGTAAGGTGTCAAAACAGCATTGTACATGGCAGACAGTTGGTGTCGAAACCCCCCCCCCCCACACCTCTATTTAGGCTTGGTTTCTTTATTTTCACATAAATTGACTCCTTGACACCTCTCTTGAACCAGTTATGTTCCTTTGCCAATATGTTAACATTACAATCTTCAAAGGTATGTCCTTTATCCTTAATATGTAGGTACATGGCTGAGTCCTGACCCAAGGATTTGGCTCTTTTGTGCTGGGCCATACATTGATGCAGTTGCTGTTTGGTCTCCCCCACATACATATCAGAGCATTCTTCACTGCACTGCACTGCGTATATGATGTCGTTTTCCTTCTAATCCCACAGTAATACGGGTTATTTACACCAATCTTAGATCTGCTTTTGTCCCCCTTCTCTGACTTTCCTATCCCTTCTTAATTAGCACTGAGATTTTTACTTTTTAAAGAGAGCGGGACACAGCTAAAAGAAGAAATGTCAATCACCCATTCCAAGCCCCTCCCCCTGGCACGCTACATGTAGAAATTATCCATTCTATAAAAGCAAAGCTTATTTCTCTGATTTTGCATTGCTAATTAATTCAGCAAGAAGGTGATGAAAAGGAATAAGCATTATCTGTAACTCTGTGCTATTTCATTGCAAGCAGCTAACACATAATTATGCAGTTAGCTGCTGTCTGTGTTAGTGAAGCTCCAATATAGCACTGTAACATAAAGAAATCAATTCCAATAAACCCCACAAACACACACTCCCTTTAAAACTGTTCTAGCTAAAAAAAGGTTATTTGATTCAAGCAGTGATAACAGCTGCAATTGCTGCTTACCTTCCCATAGCAAAGCCGTTTTATATATTCACTATAACACAAAATCACTGGGTGAACACTAGTGGATGTTTGAAGGCACAGATCATCTCCACTGCACATGCTCCACACTCTATCTGTGCCTCAGATTTTGGGTGGGGCAGGGCACAGTGAGAAGACAAAAGTATACTAGCTAGGAGTGAGCTGAACAGAACATGAGGAGATCTACTGACTGGGAGCACTGAGAGCTGAAAAGGATCAAGTTCCTGGCAGCCCTAAAAATACAGAAAAGGATAAATACAAGTCATTTTTTTCGCATGCCAAACAGAGAAATAAGTTTGCTTTTATAGAATGGATAATTTCTACATGTAGCGTGCCAGGGGAGGGGCTTGGAATGGGTGATTGACATTTTCTTTTCTGAGTGCTGTGTCCCGCTCTCTTTAAAAAGTAAAAATCTCAGTGCTAATTAAGAAGGGATAGGAAAGTCAGAGAAGGGGACAAAAGCAGATCTAAGATTGGTGTAAATAACCCGTATTACTGTGGGATTAGAAGGAAAACGACATCATATACGCAGTGCAGTGCAGTGAAAAATGCTCTGATATGTATGTGGGAGACCAACAGCAACTGCATCAATGTATGGCCCAGCACAAAAGAGCCAAATCCTTGGGTCAGGACTCAGCCATGTACCTACATATTAAGGATAAGGACATACCTTTGAAGATTGTAATGTTAACATATTGGCAAAGGAACATAACTGGTTCAAGAGAGGTGTCAAGGAGTCAATTTGTTGAAAATAAGAAACCAAGCCTAAATAGAGGGGGGGGGGGGTTTCGACACCAACTGTCTGCCATGTAACAATGCTGTTTTGACACCTTACCCTGGCGTTCCTATAACACCTCTTAGCCACTATGCAATCACGCCCTTAACACCTGGCTGTGATATGCTAATTGGGATTTTCCAGGGTACATAATTGCCACAGATTCTTGTACAAGTCATTCTGAATTGAGAAAGCCAGTCGGATGACTAGCGAAACGTCTTCAAGAACTAAACTTTAAGTCCAGTTGATCTAATTGAATACAACAGATAGTTTGTAAATTGGCCTACTGGAGTGCTTCCACAATCCTTCCATTGTATGTATTTATTGGAAAGCATGGTCAAGCTTCCATGTGGTAATAGCACCCCAACACGCCCCTTTAATGGGGGTCCTATGCCTTTAATATAAAGCACTGGATAAATGGCCTCAAAGTGAGAAAGCCTGCGCAAGTACGAGAAATGCAAAAGTTTGCTAATCGTAATTGAAGTAAAAAAGGTTAGAAGTTAGGACCTTCCAGACTGGGGTTACCTTGACGTGGTTGGAAGCGTTATTCATGTGATCACAGTAATGTATACTAAACCCCTTTTTTTTATAAGTATGCCAGTGTGCATATAATATGATATTGATGGGGCCTAAGAATGTGCATTGTTATCTTTCTCATGTTTGTATAAATGTCGACCAGATCAGTAGCACTTCTGTAGTTGTTTGGCCTATTGGAGTGCTTCCACAATCCTTGTATCATACTCATCTACTTATCTCTGAATTGTGCTGTTGTGGAATAATAGCATCCAATAGCTGCTGATCTCATGTAGACAGAACACCCCCTAATGTGTCCCATAATTTGCATGATCCACACCCACCACACTTCATGGTACTGATCTAGAAGTTAGTGCTTAACTACAAAGTCAACTTCTTTGCTCCTTCTCCATTCACGAATACATACACAAACATGCCTTTTTTTGCCTTAATTGCTTGAACAACATAACATATATATATTATGCTTATATTTTCGTTTTGTATTTCCTAGTTAATTTCTCCCCTTAAATAAATCACACACACCCCCACCCCACCCCCCCCCAAAAAAAATCCTCCATCCGTTCTGTATAAATTGGATTTTCTGTGAGGCACATTGTGCTTTTTTTTATTTAATGTTGCAGCTTTTAATTCAAGATTTATTAACCTCTGGTTTCCTACAGGCGAGGGGGGTTTCTAGCAGCAGCTGGAATAATGATAAATTACAGCTTGACTGGACTTATGATGAGAAATCAATTCAGCTTGATCACGAATCATATCAGTGGTTGGAACATTGCCAACTGTCTGGATTGGATAATGGTGAACATAAAAAAAAATGCTGTACTGCCATAATACTGTAATATTGGACAAGGAGGATATACTGACCTATGGTGCATGAAATAACATTGCTCCAGTTTTTTGATGGGCACACAGATAATCACTACTCATAGTTTCTCAACAACTGTATGCTACAATTAAAGAAAATGAAGATGTTAGATTCAATAGAACACCCCCCAAAACCTAGACCTGCAAAGTCAAACATCACGTCTCAGCCAATCACTGATGCTGCTGCTGGTCTGGCCCCCTCGGATGCTTCCATGCCTGGAAAAGGCATGGAACAGCAGAAACAGAGACCAAGGAACGAAGGGTACAGTTTACTTACAAGGGTACAGTTTACTTATAAGGGTACAGAAGGTTTAGACCTTGAGAGGTCTACCTTTCAGGGTGAGGTTCTATTGAATCTAATCAACTGCATTATTTTTAAAACATAGAAATCCTTTCAGTTGATTAAAAATTCATGTGCTTGTGGGTTTTCTCCTCCTTGTCTTCTTCCTTTCTTTTTTTCTGGTAAAACCTCCCTGTAAGCCAAATCTTTATTTGGCCACAAGAGAAACATAAAGTGAGACGTCAATGAATGGAATGATGTTAAGGTATTTGTTAGCGTTCAAAAATGGGAAATTTAGTAGGTAAGGTCTTCTTACATGAGAATTCATCTGAACTAAATGCAGTATTAGATTCCATAGTGACAGATCTTGTAATTATTGCTAATTCATTCTGTGCTTTTGCCCCAGGACTTTACATTTATAGCACCCCCATCTTCCTGGAAATTTATTACCAATACATTCACCTGTCTAAATTAGAGATGTTCGAAACTGTTGAGTTTCGTTCCGTTTTTGAATTCTGCTTTCGAAAAATCCGGGTTCCGTGAAATTCAGGAGTTCCGAAAGTTTTGTCGGGACTCGGAAACCCTCAGATTCGATTTGAAACTGGTTTCTATTCGAACCCACATTACATCTCTATTCTAAGTAGTTTTGCCAAGTGTGTAACTTTGTTGGCCAAATCGCATTAGTAAATATTTCTTCTCGTTAACATTTGTGATTTTCCTATGAACAGTTTTGTGATTCCTCTAAATGAAATTGTTGATGAAATTAACCTTTTCACCCATTATACAGAATGATGAATGAGTGGTTCATTATCCTCTTATTGGTTAAGTAGCAAGAGTGGAGCATGAATTTTCTTTTATATAAATCTAAGCTTTGATATAGAGTCAAGCTGTGTCATACATAGGACTTTTATAAGCAACCCTTAACCTCAATATACAGAACAATGGGAAGGTTGTATATTCAATCTAATGCTAAATAATTGTGTTTCAGCACCACCATAACATGCACTTAAAGGTAACCAATAGAGCATTAAGCTAAATTGAACTGATATCTAGAACGTGATTAGTCATCCCAGCTGTAATATTGTGGTGTTTTAGTTAGTGATACACCCACTAGTGTATAATCCTTTTATTATTGCAATCCAGGCACAGATTCACATCACTGGAATCTTTCTCCTCACAATATTGCCTAACCGGTCTGACGACTGCTATAAAAGATGTGTGAATATATTGCAATAACTATTGTAGTGTGTCACACTGATACCGATTTAAGACTGGGGTTTTAATGCCTGTTTCAATAATGGAGTGGCTCTGTATTAAATTCCAGCTGATTGCACTAATACAATTATATTTACTGTTATGAGTATGTTGCCTATAATTCTATTACAGAGACAGCTATTGCTGTGTGCTACACTAATGTAATTACACTGACTGCTTTAATGTGTGTTGCACTAATGTAATTACATTGACAGTTACCCTGTTGAGATCCATGAGTATGTTATTTAAGCAATGACAGTTATAGTAAAGCTATAAAAATAAAAAATCTGACCTGACCGCAAGATCTTCTAAAGGTTTTAAAGAGTTCAGAGCAGTCTGCGGCAACCAAAGTCATTTTTCCTTAAAAGGCATGTCCACCCTTTAATTTTTTTTGGATATATTGTAGTGCTTCCTCCCCCAGCCCCACCCGCCATAATAGAACTATCAGAAACTCCCCCGATCTTTACTTACCTTCCCTCTTTCCTCAACCGCCACGCCCGGCCTTCTGCTTGCATGAACTGCAAGCAGGGGGACGGACAGGCAACGCGTCCCTGATTGGCTGGAGGCAGCCAATCACGACGCAGCTGCCGGCTGCTTAGAACGCCAGGGGAGAGAGGAAGGTAGTAAGGGGGTAAGGGGACTTTCTGATAATTCTATATAGCGGTTGGGGCTGAGGGAGGAAGCCCTACTATATGTACAAGGGATGTCACTAGGGGGAGGGAGAACAAAACGGAGGGAAGGGAGGGGGGAGGGCTGCAGTGCGCATGGCAAATTCTACCGGAGGGAGTCCTATATGGGCTCTGCCAGGCTCCTGGTGGCCAGTTTTTTGGACTTTGAGGGAACATAGCAGAAGAATCATATGGAGCTGGAATGTAGGTAAGGCTTTTATTACACTACAGAGTGGGGCCAGTAATGGGGAATTATAGTTTTGGGGGTGGACATGCCCTTTAAGGTAAATTGAGGACCGAAGAAATATGTTCCCCCCATTCATTTCATTGGTTTCTTACCTGTCATGATTGTCAACTTCTATGTGGAACCCTTGTTTCCTGTTACCGATTAAACACATGGTTCTTCTTGGTCAGCCATCTCTTACGTCATCCAGTTGTTTGTTAATTTACAATTTTGTAACTGTCTACCCCAAGCAATGAAATGTGAAAAGGTCCAGTTCTGTGGAGTGATGTAGGATTTCAATGGTATGTGTTTCATTTCTGCTCCCCTAATCAAGCTATCTAGGTCTTCCCATACATGTCCTTTGGTTCTTAAAAAAAGGCAGGCTGATGCAATAAAAGTGCAAAAGTTTACCTATGCTATTAATTTGCAGCACCCAATCAGATGTTAGCTTTTTACTGGGTTAATGCAAATAGGCACTTTAATTGGTTGCGACGAATTAACAGCATGAGCAAACATTTGCTTGCATCAGCAGGAATTTGCTAAAAAGTGTTTCTTCTAGCAGTGTGACTGATGGCGACTGACAGGCAGTTTCTATCAGTTTCTTTAGAAAACTGCTCAACATTATTTGTAAACACAACCATGGTCTTTACAAGTTTGAACATGATATTGTTTGTTTTTTTTCTCGAAAAATAGTTTAATGTCTGGAATCTAATAGGACTGGACCTGATAGGGACCTAATCATTTCACGTATGATGGTACCCATTGTTTACTGGGAGTAAATCACAATGAGAGTGTCTGTGTCAATTATCTACATTATGCAGAACAAAGAAGGAGTCAGTCTTTGAAGATACACAGTCATCGCAAATTACAATACAATACATAACATTTCTATAGCATCAGTGGCATAACTAGGAATCACCTGTGCCCCCTAGCAAACCTATGATTGATCACTGGTTTTAGGGGAAGGCTGTACCTGTCAGATAGTAAGAAGATGACCCACCAACCCCCCCCCATTTCACCCACCAACCTTCCTATTGAAGGAAAATATACATTGTTCAGGAAAATATACATTACTGTGATACCTGTGATCAATAATGACCCCCACAGCCGACATTGATAGTTTATTGGTAACGGAATTACCTGTCTTCATGCAAGGCAACTGATCCATAATTGGCAAATCCCCATTGGATCCAAAGGGCATTGTCAACTATTGGCTAATTATCACCCAGCTTTAGAGCAGAACCACTGTGGCTGTGCATTGGCATAAAACACAATAGTATTCTTCCATTTCAAACCATTGCATTAACTTTATTAAAGGGGAACTGTGGTCTCCAAACAAGTTAAGTTTAAATGAAAAGCCAATTTCCTACCTTTAAAACGAGCCATCAACCACCTCTCTACGTGCTCCACAGCCCAAGATATACAGAAATGACTGACCAGAAAGTTAATGGGTGGAGGCTGACTTGTGACATTCCTGAGGCTTCTCCTGCACCTCTCAGACTCTCTCAATGTTAGGAGACAGGAAGTCCCTCCTCCTCTCTGCTGTGTGAAGTCCTGACAGAAAGGTAAGAGAATCTACAGCCCTTCTCTTTCACTGTGTGAAAACAGCCTTTTCAGGCAGAGTTCTCACTTCCACAGAGTTTTCTGTAGGGGGGGGGTGTCTGAGTAACCCACGGCAACCAATGAGTGGGTGGGGCTTAGGCATCTGCGAGTGGCAGGGCTTAGGCATCCATGAGTGGGTGGGGCTTAGGCACTCGTGGGTGGGCTGGGCTTAGGCACCCATGAGTGGGCGGGGCCATGGCACCCACGAGTCGGCGGGGCCACACGGGGCTGTAGAGATGGGCCATGGGGGCCTGCAACTGGAGGGACATGGGGTCCTGAGTGGGAGGGACCAGGGGGGCTGCAAAGGGAGGAGGAGAAACGGACAGATTGACTGACTTTTCAGAGCAGGAAGCAGGAAGTGCAGGGACCCGGTGATGCTGCTCGCATAATCACACACACAAAATGTAAATATCTTCAAAACTATGCAATAAAACAATGGAAATAAATTGCAAAAATTCTCAGGGGAGCAATTCCTATCAATTTACCTCAATTTACCTAAAGTCATTTGTGGACCACAGTTCCCCTTTAAATTGGTTTAACAAAAACACAAAAACTGTTCTCCCACTGTTTGCAGTCGTGACTATTTAAATGTTGGAACCCTAGTTCTGGCAGTCCAGGATGGTAGGTCCTGTATTTTCAGTTTTATGTCATACATGCATAAACATGTTGTTAGAATGCAAGCTATGTGTGTGGGTGTGCATGTGATTCCCATGCTCTGTCCGTGGTGCTGAAACTAATAAACTTACTCAATTCAATGCTGTTTATTGCACACGATAAGCACCTGGACTCTGAGGCCAATCTTTTAGGGAGATTCAATAAAAGTTCTTAACGTTTAAAGTGCATGTATACTAAAAAATGACTTTGCATCATCTTAATCTATAAATAAATATGTGTAAGTAGCACTTACTCTGGGTTTGTGTGTTGCTGCATGCCTTTAATAAGTACTTACATTTGCTCAGGCTCTGACCACAGACCTATTTTCCCATATACCAACTGTCATTCTGCATACAGTATACAGCACACCAACTGTCAAACCATTCCAGCTACAGCAAAACTGCTTACAGAAATACTAAAATGTAAGATGTTTAAGATTAGATATCCAAAGAAACAGAGGGCAGATAACAAAAAAAGATTCAGCGAAAGTTGGGATGAAATTTGTTTTCTCCTAATGGGCCAGTTTTACATACCCTTTAAAATGGTGCTAATTTGGTCCAAACCATCAGATGTTAGCTTTTAAATGTTAAATAAGATCCGATTGTTGGGGCAAAATTAGCACCATTTTAACAATAAGCACTTTTATTGAATAACCCTTTTCTTTTTTAATGTGGTTTTTTTTTTGTCTTTTTTTTTGTATGTGAACTGTCAGCAGCTGGGTAAAGAGAAATAGAAGTATTGTGTGGAATGTGCTGCAAACATGTAAACTGCCCGAAACAGTGTATTACAAGGTACTGATGGCAGTTTTACCCACTGACGCTCCTTTAATGGAGTAATTTAAGGATTAATGTTTAATCTGTGCCAGCTCAGTGAATGAACCTGCCATACCATACAATTGTTGGCAAGCCATCGTTCATCGATCATTGCTCAGCTGCTGCCCGGCCAACATAATTCTGACGTGTGTATGGGCCTTTAATGTCATCTTGCCTTTGTGTACCCCAATTCCTCAAACTGGACATGGTCAAGATCAATTTTGCATTGCTAATTAATTCAGCAAGAAGGTGATGAAAAGGAATAAGCATTATCTGTAACTCTGTGCTATTTCATTGCAAGCAGCTAACACATAATTATGCAGTTAGCTTCTGTCTGTGTTAGTGAAGCTCCAATATAGCACTGTAACATAAAGAAATCAATTCCAATAAACCCCACAAACACACACTCCCTTTAAAACTGTTCTAGCTAAAAAAAGGTTATTTGATTCAAGCAGTTATAACAGCTGCAATTGCTGCTTACCTTCCCATAGCAAAGCCGTTTTACTTCCACTATAACACAAAATCACTGGGTGAACACTAGTGGATGTTTGAAGGCACAGATCATCTCCACTGCACATGCTCCACACTCTATCTGTGCCTCAGATTTTGGGTGGGCCAGGGCACAGTGAGAAGACAAAAGTATACTAGCTAGGAGTGAGCTGAACAGAACATGAGGAGATCTACTGACTGGGAGCACTGAGAGCTGAAAAGGATCAAGTTCCTGGCAGCCCTAAAAATACAGAAAAGGATAAATACAAGTCATTTTTTTCCCTTTAGTGTCTCTTAAATTTAAATACCTTTCACCTGTAGATTTAACTAATTTCCCCTACTCTTAAGTTTCTGAAAACAGAAATTGTGGTGAATAATTAGAATACGGGTTATAGGTGGTTGATATAAACAGCTATCTAAAAACTAATATGTCAGCTGATCTAGACTCCATCCCACATGGTAAATTACAGAAATAAAAAGTCCTGAAATACTAGAGTCTAACAAAAGCAATCCATATACTTCAAATTTAAAGAATCCAGGAATTATCCAAGCTGACCTTGAATAGATTTAGACTCAAGCCCCTGAGAACTGAAAGAAGCCTTTATAAAAACAGCTGATGATAAAATATAAAATGATATGATGGGACACCTACACTTTGGGAGAACTTGTGAAAACACAAGATGTTACAAATCTCCTCAAGAGGGACAGAGGAAATGAATATATGGGTCAATTGAAACTATGATGCTTGTAGCATATTGTACTTAACAAAGTGAAAAATGTTTGAAATTCATTATTTTATTCACCCAGACATTGATCTTGTTCCTGAGTTGTCTTAATTCTGAGGAAGCGCTCCCTAATCTGCTCTGGCTGGTAGCCATTGTTTAAAGGGCAAGTCCAGACCCAAAATGAAAACTTAAATACAGGTAAATCACCCCCCAAAACCCTAAACGGTAATAGTTTGAAATGTGAAATATATATGTCTAACCTGAAATCCTGCACAATGTCCTGTTTCCCCTGTTTCTGCTTCCTGGTTCTTCCAGTTACCAACTGTCAGTTATGGATTTGACAGTTGACATCACAGCCAATGACTGAATGTTAATCCCCTGTCTGCCTCTTCTGAGCATGCCCAAGCTTAGTAAAGGCTCAGTACAGGTTTCTAAATTGCTCAGTTTCCATGAGGCATCCAGAAGCATAGCAGGCATACAGTAATGAATTCATAGGACAAACTATGATATATCAACATTCTTTCTAAAATATGTTATTATGAGGGTGGAGTTGTCCTTTAATTCTTTTATTCAATGATCATATATGTAATTGCATTCAAGTCCTCATAAGTTACTCTTATTAAGATTTTTTCATTAAGCAATCTATATTGTTTTTGAATCATAATATAAACAATTTGGGCGGCATTGTGTGATTCTGCCTGCCAGCATTCGTGCCCCTAGCTACGGGGTAATGCAGTAATGCATTTTAGTTGGGGCCTAAATGCATTTTAGTAAGGGTACTGTGTCTAAACACACACATGCTGGGCATTGGTTGCTAAGGGAAGCCCAATGGTACAGGCCATGGATTTACTTAAGACTGCCATAATGAGGCTTGACATGGCAACATAGAACCTATGTATATGTATAAATAGGCAATGTGTTACTGCAGCTATTAGAGGCTAAGAGTGTTAAAAAGCCATAATCCATAATAATCCATAATTCCCTTCTGACTGGTATGAGGCTGCACTAATGGGGCATAAAACTAGACGGATGGCTTTCCACAGGCATGTGGCACTTCAAGACAAGACATTTTACATCTTCACTAGTAAAATACCAAGCCTTTCACTATCTGACTTATAGACATAAATAACAATTTAGATAAAGTGGTTGCTTATTAGAATCTACACAGCTGCACAACTTTTCCAAGTGTATGTTGCAAATATAAATATTCATAAACTCCTTCTGTATATTTAAATCTTAGCCAACACATAAACATCTCCGTTTCCTATATATAAATTCATTCATTTGAAGCCAAATCTGTTTAAAGCTGTTACCTGGAGCCAAATATACAGAGTGCGTCATGAATTTATGTACAAAATGTGAACTCCAGGGCCTGATAATAGGGTCTCCATGGCAACATGTATTCTTAATCCCCATGAATAAAGGCTCCTAACCTTAACTTACAATGTGAAATATCGTCCCTATGAATAGACACCCACTACACTGAAATCCATTCTACCTGTAACTCCTTCATGGCTGGCAGTTCTTTATGCTTCCGGATCTTAAAAGTGACTTATGTAGCTCTATGGGAACCAGAATCGGAACATGTGGGCCCATTTTATTGATTAAACATGGGACTCGAGATGCTGAAGCACTTGAGTATTGACAAATGGAATGAGGAGGGGGAACAAAAGGAAGAGTAATGAGGAGTATGAAGAGCAGATAGTTGGAACGAGGGGAAGGAGGAAAGAAGAGAGCAAAATGAAAAGAATGGACTGCAGAATTGAACGAAAAGTGAGGCAAAAAGGAAAACGGATGGGAACAAAGGAAAGGGCAGATAATTGGAATTATGAAGGGTGGGGAAGGGAGAAGAGAGTGAAATTAAGAGAAGTGGTAGCATAATAGAATGATAGAAGCAGAAAGGAATGGAAGGGAACAGAATGAATGAAAATGGAACAGAATGAATGTTTCTGTTAAAGCTGTGCACATATGTCCATGTTTGCATGTATGTGTGTGTATACCATTTTTTGTTTATGTATATCAATGTTTGTCTATGTATTCCTTTGTGCTGATTGTTAATGGGCCCTAGTCTTTAATTCCCTGATGGGCCCCAACACATAGATGGTAATGGGAATAATATTAGATGAAAGGTAAAATTGTCTGGGTGTGGTATAGTTATATGGCTACCAACATTCTATACAGGATTCAACTTATTAAAAGAATAGTTCAGTGGAAAAGTGTACTATTCCTTTAATGGATTGATTGAAGAATGGGAGGTTAAGGAGCTATTCCTTACCTTCTGTTCTTCAATCAATGCCTGTGGAACCAGGAATGAAAATAGAAGATACTTACCTTTCACCCGATCCTCCGCTGTCACACTAAAATTCCCGAGCGTTTTCTGCTTCTGATTAACTATAGCACGCATTATTGTGCATGCGCGCTATAGCTATCAGAACCAGGAAGCATTTGGGACCTGTCAGTGAGACAGCGGAGGATCATGTGAAAGGTAAGTTTCTTCTTTCTTCATTCCTGGTTCCGCAGACATTGATTGAAGAACGGAAGGTAAGGAATAGCTTCTTAACCTCCCGGTCTTCAATCAATGCATTAAAGGAATAGTTCACTTTTGCAATGAGCTATCCCTTTAAGCTATAGTTAAATTAAAGAAATGTTCTATACTGCAACATAGAGATGGATAAACTCACTGATATACATTCCACTTGCAAATTTGCAGATTTTTGGAAAAAAAAGCAAAAATCCGCAAACGAACCTATTGAAGTCAATGGGAGTTAAAAAATCTGAAAGTTCCGCCTAATATTAAGGTATAAATAGCAATGGACCTGCAAAATTGTTTGGGTAACATGTATCAATGTCCAAAATCTTTAAAACTGTCCAGAACTGGAAACTTCATGTGCTTCCTGTTTTTGCATTCTGTGTAGTATTTTCAAAAATTTTAAAAATTTCTAGGAATTTTTTAATTTTTTAGGAAGTCCATTGGTGAATGGAGCATTAGTTTAAAAATCCTTTGGATATATAAAAAATACAGAAAACACAATGCGCCACTCCAAAGGCAATTAAGCAACGTGGTATCCCGCTACCATTATCGCGTAGGTAAAGTATAAAGGCAGCACTTCCGGTTTAAAACAAAAACTTTATTAGCACATACAAGCTTGCAGCATTGTCATCTGACGTGTTTCGGAGACCACCCCCTTAGTCATGGATCATGACTAACTGGAAGTGCTGCCTTTATTCTTTACTATATAAGTATACCTACTATATAAAAAATACACCACTGATCCATGTTAATGTTCGATACAGAGCGTCCTGACTCCTAATGTGTCTCAAATCAATATGCAGACATTACATTTCTACATATTTATATACCTACTCATATGGTGTGTATCATCCTCAAGTACTGTCATTTAGCTTTCTAGTCAATTTGTTATGGAGGTCTAGATCACTCACGGACACTGCAGTGTTCTAATAATCGAGGACACAGCCTTGTTTTACACTTTTTATTAAAAGATTTTCTACTTATCCTAATGCTTCATATTGCGGTGTGGTACTTTTTTCTTTAATGTATTCATACTCTAATATATACCATAACTAGCACCGCTTATTATAAGGTCTAATGGTACCATTCAACTTTGTATTAAGGTTGAAACACGTATTATGTTTGCACCTTTACAGCACTGCAATGGAGGTGCCTGTGTCTGTTTTACTGACTCTTTCCCTCTACATTAGTCTCCTTGTATTTATACAGGGATCCATCTTTATCTGCTTCTTTTATTCTGCTCAACAAAAGGGTCATTATTGCCAGTGATAATTTGTGGGAATCTAATGAACTCCTAATGGTAGGCTTCTCCAATCTTTCCCTTTTATCCTGGTTGATAAACCATAATTTACTTAATTTAAAGTCTACCGTGTAAAGACTAGCGCTCAAAGAATCATTACACATTCTGATATAAAAGATCCAGAGGTTCCACAAGACCCTCTACTGGATAACAGACATCCGTATAACCTTGAGTGATTCCGTCTGAATGAATTAACATTGCAGATTGCTAATAATGTACGCAGCACACCTTAATGCTACAAGGCCACTGGGAATTGTCTGCTGAGAAATACACTTGTAAATTCAGGTTACAGTATCTCATACTAAACCTCTGGAATATTTCTAGTGACTGGATGAATTTGATTCACTTTGCAGCAGCTCATTGCTGCCTTAACTGGGTCACTAGAGACACATCATTGGAACTTGTCTTTTGGGTTGATCCTATATTTGTGTTTGCAGCTTCTAATTTGGGCAGACATTGTGAAACATTGATATTAATGGTCCCACCTGCATACACGCCCTTGCATATTATTTTAAAGGGTATGTTCACTCTTAAAACAAAGAAACAGGTCAATTGTCAGTTACATGCCCCAAACCCCAACATATTTATTTTGCACTTTATTACCTGCATTACTTTTTCCAGAAAGGAATAGAACTTATCATTAAATACCTGGTTACAAATGCATGTAATAAACTGAGAAAAATAACAGTTGGGATTACAGGCAGATAACTGACCAGTCACCAGTTTTTAGTTTAAAGCGTAGACATGCCCTTTAAGCAGTAGTTGTGCTGTTCCCCACTTAGTCAACAGGCCTCCCAAATCTACAGCCTCATATTAGATATTAAACTGATTTACTTGTCCAATTACATTTGCCCTTTAAGAAGTACAAGGTCCATCCTTTAGTAGATTTCAAGGAGCTGCAATGACTGCCAGCTAAAGTACAGTCCTTCGCGCTAATGTTTCCCTCTGGCTGTATGACCCCACATGGCATAAGTTTCATACTTTCAGCATATGAAGACTTTTGTCTTTATTCTATTAATGTTCCTTTACAGTGACATATAAGGGGACTCAGCTCCAGACCTCACGCTCTGACAATGGCAGATAATTGCAGGTTGTTTTGCTCTGTTTTATAAGCAACGAGAGAAACCGAGACATGACCTTGCTGTGATTAATTATACCTTCCAATCAGAATATCATTAGCACAGTTTGTTTTGGCTGGATCTCAACCAATAAAAAAGAACTACAACAGAACAGAGAATGTATTTTCTGGGTTTTTTTTAATGTTTTTTTCTTTTCTGCTATGGTTTAAAGCAAAGAAATGTGTTTGAATCAGTGGTACCGGGTAGGTTAATTGTTGTATTGGGAGGTAATGTTATTCCTG
The DNA here is from genome assembly GCA_019447015.1 of Hymenochirus boettgeri. NCBI lineage: Eukaryota > Metazoa > Chordata > Amphibia > Anura > Pipidae > Hymenochirus > Hymenochirus boettgeri. The sequence goes on along the minus strand of CM033476.1, from coordinate 283,172,128 downwards.
CTGAAAATTGCTTTCAACTCTTAGCCACAAACAATACAAATCAGATAAGAAATAGAAAAGCCGTGCAACTCTATTTGTCTGTTGAGATGACACAAGGTGATGGGAATAAATAAATATTGATATTGCAGAGTTTGGTATGTATAGCAGGGCTGCTTCTCAAATAAAGACAATTCAGACATCTATTGGCACTTTCATTCCACATTGAAAACTCGGTGCTGTAAGGTGCTAAATAAAATGCATAATGTGGATCACCTCCATTAAAGTGAACCATTGTTAAATTGTGTCTACTGCAGTATCATTTTATCTATAAGAAAACAATACTCTCAACCCAATAGACAAAGAAAATAACCTAGCCAGTAGTGTACAAAGTGCACTAAAAGGTGTTTTGAGCACTACGGTGCAAAACACCCTTGAACCTGAAGAAGGGGAGAAAACCCTGAAACATTGTGTTGTTAGCACAATACTTAAAATAAATAAACACACCTATGACTAATTGGTTTTGACATAAGAACTAGCTTATCATAGCGTTGGTGTGTAAATAGCCTGTTATTTCATAGCATTAAGCACACTAATGTTAACATTTATCAAGGTCAAATAATTATAGCAAAGCATCTCAAAACATTTAAGTAAACCTAAAATAAACATTTTACATTAACACAAGGCAGCAATGAATGTAAGAGATATTTGAGACTAAAAAATCAAACAGGGCCAGGAATGTCACTTAGTTAGCAACTCTCTCCCCTGCCAATAGCAACTAAAGGGATGGTACACATTGACATCAGGTTGTGGCACAACCAGTAGGGCTGATAGGCACGCGGGAGGTTTGCTAGTTTGCTAGTATAAGACTAACCTGAAATTCTGCACAATTCCCTGCTGATCCTGTTTCTGCCTTCTGGATCTTCCAGTTAGCAACTCTCAGTTATGGATTTGACAGTTGACATCACAGCCAATGTCTGAATGCTAATCCCTTGACTTTTCATGAGCATGCTCAAGCTCATTACCAGCTCACTAAATTGCTGATGGGGGCGTGAACAATTATAGCCTGTAACACATACGACTTATTAGTTTCCATAAGGCATCTAAGAGCATAACATGCATACGCTAATGATTCCATAGGACATAGTAGGATATTCCAATTACATACAGGCACTTGTATATAGGATATAGACATAGGATATATCAACAAATTTTAAAGGGGACATTCTTTCTAAAAGATGTTATTATGAGGGAGGAGTTGTCCTTTAAGGAAGTGTAAGGCAGGGTTGCAAATTAATTCCTTAACTTTAGGCAAAGTTTCAAATTTGAGGTTTTTATTTCCTTTTAAACATTATTGTATATAGAAAATGAATTATACTATATAATTTTAACCTACTTTAACATTAATTATTTGAAAGGACTTGTGTAATAAAACAGGCAACAGTTTTCCTCTAGCATTATACTCACTGCAACCAATCAGATGTTTGCTCTCATATTTCTGTCTTTAAAAGGCCGGTAGAAGATACATGCGGATTGGTTGATTTAATTAGTTCTTAATTAAATTAAGAAATACCGTAACAATTTCTTTCTGCATTGAATGGTTGTAAGCTGTTACCACAGTTTTATGATCCGTATGAATTAGGCTTTTGTCCATGAATGCAAATAAGCAAAAAGGCAATAGGAAATGCATGTAGTTTGTAAAGTATTCTTTCTCAGGGAGATTTGTTTGGAATCTTGTATAGATACCATTTCATATTATATAAAATACGTTTAAAAGGGTTTGCACAGTCTACATGGCAAAATAGGGTTGAGTGATTTAGTGTTGTCATTCATACAGACAACTGTTGATCAGGCATAAAATAGTGAAGAGACACATGAAGTGATGAAGTATTAGTTAAGAGAAAATGCGGGTTTCAACTTACTGTTCAAACGGAGCTGCCTTACCCTGCCCACCTAGAAATTTTGAAGATCTTCATGTAGAATCCAAACAGAACTTTTTTTGATTGACTGACAAAAGACATGTGATGTAAGTGATGTCAGTTATGATCACAGATCTCAAAAACCTATGAGATCTCAAATAGATTGGGTGTGGTTGAGGCTAGGTACACACAGGACCGATAAAGCCCCGATACCGTCGGATCCGATGATATTGGGGCTTTAACAGCACTGTATGTGGCCGCTTTTCCAAATGAGCGCGTGGCCACTGAACGTTCTGGTTGGCTGAGCGCTCGTTTGGGAAAGTCTGCAAATTTCCCTCAGCTGTGGTAGGGGAATCTGACGCGGCCGAGGGAAACACACAGTTCCAAGCATTCTCCCAATGCTGTGTATATGCTGTGCATAGGGAGAGCGCTCCGGACTGTGTGTAGCCCGATCTTTGAAAAATTCTGTACTGTGTGTACCTAGCTTTAGTTTAGTTGTGACATGCTGCTCACTGAGACTTTTCTGCTGAGAATTTATTTATTAATTTATTTTTACTCTAAGTGATACCAACACATTATTGGTGCCAATGGGGCCTTAATGGTGCCCATACGTTAGTCATCCTTTCACTTGAAATTTCTATGAATAGTAGGGAAAATTGCTAAATTGAGGTATACCAAACTGATTCTGCAAAATGGCAGAGAGTAATAAAACCAGCAAGTGCATCACCAAAGTATTAGCTTAGGGGATGTGCACACTAATGTAACCAGAATTTGATAGGATTCCTTTATTATTCACTGAACTGTTTCTGATCTGTTTTTGACTTCTTACTTTTTTTCTTTTTTATTATAAAAAAACCCTGCCATTTTGTAGGGTGTGGAATTTTTTTTATATCCACTGTATAGCTAAACATACACACAAATTTTTTCCACTGTGTACCAATAGGCATACCTGTTTCAGAGCCATATTACAAACAGGAAATAACAATTGTTTGGTTAATGAGGAAACCACTAGGTTTAAACAATAGAGATGGTCTATGATAAATTCCTAGAAGGATTCTAGATCAAGCTTTGGTCTGATATTGGGATCCATAACTGAAAGAAAAATGGAGAACGGATCCTGTTTGTTTCCCAGTACTCCAAAGTGAGTGATAAGATATTTAAAGTCCTAAGTAAACATTGGAGCTTATTGAAGATATAGATAGGGAGATAGGTTACTCAGAAGGGTGGGGGTGAGTTAGATTCGCTAATACCGCGTGGCCTCAATAAAGAATATGATCTTTATATGTTTTTGCAATACCTTCATGTCTTATTGTCTTCTATTACCATGTATTAGATTAGATTGATTGGTTAGACATTATTATTATGGATTTATACAGCACCATCATATTCCGTGGCACTTTACAATAACATAATCAAACATTACATATACAATAAATATTACATACAAAGTTAAAACAAACATTATAAGTACACAGAGTGATGAGTAATTTACAGCAAAACTGTGATATAATAGGAGAGAGGACTCTGCCCTCTTACAGTCTAAAGAAAATGGGGGAAACACATAAGGTGCCAGGAATCGGTAGGCTGTAAGTAGATTGGCAGCATAGTTTGATTAGTGGGACAGGTTATATGCTTGCTGGAAATGGTGGGTTTTGAGGTTATGTTTGATGGTATTAAGGGACGGTGAATGACAGAAAGAGGGATGAAGGGAGTTCCAGAGCAAAGGGGCAGCATGAGAAAAGTGCAAAATGCGAGCATGGGAAGAGGTGGCAAGAGTGGATGAGAGAAGTTTGCGTCTGGGATGGTATCTATGGATCAATTCTGAGATGTATGGAGGGGCTGTATTGGATAGTGCTTTGTAGGATAGGGTTAGCAGTTTGAACTGGGCCGTTGCATGATGGGAGGACAGTGGACAGACTGACAGAGAGGAGAGGCATCAGAGAAGCGAGAAGGGAAATGATTGAGCCGGGCAGCAGAGTTTAGGATGGATTGAAGTGGCGCCAAGCGGTTGTTTGGTAAACCACACAGGAGTGTGCTGCACTAGTCAAGCCTGTATATGATTAGGGCATGGTCTAGGATTTTGGTAGCATCATGCAAGAGCAAGGGCCGGATGGGAGAGATGTTTCAGAGTTGTAACCAACAGGAGTTGGCAAGTGAGTTGACATAGGGTTAGAAGGAAAGATCTGAAACTAGCGTTATTCCCATGCAGCGGACTTGAGGGGATGAAGATATCAGTGAGTCATTAATCTTAATCATGAGACTAGGGAGGGGAACAAAGAGGGCCAGGTACTGAGCCTTGCAGAACCCCCACAGGGAGGGGGCAAGGGGTGGAGCTAATTCCAGAGTGGAAAACACTAACAGCCTGATGGACCGAGAGCTGCTATCGGTAACCCAGTGCAAACACATTGGCGATGCTATATGCCGATAGCGTCTCGCTAAGTGTCAGTATCTATTTTACCACAGCAATAGAATGCTGCTTTTGGTATATAGCATCACTTGCGGAGGCTGAACTGTTAACTTCCGCATTAGTCAGGAAGCCACTGCAATGAAGGACATTGGTTAGCGTGAACAGGACAGGAGGGGTGCACCTCTTGGTGCATCACCCTGTAAAAGTCCTATCAGAGTGATAGTAAGATAGCCAAGAAAGAGCAGTATCCTGGATACCTAAGGAGGCCAGGATCTGAAGAAGTAGAGGGTGATCAGCTCTATCAAAAGCAGAGGACAGAGGAAGGAGAATGAGCAAGATTTAGCATTATGTAGATCCTTAGTCATTTTAGTGAGGGCAGTTTCCATGGAGTGGTAAGATATTGACCCACACATTTCAGGGAGGGTTCCAACCCCCTAAAACTTATGAAAACAGTCAGACACACATGCATACAAAAAGTCATGTCACAATTAAGTGTTTCTGTCACTTTTTAACCTCTAGTAAACTCTGACATCATTGTGGCCCCTCACTCTAATTAAAGGACAATTATACTCACCTTTTTCCCGACCCATGGCAGCATAGTCACCCTGGGTACTTTCCCTATCTCTTGCACTACTTACTGAAAATCTGCTTCGTCGATCTGCTCAATCCCTCCTCTCTTCCACTGTCAGTGACAGTTGCGGTGCAGCCAATTGGAAGACACGCCTCATTGCAGAGCATGTCTTCCTATTGGCTGCAATCGCGATCTGTCAGTGAAGCAAGAAGAGTGGGGGAATGGAGCGATCACCGAAGCAGATTTTCAGTAAGTGGTGCAGAAGTTAGGGAAAGTACCCAGGGTGAGGACTTAGCGATTTTAGGTCCTCACTCTGGGTACTATCCCACTTCCTGTGTTGGAATTTTCAATTTGTCTTACCTTGCCTGATAAATGAGAGTCATGGCTCCAAAACGTTGCAAACCGTGGGTTTAAAGGGCATGTCCACCATAAAAAAACTTTTCATAGTGGGAACCCCCCAAACCCCATTTTCACTTTATTGAGAATTTCCAAAGATGCCTCTGAAGGGACTTACCTGACCTGGTCTCTCGCCACCTGGGCACTGCCCCCTGCTCATGTTTTAAGCTTATTTCAAGCAAAAACAGCAAAAAGCAGCGAGGCTCTGTCGTTGTGGTCACAGCTGTCAGGCAATTTGTTGAATGACAGCCGCCAATCAGGAAGAAGTGCAGTAGAGCAGTGCAGCAATACTAAATAATGCAAAAATGGGGTTTGGGGGGTTCTCTACCTGACTACAAAAAGTTTTTTTTTTTTATGCCGGAAATGCCCTTTAATAATATGATGTCTGCTATACCTTATATATATGATATAAAATATGATATATATATATATATATATATATATATATATATATATATATAAAATGGACAGGGAGTGTGTATATATTATATGTGATAATGTAATTTCCTGTAAGAATCTATGGCACTTATATGTCCTATATGTGTCAATATATATATTTATATATAATGGTGTACTGTATGTACATTTAAAAGTCTGAGCTTGACAAAGCAGCATATGGCTCCCAAACTTTGCTTATTTTTTGACTAAATGCATTAGTATAAGGAGAAATAGTTACATTTTTCTATTTACACACATACATATAAACATATGTCTTTTGTAACAAGTTTACCTGGTGCCGTGTGTATATGAGACAAACCTCAGTTTACATTTTTATACAAAAAAAACCCCATACTTAATTGTCATAAACTTTCAACCCAGATATGAATCCGCCACTGACATAAGTGCAGTTGGATAAAAGAAAAGTTACTGCAATTTCCAAGTGCCCTCTAGTGGACATTACAGCAAATAGAATAGTATGATTGAAAAACAAAAGCCTGTCCTTCTTTATAAAGATATCTTAAGCTAGGTACACACGTTTCAACTTTTCCTTCTGACCGACCGTTCGAGACTTTCGACGGAGCAACCAGGGGAGTGACGTCAAAGGAGGGAGAGTTGGAAATATCTGCTGGCTTTAAGGACAATTGTACGGTTGTTGCTCCAACCCCCTTTTAACCCAGGGCCTAACCAATGAGAAGACACGTTCTGCAAGAAGTCTCATTCTCATTGGACAGATCCCAGATTGATATTGGGGGTGCTTAGACAAACAGTTGTCTTTTAAGGACTCCAGATCTTCATGGAACTTGCAAGTAGAAGCCTCACCATCGAATCTTTTTAAAGCCCTGTGTACTCTTTAACATCCTTAAAACGAAAGAGAAAAGGGGGGCTAAATGAGCATGGTGCAACTATATACAGTCTGCGGTCTCTTTAAAATCCAGGACCCTGCAGATCTTATGATTTCTCAAAAATGCTGCTGATTTTATTGGTGGTTTATACAACTGTCTGTTAGTTGGCAATTGTAGAATGCACACAGGGACATTTATATTTAAACTATAGTTCTCCTTTAACATTTTTATAACTCTTACAATAATTCCAGAATGTACAATAAAATGTGTCAGACTTGACTGGATGGCTTGTTATTATCTCCTATAGATACCATAACGGTAACAGAACAGAATGTTGAGTGTGCGTGAACACTGAAAAAAAGCCGTTGTTTCCATAGAAACGGTTGCCCTAATCATATAAGCATGCTGCTGCCGTATCATCTAAAATAAAGAGGATGCACAATGTCTAAACCACACAACAGACACATTCAACAAACACCAGCCCTATCCCTTATATAATATCCCTATCAAGAATTCATTCCAATCTAACATGGCTACTTAATTAGAGTGAACAGCTGCCTTCTCCTCGCCTGCTGTAAATATTCACGGTGGTAAATGCAATGTACATCTGTCAGTTTTGCACGTATCTGAATTTAAAGGTAAGTGATTAGTTAACTAGTTGTTGACTGACATCCATGGCATAAGCATAGAATAGCCCCTAGTCCTGGGTAATAACATAAAGCAAATATCTCAACCCCCCCCCCCCCCCTTTCCATTAGAGAATTAAAGAAGAACTATAGTGCATATAAACTTTTTCAAAAACAGTTAAAATGAAAAGTACCTGGGGCAGGGAGGTAGGATTGGTAATTTCTACCTCCCAATATTATTTCTATGATTAGCGACAGCACAAAGAAAAATGCTTTTGCGAGTCCTTTTGGGTGTTAGGTCCCAGGGCCCTAACAAAGTAAACGATAATGGAGGTGCACTCTATCCAACACTGGGTGCAGACACCTCTGTAGGTTCTTCCCTTAGGAACCGACGACTCCGCAGGAAACAAAATACAACTGAGGGTCGCACTCCAAAGCTTTAACAAGTTTTATTGTGAACCACACAACATCACATCAAACGTTTCGGGGGGATACCCCCTTCTTCAGGTGAAGAAGGGGGTATCCCCCCGAAACGTTGTGATGTGATGTTGTGTGGTTCACAATAAAACTTGTTAAAGCTTTGGAGTGCGACCCTCAGTTGTATTTTGTTTCCCAGGGCCCTAACCTGGCAGATAAAAACTGTATGTGCTGTAGCTCAATTAAACAATATTGGGTGGTAGGAATAATTTAACCTACCTCCGTGCCCCAGGTATTTTTCATTTTTATAATGTTAGAAATACTGTAAATTACCAGTCAAAACAGGGCTATTTGGTAATCTTCTGCCTTTATATTGTGCATATACTTACACAGCCTTTATTTAAATCCTTTAGGAGTAGTGATGAGTCCCACTTTCTGAAATGCATCTTCAGAGAAGGAGGCAATGATCATTGACAAAGCTTGGGATGCAGACATCACGATCAGGACATTGTCATGTTTAACTTAAAATGGGTGGTAGGTGTTGTCTCCCACCTTCCTGGAAATTATATTTTGCATTTTTTTAAAACTGGATTTTAGCGACTTGGGCGACTCTGTAAGTGCAACCCCAACTTTCTCAATGCAATAAGCAGTGCGACTGAGATTACATATGTTTGGTGGTTCGCTTACACAAAACTTTTAAATCCTTTGCTATCCTGTCCCCTTAAAAATAAAAACCTGGTTACACCCAGAACATGCCATTAGTATAACACTTTCCAATAAGGTATCTGTGCTGGCTAGCAGTGTTACAAAAGAGAATTGTGGAAAAGATCAAACCAGGATTATTCACTTTTCAGCACCATAGACAGCAGGCAGAGTTGACGATTTCCTTTAGAGACGAGTTTACAGGGCTGGAGACAGGAAAAGACAGTTATAATTTTAACCCATGGGGAGTTAAGTAAAATCAGTGAGGATTAGTATACATAGTACACATCTGCAATAACACTATATTTCTATATTTTCATGTTTATAATGGCACACTCTGAAAATATTGAATTATATGAACAAATGGAGAAACAGTATTGGTTCTACAAATTATGGCGCTGATGCAAAATGAGCCCTTGTTGTAAATTTGCAGTAACCAATCAGATTATAGCTTTTTACTGGGTTACTGAAGTCGGATAATATCCCTGATGGGATGTTGTTGCAATTTCTCTACAACGTATCTTCAATAAAGACCCTTCTACTTACTTTAATTATAGACATGGGCAAACAATTGCTCCTTTTATTGCACCAGTCCCTATAAACTTTCAACACTCCTGCCACATTATTGCATGATGGCCATTGGAGTGTGAAAAATATGCAGCCTTATTATTACTCAATTCTGTCCTAATATTATTTGCAACACACCTGCACTGTCCCATGCACAAAAAAACCACTGTAACCACTGCAATATTAGTGTAAAATCAGGTCTATCCCATTAAAACATCGCAAACATGTATAATCCTGAGGGTTTACACTACATAGTCATGGCTGATTGTTTTAATTGTAATATATATATTTATTATATATTACTCTATAAATTCTATAAATAACTAACCATTTGCTCACCTAAACTAAGTAGTTTTTTAAAGAAATCAGCTGTTTAATTCTGGCGTTTCTAAAGTGGGTCCTTGACCCTTTGCACATGCTCAGTTAAGTTTTGAACCCCTCCTCCCCCAGCATCAAACAAGTCAGGAGCTAATGGGTAAGTAATTTAGAATGCCAGTTGTCAGGAAATGCCTAAAATCTGCAGAATTACAGCAGATTTCTCCTTAAATACTGTCATTTCAGAGCAGAGGTATTGATACTGGCCTGTGGTCGTGCGCGGGGACGGTGATCAGCTGTATTAAACAGTTGATCACTTTTTTAACCCAGCTGATAGCTATTTGGTGGCGTCCCTCTTCCTAGGCCTGCAATATGCTGAATACGTTTCCATTTTAGCTTTAGTTCTCTTTTTTGATAATGTAATTATAGGGCAGGCATTAGCAATTGGCAGTAATTCAAACAACAATGCCAGAATCCTATGAAAATCTGAAGGCACTTGTGGCTGATTGTAAGTACAGCATTCACAAGGCAGAGGGAATGTTGTCCCTGCTATTTCTCTTCTGTTAATGAAACACATGTTTGAGTTTTCCAGTTTACTTTCCCATCGTGTTTGTGCAGGAGACAACATTTCATCATGGCCAACAAATGCAACAAACAAGTAAATGGCATGAAAATAATATTTATTGATTTGATAATGATATGAATAATGTAATAATAACTGCATTAGAGTAAAGAGTAGTTTTATCTACACATCCCAGTTAGCCACGCTAATCATGGGACCTTTGTTGTTTATTCATGGAAGGTTAATGTGGCGAATTTGCAGCCATTTTGTATTCACGGTTGCAGGAACCATCAGGAGTGACAAATGTTCCGGTTCTGGTTGTTTGCCCACACTTTTCGCCGGAACATTCTGTTTGATTGCCTCTTGAAGCACAAGGTGAAAGGGACATGTTCACAGTTCGAGGTGACCTTTTTCACTGCTGTAAAACACTGGTTATTAATCAAGGGTAATTAGTGATGATTTACATTAAAGCAGAATAATTATGCACCGTCATGCATGGGTTCCTTCGGAGAGGGAGTGTCTCATGCTGCTAAATTGTACTTTTTGGCTGACACGTTATGCAAACATTTATTAATGTCGCCTACAGCTGGTATTTTAGTAAAGAGATGTTACAATGGATTTCACACACCCTCATTATATGGAGGTTGTTTTATCATTTTATCAGCGCAACAGTATTTCCCTCTTGCAGTAAACACAGATGCCTTCTATGTAGAAGGTAGGGACAAGGTTTGCAGGACAGGTAGAGATGTCAATGGGCAGGGACCATCCTGTTATCCCATTCCATCTGCTGATGAATGAAATTGGGATTAACACATGTTGGAATTGAACCACATATTTGAATATACGGCCAGGGCCAAGCAATACTGAATACTATGGAACCCTGTTAAATAAACCTTGGGGGACGGTGATTTGTTTTTCTCATGAATATGGAAATGTTTAATCAGTTTGCAATCCTCAGCTGTAGCTTTGGTAGTTAATTAGAAAATGATGGCATCCACAACACTTTGTATTCTTCGTGGTACAGTGGAGAAATGCTGTTCATATCACCCTGTGTAAGGTAACCGAGCCATGATAGGTGACAATGCAAATACACAAAGAAAACAACATTTGCTGTTCATGTGCCTGTACACGTACTGTTTATTTACAGTCGCTATAAGTGAATAGCCTTTTATGTCTATGTACAGAGAGCGTACCTGTACCCACTGGGTGCAAATTAACCCCCCACTCCTATCTATATGGGATATTAGATTGCCTTGTTCTGTTGAGTTGTGTACTCCGCCATGGGTAAACCCCATAACTTGCATAGCAGAAGTCATAAGATATTTTACTATGTTCTTTTAGAACATGAAAGGTAGGTAGCTACAAGGTATATTAGTATATTCAAGCAAACCCCCGTTTCTATACAGAATTGTCCCCACGGGACACACCCCAGTGCCCACACACCACCCGCAGCCCACCTCTGTGTATTGGCTAGAAGACGTCACATGGCCAGTGAGAGCAGGTGGGTCCAGTGTCCATGCAACATTCTTTTAGTAGTTCCAGGTTAGGTTTCTTCCATAACATAATTCTCTATTTTGCACATTCACAATACACTGCAGTAAATGACTACACATTACACTGTTTACACTGTGTTTTTATTAGACCACACTGCTGTTTTGAAAGACACAGTAGTAAATGAAGACAAGCAGGAATCTAAAATTGAAATGTGAACACCTTACAGACCCCTCATTATCTGCATATCTGCTCTGATCGTGATCCGCTGATGACACTAACAGTAAAGCCATTTAGGAATGGAATGCGGAGCACTTGCTGAACTTCATGCATTAAACATAACACATTGCACCTATGCAAATGGAGCCTTGTCCAATTAGGCAAACAGCAGAGAGCGCGAGATCCACGTCACAGGCTGTGTGGCTTTTAAATTATGTGTCTCGCTCACATTTATTAATCTTGAAGCAGATTTAAATTGCTTTTGTGTGTCTCCTTGGAACAGGTGTGGGATTGTTTCAACTGGTGCCTGCTTTACTCCCTCCTCTACCACCGTGCCCTGCTGGCACAGACCCCAGAGCTCTTCAGAAGTGTCTAATGGAAGACGGGGGTGAAATGGCTGCTGCAGAGAGAGGACGTGCAAAGCATACTCCACAGCTTTTCATTACTGCAAGGGAGCCTGGAATCATTAAATACCTTGGACTTCGTTAGGATTCAGACAACATTCCATGCAGAGCAAATACAGCCCACGGCTTGTGTGTACTGCAAATAATAAACAGTAGAACCTGGGTGCTGAGATTATATACTGAACATACTGAATACAGATTATTTCTTTCATTAGATCTAGGGAGAACGTGTGTTTATGTTTATATGTAGTGCCTATGTATATCATTGATTGTCGATGTATAAACAGTTAAGTGTATAATCCTGAATACGACATAAGAATACAAACACATTGTGCCCATAAGTGCTGCTAGTTTTTTACAAGTGCCATGTACACCACATATACCCACACAAGCCCTGATGTATATGTTAGATCTGCATTGGTGTAACTTCACAGACCTGCGCCAGCTAGCTAACCCATCATCACCCTTGCCCATTTGGAAAACACCTTAACATGGATGTATTAAAGTGTTTGGGGGGTTCGCAATGGGGCTTTAAAGTGGCGCCAATGGTTATATATATATGACTCGGAGGTTGTGTCAAAAATCATTGAATTGCAGCTATAAGCAATGTAATAAAGCTATAGCACACTTTTGCATATTTTAAGTTACTTCATAGCTGACATTAGAGTCATGAAAAAGCAAAGTTTGGATTGCAATGCAGCAAGTCGCTACTGAATCAGAAAAGGGAACACACAAAACATTGATATGTTTTCAGTGTACCATGACATGTTGGAGTGACCATGACAAGGCACAGGTGACACCAGGAGCTTAGATAAAGGGGCCCGTGCACTCACGCAGGCTTTGCCCCTGACATAACCCTGCCCTGGCCCAATCAGCTGTTTTGAAGATACGAGCGATCAGTAAACAACAGTAAAGCGATCAGTAAATGAGCGATCGTGGAGCCCCTTGGTCCCAGGGCCCCCTCGCGAAGGCGGAGGCTGCTGTAGCATAGTTACACTACTGGGCAGCACGGGTCCCCCGGCCTAACCCATAAAACAAAGCAAAGACATCCAACAATGAAATATGGAGATAAAAGGCTGCAGTGTATTTTACTCAGGACACATTTGGAAACATGACATGGCATAAAACAGTATAAATAACATTTAATAACATTATATAACAATGCAAATACATAAACATTTTCCAATATAGCAGTCATGAATAGAGATCACTCTGAGGGACGTGTTTCCGCCCACAGGCACCCACCATATGTTATAATGATGTTGCCATAGAAGTGCTCCCACAGCCCCCCTTTCTGTTTATGTAATGTAGCAGAGTTTCTCTGCAGGAAGATAGACCAAGCTTCCATGTGGTTGTAGCAACAAAACATCCCTTTAATTGGAGGTCTTACACCTTGAATACTAAGCATTGGATGGCAGGCCTCTTCCCTCCTTGTTAAAAGCCAGTAGGCGGGGGGAAGTGATAGCCTGTAATACTAATCCAATGCAAGGTCTGGGAGACAATCTTTCCACAAAAAATGCAACCAAGCAGGGAGTGTCAGCCCAGATAAATAACCCAAGGTAATTTGTTAGGTCCTTCCATACTGGGGTTACCTTGACGTGGTTGGAAGGCTTTTCACTTTATGCATAAAGTTGTAACGAAAACCCCCATGTTTTTACTGTTTGCACTAGCAAAGATATTATGATAGTATATGGGGCCCAGGAATATGCATGGATCATCTCTTTTCTTGTTTGTTCTGCCCACAGGGCATCCTGATGACGGCTCTGTGGGTGAAACCGTGTTGAATCATAATAAAGGTGTGTTTCTACAAACTTGCTTAGTCCCTTTGAGTGCTCACTATTCATGACTGCTATCTATATTTATGGGGAGTAGCACTGGGACATCATACATGATTACGAGGAATGCAGTGTATATGACTCTCTCTGCACGCATCCCCTCACACCAACACCTGAGGCTGCAAACAGGTACCGGGAAGAGGGGGAGGGGGGGAAGCATGTAGGAACTCAGACCCTGCTCCTGGTCCCCTGTCAAGGCACATCTCCCAGCACCTTCCAAAGTTACAAGATTTACAGGAAATCTTCACATTGCATTGGATCACATTAGCTGTATCTGCAGTGTAAGGATGCGGAGCACAGGTGACTTTTCATTGAATAACAGGGTCAGACTCCTATGGTAACCAGTCTCAATTTACTGTGCATCTGATTATCATCCTTGGAACAAATAATTCTGGCTTAATGTAATATCCAAATTTCAAATTAATAGACAGTCCTAGACAGTACCAATTATCATATTAGGCGCAAATAGTGCCGCATCTTCCATCTGATGTGCTGCGCCCTCTGTACTGTCTACCACATTAACTGGAACACACTCACTGTTTTGCTTTTGTAATTTCTTTAAAAACAGAATAAAATACTATTATTCCAATGTTTCCTTTTGCCTCTTTGCACGTATGTATGTGTTTTTACACCAGCGCTTACAGAAAATTGTGGTGCACATGAAATTTTGTATACAGAGATTTATTAAGGATAAGCTAAAGTCAAATATTGGAGAGGGCAAGGCCACACTAGGCAGTGCACACGAATTGCGCAATGCAGCGCTTTCGCAATGTTGCGAGATCCATGTGAACTACCCTGCACATGCACTGCAATTCATTTGATGTAACCCTATAGCAGCACATGCGATTCAGCAGTGCAGGGCAGTGGGTCCACATCCCCTTCTGTTGGTGCATTGAGCGCTGCGCTAACACAGCACACACCAAAACGGCATAGTGGGGCCTAGCCCAAACACAGGTCACATACATTTTTACAAGATGATTAATCCAATGTATTACTTGTCTATTTAATAGGGAACCAAAGATATTTCTATGTATGATGTTTCATTACAGAAAGTCTGTCAGTTTCTCTCTTATTTACCCCTCCTCTAAGTACAGAAAAAAACATCTCTCTTACTCTGTCCCCATGTAATGTACACTGAGCATGCTTCAGCCAGTGGCTAAGGAGAGGCTTAAGAGCTAGACTGAAGTGCTTGACCCAAGTTTATATCTGGCTGGAAATGGTTAGAAAGGCATTGAGAAAAGTATTTAATCACCGATTAATCAGTGAAGTGTAAATCAGGAACAAGTGCCCTCAAACAAATCTGCTGCATAACTGATCATTTCGGTTGGGTGAAACTTAAAGGACAACTATACTGTAAAAATTTACTTTTTAAAAATGAAAAGCACCTGGGGCAAGGAGATAGGATTGATTATTCCTACTTCACAATATTGTTTTGTTGAGGAGCTACAGCACATACACTTTTCATCTGCCAGGTTATGGCCCTGGGCCATTCTATATTAAAAACAGTGCTGAAGCATACAGGAAGACTGGTAGAAGCAGTTTTCTTCATCTTGCAGCTCCTCATAGAAATGATATTGGTAGGTAAAAAGCACCAATCCTACCTCCCTGCCTCACATAAGTTTTATTTTATCTGTTTTAAATAAACTTCAAACGCACTATAGTTTCCCTTTAATATTGTTAAGTAGGAAAACCATCCGGATGCAGATTTCTAACAATTTTCTTAAATTAGTCAAACTGTCTCACTTCCTGAGCTACAATATTTCACCAATTTTTATCTAAACTAGGGAAAGTCCTTACCTGGTACGACACAGACATTCATCACATAATATTACAGTTCTAAGACAAATAGTTGAGCATCTCTACTCTAGCTTGGAAAAAGGCTCTGTACCAAATCTGCTATCTGCACCTGCCCCCTATAATCTGCATTGCCTTTTTACTGCCTTGCACCTGGTTTATATGGACTTCCATAAAGTGACCTCCTGACTACAGATCATGAGCACAAACAGTAATAGTTTTATATGATGGAACACACAGGATGCTTTGTGCTCTTGTCTTTACCACAACTGATTTAGTGAGACACAGGGACTTTACTCTTGGGTGTTTTGGCTGCAGCTGCAATGACAACTAAGACCCTTTAAGCTTGAAGCACCTCCATTGTGCTATGTGCTTATTAATAAGGAGAAACCCATAACGCATGCCAGCCAATTAAAAAAAGACTGTTATACTGTTATTGGGCAATCGTACACTGTACCTGTCTTGCGAGAATCAGAGCTGTGTACAAATAAATTAACATACAGAATAAAGAGACGGACACACTGAATAGAGATGTAATTACACCGTGCTTTTACAATGTTGTTAATGCTATCATGCATAACACACTCAGCTTTTTTTCCTTAAAAACGCAGTGAGACATAAGTACATTGCTGTTGTGGATAGAAGAAACAAACCCGGTGAATGTGCAGTAGAGATTGACCCAATAAATTTTGCATTATCTTTCTGGCCAATCAGATGCCTCTCATTGCTACAGCTCAATATCATATTCAATACATGTTTAATAATATTCAGGAATAAAAGAAAGTCACATTGATATGATGAGGTTATTTCCCCACAGCTACCAATACATATATTGCCCGTGAGTATATATGGACGTACACTCAGTTCAATAGCTTCTGCTTAATGGAACAATAATAGAAAATACATAAGTTTGGACCAAATACAAATCTATTTTGAAGATGAGTCTCCCTAGGACACTCTATTTATTTTATCTTAGGGGTTATAAAGGAACCAAAACTATTATTATAATGAGTATTTCAAATTGTCTTGCTGATGGCAACTATATATATGATATGATGGCTCTGCCTCTGTAGTTATCATGTCATCAGGTACCTCTGATCACCACCTGGTTTGGGTAAACAGAAGAAGTGGAACATCATTAGATGGAATTTCAAGTAAATGAACTCCTGCTTGTTTTTGTCCCATTTCCATGCTAAAATGGAACACACATGGAGCTTGTTTATGTCAGACACTACAGTTATGTCTCTGTTACTTCTCAGTAATGACCTAACTGATAAGAAATTAAAGGAACATTAAAAGGCACATATACAGCTTTAAAAGGTAAAATTACATACCTTTTTAGGGTTTGCACGCTGACTGACACCTCTAACTGGATTATGTGGATCTGACTGGTCCACGTGGCAAGCTGTGAAAAAAAATGTTCAGGGCAGCACCAGAGGCATTTTTTTCAGGTGCTGTTCCCCTTGAACTGCCACTGCCAACAAAATAGCTCATGTCTGTGTTTTCTGGTGAGTAATTAGCCTCACTTATCATGTGTCTTTTTTGTTTGCTGAAATTATACTTGTCTCTGATGTCCAGCCATGCCCCCTTGCTCTGTCCAGGACTGGGATGATGTGCATATCTTCATTCACCTCAACTGCAAAGTTAGGGGGAGATGCAATATATTTCACTATCGCAACCTACGTGCACTCGTTTCCGCAATGTATTAACCACTCTGCGACCGTTAATACATTGCGAAAACGCTATTGGTAAGTTGTGACCGTTTGCGCATATTTTAAAGACACCATTGAAAAGGTTAATTGTCTCACAAAAAACTAGCGCAAAAACCGGCGCAAAATGTATTGCATCGCTTTGCGCTGTGCAAAAAATTGCGATATGGTGTAGGCAGTGCAAAACCTTCGCTAACACGTTAGTACATAGGTTAGAGTGATTTTAGCGCTTATTTTCTCGTTAGCGTGGGATATTGCATCTCCCTGTTACTGTGCTTATTTCCAATCTGAAAATGTACAGAAGTCATTTAGACTGAGGCAAAATTAAATTGTATTGATAACGTCTGCTGAAAATTAACTCAACTTTACTTTAGCTGAGCTTTTTCCCATTTATATACACAAATATTTCACACACATACATTAGGAATGCCAAATTATCAATACTGCTAGCTGTTGAGTTTGTTTTGTTCCTGTAAGAACATTACAGGGAACTCGAAAATGTTTGTGTGTAGATTAAAGATGACTCCTATCCCCCAGTGGGATAGGCCAAACTTTTATGGGATAGTAACACCCCAAACGTGGTCTTTTAACTGGCGGACTTTGGACTTTTATTTAATAGTTTGGTAGAATGTTAAAATTAGGGAAATTCCTTCCCAAAGAATACACCACCACACAGGAAGCCTTCACCATGACGCACCATAACGCAAAGCATTATTCTTAAACCCTCCCCCACAAGTAGTATTAATTATTGTTATTAATTTACAGTAGGATAGAGCATCATTTTCAATAGAAATTACCTTTGCTATACTTTTATATACTGTAACCTTGTCTCACTGAGGATGGACCCACTCTTTCAAAGTTGACTATACTTCTAAGCAGACTTACAATGAACTCAAAAATTTTTATAGATGGCCCCATTACACGCAGTCAAGGTTTACATTCTGCATTGAGGTGTTATCTGGGAGGTACAATCCTAAAGGAGGATTGAGGACAGGAAAGCTGCCAGCAATGTCTGATTTATAGCGTCATTTACTTTGAGAAAGCATAATTATGTTCATCTTTATGGATTTATCAGGTGGGGGGAAGAGATAGAAAATTAGATGCGTGACTTTGTAAAAGGACGGGAAAAAATGGTGACAGCAGCCCACACAGACACGCATGGAAGAAAATCAGAGAGGAGAGGAAAGAGGCAGAGAATATGCTCCAGTCATGGGGGAGAGGGAAGGATTTATATGAAATGAAATACAAGGGAACAGACTAAAATGCAATAAGTGAAAACGACCCTTTCACCTCTTTATGATGGTTCAGTCCGTGAGCTTTCAATATCATCAATGCTCCATCGTCATGGCACAGCAATTCAATTTAAAGCCTGATAAATCCATCACAAGCCTCGCAATCAACCATTTATAAACCCTTGTCACCAGCCCTACAAACACTGAATTCCAATCTCCAAACAATATGGGTTCTCTTTGTTATGATGATATTTAGAATATTACAATAGGATGGTTGTTTTATTGAATTTAAACCCCCAATAACACCTGCCTCTATGCTGGACATTTTGCTAGCATTTTTCCTTAACATTCAAATAGCCATTTACCTAGGGGACTAAACAGAGACAAATATTTCCATTCATACATATGTATATATCATTTACATTCATACCTTACTTTTGTTTATAGGAAACCAAAGCTTTAAAGTCTGAGATGCAGCCGGGAGGGTCAGCAGGATAGAAAAACACTGTGAAAAAATGACATTCCTTCCCCTTTAAGAGGATGATGATTGAAGAGACAAGACAGACGAAGGACCGCTATTTCCATAGTTACTGCTGATACAGATCGCAGTATTTACTGGCTGTGGTACATAATACAGTTTCATAAGGCACACCCCTGTGCTTTTAAAAGGAGAAGTAAAGCTAAAATATAACTGTGTCTGCATAGATTCTAGCTGCGGCTTTCAACACTGTGATCTGCAACAATGAAAAAAACCCATTGTCCTTAATACTGTTCAATATAATGCTATTTTTTAAGCATCTTTCCCAGTGATTAATATTCAGTTCAGTCTTGTTTTCAGAAAGGTCAGGGGGTCGAACCTCCTAAAGTTTGGTTCTTTTTAAAACAATGGAACTTCAGTAAAAGTTCGAAAATTGACCCATTAAAGTCAATGGGGGAAATAGTTCTAATTAAATACAGTTAAAATAGCAATGGTAACTTACTGTAAATGGCTTTGTTCCTGGGAAATGATCTGGGGAACACATAAATATCACCAGAACTTGTTTAAACACTATCTTTACTCCAATTAGAAAATTGTCGGGCTTCTGCATTGAATTTTCAAGGGTTACCAAATTTAATCACCACATTCAAGGGTTATGGCCAAATTCGAGGGTCACCAAATGGTGCATTTGAGGGTTATGGCCGAATTTGAGGGTTTCAAGGATTAAACCAGCAACCAATCCCTACCCTCCTAACACATACTCTCATTTGGCTTCACATCCCCCTATCTCACAGCTCTCTTAACTGTTTACAGAAAGTACAAGGCAGACACTTGGAGCAACAGCATTGAAATCTCTAAAACTCAGTTACCATAATGGGGAAAATAAACTTTCCCAGATTTATCAGTCATGTCGAGGCTAATTTAATTAATGCCAAGTCAACATATATATGTATAAAGTAACATACAGGTATTTCTTTAAGGCTTCCTGAATGTCTGAATTCTAGAAACATGGCTATGCACATTGGACTTCCCACAATGACTTTTTCGCCCCACCGAATGCAGCGTGGAAAACCCTCATTTTTACCTGCAGAGACCAATGGCTTCCTATAGTCTTTTTAATGGCTAGCAGAAAATTAATAGATAACTTAAAAGGCAACAAGTGGAAGCCAGACCAGAAAAGTAATTGAATGTAGAAACATTTCCACCAGCCAATCAATCACTTGCATTAAGTGACTCCAAATTAAGTAGAAGGAGATGTCTTGGTCCATACACATCAGGTGTCTTGCTAGTAGGAAAAAACAAATATTATCAGGATAAATAATTATGATATATTGCACATTAGCTCAGGAGAGGCCTGATAAAAGGGAGCTCTATCAGGACTATCTATGCTACAGAACACTGGTAGTGGGTGATACAGAGGATTCTGCTCTACAGGAGGAGCGCCTCCCAGAAAACCACTGTAGGTGAAGCACGGAAAGGGCCCCATCATAGTTTTGCTGAGGGGACCAGAGATTCAAAGTTAAAGTTAGTCAAAAAACCTCAGCACCTCCAAAGTGAAACAGCACATGGAAGGAAAAACTGAATCCTGAGGAAGCTGCATATCAAGCATACATTACACAGCAAGGGTTTACATACAATGAGAGCCAAGATGTGTATAGGAGATTTAAAGGCACAGGGCACCTTAAATACTTGGTGTTTTCTGCATTTTATTTGTTTGTTTTTTTTTGTACCCCATGTTTGCAATTTTTGGGAATATTAAATAAAGGTTTTAAACAGCACTTTGCAAGTGGACATTCACTTTTATATGAAGTGGGTACTCTTTTTATTATATATGTTGTATCATATTTTATATTAGGATAAGAACTTTTAAAACTAATTGATCTTTTATCTTTTTATATTTTATCTCATGAGTGCAACCAAAAGACATTTTCTTTCAGCATATGGAAGGGCCTGCAATGATATACAGAATATTCTACAAGTAACAGGTTATTAAAAGTAACAGTAAGTTGTAGGCGGAAGAGGTAAAAGATAAATGGAATGTATACAAGAACCTTATAATTAAATAGCCAATCCTGAGGAACTGAGAGAGTTATTCAATACAGCCGTGTTATTCTATAAAGAAGGTCTCCAGAGAATACACAAAGCTGGAGAAGACTTGCTAAGATGACATAAGGAAAAGTAAAATTTATTGGATATTTTCCTCATTCTCACAATTTAATTTAGATCATAAGATTTGCTTTCCTGCTTATTTAACAAGAGTAAGAAGCATGGATCCATCCTGCGTATCACCTAAGAAACCACAAAGGAATCTAATTGCACTAGGACAGGACCTTTAATAATGTATGGATAATCGGGCTTTCCAGCAGCCCAGGCTGTCTCCAATGCGGGGGTGGGAAAAGTGCTTTCATGTGCAGGGTTCTATTGGAACATTATTAATTCTCTCTTATTTCTCGCCAGGCTCCCTTTCCTCTCTATCTAGTGCATTTTACACTTCAGTCCCTAATGTTATCCTCTTTCTCCCATTTCCTTCACCAGATATTTTATTTTCTGCTATTTTAATTAACTGGTTTATTTAAAAAAAAAAAAGCATTAACATTTCAAAGCTTCTGGGTAGGTTTAAACCCTGTTCTTACTGCTCTGTGCTACAATAACAAATCTGTTACAAACTGCTTTTGGGAGTGAGTGGGGGGGGGGGCAGTACATAGGGGCATTTACCTGGGGCCCTTGGGATCATATTTACCTGGGGCCCTTGGGATCATAGGGCATCTTGGCTAGAAAATATAGTTATATTGTATATATATGTATATAAACTTTGAATTTATCTATGTTTTTATTCTTTTACTATTTACTTTGTCCCCCCAGCTTAACAGTTGAATATTATCTGGGTGGAGTTGCTGTTTAACAATATATGAAGGATTTCAAGTTGGAATTCATTATTGTCCTAGACCCCCCCATATCTAATTACTGCACAACAGATAGAAACATACATGGACGGAGAGAGGTCTTCTTCTCATCATAGGTCCTGAAAGCCACATTGACTAAGCACAAGGTGGGATTAATCGATGGTCAAGAAGATTGAAAAAAGTAAAGCACAATTAGAGAGGAAAGAAACTAGTGATTTTGGTTCAAACAGCGATTCTGTGGAACCCATTTTAGTTCTGAAAATTGTCTAGATAAGAATCCATTTTTTTAAACAATTTTTGAATATTCAAAAAAAAAAAAAAAATTCTACATTTTAAAAAAATATCGAAAAGTTTTGCTTATGAAGGTTCTCATTCATCCAGGTCATGGTATATCTGTTGTATTCAATTAGATCAACTGGACTTGAAGTTTAGTTCTTGAAGACGTTTCGCTAGTCATCCGACTGGCTTTCTCAATTCAGAATGACTTGTACAAGAATCTGTGGCAATTATGTACCCTGGAAAATCCCAATTAGCATATCACAGCCAGGTGTTAAGGGTGTGATTGGATAGTGGCTAAGAGGTGTTATAGGAACGCCCAGAGTAAGGTGTTAAAACAACATTGTACATGGCAGACAGTTGGTGTCGAACCCCCCCACCTCTATTTAGGCTTGGTTTCTTTATTTTCACATAAATGGCCTCCTTAACACCTCTCTTGAACCAGTCACGTTCCTTCGCCAGTATGTTAACATTACAATCTTCAAAGGTATGTCCTTTATCCTTAAGATGCAGATACACGGCTGAGTCCTGACCCGAGGAATTGGCTCTTCTGTGCTGGGCCATACGTTGATGCAGTTGCTGTTTGGTCTCCCCCACATACAAATCAGAGCATTCTTCACTGCACTGCACTGCATATATGATGTCGCTTTTCTTGTGTTTTGGTATTGGGTCTTTCGGATGTACCAATTGCTGCCTCAGTGTGTTGTTCGGTTTAAAGCAGACAGGGATACGGTGTTTTTTGAAAATTCTTCTTACTTTCTCGGAGACCCCTGCTACATATGGGATGACCATGTTCTTCCTCCTGTCTTGCTTTTCCCCTTCACTGTTGGTATTCGTGTTCTTTTCTTTCCTTCTACTTCTTTTGACAAAGGCCCAGTCTGGATATCCACAAGTTTTAAGGGCTCCTCTGAGATGTTTCATTTCTTTAGCCTTCGCCTCTGTGCTAGTGGGGATGTTCTCGGCTCTGTGTTGCAGGGTTCTGATGACCCCCAGCTTGTGATCTAAAGGGTGGTGGGAGTCAAACATCAAATACTGATCTGTGTGTGTTGGTTTTCTGTAAACCTCTACTTCTAGTTTACCATTTTCCTTAACTTCTACCAAGCAGTCCAAGAAAGCCAGTTTGTTGTTTTGTACCTCTTCCCTTGTGAATTTAATGTTTTGCGTCTTCAAGAACTACATTTCAAGTCCAGTTGATCTAATTGAATACAACAGATATACCATGACCTGGATGAATGAGAACCTTCACAAGCATAGATCATAACAGAACCTGAAATGTCAGCTTGCTAATGTTAACATCTAGTTACTCTGGGCGTTCCTATAACACCTCTTAGCCATTATCTAATCACGGATGACTAGCGAAACGTCTTCAAGAACTAAACTTCAAGTCCAGTTGATCTAATTGAATACAACAGATATCGAAAAGTTTTGGATTTTTCCACTACATTTTTCAATATCTCAATATTTTATGACATTGTAAAAATAGTGATACCTCAAACCAAACAATACCACAGCGGTCCTACCATTTTTTTAAACAATTTTCGAATATTCAAAAAAAATTCGACATTTTGGAAAAAAATATCGAAAAGTTTTGGATTTTTCCACTACATTTTTCAATATCTCAATTTTACATCACTGCTCATCGTCATGGCACAGCAATTTAATTAAAGCCTGATAAATCCATCACAAGCCTCGCAATCAACCATTTATAAACCCTTGTCACCAGCCCTAAACACAATGAATTCCATCTCCAACAATATGGGTCTCTTTGTTATGATGATATTTAGAATATTACAATAGGATGGTGTTTTATTGAATTAAACCCCCAATAACACCTGCCTCTATGCTGGACATTTTGCTAGCATTTTTCCTTAACATTAAATAGCCATTACCTAGGGGACTAACAGAGACAATATTTCCATTCATACATAGTATATATCATTTACATTCATACCTTACTTTGTTTAGAGAACCAAAGCTTTAAAGTCTGAGATGCAGCCGGGAGGGTCAGCAGGATAGAAAAACACTGTGAAAAAATGACATCCTTCCCCTTTAAGAGGATGATGATTGAAGAGACAAGACAAGACGAAGGACCGCTATTTCCATAGTTACTGCTGATACAGATCGCAGTATTTACTGGCTGGGGTAACATAATACAGTTTCATAAGGCACACCCCTGCTTTAAAAGGAGAAGTAAAGCTAAAATATAACGTGTCTGCATAGATTCTAGTGCGGCTTTCAAAACTGTGATCTGCAACAATGAAAAAAACCCATTGTCCTAATACTGTTCAATATATGCTATTTTTTAAGCATTTTCCCAGTGATTAATATTCAGTTCAGTCTTGTTTTCAGAAAGGTCAGGGGGTCGAACCTCCTAAAGTTTGGTTCTTTTTAAAACAATGGAACTTCAGTAAAAGTTCGAAAATGACCCATTAAAGTCAAGGGGGAAATAGTTCTAATTAAATACAGTTAAAATAGCAATGGTAACTTACTGTAAATGGCTTTGTTCTGGGAAATGATCTGGGGAACACATAAATATCACCAGAACTTGTTTAAACACTACTTTACTCAATTAGAAAATTGTCGGGCTTCTGCATTGAATTTTCAAGGGTTACCAAATTTAATCACCACATTCAAGGGTTATGGACAATCGAGGGTCACCAAATGGTGCATTTGAGGGTTATGGCCGAATTTGAGGGTTTCAAGGATTAAACCAGCAACCAATCCCTACCCTCTAACACATACTCTCATTTGGCTTCACATCCCCCTATCTCCCAGCTCTCTTAACTGTTTACAGAAAGTACAAGGCAGACACTTGGAGCAACAGCATTGAAATCTCTAAAACTCAGTTACCGTAATGGGGAAAATAAACTTTCCCAGATTTATCAGTCATGTCGAGGCTAATTTATTAATGCCAAGTCAACATATATATGTATAAAGTAACATACAGGTATTTCTTTAAGGCTTCCTGAATGTCTGAATTCTAGAAACATGGCTATGCACATTGGACTTCCCACAATGACTTTGCGCCCACCGATGCAGCGTGGAAAAACCCTCATTTACCTGCAGAGACCAATGGTTCCTATAGTCTTTTTAATGGCTAGCAGAAAATTAATAGATAACTAAAAGGCAACAAGTGGAAGCCAGACCAGAAAAGTAATTGAATGTGAAAACATTTCCCCACCAGCCAATCAATACTTGCATTAGTGACTCCAAATTAAGTAGAAGGAGAGTTCTTGGTCCATACACATCAGGTGTGCTTGCTAGTAGGAAAAAACAAATATTATCAGATAAATAATGATGATAATTGCACATTAGCTCAGGAGAGGCGCTGATAAAAGGGAGCTCTATCAGGACTATCTATGCTACAGAACACTGGTAGGTGGGTGATACAGAGGATTCTGCTTACAGGAGGAGCGCCTCCCAGAAAACCACTGTAGGTGAAGCATGGATAGGGCCCCATCATAGTTTGCTGAGGGGACCAGAGATCAAAGTTAAAGTTAGTCAAAAAACCTCAGCCCTCCAAAGTGAAACAGCACATGGAAGGAAAAACTGAATCCTGGGAGGGATATCAAGCATACATTACACAGCAGGGTTTACATACAATGAGAGCCAAGATGTGTATAGGAGATTTAAAGGCACAGGGCACCTTAAATACTTGGTGTTTTCTGCATTATTTGTTTGTTTTTTGTACCCATGTTTGCAATTTTTGGGAATATTAAATAAAGGTTTTAAACAGCACTGCAAGTGGACCTTCACTTTTATATGAAGTGGGTACTCTTTTTATTATATATGTGTATCATATTTTATATTAGGATAAGAACTTTTAAAACTAATTGATCTTTTATCTTTTTATATTTTATCTCATGGTGCAACCAAAAGACATTTCTTTCAGCATATGGAAGGGCCTGCAATGATATACAGAATATTCTACAAGTAACAGGTTATTAAAAGTAACAGTAAGTTGTAGGCGGAAGAGGTAAAAGATAAATGGAATGTATACAAGAACCTTTAAAAAATAGCCAATCCTGAGGAACTGAGAGAGTTATTCAATACAGCCGTGTTATTCTATAAAGAAGGTCTCCAGAGAATACACAAAGCTGGAGAAGACTTGCTAAGATGACATAAGGAAAAGTAAAATTTATTGGATATTTTCCTCATTCTCACAATTTAATTTAGATCATAAGATTTGCTTTCCTGCTTATTTAACAAGAGTAAGAAGCATGGATCCATCCTGCGGATCACCTAAGAAACCACAAGGAATCTAATTGCACTAGGACAGGACCTTTAATAATGTATGGATAATCGGGCTTTCCAGCAGCCAGGCTGTCTCCAATGCGGGGGTGGGAAAAGTGCTTTCATGTGCAGGGTTTATTGGAACATTATTAATTCTCTCTATTTCTCGCCAGGTCCCTTTCCTCTCTATCTAGTGCATTTTACACTTCAGTCCCTAATGTTATCTCTTTCTCCCATTTCCTTCACCAGATATTTTATTTTCTGCTATTTTAATTAACTGGTTTATTTAAAAAAAAAAAAGCATTAACATTTCAAAGCTTCTGGGTAGGTTTAAACCCTGTTCTTTATGCTCTGTGCTACAATAACAAATCTGTTACAAACTGCTTTGGGAGTGAGTGGGGGGGGGGCAGTACATAGGGGCATTTACCTGGGGCCCTTGGGATCATATTTACCTGGGGCCCTTGGGATCATAGGGCATCTTGGCTAGAAAATATAGTTATATTGTATATATGTATATAAACTTTGAATTATCTATGTTTTTATTCTTTTACTATTTACTTTGTCCCCCAGCTTAACAGTTGAATATTATCTGGGTGGAGTTGCTGTTTAACAATATAGAGGATTTCAAGTTGGAATTCATTATTGTCCTAGACCCCCCCATATCTAATTACTGCACAACAGATAGAAAACAGACGGACGAGAGAGGTCTTCTTCTCATCATAGGTCCTGAAACGCACCATTGACTAAGCACAAGGTGGGATTAATCGATGGTCAAGAAGATTGAAAAAAGTAAAGCACAATTAGAGAGGAAAGAAACTAGTGATTTTGGTTCAAACAGCGATTCTGTGAACCCATTTTAGTTCTGAAAATTGTCTAGATAAGAATCCATTTTTTAAACAATTTTTGAATATTCAAAAAAAAAAAAAAAATTCTACATTTTAAAAAAATATCGAAAAGTTTTGCTTATGAAGGTTCTCATTCATCCAGGTCATGGTATATCTGTTGTATTCAATTAGATCAACTGGACTTGAAGGTAGTTCTTGAAGACGTTTCGCTAGTCATCCGATGGCTTTTCAATTCAGAATGACTTGTACAAGAATCTGTGGCAATTATGTACCCTGGAAATCCCAATTAGCATATCACAGCCAAGTGTAAGGGTGTGATTGGATAGTGGCTAAGAGGTGTTATAGGAACGCCCAGAGTAAGGTGTCAAAACAGCATTGTACATGGCAGACAGTTAAGATTGTAATGTTAACATATTGGCAAAGGAACGTGACTGGTTCAAGAGAGGTGTTAAGAAGGCCAATTATGTGAAAATAAAGAAACCAAGCCTAAATAGAGGTGGGGGGGTTCGACACCAACTGTCTGCCATGTACAATGCGTTTTGACACACCTTACTCTGGGCGTTCCTATAACACCTCTTAGCCTTATTAATCACGGATGACTAGCGAAAAGTCTTCAAGAACTAAACTTCAAGTCCAGTGATCTAATTGAATACAACAGATATCGAAAAGTTTTGGATTTTTCCACTACATTTTTCAATATCAACACGTTTCATAGAATTTCAATTTTTTAATGTTTAGATTTTTCTATAAAATTTGTATTTACCACTACAACACGGTATTTTATGACATTGTAAAAATAGTGATACCTCAAACCAAACAATACCACAGCGGTCCTACCATTTTTTAACAATTTTCGAATATTCAAAAAAAATTCGACATTTTGCGAAAAAAACTATCGAAAAAGTTTTGGATTTTTCCACTACATTTTTCAATATCTCAACACGTTTCAATAGAATTTTAAATTTTTTAATATTTAGATTTTTTTTTAAAAATTTGGCTGTTCTGCATTGAAATTACCTTGGTACTTTACATCAGAACTAAGGCACATCCCTAATTAGAAATTACTAATACTGTGGGTTTGTACTGTCCACGGATGAAATTTATGACGCTGCAATAAATTATTGATAGTTTACAGGCATTCTGTTATTTTCAAAAGTATTACCATGGCCATAAAACAACAGCTTGGACTGTGAAGAGATATGCCCCTTGGAATTAACATACTGCCCTGAATGGTGAAATGCAGTGTAGGTGTATCTCAGTAAGGATCAATGTCTGAGGTCAATTAAACTTTCCATGGTGGGACCTTGTATGAGGAATTTTAGTGCTAGTGACACAGTTAGGGCTGGAAATCTTAAAGAAACCTGCAGGGCAGCAAGCACAGAAACATGATATGTCAGTCAAATAGCAGTACTATCTTTCTTTATAATTTCATTGCTATTGCAAAATGATGAAATTATATGATTTTTAGTTTAATGTGATACTGGAACATTCAGGAGGGCAACCAGATGTTACTTAACAGAACGTGAGTGAAATTTGTATCTGAAATCTATAGATATTGGTTAGAAGACTGGAGAGAATATATAGTTTACACCTACATAGAATAACTAATAGATATGCATCCAGCTCTACCCCTGACTCATACATGAGAGGTTAATGTTACACAGGTGGCCTTTATGCTTTGATTTATCAAAGATGTCACCTTAAATGAAATCTATAGCACTGTATGTCATATGGGATGCAGATAAATGTCAGATAAGTAACTTTTTTGTAAAGAAACTTCCCTTGAGACAGAAATGCTGAGAGATATGCACACAAATGATTTCTATCAGCTACAAGTCAATGTGAACCTTGCCATTGCCAATAGACCAGATGTGAAGTAGGACATGTTTATCAGCTGCATTTCATGTTAATAACCACATTTCGCAGAAAATAGTAACAGGTAAAGAATTTTCAAAACCTAAAAAATTACCATGAAAAATGGTTTACTTCTTATGGAATAACATGTCTGTCCTGTCTCCTATCGCTGCATGCCACCACATCTTCTCCTGGCTCCCTGCTCTTCAATGGGGAGAAAAGTAAGTTAAGGAATATTTACTGTCCGTATCTTAGATACAGTACCACTATTATTACTGTTAAGGTTGATTCAGCCCTCCAGTTCTCCAACTACTGTTGGATCAGCCCTTCAGTTCCTCAGCCCCTGTTAAGTCTGCCATTCAGTTCACCAGCCAGTGTTAAGTCGGCCCTCCAATTCTCCAACTACTGTTGGGTGAACCCCCAGTTCAGCCACTGTTAAGTCAGCCCTCCAGTTTTCCAGCCAGAGTTAAGTCAGCCCTCCAGTTCACCAGCCAGTGGTATGTCAACACTGGCTGGTAAACTGGAGGGCTGACTTAACAGTATCTGTAGCAGTGTCAGTTTAGGTTCAGTGCAGGAGCTGATAGCACAGTAAAGAGAATTGAAGACTCAAGGGAGGAGGTACAATAAATTTTGCATTTGCAACCTACCTGCACTCGTTCCCACAATGTATTTACCCTTTGCGAAAAGTAGTAGATTGTGATAACACTAGTGGTAAGTTGTGACCTTTTGCGCCATAAAAGACACAATTGAAAAGGTGTTAATTTTCACGCAAAAAACTAGCGCATAAACAAGCGCAAAATTCATTGTATTTTTTTATGTAAATAAAGTTTTATTTACGAAATTAGATATCATGTTAGTTTCTAGACTTTGGTTTTGTTGTTTGTTTTCTTGTATTGATTTTGTAATAATAATACCCACCCTCTTAATCAGTATGACTCAGTCAAAGCAGTAATTAATCCACCAATGACAGGGAAAGGAATGTGGCTTAGGAATCATTTATGTCCTGGTGCTGTTGGCAATGAACATTGATAATTATTTTAAGTGTGGCGAGTACAACAAAGAGCAAGTCAATTAAAATCATTGCATCTTAATGAGAAATTATACAGCAGCATAAACAGTGCTGATATTCAGATTGATCCCTTATCAGGACAACAAAGAACATCTAGTGGTCAAAGACACAACTTAACGAAAACGTAATGTAGAAGAAACATATACGGTCCCTCTTTCCCCTAAATATAATTAGAAAAACACACAATGGGAATGCAATGGAAAGAGACATGCCTTGTCATTTTTATTTAGCAAAGATGACATCAAAGATTGATGTCACACATCAGGAATATATTGGGAAACACTGTCTATGGGGTTTTTACACGAAGAGACATTGTGACTAAGTCTGACTCAGTGTGGCCATGTAGTGTGACCAACAATGGCCCAATTAGTGTAGAAAGGGTGGCCCTTGCAGAACTGGTCCCTTTGCCTACTGGCCCAGTCCTCTCCTGCATATTTTAGAGACTAATGGTAAGTTTGTGCCTTTAGCATGTAATAATGCCAACCAATCAAATAAAGTTACACCCTTGTAGGACCGCTGTGATATTGTTTGGTTTGCGGTATCACTATTTTTACGCCCTGGCCATACATTTACAATGTCGTAAAATACCGTGTTGTAGTGGTATCACAAAATATCGATGCCGCACTTTTATAAATACTTTGTTTATTATTTTTGTTTGCCAAACCTCTCACAGAAAAGAAACATTTCTTCCGACAACAAGTTAAAGCTGTTAATATCAAGAACCCGGTGCTGGCAGTTCTGAAACTGAATAAACACGTCTCTGACTTCATTGCACTGGGGGCGAAACATGCTGACAGGGAATTAAATGTATTTAATCAAGAAATGTAAAACTTTTGAACTTTAATTTGCAAACACTGAACGGCAATAATGGCGCTCGCTGGATCTCTAAATTTGAAACTTAAATCAACCACCGCAAACAAGAGTTACAGTAATTACCAAGTGAACTGAGTGAATGCAGGGATTCTAAATAGATTGGAGGTATAAACTGCATCTCCTGTAGAAGCATTTTATTCAGTCCCTGACTCACTCCCTGAACCCAGTCGCGCTGATTAATGGACTTGCACTGGGGTCAAACATTCAGCTGAGACAGACATTTTTACTTCCATACATATGGACTGTCAGATCCATGTTTAATTCTGGATGTATTACGAATGGCTACCGCAGATTACTGCTCTTATGAAATGTATCCCCAGTTAAAGGGCTGATGTGTGTACTGCAGAATGCCAATGCTGCAATTTACAAATCTGTTTAGTCGTTTTCAGCTTATTGAATTAGTTTCTTTTGCAGAAGTAACAGCTCCTCGCTGAATAAACTGGTGCCCTGTAGATTAAAGTGTTCATTTCATTTCTTGATATTTTAAGCCTAAAAAGCACTTAAAGGGGAACTAAACTGTAAAAGAAAAATATTAAAACAATTAAATAATAATATCCAGGGAAGTAGTAAACCCACCTCCTACCTTCCTTTCTTACCTGCAGCTGCTCACAGCTCTTCGCAGCCCTCCTTATCTCCTGCTCTGACATAGGAAGGGGGTGCATCCATGTCAAAGATGGAGGGCGGCCATGTGACATCTGGCAGTTGGATGAATGCTGATATAAGGTAAAAAAGGGAGGTAAGGGTGAGTCTCCTAATCATTGAAAATGTTTTTTTTAACAGTATAGTGGCCCTTTAGACTTGTGTATGCATGTATCATTCAATGTGTCCCATTTAAATTTCTTCTCATAGGCATTGATATCCAAGCTTCTCTCCAATACAGAGGACGTTTTAGTAAGACCAGATGTCTTAGTTGGGGCAGATCCTTTTCCTGATGAAAAACGTCAATCACTTTTTGTTCTGCCTTGACATGTCATTTGGTTCCTGACAGTTTGACCTTCATAAGAGGTTTATGGAAGACATTGAACAGTCAAACATTTTCTACTATGTAAAAGGGATCCCCCACAGCTACCCAACCTAATCATTTCCATCCAGAGGAGAAGGAAACATCGGTGAAAGACAAGCCATCTGCCCATTTAGAATCAATGCTGAGACATATGCTAAAAAGCCTGGAATACTCTGGAGCCGGGAGACTGTTATGTGACATCTGTAATATTGGTTATATAAAGTAACACATCCTATAAAATAACCCGAAAGCTCCATACGCAGAGCTTTCCTATTACACAGCTACAACCACTGATACATTTTTTGCACATTGCAAAACACATTTCACTTAATGGCTAAATTACAGTGAGAGGAATCAGTGTGTGACTCAAAGAATGGGTTTTTTTTTGCTGGCACTAAACAAAGAATGTAATTTTTCTTGTTGAAATACCATTTTTCAGTGGCTACATGACTGATGTCTGTAATTATCCCTATGCACCTGGGATTTCAATCCAAATGGAACGCGGCCGGCTTGGTGTTTTAAGGGCTGTCACTCTGACGCATCACTGTTCTGCTTATCTGGCAAGAGGCATGGAATGGCTAATACAGAGGAACAGCAATGTTCTGTATAGTACGTCATGTTATGTGACCCAGTGATTACAATGATAGTGTCGGGGTGGGGGCCTAGATTCTTATTATTGGTGGGTGAGATGTACCACTGAGTCACAAATTGATACATATTCTGAGAGAAATAGCTGTTTTTTTCACATATTAAAACAAAGTTGTGTACTAGAACAATGGGTATACTGCACCATAATTGTGTTATGAATAAGGAAGCACCAATCTCACTGGGTCCATTGCATGGAAGGTAGGAGCAAGTAATCCTACCTCCCATTTTTCTGCCATTGAAAAGTTAATAGCTTTACCACTAGTGCTCATTACTCACTTTTCCTAAATAACCTGAATGAAAAATATTTCTACAGGTTGGGGATATCAGGCAGAGAATTGGCATTACCAACCAATGACAATATTTTCTACTTCTCATACAATTGTAGATTCAGAGGGAAAGTAGTTTTTGGGACTTCGTGGTCTTTCATGAGCTATTTTTGTCGATGGGTCTGTAAAAGGAACAATCATAATTTCGTTATACTGGTTTAAAAGATTAAATGTCAACCCCCAAAACTAAATTTCAACACACTACTGGCCCCACTGAAGTAAAAAAAAAACCTTACCTTAAAGGCTATGTCCACCCCTAAAATAAAAAATTTATATCATGCTCCCCCATGTCCCCCAGCCCCAACCGCATGCTTAGTTTTTTTAAAAAGCCCCCCAAACTCTTACTTACCTCCCTCGATCCTCCGCGCACTGCCGGCCCTCTGCTTGCGAGAATGCAAGCAGAGGGGCGGGACCGGCAGTCGCGTCTGTGATTGTGGAGCGGCAGCCAATCACGGACGCGGCTGCCGTCATTCAGTGCAGCGAGAGAAAGCGGAGGGGTAAGAAGAGTTTGGGGAGTTTTTAAAAAAACTAAGCATGCGGTTGGGGCTGGGGGACATGGGGGAGCACAAATTAAGGGGGATTTTCGCTAGGGGGAGGGATAGTAGAACGGGAGGGAGAGGGAGGGAGAGGGAGGGGGAGGAAGGGGGGAGAAGGGCTGCAGCACGCATGGCAGGAATCTCCGGGAGGCCAGGTAGCAGGCAGTGTCCTATATGGACCTGCTAGCCTCCTGGTGGGCAGTTTTTGGAACTTTGGGGGGGGACTACAGGAGAACCAGATGGAGTTGGGATGTGAGGTAAGGATTAAACTACACTACATGGTGGGGCCAGTAGTTGGGGGGATTATAGTTTTGGGGGTGGACATGCCCTTTAAATTTCTCCTTATAGTTCTCCTGTAGTGCTTGTCCAAAGACCAGAAAACTGAAGAGTAGGAGTTGTCCTACTGTCCGCGGTGTGTGTGTGTGTGGAGGGTCAGTGGGTATATATTATTATTTTTTATAAGGTCGCTGAAATGAATTTCAATCTCTCGATAAATGTACTCCATCCAAAGACCTTACTTCTTTCAAAGAAAATTGATGTGACATTGCCAGGGCCTGAGTATACTCTATGCTGTTTTTACAGCTGGGACAGGTGGAAACCCTCTTCACTGGTATGAAGACCACAGTTTCCCTTAAAAGTGTATCTCTACCAATAAAACTTTTTATCAGGGGATATATCCTTTAATTTTAAGAGCAGATGTAAAGACTAAAAGTTAGACTCTTTTCTGTCCAACAGTCACTTCCTCCTTTGCCCTACCTAACACTGCCTCCCTCCTCTGTCCTGCCTCAAATTCCCTCCAGATAATAGAGAAGGATGGGCATAGGTGGGAAAGCTCTTTGCTGCAGGCACTAGGGTCACTATACTCACTCAAAAAACTTTACATTATCTGAAACTACAATTTGAGAGAAGTAAAATGGTGATACTCACATATTTACCTGTGCTTGATTTTTTATCCAATTATTAATGTTTAGTGAGTGTTCCTAATTGCCCCCCCTTCACTCACTGCCTTCTTGTAGTGTTTGCGACATTTATAAGTTCTGCACAGCCTCACTATAGACCATGCTCTGCTTAAACATCCCCCCTTCT
Organism: Hymenochirus boettgeri; assembly: GCA_019447015.1. Classification (NCBI taxonomy): domain Eukaryota; kingdom Metazoa; phylum Chordata; class Amphibia; order Anura; family Pipidae; genus Hymenochirus; species Hymenochirus boettgeri. The sequence goes on along the minus strand of CM033476.1, from coordinate 283,137,573 downwards.
CTCCCTCTGCCTTCTTTTCTCTGATGATTCTCTTAATTGTTGCAGAAAGTGTGCTGGCAGGCAGCCAGAGATCCTAGTAAGAGGTCAGGAATGGGGAACATATTACAATCTCTGCTTCTGGAGTGACAGGTCTTTTCCTGTAAATGCTGTGATTTGAAATGATGATTTCTCAAAATCTACAGCTCAGGTTTAAAGGGAATGTCCACCCCTCTTTTCAAAAACGTATATAATGTAGATAACCCCCCAAAACCTTAACTTCGTTTTAGTAAAAATTTAGAAATCCGCTCCCACACAGAGATATTATACTTACATGCTCCTCCTCGCTCCACCGCCGGGGCTCTGCACTTCCGGGTAAGGCAGTCAGTGTCGGCCGTGACTGTGACATCACGGCCAATCACTGACTGCCATTCCCGGAGCAGTCTCTACTGCGGCTGCTCAAGAACACGAAAAGAACAGAGCAGCCACAGTGGAGACTGGGAGAAGAACCCGGAAGCGGCGATGGAGCGAGGAGCTTGTGAGTATAGTAACTCTGTGTGGGAGCTGATTTCTAAATTTCTACTAAAACGAAGTTAAGGTTTTGGGGGGTAATCTACATTATATCAGTTTTTGAAAAGAGGGGTGGACAGTCCCTTTAAAATCCAAAAAACGTTTTGGAGCAGTGGGATCTTTCTGTATGTAACGGTACATTTTTTAAAATATAGATACCCTTTAATTAGTAAGAATAGGGGGTAGGAGTACTTACACCTCACCAGACAATTACAGATTTAATTCATATAGAAATAAAAACATTGATGTGTACACCTTAGTGTTCATTTTTCTGGGCAACCCTCACCTCTTTCTGAGAACACAGAGCTGGATAAACACTTAATTTGGAATGAGCAACTTTTCAGGCCACAGAAGCCAAAGGATTTCCATAAATTGTAGGAAGCAGATGGGCTTTCAAGCCACTTTGTGGAGATGAGAGAATCGCACAGACTGTAAATGAAATGTTTATTAGCAGTGCTACCTGCCAAGAGACTGTTAAATCCCGCATCTGCATTGAAGGGAGTCGCTTATGGTTTTTAACTTTGTTTTTCAAGGTCAAACACACCAAAGAACATAGCATTTGTTAACTAGAAACCCACAATACAGACGCCCTGTACAACAATGGCGAAATACATAAAGCAATAAGGTTTTTTTTTATAATAGTTCAAGCAAAGCGCGGTGAAATCTTCAATAAAAGTAATTCCATTTTCAGAGAGAATGAAGGACATTAATGTCGATTCCCTGAATATGAACAAGGTGCAAAATCTCCCAAGAGCAGTAACCCATAGCAACCAATCACAGATCTGCTATCAGAGTCTAATCAAAGCCGGTGGCTAATTGCATACTGCGGCTGACTGTTACAATTCCGCTGCATATTAATAAATGACCCCCTTTTGTCACTTTCGTGGGGTAATAATAAATTAGCAAAATGCTACTTAAAGGAGAACTAAAGTCTAATTAATTAAGCTAAGGTGATTAACCAGGGAAGGAAGCATTTTATTTTTAAAATGGCAAATGCTATCTAAAATTGATGTATTTATTATGTTCATTCAAGCTTCTCTCTGGCTAGTTCATTCCAGCTGGCTTTCACCGTATAAACTTCAAAAGGGATGACATCATCGCGCGAGAACCAATGGGAAACCGGCTAAAGCAATGCTTTATCATTTGATCATTATTATTAAGGTTTGTATTAACAATTCTAAGTATGTAGCTTTTTAATTGTTAATGAGACACAGAGAGATCGATGATCATATGTGTCAGGTTGAGGCCCCACTGCAACACACTGGAAGCACTGGCATTACCAAAACGGACATGGATCCGCAATCACATGCGCATCAGAAATTGCAGGAATTTTTGCGTTCCCGCGATTTCCATTTTACTTGAAATCGCATGCGTAATCGCATGTGCAAACATGAGGAAATTGCGTTAGTGTGGCCTAGTCCTCACTGTTTTTATAATAAACTACAGCACTTCAGGTCACCCCACAAGAGAATCAGCTGTATGTAAAATACTATTAGTCTTTAGGGCAAGGCCACGCTGAGCCGCAACCGCATGTGATTTTGTGTGCAATGTCGATGCGTTTGCGAGTTCTTTAGAGATAGGGATTGCGCATAAAAATGCAGATCGCATGCGTCCACGATTCGCAAATGAATGCACAATCGCATCGGACCCTAAAACGTGCGTTTCAGTGCGTTGCCGTGATTGCAATGTTAGGGGGGAAAAATCGCATGAGCTATCGCATGCGCGAATGCACCAAAATCGCAATAGTGTGGTCTAGCCCTTAAATAGATTTATATTTTCTTAAAAAACACAATTTTTATCCATTTCCCCCACTATATCCAGCATATTCTCCTTCAGTATTAATTAAACATATAACTGGAGAAATAGGAAAATATCTATTGTATGGAAACATATTTTTATAGCCCATCGTAGTTTTCAGTGGAAGCTCCTCGCAAATACATACTGTATGCTATAAGAATTAGAGATGGGAGCCGGGACCGTTTGGACCTGGATCTGGAACAGAACTCTTCGGTTTCTGAAATCCAAACGTTACGTCCTAACCGGGCGGATCATATGGATTTCGGGACTTCGGAATGTATTTTTAAGGGTTACCGAAGGTACGAGGTTATTTTTGTTAACACTTGAAAATAACCTCGTAAATTTGTTAACCCTCTAAAATACGTTCCGTTTTCGGAACAGGAGATTTATCTCAAATATTATGACAACTGATTGTAAATTGTGATTGGACAGTTTCTTACTGGTTTTTATGCCTGTCTATGCATTGTCAACTTCACAATCAAGTCTTTGTGGGGTTGGAAGATAATAGGTACTGATTATAGGGGAGACATAGGAAATTCATTCCTATGTCCTGCGAGTGATGGTTCATTGATGTGTGGCCTGATGGTTGACAATGAGATCTGAGGTGGCCATATTGGCTTTAACAGTGAAAAAACAAGTCAATAATATTCACTACTATCCAAAGTTTTCTATATGGGAACTGTATTTAAACCAAAAACCTGAGTGGGTATATGTGATGTATCGTTTTTACCTCTTCAGTAAAGTTTGAGGATTTAACAGATTAGGGGCCTGATGCCATAAAAGGTGGAAAAGATTCTCTGTGCTAACATCTTATTGGTTGCTGCAAACATTTGCACAAATTCTTGCGTCAGCTACATCGTCTTTTCTACCGCACAAAAATGTATAACAAACCCTAGTGTTATCAGAATGTAATGCTTTTGTATGCCAAGATGAGATGTATTTGGGTGAAATATGGTTCACTATTCTAATTCTTAGGCAGGGCAGCTATGGTTGTTTTTATTATATTTAAATGAGGACTAAAATAGAAATTACGCTGTGTGGCTTACAGTAAGCAATTGCTAACTGACATGGGACTGCATCTCTCACATCATTTAAAACCAGTGGCACTTTTCCAGAGTGGGTCATTAACCCAGATACATCATTGCACGTGCTCAGTTGATTCCCAAACTTCTACACCTTCCCCTGAGCTGTCAAGTAACTACCGGTTGACCTGCCGTGAGCTACGTATCTGTAAAACTACCAATGAATTCTATAATTCTAGTTAGGAATATAGATACTGACCACACGTCAGTATTGAAATCATCTAGACTAACTATAGTAGGTGTGGATAATATAGATAAATAATATAGATGATAATGATTTGTTCCCCTGAACTTCCCCTTTAAGCACAATAAGGACAGTAATTGTTGTTTGTCTCTATCAGGCACCCTTACCATATGCCCCTACAAGGTGAAATGCGTAAGCGGCAGGAACATTCTCAACTGTTTGTAAATTATAAACGCAATAACTGAAGAATTTAGAGAAGTCTTCCATTCAGAGATCATTGCCATAGCATTTGCTTTCGCTCAGCACTGTGCTACCAAATAAGTCTTTACCGAATATTATTGCACAGGCACAAAAACAATAACGTTTCCCTTTGTGCTGCTTCTCTAATCTGTAGACAGCGACCCTCTGCATCGTGTGTTGAATTTTTCAGAGCTGCTCAGGCATAGCCGAGGAGGGAGGATAATGTTGTGTGAGATGGATGTCTGACACTGCGTCACTAGCTCAAGGTGACTGTTCCCATTAATGTAAGGATAATGGATGAAGGGGAGAGAGGAGCCAAGGAGAGAAGAAAATAGAACTGGGAGTTTTGCTGCAGAAAGGCAATAGGAAAGCAATGTACGACCAGCAGTCAGTAGGACTGCAGGGGATTCTCACAATGATGGGATCCATTGTAAAACCTTTACTGTAAACTTGGAGTTGTCTTGGATTTTGTTATTCCTTCCGTTAGAATATTAAAGAACTCAAGGACATTTTATTGTTTGGTCTAAGATGGTCTGAATGAGAGGAATTTGTCCTGGGCCCAGGGGTACCCTGTCCATAGGGAAAGTTTCAAAAAATCATTCAGGGCATTGGCTACCTCCGCAATGGATGTCTATGTTTGTGCTGCCCCCCACGCCCAAGGGCTGTCCCCCCTTGAAACGCCCTTACCTGCGCCTTAAAAAACTGGCAACAGTATAATATTATTTATCCGTTATTATTATAAATAATAATCCATTAGAGGAATAATGAACATTTCTCTCTTTTGTTTCTTTACTGGAGGAAACACAGGATCTGTAACTACGTCCAGTGGTTTATGTAGACACAGACTAGTGTTTAATCCAAATTTTAAATAAAATGTAAAAAATAAAAATAGAAAAAATGATTCAAAGGCCAAATAATATTAAACAACAATAAAAGAAGAAGAGAAGTGGGGCACATAATAAAAATATTATACGTGCCACTAAGGAATACAAATAAGGCACAATGTTGGGCAGCACGGTGGCTCAGTGGTTAGCACTGATGCCTTGTCGCACTGAGGTCCTGAGTTCGATTCCACCCTTGGACACATCTGCAAGGAGTTTGTATGTTCCCCCTGTGCTTGTGTGGGTTTCCTCCGGGTACTCCGGTTTCCCCCACAAAAAGACATACTGATAGGTTGTATGTATCAAATAAATGTGCTTAGATTGTAAGCTCTTCAGAACAGGGACTGATGTGAATGTATACATGTAATTGTAAAGCGCTTCAGAAAATGTTGGCGCTATATAAATCCACAATAATAATATGCTATCGGCTAACTAGGGAGATTACAATGATAAGATTTGAGCTACCCCAGGTCCCTTACAGTTTGAAACACGGGGCACCACGACTCAATAGTAATGCATATATACTAATAACCCTAAGAAATGTATGGTGAGGTGCAGATCGTAGTAAGCATCAAATCATATAAATGATAAAACACTCCCATATAGAACTCTGTACATTCTGTTATATAGTAAAACGGTCCATTATTGCCATGAAGGGGTAGGGGTATCAAACATGAAAATTATGTAGAATATATAAAGGTATAGCTAATGAGTCCTGTAGGTGTCAGGGAGACCCAAACAAAATCCTGCCAGATATCATGACACTGAAGGGTACCAGTTTTGGGAGACCTGTTCTAAACCTTATCTTGGAATTGACAAGGTATGTGCAGTCCTGGGTGGGGGTAGGACATGGATTTGTGCCCCCCCAGGTATCGGCCTGCTTTAGCCAAATGTTGATATTCTGTGTATGCCTCGGACAGAGCCTATTGCCACTGCTTGGGGTTAATACTTTACAGCTCTATAGTAATAATCTAACATGATTCCACCCAACCTCAGTAGCTAAGATTTTATTGTTGAGAAATTGTTTTAGATGGAAAAATCCTTTGTGCAGTAAAACTTGATTGAAATAATCAGAATGAATTTCAAAACCTTATTCAATAATAATCTAACTGTCGGGAACATAACCTGGGAGCCAAATTGTGTTTTCTGCTGGAGGCTACCCACAAATCCAGAAATCGGGAAGTTCTGAACCATAAAAAGGACATTTTCTTCAATTTGCTTATTGGATGAGCTGCCTAATATTAAAGCTGCTACAGATGTTTAATATATCTATAAGGCGCCTTTACATGTACTGTATATGAGGTATTGCCTACATTCCGCATTCCGTATGGTAAATAATTAATGGAAAGACATTAGTAACATGCCCTTTAGTGTATAGCTAAACACGATGAAATGTAAATATACAGCTAACCTAGCTCTGCGGCAATCACATCATTAACCTTTCTCCCTAGAATCACCCCTGGGCTCCCCATTCTCCATTGCAGGCTCTGGTTCTGCTCCGGGCATACAATTGTTTCCCTGAGGGGAAATTCTCTACTCTCGCTTACAGTGCAATATACAAATTCCCATCCATGCCAATAATTGTTCAAAGCCTTAACAATCTAAATTAAATAAATGTGTTGTTTTTTTTATTTAATACATTACAGTAACTATTCTGGTAGAAACAGTACAGGTCCAGTTAGTTGGGTCTATAACCCATCCTAGCCTGATTTTACATTGGGTAATGTGGGTCATACACTTATTTGAGCAATGCCGGACTTAATTGCTTCTCCTCCCTTTGTATATTAAGGAGTTAACGGTTGAGTTTTCCTGTGCTGTTTATTAGCAGCAATCAGATGTAAGCTATTTAATGGGTTACTTTAGTTAGATACCATTCAATTGGACTGGCCACACTAGGTGCGCTGGGGCAACCGCCATTTTCTGTGCGATTTGCATGCCCTCCGATCCCCGGAAATGACAGGGATTGCAGTGCAAGTGGGTACCAATGGCAGGCGCAAAGCATGTGCTTAGACCTTGGCCTTAATGTCTATCAGGTTAAGATTTTCCAAATTGCCAGGTCCCCCTTTTAATGGATAAACAAATTGAAATCATTTGGAGTCTGCCCATTGGTAAGTTGAAGGAAATCATTTTTTGGCCAATTTAAAGTTAGAACTCTGCAATTAAAACTGAACCATGTTTGACCAGCATGCGTCCTCTCTGCTATGAGCCTGAGAGCCTTAAGAATGTTTATAACATTATAATAGAGATTTCCATGTAGTGGAAAAGGGAGTTTAAACAAAGAGTTGCATTTCGGACCTCATAAATGAAAACCTGATTGACAGGTTGAATTTTAAAGGGACGGAATTTGGCTGTAATTCAATATTGAAAAGTTGAAATCCAATTTTGTCCAATTTTGAAATTCAATGAAAAACGCCACTTCAATTGAGTTTAAAGTGGATTTTTGGTTCTGCGGGATCGCTGGAGGATTGAAACTCAACCATTTTGTTCATCTCATTGGGTGAAACAGTGGCTATGATTTTATTTACTTCTTGTTAACAGATAGAAACCAAACTCGCAATCATTAAGCACAATTATGCACATGAAAAGCCTTAAAGGGCATGTCCACCCTTAAAACAAAAAAAACTGTTCAATTGTCAGTTACCTGCCTCCAAGCCCAACTGATATATTTTGCGCTTTATTACCTACATTACAAACCAGATATTTAAGAATAACTATTGCCTTTATTCTGACAGAGTAAGCTGGCCCCTCCTTCCATCCAGTCAATCAAGACTGTGACTGTTGAAATCACAACCAATGATTTACTGCGTTTTCCTCTGCTGCCTCCACTGCTCATACTCAAGTTTATGAAAAGTAGGAGGGGGCAGGTACCTTTGCCAGAAAAGATTAGAACTTATCATTAAATATCTGGTTACAAATGCATGTAATAAACTGGTAAAGATAGCAGTTGGGCTTATGGTCATATTTTGACCAGTCACCAGTTTTTTTTTTAAGGGTGGACATGCCCTTTAAGTAATTTTGCACCATTTATTGAAAAGTTTCTGTTTTATTGTCACATTCAGTGACATTCTAATGAAATTGGTTTGTGTTCAAACTACAGTTTATTACTTGTTTAGTAAAGGTATTTGAAAGATTAGGTGATTCAATTGATCTTAATCTGCTGTCAAATTTGTCCTTGCTATATTAGTCAGCTCTGCTTACTCATCAAATAACCTTCTCAATTCTAAAGACAATCTACTAACATGTTCTAATCTGTTGGTGCAGATAACGTGTCAGTCAGAAGTGGAGAATTATTTAAGCATTAGTATTAAAATCAGCTTTTTCTTTCTGTAGGAGTAGGACATACTAAGTAAAAGGCATTGTGACATATTATTGGTGATTGTTTAGTGGGGTATAGAGATGGGATCCCGGTCTAACTCGGACCCAGATCTGACATGTAACACCTCGGTTTCGAAATCCTAACGTGCCATCTGAAACTGTGCGGATCGTTTGGATTTCAGGACTTCGGACCATATTTTCGAGGGTTACCAAACGTTCAAGGTTAACCCTTGAAAATACGATCAGAAACCTGAAAGTAGTTTGTATCTTTGAGGATTATTGTATGTTCGAGGTTACTCCGAAGATAACCTTTGAACATTCGGTAACCCTCGAAAATACGGTCCAAACCCACAAAAGTAAGTACACTTCCATTTTTGGATCTCCGGGATTTTCCCGAGTCCCGTAAATCCAAAAAGGGAAAAAACATCTGAGTCTCGGCAACCTCTAGTGGGGAGTAGTGTGAATGGATTACACGAGACTGTGAGAGATGAGAATAAGCTGATCTTAGATGTGGACTAAAAATATGTGGGGCCTTGGGTAGTACAGACTTCATGAGCACCAAACGGCTTCCTGCTGCTAGTTTATCCTTATCCTTTTTATTCTTCTCCAAATTCCATTCTTTATCCGTTCTCCTCACTCCTACTTCTCTTTCCATTTTGCTCCCCTTCCCTTATTTAGTTACCTCCACCTTTTCTCGTTTATTTCTATTGCTTGTACAACTCCACAATACTTGATTTTTAACTTTTTTACCAGTAAGTAATGTATTCCTAAAAGCTGAAAACCACAGTTATACTTGACAGGAATTTGTAGAAATTGTAAACATTAATGGATTTATTGATCTTTTTACCGCTCGGCAATAATACTCAGGAAGAGCTGATCCACAAAGAAATAGAAGTTGCCAGAAAACGGATCACTTCCTAAATCTCTGATCAGTGGTTGCTGACATGCTTAGTTAATGTTTATCATCCAAAACTAGGAACTGCCACTATGCACATTGAGGTAGATTTTTTTTTATGTATACAATGGTATATTGAGGGTTTTTATGTAATTGTGCTAGCTTTGTGATGTTTTTAATTTGTACTTTCAGATTTGGGAATTCCAAATTAGCAGATACCTGTAATGGCACTTCAAGATCTTTCCTGAACTTTAGAAATAATAGATCTACAGTATTACTATAGTCCTAAGTCAACTCACCTACCTCTCTGTCTAGTAGATGTCATCAGATTTGGTTAGAACTTTGTTCTAGAGGCCAGGGGCATTACGCCACTGCAAGAAGCTTAGGCAAATCTGAATAAGGTTTGTGCTCTGGAGTTAGCAAGGTTCCAGAAATTTGAGAAGTAAAGCTACTGCACTGTACAGTGCAGTGGTGTAGCATTGAGATCACTGTATGTGGCCCAGAGATAAAGGGGGGCTCATAGAGACACCCTCTGTGTACCTGTAACCCAAAAAGAGTCTGTACATCAGAACCAAGCTTCCTGGGATGATAGAGTTCACTAACAGCCTCAGATCACCCATCCCAGGTCTACAGCACACAGTACCGATAAAGGCCCAATACTGTTTGATCTGATGGTATAGGGGCTTATTCGGCACTGTGTGTGGCTGCGTTCCCGAACGAGCACGGCTGCCGAACGTTCGGGTCGGTTGAGCATTCATTTGGGACAGACCATAAATTTCCTTTGGACGTGGTAGTCTCCCTATAGGGGAGTCTGCCGCAGTCAAAGCAAACACACAGTTACAAGCGTTCTCCCTATGCTGTGTATATGGAGAACAATCGGAACTGTGTTTATCTTGATCTTTGAAAAATGACAGACAGGATCCTGCAGATCAGTCATTTTTCAAAAGTCTGTCCTGTGTGTTCCCAGCTTTATAGTTCTTTTACTTATCAGTTTTTTGAAACAGAGATTTTGGTTACATTACCAGTGAACAAGAAATATTTCCCATTCTATTGTTCCAATACTACAGGGAGTTGAATATGGTTGTGGCTCAATTGTGAAAGGACATGACAATATACGTTATATGGTTTGTCAATATTTTCTCCATTAATTGAAAGGTTCTGGAGGCTAACTCGAGATTCATAGGTTATTAGTGTAGGAAGGTGAATTTTAATGGAACAAGACAATAAAGGTTACAGTGTACACAAACAAGGGAAAGGACTTGATCCCAGAATCCCCAGCAACCAACCAGACGATTGCTTTCATAATTCTACAGCATAGCGTATCTGCTGACTGATTGTCAATGATTGTATGACCAGGACAAACAATTTCATATTTATGTGAGGGTAGTGGCGTAACTATAATCACTAGGCCCCCAGCAAAACTATGAAGGGAACCCAATCCCTGCCTCATCTGTGTTTTTCTGGAAGGAGGCTATATCTAAAAATAAAAAGATGCCTCCTCTCCCGGTTGCAGGGTCTGCTCCCCTGGTAGTTATGCCCATGTGAGGGATAATCTAACACATCTATTATAAGGAGAGGATAAACAGCAGAAACTCACCATAAGTAGTTTATTGAGCAAATTAATTTTTAGCTCATCATTAGGAATGTGAAAGAGTTTGGACCCAAATCTGATTTTAAGTTGGACCCCCAAGTTCCACTACTGAAATTCGATATCAACGGAATTTCAATGCAGAACTACTTGAATTTTGACCAATAAGATTTTGTTTCATCATCAAATTGTTGTCATTTTTGCATGGGACTTTGGTTTTAAAGTTTAGAGTCGAAATGACTCTAGATCTGTGAGCCTGCTGGTGGGTTAGTTCATCCATACTCATCACAATATCCAGTAGATCTTCTTTATTAGGACAGACCTGACCATGTAGGGTCAGTATAAAAACCAAATATTTCTTGCAATTATATGCCTTCTTCCAGTTTTAGACTACTGCACAGAAACGGAATCATAAACCAAATATACAGATAATGGAAAGAAGCAAGAAGACCTCGTATTGCACATACCCTGTGGTCTGCCCTGTTTGGATCCTTCATCTATATATTTGGTTGATGTAGTCAGGCAGTATTGTTAGTAATGTATCAGCAGATAACCAATTGCTTACAGCGAATCTAGAAGCAAATCAAGTGCATACTTATTCAGAAAATACAAATCCCCTTCTGACCCCAACCCTAAAACTGTAACCAGCTACTAGCATTGATTATTACTAATCACCTAGAACTACTACTGTAATAAAAAGAACCAAAAGCATATAGTAGCCAGCCATCCTCTTTTATATGTCGGTGACTTTGGTTGAAACATTGGATGAGACACTTTAGAATGGACTCCATGTCTGTAAAGACTTTCATTCCAGGAGAGGTTCAGCATAATGTGGGAGAAGGGACATACAGTCAGCAAGATACATTGTTTCATTCATTGTTTTAAATGTCATTTGGAGAATACAAGCTTCACACAATGAGTCAAGTCCATTTTAAAATCATTAAGCCTCCTCCCCTCCCTTGCTTTGGTCTACAAGAAAACCTTCACTTCCATATTGTAAATCACAAAATATTTGCAGCTGTGGGATAAGTGTTCTCTGGGATAATGGAATCTCATTTTCATGCGAAACAGAGGCATTTATCACTATGGGAAAGAGCAGCGGAGACAAAAAAGTAACAAGAACTCGCATGGACAGATCTGCTGCCCAGATTAGTGATAAAGTTGTTGATTGCCTGCCACACATTGGAAGTGATTTAGTCCCTTGGGAGCCCAAGAATTAATGAACGCAGCCTGCAAGAAATCAACTCCAAACAAATGCATCAATTAAAACACAGGTCCCACACTGGTCGCAATTCAGAAAATATGCCAAAATGAACCTAGCAGGAGATCTTTGGGTCAGTGACTCATCAGCCACTTCCAACTGTATTAAGAATGATTGGCATACATTTGGTGTAAGATTGCTAGGAAATAGAAAATGTCAGCTTTTATAAAGTGTCCTGCAGTTTACCCAGCCTCGGAGATCAGTGAGATTTTGGCACCCTCTTGTGGCTATTATTTAAAATGTAAAAATAAATGCTTTGTATTGTATTCTAGTGTAAGTTGCAGTATGATTGCATGTATGCCAATAGATTTCATTGGTAACTAGAGATGGTTGAAACTACATAGTTTTGTTCCATTTTTGAATTCCCGGATCTCGGGAAAATCCCGAAGACCCGAAAACGGAACTGATTCTCGAAGATTTTCGAATCTACGGAGCTATTTTCGATAATTTTTGGAAATATATTTGAACGTTTGAAAATCCACGAAAATAGGCCGGAGACCTCTTTTGAGTTTCCAATCATATTTTTGAAGATTTTTGAATGTTCATGGCTATTTTCAAACATTGTCGACAATAGCCATGAACATTTTATTTTTGAAAATTATCGAAAATAGTTTTGTGCAGTCGAAAATCTTTGAAAATTTGTTCCGAAATGCAGATTCCGACAGACCAGATTTCGGAACCGAGGGGTTCCATGTAGGATCCGGATCCCACCTCTATTGGTAACCATATACATGGACCTGACCGAATGCACATATACTGTATGGGGATTGGACGGCCCATATTGGCTCCCTCTTTTTAAGGGTAGCCAATTTTCTGTCAGCCCTGACTCGTTGTCCACATTGTGGTTGATGGTTTTTGTCCCCCACAACTTACCAATATTAGGCAAATCCTGTTCGATCTAATTGGATCTGTGTAATATCCGCCATGTATATGGCAGGATTTAACATAAAACAGCGTAGAGTATAGTAATAGTCTTACAGCTGAACTCTGTGATTAATATACAATACCATGAGGTTTGTGATCAGGACTGAATAGTGTTTCCTTGATCTGATTCAATACTTATGAGGCTGCACATAGATTAGGTGTTAGTCTATAAAATGAATATGATACAGCTTTATAGGGGATGCTGAATGTAAAGTAATCCAAGTCATATAAACATTATTTAACAGGCAGCCGCTTTGTGTTTAATCATTGGTTTGTGTTTGATCTCTACAGGTCTTGTGCTTATAGTAAACGGAATAAAGCTGCATTGAACATTAGAGTAAAGTTTGAGTTATTACACCATATATTTTCTGCTCTCAAAATGCTCTAAAAAATAAGGATTGCTTTATGGACATTTAATAAATACAAATAACAATGTAAATATTTATCAATGAACTTCCAATATGTAAGATTTCTCAATAAACATGAATATACAACCTATGATAATAAACTTTACCCCAGTGGCAGCTCAAATTGTATTTTTTCCCTCTAAAAACATTAATTAGTAAAATTAAATAGTGCCCACTCCCACCTTTCTATATGGCATGGTTCAGGAGATACATGCAGGTTCCAGGAGGAACCTCCATAGTGGCAGTTATTTTTCTTCTTGCATGTTTGTGGTCTTATTTATTCTACTCTGACTTCGGGATGAATGTTATTATATGATAATGATTTACTTTAAGGGGAACTTAAATCTCCAGACAACATTGACCCAATAGAAAGAGCACAAAAAAAAGCTACAAAAAGTTGTCTTACCTTTCCCAATGCTGTGCATGCTGGGTGATTTATGAAAATAACCTGTGGATATTGGGGTCAGCTCCCAAAATTCACCTTATCTAGGAACACCCAGCTAAGTGTCCGCAGTACACTTCACAGGAAGCTGCAGCCTTGCTTCCTGGAAGTTGACAGCCAATCATGTTACAGCTCAGAGATTATCCCTCCTTCTGACACAGAACACAGATTTTAGAGAACTTTTTGTGTAAACACATTAAAATACCCTTGTCCCTAACAATTATAAATTCCTTTTCATTCAAAAAAGAAAAATAATATTTGCGGTTTAATTCTTTGCATGGATGTAAGAAACAGAATATTAACATTTCATTAAAAAATAAAAGTACCGGTAAGTATGGGGAATCGAACCTGCAATACTGTAAGTTTCTAAAATGAAAGCTTTCTACCTGTATGCCACAAGGGCTACTAGGTGGGATATCAGTACATGTAGAACTTTTGCTAGAAACATAATAGAAATAAAAAGCCTAGGTAACTGAACCTGTGTCCCAATAGAAACCAAGATAGATGTGTAAGCAGAGCAGTGTAAAATGGTTGGCAAACTATACAATAACTGTAATGATGCTGTAAGCTGTTTAAAGAGATCAATATTACAATTTTTAGTGCCCTAAACCACATGATTTTCTTGCCCCATTCTGCAGATGTCCATAACTAGCAAGAATATGCATCAAGATTCTCTGACCTGTGTGTCTGTGTGTGTGTGTGTACAGACAGAGCTAAGTGTGTGTCTGCCCCCTATCTCTTCATTTCTTTGCTTTTTCCTCCTTCTACCTCACCTTAAGCTATATAGTTGACTGATATCTAGTGCTCCCAAGTCCTATCCCATTGAACCCATGAACCTGTGTCCTGCACTGATGAAATCTAACAAGATAGAAACATGACAGGATAGTCTGGGTTCTTACTAAGGCATCAGATTTTCCAATGGTGAACCAGCACCTTAGAAATGTAAGAACCTCGCGAGGCATAGCCTTTAAGAACTGAAGAAAATACGTTTTTTCACAATAAGAATGGTAAGACTATGAAACTGTCTTCCAATGGATGTGGCAGGTTCATTGGATAGTTTAAAAAAAATGTAAAAAATTAAAGGAGAACCATAGTGTATATAAAGTTTTTTTGTTTTTTTTAATAAACAGTTTCTGGGACAGGGATGTAGTATGGCACCAACTTGCAGAAAACTGTTTCTGCCAGTTTTCTTCTGTGCTTCAACACTATCTTTAATAAAGGAAAGTTACCTGACAGGTGAAAACTATTCATTGTAAAAAAGTTTATTTTTACATTGGAGTTGTCCTTTATTTACAGCCACTATATTCTGCATGTCTGACCTGACTTTACATACAGTATGTCAGGCAAATTGTTTTATGTGCTGTAAGTCAGGAAAGATGTGTTTACTTTGAACCATGAAGTATGTTAACCATGCTTGTATAAACACGTACTGCCATTTCCTCATATTAACATTGGCATTGCAGAGTTGATTAAAAAAAAACGATTTGTTTTGTTTATTTTTCCTTCACTGAGTCGCTGATGCAAGAAATATGAAAAGTTATTATTGTAAGCAATGCACCAAGAGCATCTGACTGGTACGACACTAAATAGCAGGAGAAGGTTAGAAAGAAACTGAACAAATCACCCATTTACCCGAGGAAACAAATTCATAGTTTATCCTGCCGAGCATCACTGATTTGAATACAAACCTGGTGTCTGTGATTAAAGAGGTGACACAGTGAATCTAACTTGCAAGAATAGAAAGACTGATACACTAAGCAGCTACCGGGAGATAACCAGAATTTCCTAAACAATGATATAGAGCAGTGACAGAACCCAATTAGATACAGGGTCAGAAACAAAAGGCAGGAAACTAACAACATGGAGGGGGAGTCGATACATCAATATTAGAACCAAAGGGCAATTCAGAAAATTCAGACTAGACTGAGTTCAAAATAGTAGAGGGAAATGCAGGAATAGTAGAAATAATGGTATAAAAGATGCAACTGCACTTTGGTTAGCTGAGGATATGGTGCAGAAACAACTAAATAAGGTAAATATTAATAAAGCAAATCGTAGGGTGGCACTCCAAACAGTAATTTATTAATATGACCAACAAAATTCACAAACGTTTCGGAGGGTAAGTGCCCCCCCTTCCTCAGGTGAACCTGAGGAAGGGGACACTTACCCCCCGAAACGTTGTGAGATGTTTGTGGTCTATATTAATAAATTACTGTTTGGAGTGACACCCTTACGATTTCATTATTCCCGTGTCTAAAATCCATTAAGGGTTGGATTGTTTGGAGGAGTGAGCACCCACACTTGGTACGAGTGCAGAGGCCTCTTACATTGTTCCGTGTAAATATTAATAAAGCTCCTGGACCAGATAAAATACATCCTCAGGTCCTAAGCTAAGTTCAGTTTTATCCAGGCCATTGTTTCTTATTTTTGGACGAACTCAAACTTTCTGAACTAGTTTGGTTCTCCGAACTCGCAGTTGATTTTCTTAATTACCAAAAATTTGATAGTTATCGAATTTATGTACCGTTTGCTAACTCTCGATTTCAGACATAACCCTCGAATACGGCATTTCAGCGATAACCCTCAAATGTTCCATTTCGCCAATAAACCCTGGAATGTACCATTCAAATTCGGTAACCCTCGAAAATATTGTTCGGTAATCCTCAAATATATTGTTCGAATTTGGTAACCCTCAAATATATTATTCGATTTTTGGTTACCCTTGAATTCACCGTTCGCTAACCCTAGAATGTATTGTTTGAATTCGGTAACCCTCAAATGTATCGTTCAAATTCGTTAACCATCAAAGGTAATGTTCGATTTTTGGTAACTCTTGCATGTATTGTTCGAATTCGTTAAAGGATAAGTGCACTGTAAAATCAAGTTATGTTCATTTGGAAGCTGCAGCTTTAAAAATACCGTTGCCATTTTTTTTTTTACCTATGCCCCTCCAGAGCCTAGCTTTGCGCCTTGGAAGTTGCTGACATCTTGTTACTGGTTTGCTGAATGTTAAGCTTCACCCCTCTGAGATTTCCTCTGCTTTCTCCTGCTTGACCCTCAAACAGTAATGCTTGTTCTGTGCACTCTCCTGCTGAGCTCAACAGTCCTGTAAGTTCCGTGCACGTGCATTACTGTTTTTAAAGCTGCAGCTTCCAAATGAACATAAGTTGATTTTACAGTGCACTTATCCTTTAACCATCAAATGTAATATCTGTTGTATTCAATTAGATCAACTGGATTTAGTTCTTGAAGACGTTTCGCTAGTCATCCGACTGGCTTTCTCAATTCAGAATGACTTGTACAAGAAACTGTGGCAATTATGTACCCTGGAAAATCCCAATTAGCATATCACAGCCAGGTGTTAGGGTGTATTGGATAGTGGCTAAGAGTGTTATAGGAACGCCCAGAGTAAGGTGTTAAAACAACATTGTACATGGCAGACAGTTGGTGTCGAACCCCCCCACCTCTATTTAGGCTTGGTTTCTTTATTTTCACATAAATGGCCTCCTTAACACCTCTCTTGAACCAGTCACGTTCCTTCACCAATATGTTAACATTACAATCTTCAAAGGTATGTCCTTTATCCTTAAGATGCAGGTACACGGCTGATTCCTGACCCGAGGATTGGCTCTTCTGTGCTGGGCCATACGTTGATGCAGTTGCTGTTTGGTCTCCCCCACATACAAATCAGAGCATTCTGTCTGCCAACTGGCTGCCATGTACAATGCTGTTTTAACACCTTACTCTGGGCGTTCCTATAACACCTCTTAGCCACTATCCAATCACCACCCTTAACACCTGGCTGTGATATGCTAATTGGGATTTTCCAGGATCTAATTGCCACAGATTCTTGTATAAGTCATTCTGAATTGAAAAAGCCAGTCGGATGACTAGTGAAACGTCTTCAAGAACTAAATTTCAAGTCCAGTTAATCTAATTGAATACAACAGATATACCATGACCTGGATGAATGAGAACCTTCACAAGTATACATCAAATGTAATGTTTGATTTTTGATAACCCTCGATTCTATATGCATGTAATAAATATTATTACATATTTCAAGCATATCATTACATATTACATGCATATTTTCATATATTACATGCATATTATAACATATTAAAAGCATTTTATAACATATCCATGTTACATACTAAATGCGGTTTTCTGTCTTATCCTCTGCATATGTGTAAGACCTGTCTGGTTTTGTTAGATGTTAAAGGGCAACTAAAGCCACAGAACAACACTGAACCAGAAGACAGAACACCTTGATATAAAACCAGTAATATAAAACCAGTAATCTGTGTCTTACCTCTCATTTTGATACGGGTACTGGGAAATTTACCTAAATAACATATATAGCATTCTAGTATCACACAGTTTGGTCAACGACCATTATGTTCTGCACATGCTCAGTCCTTAGCTATGGCACAACATGTTACAGTTGGTCACACCCTTAATAATCTCTAGCCAATCCTTTTACAGGACAGATAAAGCAAGGAAGCATGTGACTGAGGTCAGGAGGTGTGGTCTGACACTGCACATACACACAGATACTTCATCCAGTTCTTAACAGGCTTACATTTACTTTAATACAATTTACTAAAGTGGTATTTTATAGTTTATTGGTGTTTTTAGGGGGGTTGTTTTCAGATTCTAGAGTATAAAAAATGGGTTTAGTTCTCCTTTAAAGTCCCTCTCTATATTATTACATTGCATCTGGTGGCTTTGTAGAGCTTTGAATGAAATGAAGCCTCAATTCATAGATCCACTTCAGGGCACTGGTAAAGGGCTTTGCACACCCAGTCAACCTTTACTGATTTTCTTAATGTTGTTTGCTACCTACATATGAGGACATTCTTATTTTGAATTGCCATAGCATACTACCATTTGCCTTTCTTTATCTTTCTACACTTAGTATTGCTTTTTATTTTTGGGTTGGAAGGACCCCTTTACAATCCCCAATAGATTAAAGAGGAATTATATACCCTCAAACCAACCCAAGGTGAGGAGGGCCTAAACTTTTCCTAGCCGCTCTGGTTCAGCTCTAGCCACCTTCTTAAGTCCAGAACTTTGGCAATGGGGAGATGCTATTCTTGCAGAGAAGTTTTCCATTACAGTAGGTCAGGCCCCGGACTGAGAGAGGGGGCAGAGCTGGACCAGACCTGTGAGAGGTAAGTATTACAGCTAAACCAGGTGGGATGAGGGGTGTATAATTCCCCTTTAAGACACTTCTTGACATATGTAGACAGATTCCGATGAGTTAATTTTTATTTGTTTGGTTCTTGTCTGGGGTAAATTATCTCCGTTTTTGATTTGCTTATGATAACGATAGAGAGGCTGAGCTGATCCTCTTGCAGTGAAATATTATTTTGTGTCTGTATTTGTATTTTTGCCCAGTACTCAATACCTCATAATAAATGTAATTCCAATGTCACCTCGTGTAGGGCTCAGGCGTTGTTATATGAAAGAAACGATATGTCTTTGAAATATTAGCACGGGAAAGCCATCTCTGGAAATTACAGGACTTTTCAATGACACAGATATAGATTTTAAACAGATACATTCTGGACATCAATCGTTAAAGGGATTAGAGGGACCAATCCAGCAGCACTGTGACAGAATATCGACTGGGCAGCTCTTCTCATCTCAGTCCTTTTTTGACTGATATGAAGATAAAGACTAAAGCAAAAGGTATTTGAAAATTCCATTGCCAATATCTGATCTGACTCTTCTGCTAAATAAACTTTTAGAAATGCCTAAATTACTGGTAGAGTTAGAAGAAGTAAAGCAAAGGCTAAAATCTACTTTGTCTCAGTGTATGGCCTGTTTAAAGGAGAACTAAACTTTCTTTTATCCTAACGTGAAAGCTTTTCTTCCCGGAACACCTATACATTGTAAGATACTTCTCTAGTAGTTGCATTTAGTACATGTAAGTAAAAGATTCTAAAACAAAGAAGGCTTCCATGTTGTTGCCAGTACAAACTCATAGCCCATGTTGGCTTCAAAGAGCCACAACACCTGACCCCAGAAAAAGTTTCTTAATGCACTTGTATTTATTGTTGAGTTGCTAGGAGCGCACCATATAAATGCCATGTTTTAGTCATAGTTCAAATCCCCTAGTTTACTTATGAAACAATACAAAATAGTTTACTGTCTGAGTTTATTGCTTTTTGTTTATTGTTTGTTTCCATCATGTTTTAGAAAAATATAAAGTTTCTACATATGTACAAACTTTATTTATAGCGGCTCTGTTTTTTATTTACCAACCAGCTGGCAGCTGGTTGGTAAATAAACCGTGTTGAAACTGTGAAACTTTGGTTTGGATGGAATTTCATCAGTTCTGCATCAAAAAGTTGAGTGCAGTTTTGACCAATAAAATGACAGTGGAACCGATGCTTTCGACCTAAAATCAGGTTATATATAAATATATATGGCTACCACCCCCCCAAACTATAATAGTTAAAAACCTAACAGATGTAGGGCTAATCTGTAACATAGTGAAATTTTATTCTCTCTCTGCCTCTCAAAAGGTTTACGCAACCTTTTGAGGCAGCTAGTGGAGTAGCATTCAGTCACTGGCTGTGATGTCATTGATTATATCCATATCCAAGTTGCAGAATAAGAGGAAACAGAATACTGAGCAGCATTTCAGAATAGTCAGATTGCATCTCTCAGAAGTTTTGCCCAATCGCAATGCGTTATCCTACATTTGTCCTGCGATTTGTCCAATGTTCTTTTATTGGAGCGCATGTAATCTGCAAGAAAAATGGTGATTGCATCGCTCTGATAACAGATCAGAGAGCAGTGCAAAGAGTATGGCCTGCCTTATTGCAATGCACTGGCATGTGATACTCACAAGCTAGCAGATTGCAAAACGCAGTCGGAAGCATGTGAAAATCGTGCCAGTGTGGCCTAGCTCTTACTTACATACAATTTTTCATTTGAGGGAAGGACTTCCCCCTCCCTCTTATAACCACTCCCACTTCCATGTGACTTGACTTTTTCCCCCACAAACCAACTGTCAAGCCTGCACACAGCACACAGCATTCCAACCGTCAAAACTCTGTCACCATTCCAGCTACAGTAAAACTACTCACAGAAGAATAGTTTTTGAGAGCAAGGAACTTGATTGACAGCTGAAATGTAAGATGTTTTAGATTGGATATCTTAAGAAATAGGGGGATGATCAACACAAAAATGATACATTGTTGGTTGGGAAGAATTATAGTTTCCAGTAATGGTCAATTTAAAATAACTTTATTTTCAGTATAGATGTCCTTTAAATCCTAGTACTTTTATGGAAAGAAGAGTAGTTGGGGGTTACAGAACACTATAACTGCCCTTTAACCACTACATTTTTTAAAATAAAAGCTATACTGGAAAACTCAAAAACAATCTGACCGTTGATGCAGTCTCTCTTTGTGCTTCCCTGTTGTGAGATAACTTCTATTTAAGTCTATAGGGTTGTGGTTGCTGCCTTGGTATGTGGGATTTAAAGCAAACCCATGAGTGAGAACCTTGTGGTTTGGGCCTCACTCTGGATAGGGGGAGGTATTAAGGACACTGTATTTGCAATCACATGCATAAATAATATTAATAATATCGATTTTATACTTTTACTTCTCCTTTAAAAGGGCATCAGTGTAGTAGGTACAATATGCTATTTGAAAAACTAGCAGTATTCCAGTGAAATTCATCTCCCTAGAATATCATTCTCATTACCCACCACAAACTGTCTTCAGCCTCTATTAACAAAATGTTATTTCTTGGTTTGTTTAAAGGGGAAAAACAAATCTGCAATTTCACAGTTTTTAAGTGGAAACAATAATGTGTTGGATTTTAATCCCTTCCCCTGTCATGGCTCATTCTGTGCATAGGCTTGTGTTAATATTCTGATTGGTAATCTGCAGCTTGCTTGTACTTTTGTGATCTTATATACTAACCTAAGGTTATAAATATGCACAAATGGCGGACGCATTTGCAAGAGTTCTGGGTCATTCAACCACAGGGATTTGCTAGTTAAATAAAAGCTTGGTCAAATAGGGGTTCCCTGATTGGTGACATTTTACATTGTTAACCTTATAGACACATAGAACACAGCATTTGAATATTCTTGGCTAAATACAAACCAAGGGCATATCCACCCCCCAACTTAATTCTTTTAAAGAATGTAAAACACACCCCAAGACCACAATACTCACACGCCATTTAAGTGTAGCTAACAGAAGTTATTTGCTGCCATTCAAGGCCAAGACAGATGATGAGACACAAACACCGGAACTCCCGGAAGCACTCGGGGGGCACCATTTAAGTAGCCCCCTTGCCCACCTTCACTAGCAAACTGATGTGGGGATCACTGGTAATTTACCAATGTAGTGCTTACCCTGCAAAGCTGTAGCGGTAAGGGAATCCCCTTTCATAAAATTATGAAAACTACCCTTTTCCAAGCTGCACAAAAACTGCCCACGCTGTGAGGGGCACTTATAATAGAAGACATTTCTTTTACAAATGTCTTCTTCCTTACTTTCCCCATTAACCACCAGGGTCTCTTTCCCAGTTATTCAACTGTTCCTTTCACTGTTATCCGCTTTCTATCAGAATATCTATCAATGGGGTTATCTATCTATGTTCTGCTCTGTGCTACTGTTCTACTCTGTGCTACTGTTCTATCCTGTGCTACTGTTCTATTCTGTGCTACTGTTCTATCCTGTGCTACTGTTCTATTCTGTGCTACTGTTCTATCCTGTGCTACTGTTCTACTCTGTGCTACTGTTCTACTCTGTGCTACTGTTCTACTCTGTGCTACTGTTCTATTCTCTGTGCTACTGTTCTATCCTGTCTACTGTTCTATTCTGTGCTACTGTTCTACTCTGTGCTACTGTTCTATCCTGTGCTACTTGTCTACTCTGTGCTACTGTTCTACTCTGTGCTACTGTTCTACTCTGTGCTACTGTTCTAGCTTGTGCTACTGTTCTACTACTTTGTGCTAACTGTTCTATCCTGTGCTACTGTTCTATTCTGTGCTACTGTTCTACCCTTTGCTACTTTCTACTCTGTGCTACTGTTCTATCCTGTGCTACTGTTCTACTCTGTGCTACTGTTCTACTCTGTGCTACTGTTCTACTCTACAACTGTTTTACTCTGTGCTACTGTTCTACTCTGTGCTACTGTTCTACTCTGTGCTACTGTTCTACTCTGTGCTACTGTTCTACTCTACTACTGTTGTACTCTGGCCATACAATAGACTATCTGGGTCATTGTTCACCATCACCAATAGAGCACGTGGCCATCCCTTAAGACTTAAAGAAAAAAGGTTTAGGCTTCAAGTTCGGAAAGGGTTTTTCACTGTGAGAATGGTAAAGCTATGGAACTGTCTTCCAGTGGACGTTGTTGTGGCAGTTTCACTGGTCAATTTAATAAAAAAGCTGGATGAGTTTCTGCAAACAAGGAATGTTGCAAGTTACTCGTATTGATACATAAAGTAGTTGATCCAGGGAAATTTCCGATTGCCACTTGTCGAGAAATAATTTTTTTCCCCTTCATAAATTTGGTGGGTTTTTTTGCCTTCCTCAGGATCAACAGTTAGACAGGAAATGTGAATATTGCTAGATGGGTTAGACTGGATGGACTTATGTCTTTATTCAACCTCAAATACTATACTATACTAAATACTATACTCTGTACTACTGTTCTACTCTGTACTACTGTTTTACTCTGTACTACTGTTTTACTCTGTACTACTGTTCTACTCTGTACTACTGTTTTACTAGTTGACTTTTGTTTTTACTCTGTACTATACTGTTTTACTAGTCTACTGTTTTACTCTGTACTACTGTTTTTACTCTGTACTACTGTTTTACTATGTCACTGTTTTCCTGTACACTGTTTTACTCTGTACTACTGTTTTACTCTGTACTACTGTTTACTCTGTACTACTGTTTTACTCTGTACTACTGTTCTACTCTGTACTACTGTTTTACTATGTACTACTGTTTTACTCTGTACTACTGTTCTACTCTGTACTACTGTTTTACTCTGTACTACTGTTTTACTCTGTACTACTGTTTTACTATGTACTACTGTTTTACTCTGTACTACTGTTTTACTCTGTACTACTGTTTTACTCTGTACTACTGTTTTACTCTGTACTACTGTTTTACTCTGTACTACTGTTTTTACTCTGTACTTCTGTTTTACTCTGTACTACTGTTCTACTCTGTACTACTGTTTACTCTGTACTACTGTTTTACTCTGTACTTCTGTTTTACTCTGTACTACTGTTCTACTCTGTACTCTCGTTTTAACTCTGTACTCTCTTCTACTACTCTGTACTACTGTTCTACTCTGTACTACTGTTCTACTCTGTACTACTGTTCTACTCTGTGCTACTGTTCTACTCTGTGCTACTGTTCTACTCTGTACTATGTTTCTACTCTGTATACTGTACTCGTACTCTGTTACTCTGTTCACTGTCTACTGTGCTACTGTTCTACTCTGTACTACTGTTCTACTCTGTACTACTGTTCTACTCTGTACTACTGTTCTACTCTGTAGGGAGTTTAACAAGAAACAACTTTATTTTACCTTTTGATATCTGCCAATAGTGCATGGGAATTAAAGTACATTGCTGGAAAAATCCCAAAGCACTTGGTAATATAGATAGCAGAGTTAGGGGTGACTGGCTCTGGTGTTAAAGACAAATAAAGGGGCCATCACCACAATGCAGAGTAGTCATCCCACAGTCAGCATAGATACAATGATTTATTGTGGTGGCACTAATTCTGTTATGTAGTCATTTATCAGTTAAATATCATTAAACTAAGACTACACCTGTTGTAGTGATACATATAAATGTAAATGCAGATAGCCTAGGTTTATTTCTGTATTGAGGGCTAGGCCACACTGTCGCAATTTTCTTGCGTTCGCGCGTGCGATTACGCATGCATTTTTTTTTGATCATTTGAATAACGGCAACGCACTGGAAATTTGCGTTCCGCATTTCAAATCGCAATCACATGCGTTTTTCTATATGTAACGAGAAAACACATGCGCAAACGCAACAAAATCGCACACGGAATTGCATGCGGTTTCATGTGCGATTGCGTTTATGTTGCAGTGTTGCCGTGCCCTCATTACTGTTTTCTTATTTAAACATATGACTTTTACCCACTATATGGAGCTCCTATTCCAGAAAATTCTTTCCATTTGCTTTACTTGATTGAAAACAGAGGTTAAAGGGGTGATTTCAAGGCTGAAACGTTTCTTACTAATTAATTGAAAAGTGAATCAAAAGAAATTACAATTCAAACCATTTTTCAATTTTTCAAATGTAATTTAAAACTGTTGATTTTTAAACTTCCAAATTTTCAAAGAAAAGCTCCGAACCAAAACCGGGTTTGTTTTGAAATTGGGATTCATCCCTAAATGACACTGTGGTTCCTTTCTCTAATAGTGCCCAGGGTAAGGCCCCCAACTGCTGGGTCCTCCCTCTTAGTTTGCACTAAATTGGACATGCCATATGTTTAAAATTCTGATTGCCTTGCCAGAGTCCTGTGCTTGGTCTATGGAGAGATGTGCTCTTTAAGGAGTGTGTCATTCCACTGGAAATCTGGGAAGAGTCCCAGACTCTGCAAGGGGGCAGGGATAAATCAACACTTCAATCCAGGCTTTAAAGCTCTGGTATGACGAGTTTAGTGCAAATCCAGATATGTGGACCTAGCATTTGTGGACCTAGCATTTTTGGGTATGAGATTTGCTGTGAATACTCTATATACTCAAATATAAGCCAACCCGAGTATAAGCCGAGGGTTGAAATTATGACCACTACTAACTTCTGATTCTGTATTGTTCTGAGGCTTTAGTTGCCCTTTAATTGGACAGCAGAATTCTCATACAGTAATCCCATTCAGTAATATCCAAATCCAGTATGGCTATTACTGTATGGGACTACTGTTTATTTAACGGGCAACTAAAGCCTCAAAACAATACAGAATCAGAAAGCAATCTTTTTAACAACAGAGACCATCCTCTTGATTCTGTATTGTTTTGAGGCATTAGTTATTTTGGAAACTACAACTCCCAGCATGCTTTAGCTGCTTTTGGGTTGACAGTGTTTATGTAATCTGCACATTAGAAAAGAAGAATTACATTTAAAATACTAAGGACAAGTTATGGAATAAAAAAGCGAGTTCCATTTGCAAATTCGAAAATCCAAACGGACCCATAAAAGTCAATTGGAGATAAAAATCTGAAAGTTCTGATTAAATTAAAGGTATAAATTGCAATAGTAAGCGTAGTGTAAATGGCTCGGGGACCTGGGAAATGGTCTGGTGAACACGTATATCTTTCTTCGAGTTCAAGCTATTTTTGAGGTTCCACATTAAATATTTGAGGGTTCACAAATTCATATTCGAGGGGTTTTCACTGCCTTTCACTAATCCCGATCTCCTAGCCAGTTTAACATTTATCTGAAGCCAAAGCTCTAAGCACTTGCAACATTATATCTTTTACTTTTGCAAGGTCAGCACCTAAGATAAAAAACATGCAGGGAGATTCGGCGCTACTTACATTTGCGTGATCCACAATACAATACCAGACTTAAACGAGACGGTATTGCATCACGGGATTGTGTAAAGGTAAGATGTTCCAGGAGTGATGGAATAAAGTCCACCTACAGAACAGAACCTACAGAGTGTTTAGAGGTAGCGCAAAACATAACAACAGGGGTTTTGGTAGGGGTGCACAGCGCTATTTCTAAAAACATTTGGAAATAACCACACGTTAAAGGGGAACTGAGATCCAAATAATTACTTTAGGTAAATTGAGAGGAATTGCTCTCCTGAGAATTTTTGTAATTTATTTCCATTGTTTATTTTGCATAGTTTTGAAGATATTTACATTTTTGTGTGTGATATGGCAGCAGCATCACCTGGTCCCCTGCACTTCCTGCTCTGAAACCATGTCAGTGGATGACAGTCAATCTGCCCTTTGTCTCCTCCTCCCCTTCCCCTTACAGCCCCCTCCCCTTGCAATCCCCCCTGGTCCCTCCCACTTATGGACCCCATGGCCCCTCCATTTGCAGGCCCCCCATGGCCCCTTCCCTTACAGCCCCATGTGTCCCTGCCAACTCACTGGTGCCTTAGCCCCACACAATTGCTGGTGCCTTAGCCCCGCCCATCCATAGGTACTGTGGCCCTGCCCACTCACGGGTGCTGTGGGCCACTCAGACCCCCTCTACAGAAAACTGTGTGAAATCAGCCTGAAAGGGCTGTTTTCATATAGTGAGAAAGTAGGGCTGTAGATTCCCTTACCTTCACTGTGGAGATCTTCACACAGCAGGGAGGGGGAGGGACATCCTATCTCCTTCACACACTGAAGTCTGAGGCTATGCTGGCCGGCGGCAAGGTGGAGGAGGTGTCACATGTCAGCCTCCCAACCATTAACTACCTGGTCAGTAATTTCTTTATTATTCTTTCTTCTGGGCTGTGGAACGCGTAGTGTAGCTGTCGCTGGGTTAATATTAAGAAAACGTTTTGTTTGCTTTTTCTTTGTTTGTAATTATTGTAAATAATACTGTGAAGTCTTGAAAATTACAAATGCAAGTGTTTAGGGTTTACAATGTACTATATATACAGTTCCACGCTAGGCTTAATGAGGCCCATCCTTCCATTAGGTTTGACTTGAATAGCAGTAATGACAATATACACTTTTTGGATGTCTTAGTAACTAAGAAAGATACAATAAATACAGACTTGTATGTGAAAGCTACTGATCGCAATCAAATTTTACACTATACTAGTCAACACCCACCGCATATTAAAAAGTCCATTCCATTTAGTCAACTATGTAGAGTTGACAGATTGGTGAGCAATAGGAAGCGTAGGGATCAACAAATCACCCATATGTGTGATAAATTTAAAGAACGAGGGTACCCTAAGTTTATTTTGGAAGGAGCAAAAAGCAAGCTTGAACAGTGAGGTAGTCCAGAAAAGAGAAGTATGGTTAAGAACGAGCAAGGTGGTAGATTAGCTTTAGTTACGGTTTATAATCAACAAAGTGCACAAATTAAACAGATTATTATGCGCCATTGGAATATACTTAAGGCCTCATATCCCAATATTTCTGAATTGAATAATCTTCCGCTATTATCATATAGACGGGGTAAAACGTTAGGCTCTATGCTTAACACTACTACAGTGAAGGAGAGAATGACGAAAGAAACCAATGGGAAAATGTGGTTAAAGGGTAGTAAGAAGGGGATGATGCCTTGTTATAATTGTGTACAATGTCGGTCTGTTGTCAGTGGTTCCACTTTCACGCATCCAAAAACTGGGGTGCAATTTACGTTAAGAGGTTCTTTCACTTGTTATTCGAGATATGCAATTTATGTCTTGTGGTGTCCGTGTCATCTCCTATATATAGGAGAAACCACAGAAAAAGTTAAAGCCAGGATTTCTCAGTACAAATCCTCAATCAACCATAAACAAGTCTCTCTTCCAGTTCCCCGCCACTTTGTAGACTTGGGTCATTCGGCTGAAGACCTGAAATTCATGGTGTTGGAAGTCATACCTGTCATGGGACAAGGTGACAGGGAACTGAGACTTAAAAAGAAAGAGGTGTGGTGGGTTAATAAATTACAGACATTGGCCCCTGGGGGCCTAAATAGGGATTATGATCTATTTTTGTTTTTGTGAAAATCTGTCTCCATTTCTGTGAAGTATTAGATGTATTGTGAGATATTTTGAACCATGAAAGCCACCGTTGTTCTGATTCTACCTCTGATGCAATCATGTGATATAATATGTGTCTCTCTCTGGTGTGATGTCATTTCCTGTGGGATGGGATATAAAATGATGTTGTATTACTGTTTAATTAGTACTGCCCATATCTTGAGAAAGAGAGCTGTGTCTCTCGAAACGTCGCTGGTGTGTGGGCAGACGTTGCATTTTTGATGATATAAAGCCTTATCAACTGCAATATTGTTTGGTGTGCGACTCCTACTTCATCGCTATCTATACAAGGGGTATAAGCTGGAATACCCCCGAGATCCGCACCCAGGGCTGTGTAGATGTTTGTGGTGCTGCTGCATTTCTTGTATCGAGTTTATATATATATATATATATATATATATATATATATATTAGGCCGTGTCCATCGCACTCCGATCACATTCAAAAGACCTGGTTGCTACTGTAGCATGGAATATGTATAAAGATATTTCCAGAGCACTCCAAGGATTTTAACAATTTATTCAGTAAGTAGGTTCTAAACACCTACGCGTTTCAGCCAATTAACAGGCTGTCATCACCTGACGGAATCAGGTAGATGGAATCAGGGCCCCATCTACCATGAGGCAGAGTGAGACATTTGTCTCAGGCGGCATCCCTGCACTGAAAAAGAAAGGCGGTAGATAGGCAGTGGTAGAGAAAAAATTTTTTTTTCCTTGACCGGCGCAAGATGCATGTGCGCGGCCTTGAGTGTGAGAGCTCCCCACATAACTCCAATATACACGGTACCTTGAAGTTGCTTCGACTCTGGTTCTGCTTCTTAAGAGAGTAAGGAGTTAGAGTCAGGACACACACTCTACTGCTCAGTGCTAAGCATAAAATATGGTCCCTTGTCAAGGAAGTCAGTAGAAGTTGGAACCAATCAAAATGCTCTCATAATGCACAGCATTATCACACCCTTAACACCTGGCTGTGATATGCTAATTGGGATTTTCCAGGGTACATAATTGCCACAGATTCTTGTACAAGTCATTCTGAATTGAGAAAGCCAGTCGGATGACTAGCGAAACGTCTTCAAGAACTACATTTCAAGTCCAGTTGATCTAATTGAATACAACAGATAATGCACAGCATTATTAATTCCTTGCTGCCTGTTGGTCTTCTGAGGCTCCTCTCTTGTGTCAGCAGGGGATTTACAGTCCAGCAGCAGCAGCCAATAGAGAGAGGAAGGGAGGGGCTAGTTTGGTACAGTGGCAGTGACACACACACTCTACTGCTCAGTGCTAAGCATAAAATATGGTCCCTTGTCAAGGAAGTCAGTAGAAGTTGGAACCAATCAAAATGCTCTCATAATGCACAGCATTATTAATTCCTTGCTGCCTGTTGGTCTTCTGAGGCTCCTCTCTTGTGTCAGCAGGGGATTTACAGTCCAGCAGCAGCAGCCAATAGAGAGATGAAGGGAGGGGCTAGTTTTGTTCAGTGGCAGTGCAGATATTACAGAGAGAGCAAGCTGAGCAGCTGCAGCAAAGTGGTGAATCTTCTCAGCATATGTTGCCTTTCCCTTTGTCTACTACTGTGAGTTTTTTGTGTGACAAAAAATAGTGCCTTTCCTGTGAGTTTTTGAGAGTCTTTGGGGTGGGGTGCTGGGCATTGCTAGGTGCACAGGCTATAAAATAAGTTACCTTATATACTCAAGCATAAGTCGAGATTTTCATGCTTTAAAATTAGCCTGAAAACTGAACCTCGACTTATACTCGGGTCAAGTCTTAATTTATATCCAAATGCTGCAATTGCAGATAGTAACCAGTAGGTGTTAAAAAAATCCTTCACCTGCATAGAAAGTTACAGGAGCGGATCTGCCTTTACACTCCTTCCTGCTTCCTGTAGTATGGCTGCTGGACTCACTCAGCACTGTCACTGCTCATCTGGATGCTGTAAATCTGATGGGTCTTTTCAGTTTGAGGCAAAATGGCTGCTAGTTCAATGCAAGTGACAGCTTGAAACGACAACTCTCAGGGGACATTTTTAACTATTGGGGTCAGAGTTCCCTTTACTATATGGGGGTCAGAGTTCCCTTTACTATATGGGGGTCAGAGTTCCTTTACTATATGGGGGACAGAGGGCCCTTTACTATATGGGGGTCAGAGGGCTCTTTACTCTATGGGGTTCAGAGGGCATTTTACTATATGGGGTCAGAGGGCCCTTTACTCTATGGGGGTCAGAGGGCCCTTTACTATATGGGGTCAGAAGGCCTTTTACTAAATGGGGGTCAGATGGCCCTTTACTATATGGGGGTCAGAGGGCCCTTTACTATATGGGGGTCAGAAGGCCTTTTACTAAATGGGGGTCAGAGTGCCCTTTACTATATGGGGGTCAGAGGGCCCTTTACTATATGGGGGTCAGATGGCCCTTTACTATATGGGGGTCAGAGGGCCCTTTACTATATGGGGGTCAGAGGGCTCTTTACTATATGGGGGTCAAAGTTCCTTTACTATATGGGGGTCAGAGGGCCCTTTACTATATGGGGGTCAGAGGCCCCTTTACTATATGGGGGTCAGAGGGCCCTTTACTATATGTGGGTCAGAGGGCACTTTACTATATGGGGGTCAGAGGGGCCTTTACTATATGGGGGTCAGAGGGCCCTTTACTGTCAATCAAATCCCTGTGACCTGATCCCCCCTCCCTGCTCTGTAATAAAGATAGAGATAACAGCATTAGCAGGGGAGAGAGATAGCTTTGATGGTAGATATAAGGCTGCACTTGACCCCCCTTCTTAATAGCTTTCAATGCTTGATGATGGGTCACAAAGTGAGAGATCGTAAACTGTACTGATCTCCTTCTTCCGTGTCTCCAGGACAGCTTGCTTTCTATTGGCCACTGTGCGTGGGTGTGTTTTTCAGGATGTTGAACTTTTAACTCCTACTGCATATGATAAGCTTGTCGGTTAGCCAGAGTTGAGACATGGAGGAGGTAACAGAGGGGAGGGGGAAGGGGGGAGTGCTGCACACAGATCTGACACTATGGTTAAACAAAGTCACTGACATAGATAGGATTAAGGCAGCACAGAGTACATGAATTTAACTTTGCAAAGTGGCAATGTGTTTTTTTCACTATAGATGCCCTTTAAAGGGAAACTGTGGTCAAAAATGACTTTAGGTAAATTGATAGGAATTGCTCTCCTGAGAATTTTTGCAATTTATTGTCATTGTTTATTTTGCATAGTTTTGAAGATATTTACATTTATATGTGTGATATGGCAGCAGCATCACCAGGTCCCCTGCACATCCTGCTTCCTGCTCTGAAACCATGTCAGTCAATCTGCCCTGTGTCTCCTCCTCCCCTTTGCAGCCCCCCTGGTCCCTCCCACTCATGGACCCCATGGTCTCCCCAGTTGCAGGCCCCCTTGGCCCATTCTCTTACAGCCCCATGTGGCCCTGCCCACTCGCGGGTGTCTAAGCCCTGCCCACCCGAGGGCACCTAAGCCCTGCCCACCCGTGGGCACCTAAGCCCCACCCACTTGGGGTTGCATAAGTCTTGCCCACTTTCAGGGTGCACAAGCCCCGCCCATTCACGGGTGCATAAGCCCAGCCCACTCATGATTGCCGTGGGCCTCTCAGACCCCCCTACAGAAAACTGTGGAAACAGCCTTTTCTGACACAAAAGGTTGTTTTCACATAGTGGGAAAGAAGGGCTGTAGATTCCCTTACCTACTCTGTCAGGACTTCACACAGCAGAGAGGAGGAGGGATTTCCTGTCTCCCTCACACACTGAGGTAGTCTGAGGCTGTGCTCGCAGGCGGCACTGTGCAGGAGAAGCCTTAGGAATCTGACATGTCAGCCTCCCACCCATTAACTTTCTGGTCAGTCATTTCTTTATATCTTGGGCTGTGGAGCACGTAGAGAGGTGGTTGATGGCTTGTTTTAAAGGTAGGAAACTCAACTTGTTTGGAGACCACAGTTCCCCTTTAAAGTGACCACATTAATGTGCGCCTTACTTTTGGAAAACAGACAGAAGGTTAGAGCTGAGAGCTGAGCTGTAATCAATGAAGAAAAGCAGTGAAATAAAGGATTATAACATCTCCTAAATTTCTGGTCAGAAGGTGCACACGGTATGTGAGTGTTATTTGTACATTTTATGTAATTGTAATTTGTGTATTTGTGTAACTGATCCATACTGTATAATGTTTATGTAATGTG
Source organism: Hymenochirus boettgeri (assembly GCA_019447015.1). NCBI lineage: Eukaryota > Metazoa > Chordata > Amphibia > Anura > Pipidae > Hymenochirus > Hymenochirus boettgeri. Next base: position 283,105,083 of record CM033476.1, on the reverse strand, counting down.
ATATGCTTTACAGAGATGTTTAGCTAAAGCGTAATTGTTAAAATAGGAATAAGAATGTAATATGGTTTCAAAGGTAATTTTCATAGAATTAATAATCATTTGTTTTAGCTTTCACGGTGTTCACGGTGTTTACAGTGTTTCAAGGTGTTATCAGTGTTTTAAAGTAAAGACAAGAAGTTAATAAACACCTAAATACATCAGTCGATTTAAGTGTTTTATCTGTACCAGAAAGAAAAACTTTGGGAGCAGTTACACGTAGAGAGGTGGCTGATGGCTCGTTTTAAAGGTAGGAAACTCCAATATTTTTGGAGACCACAATTCCCCTTTACTTTGGGTTTTATGTATGTATAATTTTATTTATAAAGCACCACTTGGGTACTCAGCGCTGTACAGTATTACGCCGTTCAGCATGCCTTGACCCATTAGGATTGAAATTCTTGCCCCGAAGAGCTTACAAACTATGTGGAATTCACTCATAGTTTATTCTCCCTGACAATGTTGTGAGTACTAAGAGTTTTGCTTCAGCAGATTGTAAAGAACTTTAAAAGATGACAGACAGACTGTCAGCAGGTAGCAGTTACTCAGTGTTCATGTGCTGTTCAGTACTGTGCTGAGTGCCGCTACCACTCCCCCCTGCTTCTCCACTATCTATTCCTACTGTTAGCGGAGCAGCGTGTGGGCGCACCACGAAGGCCACAAATAGATGACGGAAAGCAGGAAGCAGACTGTAATATTTAGTCTCCTGCTGGCAAGCGATTATTGCAGGCTCCCAAGGTACACAGGCCAGGTCACAATTGCGATCGGTGTGGTTCCTCCACCAGTGCATTTGTCTCTCACCTCTTAGGCTTGGTATTTACGGCCGACCATGGCACTATTGGTCGGTCGGCCAGAAATATCTGTTGGTGTGGCGTGACCAAGCTCGGTTGCCCATTTGTCTGAATTGGACGAACGGTCAATCGAGTCCGTTGGTAAATCATGGTCGATCGTTCCCTATGGGACCGCACGAACGGTAACGTGCACTGTCGGTCGCGGCATCTATTGCTGTGACCGACAGTCATTTGTCCCGGCAGAATGCTCACTTGCAGCGAATGCTCGGTCCGGACAAATAATAGACTGGTGTGTACCCAGCCTTAGTGTAGAAATCATTTATAGAACATTTTAGAGCCCTGGCAATCTATGATGTCACTGCAGGTTTCTATTTTTGCCTCTTCCTGCTGATCCTGGACCCAAAACTCCTTCTGCACATGCTAACTAGCTACCTTGTGTTTGTTTCCCACTCCCCTTATGCTAAGCTGCATGTAACCTCAGAGTCCCCACCTACCGGTGTCTCCCAGCCAATCATCAGAGATAGCAGTGAATATTATTAGCTGATTTACTGCTCAAACAGTGGGGGAGGGTGTTAACCCTTTTCATATGTATTTATGAAGCAAACTGTTAACCCTTTATATTTGTGAGCATTTCTGCAAGAGACTTAATGTATTTATTTCTGCATTAATTTGAGTGTAACCATACAGCATGTATTTAATGCAATGGCACTTAGCATTGCAGGTCAATTTTATGAGGGTTTGGGTCTTGAGTCACTGGAAGTGGAAGAAAATGTGATATATTCCAACAGACTACTTCTTAAGAAGAAGAAGGGACCGCCCCAGGCTAATGAACCACACAAGGTATGTAGAATCGTGTCTATCCTCTCGGCCTCGTCGCACAGGCTGCACTTAGTCTCCGCCCCAGTATCAGCTCTCACGGGGAAAACCCCTTAACAGGGCAGGGAAAAAAGGAAGTGCTGGAACACAGCACGAGTCGTGTAAATCCCCCTGAATTCCAATGATAAAGCAAAACGAAGAAGATGTTCCGCACATTCCGATCCTGATAAAAAAATATGTTCTTTAATATGGCATAGTAAAAGAGAGCATATCAGGCTACAAAAGCCTGACGCGTTTTGCGTTTAGACATTATTAAACATTATTAAATGATACACAGTAAGAAATCACATCAATTGGGTCAAAATCCAAATCTGTACAAAATGATGATTTCATGCTGATGAGTGGTTAAAGTACAAAGCAGAGGGGGGTGACAATATCAAGGCACTGCTAAAAAGAGAAGCATTATGGCTTGACAAACTTAATACTCATTTGGGGTTATTCAATAAAAGTTCTTATTGTTTAAAATGGTGCTAAATTTGCCCCAACCAATCAGATCTTATTTAACATTTGAAAGCTAATATCTGATGGTTGGGGCAAATTTAGCACCATTTTAAACGATAAGAACTTTATTGAATCTCCCTGTTAATCCGTGGGGTCTAAACGAAGAGTCAGGCCTTAATAGCTTTCTGTGAGACAGATAGGACCCTCACATGATTAGGTAACTAGTGGTTGCTACATACATATCAATATATAACATTATGAGATGTGAATATGACTGTAACTATTATGTATAGGATTGTTACCTTTTTTGATTAGTAGCAACCACACAAATACAAAATATATAGGAAAGTAGCAAGTAAGACTGCCATCTTGTGTTGTAAAAAGAGAAAGACACAGGACTGTATATTTTTTTATAAGACTAAGGGCACGGCACACTGCAACGCAAATACAAACACAAACGCAATCGCATGCGATTTCCTGTGCTATTTTTTTGCGTTTGCGCTTGCGATTTCTTCAATAAGTATAGGAAAACGCCATGCGATTGCGATTAAAAACGTTCGCAAACGCAAAACGCAAAAAAACCGCAGCAGTGTGGCCAAGCCCTACCGGTATTCAATAAAAGTCTATTCGTTAAAAAAGGTGGTGCTAATTTTGCCCCAACCAATCAGATGGTAGCTTTCAAATGTTAAATAGATCTGATTGGTTGAGGCAAATTAGCACCATTTTAAACGATAAGAACTTTTATTGAATAACCCCGTTTATTTTTATTCTTTTGTTGTAAATTTAATGGTTTTATTGTTGGTTCCACTAGATTTTCAAGGCAGAATCTTCAAAGAAAATTTCATCTGCTTGCACCTTTATCACTTTATGGGATACACAGGACTGGATTCTGAGACTTTTTGGTTTCTTTCTTTGGAGCAATTTGACCACTCCCATACCAATTGGAAAGGAATGACCTATCACAGTGTGGTCCATAAAAGGGTGAATGTTGGGTATTTGGGTTACACCTGATGAAGGGGACATTGTGATCCCTGAAACGTTGTGTTTTGATGTGGTTAAATAAAAGACATTGAACTTCACCTAAGAGTGCCCCTTGCATATAATTGCTTGTGCTATAGCTGTGGGTCCAGGGTAGAGGACCTGGCAGGGAGCACCTTGGATGTTACCGGCTAATAGCCACAAAGAGAGTGCCAGGTGCGAAATCTACATTTGAAAGACCTGTCACTCCAGGAGCAGAGATTGTAATATGTGACCGATTAATGACCTCTTACTAGGATCTTTAGCTGTCTCACAGCACACTTTCTGCAACAATTAAAGAATCAGCAGAGAAAAGAAGGCAGGGGAGGGAGATGTGTAAGCAGAGCAGTATCCATGGTGAGGCTTTGCAGATCTTACAAGTGTCGCAGACACTACAAGGAGGCAGTGAATAAGGGAGGTGGGGGCATTAGGAACACTCACTTAACATTAATAAATAATGACAAAGCAAGCACAGATAAATATGTGAGTACCACCATTTTACTCTCAATTGTTAGTTTCAGAAAATGTAACGTTGTTTGAGTGAGTATAGTGACCCTTTCATTCATTGTCCTCCCCATGCAGCTCTACACTATGTTGTTTCTTAAATGTAATGATTAAAGGGTGATTTTTATATTCCACTTTCATATATCAGGGCTGGTTCACACAGCTTGTAGTTTTTTGAAAGGTTTTATTTACAAAAAAATATATCAAGTAGAAGGATAAAGCAAAAAAACATAAAAACATAGTTTCCCTTTTTAAGCAAAAAGGGGGGGACTGTTCTGGTTAATAGTGCAACTATTCAGCACTTTTTATCTGGTTTCGCTATGTCAGGATCAGGATAAAAAATATAGCATACTTGTAATGGTGGTTAGTGTGCTTTAAAAAGCCAAATTCGCTGCAAAAATCTGGCTTAAAACCTGAAGTTATGGTAAGCGTTTCACCTGTCCACCATTTTGGATTTGTTGATATTTTACTTTTTAGATCTCACTTGTCATCAGGGCATTTCTGTAGCAGTTTTCACTTATATTGGGAGGGTGGTCAGTGTATTCTAATATCTGGGGGTCCATTATTGTTAGAATGATTATTTTTGTGGGTGATGGCCTATATATATATGTGTGTTCCACCTATGGAACGCATAATGTTGCGGCCACCATCTTGGATTCTTTGAAAGTTATATAGTTGATTCTGACTTATGGGTAATGTAGTTTCTAGCGATTTTCTTGTTTTTTACAGTAGGTGGTGCATATTTTTACTATGTATATTGGAGATTATTTCGACAGGAGGGTGTTTTTAAAAATAGGTATGGAGGCTAGAAGTCTTGTGGAGGCTTTGGATCAATAGATGAATAAATAAATAATAAAATGGGCTGTGAGGGTCTATATTGGGACCTTATAGGGGGTATAAATGTGTAACAACTTTTAAAGGCATAAAAACATAGAGAACTTCCTATTGGCACTACATAAACGGGCATAACATATCTTTCCTAATGGGAATTAGAATTGTTCGAAACTGTTGAGTTTGTTTCCGTGAAAATTCAAAGATTTGAAAACGAACCCATAGAAGTTTATGAGAGAATTTTTTGAAGGTTTCTGTCCATTTTGAGGGACAAATAGTAATAGTAGGTTATTGTTAATACACAGAGACCTGGGAATGGTCTGGGAAACCCGTAATAGAACCAAAACTTATTTTAAAACCATCTTTCCTCACAATCAGGTTGTTTTCAAGCTTCCGCATTCTATTTTCGATAATGACATTTTTTGATTTTCAAATCATCTACTTTCGCTAAATTCAAAATTCAGACAATACAGGTTCCGTGAAACCCGGGAGTCCGAAAGTTTTTGTTGGGACTTCAAAACCCTCAGATTTGATTTGAAACTGGGTTCTATATGAACTCACATTACATCTCTAATGGCAATATAGATATAGGTGGATTTATAAAATGAACACTTTGATGCCCTACAGTTTAAATAAAGAGATAGATCTCTGGAGCTTCCTTTGATAACCTATAACGACACAGTTGAATATATAGTGGTTCTTATGACCGTGTTTCTTGATGTTTCATTTACAGTATTTTATAGTATTACTGCGATTTATTATATCATTCCTTTTTTATCATATGTATATATATATATAAATTCTATATGCCATTTTAGGAAAGATATGTTTATGCCCGTTTATGTAGTGCCAATAGGAAGTTCTCTTATATTTTATGCCTTTAAAAAGTTGTTACCCTCACAGCCCATTTATTTATTTATTTATTCATCCATTGATCTAAAGCCTCCACAACACTCTAGCCTCCATACCTATTAAACTTACCATAAACTATTAAAAACACCTCTTGTCGAAATAATCTCCAATAAACATACTAAAAAGATGCATACTAAAAAGATACATTACCCTTAAGCTAGAATCAACCATATAACTTTCAAGAATCCAAGATGGCGGTCGCAAACATTATGCGTTCCACAGGGTGAACTCATAAATATATAAGGCCAATATATATAAGGCATCACCCCAAAAATAATCATTCTAACCAATAATGGTATTAGAATACACTGACCCACCTCTGATTTAAGTGAAAACTGCTACAGAAAAAAATATAGACAAGCGAGATCTGCATGAAGTAAAATATCAACAAATCCAAGATGGCGGAGGGACATCTATGCGTACACGGTGGAACGCATACCATAACTTCAGATTTAAGCCCGATTTTTGCTGTGAATTTGGCTATTTAAAGCACACTAGCACCATGACATATTTTTGATCCTGATGAAGCTATATGGGATAGCGAAACGTGTTAGATCTTTGATAAAAAGCGCTGACACTTGCACTATTACCCAGAATAGCCTCCCCTTTTAAAACTATGCTTTTTATGTTTTTTATGCTTTTATCCTTCTACTTGATAATTTTTTGTGAAATAAAGCCTTTCAAAAAACTACAAGTTGTGTGACCCAGCCCTGATATATGAGAGTGAAATAAAAAAAAAAAAAGGGAACACAGGCCGTGTGAACCAGCCACTCGGGAGGACTGGGACCTTTTGGCCTGGGGGAAAATACAATTAAGTGGCCCTTTCACGGTAGATTGCAACATTTTTAACCACTCCCACTAAGGTCACACACTTTGTTTAACTTATGCCCATTTTTAAGACCACTATTCCCATTTTACATTGTTGCCTGCAACATTTTCAAGTGTAAAATGTAGTTCTAAAATTTTTTCCCTCTCCCTTACAAATACCCAGGGTGAGGACCTGAATCGCTATGTCCTCACCTCTGGGTACACTTTCTAAGTCAAGTTATACTTACCCAAAGTATAACTTCCTGAACTGAACTGAACTGGAGAGCTAACTATTTACCAGCTAATGAACTGGTGGGCTGACAACGCGTTAATGAACTAGAGCGCTGGCAAACACTGAGTAATAAACTGGGGATAACACTGGACAATGAACTAAAGGGGTGACTAACACTGCTAATGGACTTGAGGGCTCACTGGTAAACAATCTGAAGGAGAAGTTTCCTGTCCGTTGCCCATGTTAGAGCTAGAGGACTGTGCTGTGCCTTTCAAGCACGTAACTTGCTAAAAGGTTCTGTGGCAGCCCACATTTTTCATTGGAGACCGCCTACTAGGCCGAACCTCCCCTGCGCCACTTCAAACTACAGAAGGGAAGGAAGAGTGGTTTTCTTTCTGATAAATTTCCCCACAGACAGCAATTCTGCTGTATCAATTTTATAGAATATGTATGCAACATCCTCTTAATAAGGCGATAGAACTGTGCTTAGATCCGGTTTATTGTTGTTACCCCTTCTCTGCAATTCTGGCCCATTTTGTTTGTAAAAGTGCATCATTTAAAAGGGGCATACCCTCCAACATTCCCCTCTAAGGGCACGGTCACACTGCGCTGCAAACGCAATTGCGTGTGCGATTCCTCTGTGTTTGCGCATGTGATTTCTTCTTTTGAGAAACGAAATCGCATGCGATTGCACTTTAAAATGGGGATTGCATGTGACTGGGTATACACAAGCGTAAACACAATCACATGCGGTTGCCGCAATTGCTGTGTTAGGAAAAAAAATCGCACATGGCTGCCGGTCCCGCCCCCTGCTTGCAGTTCCATGCAAGCAGAGGGCCGGGCAGTGCGGCGGGAGGAAAGAGGGAAGGTAAAGATCGGGGGAGTCTCTGGAAAATTAACACAGCGGTTGGGGCTGGGGGAACTAGCCCTACTATATGACAAAAATTGCTAAAAGTGGTGGACATGCCTTTTTAAATGTGTCTGGGTGCATTTTTTAATAATGTCCCTATGACATAGCAAGACATCATGTTTTGTACAGAATTGAATTTTGACCGTAAAAGGAATTGCACTTGGTGTGGTTTCTTATTCTAATAATTTTAAAGTGTTCAAATGTGTCTGTGCATTTTTAGTGATGTTATTATGACATCAGCATGACATCATTTTGCACAGATTAGGATTTGATTCAAAAAAGCATTGCATTAGTGCAACTTCTTATTCTACATCTTTTAATGTGTTTAAATGTGTCTGGGTGCATTTGTTAATAATGTCCTATGACATAAGCAAAACATCATGATTTTGTACAGAATTTAATTTTGCATTGCATTGCACTTGGTGTGATTTTTTATTCTAATTTAATCTTCTTATCTTTATCTTTTAATAGTGTTCAAATATGTCTGGGTATATTTTTTTAGGAATGTGTAACAAATTCGGCCAGATGGCCAGGGTACTCATAGTACGCTTTCAGGAGGAGACCCAAGTCTGTAGGTTTTGACTCTGGAAACTGGATACCAAGGAGAAGGAACTGGAACTGGTAAGGTAAGTCTCTGGAAGTGGAAATGGTAAGGTAAGTCTCTAGAAGTGGAACTGGTAAGGTAAGTTTCTGGAACTGGTACTGGTAAGGTAAGTCTTTGATATTGGAACAGGCAAGGTAAGTCTTTGATATTGGAAAGGAAGTATAGACTGTAGCACGGAGATCACTGGAAACAGGTGAGGTATGTAGAACTGAGCCAGGGGTAGCTAACAATTTGGTTCCAGGAGGACGCCGGCTTTTGAATCCTTGCGCCGTGCATGCCGGCATCATGACGTCTACGACAACGCCCAACCAGATGTGCAGAGCGGCGCGGGACCGGAGTGGCAGGTAAGTTTGTGACAGGATGTCCCTATGACATCCATCATTTTGTACAGATAGGATTTTGGCCCCCCCTAAAAAAATAACATGCATTTGGTGTGGTTTCTATTCTATCATTTAATAGTGTTTTAATTTTTCCAGGTGCATATTTTAGTGATTACATTATGCCATCAGTATGACATAATTTTCAACAGATTTAGATTTTGACCAAAAAAATACATTGCACTTGGTGTGACTTCTCATTCTGCAATTTTTTTTACAGTGTGTAAATGTGTCTGGGTGAATTTTTTTGTTGATGTCACTATGAAGCAAACTGTTAACCCTTTATATTTGTGAGCATTTCTGCAAGAGACTTAATGTATTTATTTCTGCATTAATTTGAGTGTAACCATACAGCATGTATTTAATGCAATGGCACTTAGCATTGCAGGTCAATTTTATGAGGGTTTGGGTCTTGAGTCACTGGAAGTGGAAGAAAATGTGATATATTCCAACAGATTACTTCTTAAGAAGAAGGGACCGCCCCAGGCTAATGAACCACACAAGGTATGTAGAATCGTGTCTATCCTCTCGGCCTCGTCGCACAGGCTGCACTTAGTCTCCGCCCCAGTATCAGCTCTCGCGGGGAAAACCCCTTAACAGGCCAGGGAAAAAAGGAAGTGCTGGAACACAGCGCGAGTCGTGTAAATCCCCCTGAATTCCAATGATAAAGCAAAACGAAGAAGATGTTCCGCACATTCCGATCCTGATAAAAAAATATGTTCTTTAATATGGCATAGTAAAAGAGAGCATATCAGGCTACAAAAGCCTGACGCGTTTTGCGTTTAGACATTATTAAACATTATTAAATGATACACAGTAAGAAATCACATCAAGTGCAATGCTTTTTTGGGTCAAAATCCAAATCTGTACAAAATGATGATTTCATGCTGATGTCATAGTGACATCACAAAAAAATTGCACCCAGACACATTTACACACTGTAAAAAAAATTGCAGAATGAGAAGTCACACCAAGTGCAATGTATTTTTTTGGTCAAAATCTAAATCTGTTGAAAATTATGTCATACTGATGGCATAATGTAATCACTAAAATATGCACCTGGAAAAATTAAAACACTATTAAATGATATAGAATAAGAAACCACACCAAGTGCAATGTTATTTTTTTAGGGGGGGCCAAAATCCTAATCTGTACAAAATGATGATGTCATAGGGACATCCTGTCACAAACTTACCTGCCACTCCGGTCCCGCGCCGCTCTGCACATCTGGTTGGGCGTTGTCGTAGACGTCATGATGCCGGCATGCACGGCGCAAGGATTCAAAAGCCGGCGTCCTCCTGGAACCAAATTGTTAGCTACCCCTGGCTCAGTTCTACATACCTCACCTGTTTCCAGTGATCTCCGTGCTACAGTCTATACTTACCTTTCCAATATCAAAGACTTACCTTGCCTGTTCCAATATCAAAGACTTACCTTACCAGTACCAGTTCCAGAAACTTACCTTACCAGTTCCACTTCTAGAGACTTACCTTACCAGTTCCACTTCCTTCTCCTTGGTATCCAGTTTCCAGAGTCCAAACCTACAGACTTGGGTCTCCTCCTGAAAGCGTACCTATGAGTACCCCGGCCATCTGGCCGAATTTGTTACACATTCCTAAAAAAATATACCCAGACATATTTGAACACTATTAAAAAGATAAAGAATAAGAAGATTAAATTAGAATAAAAAATCACACCAAGTGCAATGCAATGCAAAATTAAATTCTGTACAAAATCATGATGTTTTGCTTATGTCATAGGGACATTATTAACAAATGCACCCAGACACATTTAAACACAATTAAAAGATGTAGAATAAGAAGTTGCACTAAGTGCAATGCTTTTTTGAATCAAAATCCTAATCTGTGCAAAATGATGTCATGCTGATGTCATAATAACATCACTAAAAATGCACAGACACATTTGAACACTTTAAAATTATATAGAATAAGAAACCACACCAAGTGCAATTCCTTTTACGGTCAAAATTCAATTCTGTACAAAACATGATGTCTTGCTTATGTCATAGGGACATTATTAAAAAATGCACCCAGACACATTTAAAAGGCATGTCCACCACTTTTAGCAATTTTTGTCATATAGTAGGGCTAGTTCCCCCAGCCCCAACTGCTGTGTTATATTTTCCAGAGACTCCCCCGATCTTTACTTACCTTCCCTCTTTCCTCCGCCGCACTGCCCGGCCCTCTGCTTGCATGGAACTGCAAGCAGGGGGCGGGACCGGCAGCCATGTGCGATTTTTTTTTCCTAACACAGCAATTGCGGCAACGCATGTGATTGTGTTTACGCTTGTGATACCCAGTCACATGCAATCCCCATTTTAAAGTGCAATCGCATGCGATTTCGTTTCTCAAAAGAAGAAATCACATGCGCAAACACAGAGGAATCGCACACGCAATTGCGTTTGCAGCGCAGTGTGACCGTGCCCTTAGAGGGGAATTTTGGAGGGTATGCCCCTTTTAAATGATGCACTTTTACAAACAAAATGGGCCAGAATTGCAGAGAAGGGGTAACAACAATAAACCGGATCTAAGCACAGTTCTATTCTGCCTTATTAAAGAGGAATGTTGCATACATATTCTATAAAATTGATACAGCAGAATTGCTGTCTGTGGGGAAATTTATCAGAAAGAAAACCACTCTTCCTTCCCTTCTGTAGTTTGAAGTGGCTGCAGGGGAGGTCTGGCCTAGTAGGCTGGTCTCCAATGAAAAATGTGGGCTGCCACAGAACCTTTTAGCAAGTTACGTGCTTGAAAGGCACAGCACAGTCCTCTAGCTCTAACATGGGCAACGGACAGGAAACTACTCCTTCAGATTGTTTACCAGTGAGCCCTCAAGTCCATTAGCAGTGTTAGTCACCCCTTTAGTTCATTATCCAGTGTTATCCCCAGTTTATTACTCAGTGTTTGCCAGCGCTCTAGTTCATTAACAGCGTTGTCAGCCCACCAGTTCATTAGCTGGTAAATAGTTAGCTCTCCAGTTCATAAGGAAGTTATACTTTGGGTAAGTATAACTTGACTTAGAAAGTGTACCCAGAGGTGAGGACATAGCGATTCAGGTCCTCACCCTGGGTATTTGTAAGGGAGAGGGAAAAAATTTTAGAACTACATTTTACACTTGAAAATGTTGCAGGCAACAATGTAAAATGGGAATAGTGGTCTTAAAAATGGGCATAAGTTAAACAAAGTGTGTGACCTTAGTGGGAGTGGTTAAAAATGTTGCAATCTACCGTGAAAGGGCCACTTAATTGTATTTTCCCCCCAGGCCAAAAGGTCCCAGTCCTCCCGAGTGGCTGGTTCACAGGCCTGTGTTCCCTTTTTTTTTTTTATTTCACTCTCATATATCAGGGCTGGTTCACACAACTTGTAGTTTTTTGAAAGGCTTTATTTCACAAAAAATATATCAAGTAGAAGGATAAAAGCATAAAAAACATAAAAAGCATAGTTTTAAAAAGGGGAGGCTATTCTGGGTAATAGTGCAAGTGTTCAGCGCTTTTTATCAAAGATCTACACGTTTCGCTATCCCATATAGCTTCATCAGGATCAAAAATATGTCATGGTGCTAGTGTGCTTTAAATAGCCAAATTCACAGCAAAAATCGGGCTTAAATCTGAAGTTATGGTATGCGTTCCACCTGTGTAACGCATAGATGTCCCTCCGCCATCTTGGATTTGTTGATATTTTACTTCATGCCAGATCTCGCTTGTCTATATGTTTTCTGTAGCAGTTTTCACTTAAATCAGGAGGTGGGTCAGTGTATTCTAATACCATTATTGGTTAGAATGATTATTTTTGGGGTGATGGCCTTATATATATATGGCCTTATATATTTATGAATTCCACCTGTGGAACGCATAATGTTGCGACCGCCATCTTGGATTCTTTGAAAGTTATATGGTTGATTCTAGCTTAAGGGTAATGTATCTTTTTAGTATGCATCTTTTTAGTATGTTTATTGGAGATTATTTCGACAAGAGGGTGTTTTTAATAGTTATGGTAAGTTTAATAGGTATGGAGGCTAGAAGTGTTGTGGAGGCTTTAGATCAATGGATGAATAAATAAATAAATAAATGGGCTGTGAGGGTAACAACTTTTTAAAGGCATAAAAATATAGAGAACTTCCTATTGGCACTACATAAACGGGCATAAACATATCTTTCCTAAAATGGCAATATAGAATTTTCATATATATATATACATATGATAAAAAAGGAATGAATTATAATAAAACGCAGTAATACTATAAAATACTGTAAAATGAAACATCAAGAACATCACGGTCATAAGAACCACTATATAATTCAACTGTGTCTTTATAGGTTATCAAAGGAAGCTCCAGAGATCTATCTCTTTATTTAAACTGTAGGGCATCAAAGTGTTCATTTTATAAATCCACCTATATTCTATATTGCCATTAGAGATGTAATGTGAGTTCATATAGAACCCAGTTTCAAATCAAATCTGAGGGTTTTGAAGTCCCAACAAAACTTTCGGAACTCCCGGGTTTCACGGAACCTGTATTGTCTGAATTTTTGAATTTAGCGAAAGTAGATGATTATTGAAAATCAAAAATAGATCATTATCGAAAATAGAATGCGGAAGCTTGAAAACAACCTGATTGTGAGGAAAGATGGTTTTAAAATAAGTTTTGGTTCTATTTACGGGTTCTCCAGACCATTCCCCAGGTCTCTGTGTATTAACAATAACCTACTATTACTATTTGTCCCTCAAAATGGACAGAAAATTTCTCTCATAAACTTCTATGGGTTCGTTTTCAAATCTTCGAATTTTCACGGAACGAAACTCAACAGTTTCGAACAATTCTAATTCCCATTAGGAAAGATATGTTTATGCCCGTTTATGTAGTGCCAATAGGAAGTTCTCTATGTTTTTATGCCTTTAAAAAGTTGTTACACCTTTATACCCCCCTATAAGGTCCCAATATAGACCCTCACAGCCCATTTATTTATTTATTTATTCATCTATTGATCCAAAGCCTCCACAAGACTTCTAGCCTCCATACCTATTTATTAAAAACACCCTCCTGTCGAAATAATCTCCAATATACATAGTAAAAAGATGCACCACCTACTGTAAAAAACAAGAAAATCGCTAGAAACTACATTACCCATAAGTTAGAATCAACTATATAACTTTCAAAGAATCCAAGATGGTGGCCGCAACATTATGCGTTCCATAGGTGGAACACACATATATATATAAGGCCATCACCCCAAAAATAATCATTCTAACCAATAATGGACCCCCAGATATTAGAATACACTGACCCACCTCCCAATATAAGTGAAAACTGCTACAGAAATGCCCTGATAGACAAGTGAGATCTAAAAAGTAAAATATCAACAAATCCAAAATGGTGGACAGGTGAAACGCTTACCATAACTTCAGGTTTAAGCCAGATTTTTGCAGCGAATTTGGCTTTTTAAAGCACACTAACCACCATTACAAGTATGCTATATTTTTTATCCTGATCCTGACATAGCGAAACAGATAAAAAAGTGCTGAATAGTTGCACTATTAACCAGAACAGCCCACCCCCTTTTTGCTTAAAAAGGGAAACTATGATTTTTATGTTTTTATGCTTTTATCCTTCTACTTGATATATTTTTTGTTAAATAAAACCTTTCAAAAAACTACAAGCTGTGTGAACCAGCCCTGATATATGAAAGTGGAATATAAAAATCACCCTTTAATCATTACATTTATAGAAACAACATAGTGCAGAGCTGCATGGGGAGAACAATGAATGAAAGGGTCACTATACTCACTCAAACAACTTTACATTTTCTGAAACTACAATTTGAGAATAAAATGGTGGTACTCACATATTTATCTGTGCTTGCTTTGTCATTAATTTATTAATGTTAAGTGAGTGTTCCTAATAGCCCCCACCTCCCTTATTCACTGCCTCCTTGTAGTGTCTGCGACACTTGTAAGATCTGCAAAGCCTCACCATGGATACTGCTCTGCTTACACATCTCCCTCCCCTGCCTTCTTTTCTCTGCTGATTCTTTAATTGTTGCAGAAAGTGTGCTGTGAGACAGCTAAAGATCCTAGTAAGAGGTCATTAATCGGTCACATATTACAATCTCTGCTCCTGGAGTGACAGGTCTTTCAAATGTAGATTTCGCACCTAGGCACTCTCCTTTGTGGCTATTAGCCGGTAACATCCAAGGTGCTCCCCTGCCAGGTCCTCTACCCTGGACCCACAGCTATAGCACAAGCAAATTATATGCAAGGGGCACTCTTAGGTGAAGTTCAATGTCTTTTATTTAACCACATCAAAAACACAACGTTTCAGGGATCACAATGTCCCCTTCATCAGGTGTAACCCAAATACCCAACATTCACCCTTTTATGGACCACACTGTGATAGGTCATTCCTTTCCAATTGGTATGGGAGTGGTCAAATTGCTCCAAAGAAAGAAACCAAAAAAGTCTCAGAATCCAGTCCTGTGTATCCCATAAAGTGATAAAGGTGCAAGCAGATGAAATTTTCTTTGAAGATTCTGCCTTGAAAAATCTAGTGGAACCAACAATAAAAACCATATAAATTTACAACAAAAGATAAAATAAACGGGGTTATTCAATAAAAGTTCTTATCGTTTAAAATGGTGCTAATTTTGCCTCAACCAATCAGATCTTATTTAACATTTGAAAGCTACCATCTGATTGGTTGGGGCAAAATTAGCACCATTTTTAACGATAAGAACTTTTATTGAATAACCCTGTAAGGGCTTGGCCACACTGCTGCGGTTTTTTTGCGTTTTGCGTTTGCGAACGTTTTTAATCGCAATCGCATGCGTTTTCCTATACTTATTGAAGAAATCGCAAGCGCAAACGCAAAAAAATAGCACAGGAAATCGCATGCGATTGCGTTTGTGTTTGTATTTGCGTTGCAGTGTGGCCGTGCCCTTAGTCTTATAAAAAATATACAGTCCTGTGTCTTTCTCTTTTTACAACACAAGATGGCAGTCTTACTTGCTACTTTCCTATATATTTTGTATTTGTGTGGTTGCTACTAATCAAAAAAGGTAACAATCCTATACATAATAGTTACAGTCATATTCACATCTCATAATGTTATATATTGATATGTATGTAGCAACCACTAGTTACCTAATCATGTGAGGGTCCTATCTGTCTCACAGAAAGCTATTAAGGCCTGACTCTTCGTTTAGACCCCACGGATTAACAGGGAGATTCAATAAAAGTTCTTATCGTTTAAAATGGTGCTAAATTTGCCCCAACCAATCAGATATTAGCTTTCAAATGTTAAATAAGATCTGATTGGTTGGGGCAAATTTAGCACCATTTTAAACAATAAGAACTTTTATTGAATAACCCCAAATGAGTATTAAGTTTGTCAAGCCATAATGCTTCTCTTTTTAGCAGTGCCTTGATATTGTCACCCCCTCTGCTTTGTACTTTAACCACTTTGCCATTTTAGTTGGCTCACTTGATGTTTGCATTCAAAGAAGGGGCAGATTTTTTTTCAGTGAACTATTCCTTTAATATATTTTTACATCATAGGGGTTAAGAGGTTTTTGGGTTTCATTCTTCTTAAATATAATGAGAGCTTCATAGTTCACACTCCTCAATACACAGTCTGAAAACCCTTGTGCTCCCTCTAGCTGAAAGGGTTAGTTATTGTTACCTCAGCAGAGGTCTACCCAAAAGGAAAAATGCTCTAATAGACATCCCTCACAGCTCAAAATAGAAGGAGCATTGGGTGGACAAGCAAAGTTAGGCTGAATTGGGTGTGACTGAGATAGTGTGGGGTAGAGAGGAGAAAAACTACAATATCCACAGCAAAATCCCATTATGATATTAAATGCCCTATCTACCATCCAGACCCTTACGCCTAGTCATGGGCATCCGCAGAAAATTTTCTGGGGGGGCAGGGAGGAAAATATGCGTGTAGCGCACCGCTACAAAGTGGGTGTGGTTTATTTGTGGGCGCGGTAGGACCTTATCCTGGCCTACATTATGGCTTCATCAGAGCCTATTAATACCCTCTTAGACAGGGTCAAAATCTGACCCTGCTTTGTTGTTCTCAGGGCCAGAATGTTAGCTTAAAGGGGTGGTGGACCTATATAGTTATGGAAAAGGGGATTGTGCCTTTATCATAGTTAAACCAAAGGTCACATTCCCAGGTCTGTTTGACCTCCTGCTGAGATTAGGAGACTCAAGTCTACTGTATCCTTTAAAAGGTACAAGGAATAACAATCCTTGGCATCCTGCTGGGTTTTATGGCACCTGAGCCAAATGGTAGAGGAGAACAGAAGAAAAGGGGGAAAACACAATGTACAAATAAATAAAACAAATGGAATTCTACTATTACAGACATTATATAATAACTATACTAGATCTGCTTACAGCTGGATCCATATCATGACAACGTCACCTCATTCCGCTGCCTTTTACATTCCGGCGCAGGCTGGCTGCTCGCTATCAGCTCCTGCACAGGAAATCAGGGGTGTAACTGCAGGGGCCCAGACCCCCCGCAAGATTGGATGCTGGGCCCTTCCCCCCTCCATGATCAGCTGTTTTTAAACAGCGCACAATCAGCTGTTTAAAAGACAGGACCCGAACTTCCAGTTTGGTTCTGGAAGTTTGGTCTGATCTTTAAAACAGCTGATGTGTGTATGTTTGCTTCATACGCATGATCAGCTGTTTAAAAAAGGTTATTATAGGCCTGTTACTGTCTGGGTCCCAGTCGTGGGGTAGGCGGGGGCGATAGTTACGCCACTGCAGGAAATCTCTCTGGAAACGTCGTGAGGGTGGATCCCTCAGTCCCCACTCTCCTTCTTCTGAATAACCAATCAGGAGTGGGCAAAATATGGTTACGGAACTAACACTGCTTCCATTCAAGAATTTTCTTCGGGTAACAGTAAATTTTATTAACGGACCTTGCAGAAGCGCAGTAACTTTTCTGTATAACAACAGGCACTCTCTTGCTAAAATTTCCCGGGTTTTCCACGTCATAGCTGACGAGTGGGATGGGGCGGGACTTCTTCCTGAAGCGATCACATGCAAGTTCAGGGAGACATACCAGGTACGTGATGCAGTACCAGGTGTTTGGATTGAGCAGGCCACATAATTTTTTTTTAACAATGTTTTAACAATGCGGTTCATGTTTGTGGGGTGGATACAGTAGATTAAGAAATGGTTGTTTGGGGGTTGAACATACCCTTTAAAATAGGCAGAACAGGTCTGCTGCAATTACACATTTAACCACCAGATGGCGATGTAGATCCACTGTAAAACTGTAATGCGCCAGGCAGACAGGAGCAAGGAAAACAAATTAACAATGGAATGTTTGAGATCACATTGAATTTTGATTTGTTTTTTCTTATCCTAGTCATTTGGATTTTAAAGTTTTTATATGTTTTCACACAATGGTATTAAAACTGAAATTAAAGCTGACTGTTCTATGAAAAAACAGTTTAAAGAAGAACTAAAATGTAATAATTAATTACTCTTAAGGCCAAGAACAGAGGGGAGAAAATAAATGACTGGAATCAGGAAAGAAAGTCTGCACTTTATCTGAGAAGTATTTAATTGGCTGCAAGTGTTGCATCTGAGTTTCCCATTTATGTGTATGCAGGGTGAAGACATAGATCTTGTGTGTAGATACAAAAAACTGTGCCCGGGTCTCTCCCACCTTACAGTCTAATGTGTATTTTCATTGCCTTTCCTCTGCAGATGCTTGTTTCAATTTGTTAACTTTGACAGTCAATGATAGAGGAAAACACAATTCCCTGACACACATTTCAGAGGTCTTCTCTCCTGCAGGCAATGGGATGTCCTGATGGATATAGAGAGGAGGAGGCAGATTGTTAAAGTTAGGTAAAATATTACCCTATGTATACATGTTCCTTCCTGTCCTTGTATAAATACTTTTATTTTTGCACAACATGGGCACAAAGGCTAACAAATGGGGAACATGAAAAAAATACCAATAATAATGTCAGTATAATGTTAGGTGTATGCAATAGCAATTACACACCTTACAGTTAAACTGAGTGCATTTTTAAGTTTAAAGAATTAAATCGAGTATATAAACAGTCTCAGTGTACAGTATATTTACAAATTCAGTGGCTGTGTTATCCGATATGTCAGGATGGTGCTAGGAGTGAAGACTAAAGCAAACTGGAAATACTAAACTAATCAGGGTACAAGACTCCCCCCGATATACAGAACCCCTATTAAGCACTCACACATTTGTACCACACTAGGGAATAAAATTACGACCCTTAATGGATGCTGAAAAGATACCTTTATTTCTAACATTTCTAAACACATAAAAACCCAACATTGAAACACTGTAAACATGAGGTACACCAGTATATGAATTAAGTGTCTATAGCGCTATAAAGTAACTGATAGCAGCCGTGTCTAAAGCTTGCCAATATCCCAAGTACCAACAATGTAACAATGTGAGGATATGTTCCCCTTATACAAGTATAGTATACTAGTTTAACAATCCCTTGCTAGGTTAAAAACACACAGTTCTCCGGTATTGTAATGTGTAAGGTAATAAAAGTCCAATCCGTAATCCATAAAGTGTGTCAGTGCTTAGGAGGGGTTTTGTATATCGGGGGGAGTCTTGTACCCTCTGATTAGAGATGGGATCCGGAATTCCAAAAGATCTGTCGGAAATAGCTATCATCGATAATTTTTGAAAATAGCCTCGAACATTCAAAAAGTCTCGAAAATACGATCAGAGACCATTTTCGAATTTCCGATCGTATTTTCGAAAACAGAACGTTTGAAAACATTTGAAAATATGATCGGAAACTGGAAAATGGGCTCCGATCGTATTTTCGAGACTTTTCAAACGTTCAAGGCTATTTTTTAAAAAAAGTATTGAAAATAGCTCCGTACATTCGAAAAATACCGAAAATCCGTTCCGGTTTCGGATTTTTGGATCTTCGGCATTTTCCCGAGATCGGGGAATCCGAAAACAAGCGAGTTTTGGCCATCTCTACCTATGATTAGTATAGTATTTATAGAATTAAACTACAAGATTAGTTGGAGATCTTTGCCTGGCTAAATACAGTAAAAAAAAATTGAAGAAGCATAACATACCATTCATGCCCTAGCCTAAGCCAATAGAGCAGCAGATGAGTTTGGACTTGTCTGACAGTAAGCAGGGGTGTTCCTAGAATTTTTCTCACCTGAAACAAATATTTAAAGCCACACTCGTATCTTCCTGTACCAAAAAAAAAGTAGATGTGGCTTGTGGAGATGAACTGGAGGGCTGACAACACTCGCTAATGAACTGGAAGGCTAACAATGGCTATTCAACTGGAGGGCTGATTAACAATAGCTAATGAACTGGTAGGCTGACAAACACTGGTTAATGAACTGGAGAGATAGTTTAAACACTGGCTAGAGGGATGATTTAAACACTGGTTGGAGGGCTGGATAAACACTGGCTGGAGGGCTGGTTAAACACTGGCTGGAGGGCTGGTTAAACACTGGCTGGAGGGCTTATTAAACACTGGTTTAAAGGGCTGGTTAAACACTGGCCAGTTTCCTTAAAAAGTCCTGCCCAGACTGTCAGAAAATGTAATAAACTGAAATAATCGCAAACGCGATATTGAATCGCGAGCGCCAGATGACTTTAGCACCCACGCATCTGACGCTAATGTGGAGTTAAAGTCATGCTATCCGGTAACAAACCAGTTAGCATGACTTTACCTCCATAAATTTGCCCAGCGGCTCTGGGTAAATCACCCCCGGTGTTTTTAGTAGTATTTCTCAGTGGTGATTCGTATCAAAGGGTCGTTTGGGGAAAGTGTACATTTCCAAAAATGGCCTGTTCTCTAGAGCTAGCTTTAAAGGATATCTACACTGGGAAATTAGTTTTTTTAAATTGCCCATTCCCATCTATCATTGTACCATTTTTATCTTGATCTGTCCCCATTTTTTTAGATATCCAGTCTGAAACAACTTACATTTCAGTGGTCAATCAAGTGCCTTATCACAAACTCTTCTGTTCTGTAAAGTTTTGCTGTAGATGGAAGGGTGACAGTTGATACTTGAACTACATGGTGGAAAGTTCCCTCTCTCAATGCTGCCTCATAGGGATTACTGAGCATGCCTGCCCTCACAGAGAGTCAGATAATCTGGCAGGGGGCTGGGGGCCTGAGCCATGCAGCAACACAAACCCATCTGAGTAAGTGCTAATTACATGTATTCATTTATAGATTGAAATTAGGCAAACTAATTTTTTCAAAGTGACGGATGGGGGAGGGGAAGAGAGGAGGAGAAGCTGAAATGACCTGTCCTGGACTCATGGTCTGAGGGTGGGATGTTTTCAGATTATGTAATTAAAAAAATAAGATTTAGTTCTCCTTTATGTTCTACATATGCCTTATCACTAACCTATAAATGCATACTCTCCCCCCGGCACCAGCCCAATAGAAATAAATGTTCTGTACGCCTTCAGTGCTGGTGACCAATTCAGACTCAAATTAAACTTTTTTTTACAATTTTACAAAGTTTTTATTTTGTAAGATTTATTTAGAAAATTTAGAAATATCTTCCACGGATTTTCCAAACCAGCAGTTCTGAATGGAAACCAGGTTTATTTGTAAACCAGAACTCATCACTAGTAACAAATCATAAAAAAGTCAGCGCAGAAAGAAGAATGTCCCCTGGGTAAGCCCCCCCGCCCTCCTGTCATTTGCCTGAATTAACAGAGAGTCATTATGGGCCTAATGATTAAAATGCAACTCAAACGGCAGTGAAAACCTTTAAGGTGGCCTTACATACGAACGATAATGGGTAAATCCTGTTGTTCCACAATGGGATTTTCCCATTATCGTTCATGTGAATGGGCTTTTCCTGACCAACCGTAGTGCTGGGAAAGATGGAAAATTTCCATCTGCTGTTATCGGCTCCCTTTACTTTAGTACCGTGTATGGCCGTACAACCCATACCGTGTATTGAGATCGGTCAGGTATGTGTATGTGGTTCCCACAGCATGTATGCGATAGATACCAATATGATCTGATGGTACACATGTTGTACAAATCGCAAGTGTATGGCCACCTTAATTGTACACTCCACAGACTGTAACACTGTTAATTAAATATCAGACATACAGGGGGATGTAATAAAAGTTCTTATCGTTAAAAATGGTGCTAAGTTTGCCCCAACCAATCAGATGTTAGCTATCAAATGTTAACTAAGATCTGATTGTTTGGGGAAAATTGGCACCATTTTTAATATTGAATAACCCCAAATGAATTAAGTTTGTCAAGCCTATGCTTCTCTTTTTAGCAGTGCCTTGATATTGTCACCCCCCTCTGCTTTGTACTTTAACCACTTTGCCATTTTAGTTGGCTCACTTGATGTTTGCATTCAAAGAGGGCAGATTTTTTTTCAGTGAACTATTCTTTAATATATTTTACATCATAGGGGTTAAGATTTTTGGGTTTCATTCTTCTTAAATATAATGAGAGCTTCTTAGTTCACATCCTCAATACACAGTCTGAAAACCCTTGTGCTCCCTCTAGCTGAAAGGGTTAGTTATTGTTACCTCAGCAAGGTCTACCCAAAAGGAAAAAATGCTCTAATAGACATCCCTCACAGCTCAAAATAGAAGAGAGGCATTGGGTGGACAAGCAAAGTTAGGCTGAATTGGGTGTGACTGAGATAGTTGGGGTGAGAGGAGAAAAAACTACAATATCCCAGCAAAATCCCATTATGATATTAAATGCCCTATCTACTCTCCAGACCCTTACGCCTAGTCATGGCATCCGCAAAATTTTTGGGGGGGCAGGGAGAAAATATGGCGTGTAGCGCACCGCTACAAAGGGTGTGGTTATTTGTGGGCGCGGTAGGACCTTTCCTGGCCTACATTGGGCTTCATCAGAGCCTATTAATACCCTCTTAGACAGGGTCAAAATCTGACCCTGCTTTGTTGTTCTCAGGGCCAGAATGTTAGCTTAAAGGGTGGTGGACCTATATAGTTATAAAAGGGGATTGTGCCTTTATCATAGTTAAACCAAAGGTCACATTCCCAGGTCTGTTTACCTCCTGCTGAGATTAGGAGACTCAAGTCACTGTTCCTTTAAAAGGTACAAGGAATAAACAATCCTTGGCTCCTGCTGGGTTTTATGGCACCTGAGCCAATGGTAGAGGAGAACAGAAGAAAAGGGGGAAAACACAATGTACAAAATAAATAAACAAATGGAATTCTACTATTACAGACATTAATAATAACTATACTAGATCTGCTTACAGCTGGATCCATATC
The DNA here is from genome assembly GCA_019447015.1 of Hymenochirus boettgeri. Lineage (NCBI taxonomy): Eukaryota > Metazoa > Chordata > Amphibia > Anura > Pipidae > Hymenochirus > Hymenochirus boettgeri. Next base: position 283,082,432 of record CM033476.1, on the reverse strand, counting down.
ATGACAACGTCACCTCATTCCGCTGCCTTTTACATTCGGCGCAGGCTGGCTGCTCGCTATCAGCTCCTGCACAGGAAATCAGGGGTGTAAACTGCAGGGGCCCAGACCCCCCGCAAGATTGGATGCGGGCCTTCCCCCCTCCATGATCAGCTTTTTAAACAGCGCACAATCAGCTGTTTAAAAGACAGGACCCGAACTTCCAGTTTGGTTCTGGAAGTTTGGTCTGATCTTTAAAACAGCTGATGTGTGTATGTTGCTTCATACGCATGATCAGCTGTTAAAAAAGGTTATATAGGCCTGTTACTGTCTGGGTCCCACGAGTGGGTCGGGCGATATTACGCCACGGCAGGAAATCTCTCTGGAAAACGTCGTTGAGGGTGGATCCCTCAGTCCCCACTCTCCTTCTTCTGAATAAAACTCAGGAGTGGGCAAAATATGGTACGGAACTAACACTGCTTCCATTCAAGAATTTTCTTCGGGTAACAGTAAATTTTATTAACGGACCTTGCAGAAGCGCAGTAACTTTCTGTATAAACAACAGGCACTCTCTTGCTAAAATTTCCCGGGTTTCCACGTCATAGCGACGAGTGGGATGGGGCGGGACTTCTTCCTGAAGCGATCACATGCAAGTTCAGGAGACTACCAGGTACGTGATGCAGTACCAGGTGTTGTTGATTGAGCAGGCCACATAATTTTTTTTTAACAATGTTTTAACAATCGGTTCATGTTTGTGGGGTGGATACAGTAGATTAGAGAATGGTTGTTTGGGGGTTAACATACCCTTTTAAAATAGGCAGAACAGGTCTGCTGCAATTACACATTTAACCCACAGATGGCGATGTAGATCCACTGTAAAACTGTAATGCGCCAGGCAGACAGGAGCAAGGAAACAAATTAACAATGGAATGTTTGAGATCACATTGAATTTTTGATTGTTTTTTTCTTATCCTAGTCATTTGGATTTTAAGTTTTATATGTTTTCACACAATGGTATTAAAACTGAAAATTAAAGCTGACTGTTCTATTAAAAAACAGTTTAAAGAAGAACTAAAATGTAATAATTAATTACTCTTAAGGCCAAGAACAGAGGGGAGAAAATAATGACTGGAATCAGGAAAGAAAGTCTGCACTTTATCTGAGAAGTATTTAATTGGCTGCAAGTGTTGCATCTGAGTTTCCCATTTATGTGTATGCAGGGTGAAGACATAGATCTTGTGTGAGATACAAAAACTGTGCCCGGGTCTTCTCCCACCTTACAGTCTAATGTGTATTTCATTGCCTTTCCTCTGCAGATGCTTGTTTCAATTTGTTAACTTGACAGTCAATGATAGAGGAAAACACATTCCCTGACACACATTTCAGAGGTCTTCTCTCCTGCAGGCAACTGGATGTCCTGATGGATAGTAGGAGGAGGGAGGCAGATTGTTAAAGTTAGGTAAAATATTACCCTATGTATACATGTTCCTTCCTGTCCTTGATAAATACTTTTATTTTTGCACAACTGATGGCACAAAGGCTAACAAATGGGGAACATGAAAAAAATACCAATAATAATTCAGTAAATGTTAGTGTATGCAATAGCAATTACACCCTTACAGTTAAACTGAGTGCATTTTTAGTTTAAAGAATTAAATCGAGTATATAAACAGTCTCAGTGTACAGTATATTTACAATTCAGTGGCTGTGTTATCCGATATGTCAGGATGGTGCTAGGAGTGAAGACTAAAGCAAACTGGAAATACTAACTAATCAGGGTACAAGACTCCCCCCGATATACAGAACCCCTATAAGCACTCACACATTTGTACCACACTAGGGAATAAAATTACGACCCTTAATGGATGCTGAAAAGATACCTTTATTTCTAACATTTCTAAACACATAAAAACCCACATTGAAACACTGTAAACATGAGGTACACCAGTATATGAATTAAGTGTCTATAGCGCTATATAAAGTAACTGATAGCAGCCGTGTCTAAAGCTTGCCAATATCCCAAGTACCAACAATTGTAACAATGTGAGCGATATGTTCCCCTTATACAAGTATAGTATACTAGTTTAACAATCCTTGCTAGGTTAAAAACACACAGTTTCGGTATTGTAATGTGTGTAAGGTAATAAAAGTCCAATCCGTAATCCATAAAGTGTGTCAGTGCTTAGGAGGGTTTGTATATCGGGGGAGTCTTGTACCCTCTGATTAGAGATGGGATCCGGAATTCCAAAGATCTGTCGGAAATAGCTATCATCGATATTTTTTAAAATAGCCTCGAACATTCAAAAAAGTCTCGAAATACGATCAGAGAACCATTTTCGAAGTGTCTTAAAAATGGTGCTAAGTTTGCCCCAACCAATCAGATGTTAGCTATCAAATGTTAACTAAGATCTGATTGTTTGGGGAAAATTGGCACCATTTTTAACAATAAAAACTTTAATTACATCTCCCTGATTATTTGCTGCAATAATTAAGGTGAATAAAATGGGACATTGCTATCTCAGTCACTTAGCTTATTATAAAAAGAACCAAGTTATCGAGATTTATTACATCACAGTTTATTCATAGACAGAGAATTACAATATTTCCCAGGATACAACTGTGTTACAGAGCTCCTGAGCCTGCAATGCACGCAGACCTGCATGGTTAATAGCCAGCTTTATTTGGATTAGAAGAGCAATAATTTATTGCTTCTCCATTAATCCAAAAAGATGGTAAAAATAGCTACAAATAGCTCAATACCACACTACAGCCGCTTCTGCTTACTGGCAATTTACCTGCCAAATCACAGCTGATGAATTAAAAGGACACAGCAGTGCTTATTTGTTCTTTGATCAGATCATTCTTAAAAACACTGTGCTAATTCTCACCACTGTGTCTGTGTATCTGTATGTCAGTATGTCTGTGTATGTGTGTCTGTCTCTAAATCTGTATATCAGTATGTCTGTGTCTGTGTGTCTGTCTGTAAATCTGTATATCAGTATGTCTGTGTGTCTGTCTGTAAATCTGTATATCAGTGTGTCTGTGTGTCTGTCTGTTAATCTGTATATCAGTATGTCTGTGTGTCTGTAGGTAAATCTGTATATCAGTGTGTCTGTGTGTCTGTCTGTAAATCTGTATATCAGTATGTCTGTGTCTGTGTGTCTGTCTGTAAATCTGTATATCAGTGTGTCTGTGTCTGTGTGTCTGTCTGTAAATCTGTATATCAGTGTGTCTGTGTACATATTTAAGACAGACCACAGACCACACCTGATATACAGATTTACCTACAGACACACAGACATACTGATATACAGATTAACAGACAGACACACAGACACACTGATATACAGATTTACCTACAGACACACAGACATACTGATATACAGATTAACAGACGACACACAGACATACTGACATACAGATTAACAGACAGAAACACAGACATACTGACATACAGATTTACAGACAGACACACAGACATACTGATATACAGATTTACAGACAGACACACAGACATTACTGACATACAGATTAACAGACGGATACGCAGACATACTGACATACAGATTACGACAGAACACACATCACAACATACTGATATACAGATTTACAGACAACCACAGACACAGACATACTGATTACAGATTTACAGACAGACACAAGACCAGACTACTGACATACCGATTTACAACAGAACACAACAGACATACTGATATACAGATTTACAGACAGACACACAGACATACTGATATACAGATTTACAGACAGACACACAACATACTGACATACAGATTACAGACGGATACGCAGACATACTGATATACAGATTTACAGACAGACACACAGACACAGACATACTGACATACAGATTTAACAAAAAAGACAACACAGACATACTGATATATAGATTTACAGACAGACACACAGACATACTGATATACAGATTTACAGACAGACACACAGACATACTGACATACAGATTACCAGACGGATACGCAGACATACTGATATACAGATTTACAAGCAGACACACATACACAGACATACTGATATACAATTTACAGACAGACACACAGACACAGACATACTGATATACAGATACACAGACAATACTTATATACAGACATTCGACAGACATACAGACATACATATTTACAGACAGACACTCAGACATACTGATATACAGATTTACAGACAGACACACAGACATACAGATTTACAGACAGACACACAGACATACTGATATGCAGATTTACAGACAGACACAACACACCAGACATACTGATATACAATTACAGACAGACACACAGACACAGACATACTGATATACAGATACACAGACACACATACAGACATACTGTATACAGATTTACAGACAGACACACAGACATACTGATATACAGATTTACAGACAGACACACCTGCACAGACATACTGACATACAGATTTACAGACAGACACACAGATAACTGACATACAGATTTACAGACAGACAACACACAGACATACAGATTTTACACAGACACACCTGCACAGACATACTGACATACAGATTTACAGACAGACACACAGACAATACTGACATACAGATTTACAGACAGATACACCTGCACAGACATACTGACATACAGATTTACAGACAGACACACAGACAGACAATACCCTGGTCTGTGTGTCTGTCTGTAAATCTGTATATCAGTATGTCTGTGTGTCTGTCTGTAAATCTGTATATCAGTATGTCTGTGTGTCTTGTCTGTAAATCTGTATGTCAGTATGTCTGTGTGTCTGTCTGTAAATCTGTATGTCAGTATGTCTGTGCAGGTGTGTCTGTCTGTAAATCTGTATGTCAGTATGTCTGTGTGTCTGTCTACTTTCAGAGGAGAGATAGCAATCATTTTAATCAACACAAGTGGGCAATTAATGGTTATTTTTTTGTTTTGGGGTGGATATGCCCTTAAGGGCTAGGTCCCAAACTATGCGTATTGGTGTGTGATTTGTGCTCTATTCATGCTTCCGGTTCGCATTGCCAATGCAATGCCACCAGGTAGTTCTCACTATTTGAGCTGTGGTCAGGTACGTTATGGTGTTGCATGCGTGTAGGACTTTTGATGCAGATTGCATGTGTGGCAATAATATGATATGGCCTAGATGCAGGACACATGGAGTATCATGCACAGCAGCGCATTCAAAAAATCCTGCATGCGCGCTGTGTGTGATAGTGGGACCTAACCCTAAAACACTGTGAAATCTCAACACATTTTAATCATTTTTCTGTACCTGAGAGGCAGCATCTGCTGCAGAATAATCTGAAATCTTCCAGGAAGCAATGCTTGCAGCTTCCTTGTATCGATCTGTTGTGCACTACAGAGCACGTGGCATTCCACCAAAACAAGAGGTGGGTTATGGGAGCTGACCTCTAGTAACCACAAGTTAAAGGAGATGTTCAGTGCAAAAAAAGGGCAGTATTTTTCCATCCTAAAAACCTTAACCTGCCCATTCAGCAGGCAAAGACAAGACACACAGACTTACAGACAGACACACAGGCATAAAGACACAGACATTCTGAATACAGATTACAGACATACAGATACAAACAACAGACATACTGATATACAGATTTACAGACAGACAACACAGACATACTGATATACAGATTTACAGACAGACACACAGACATACTGATATACAGATTTACAGACAGACACACAGACATACTGATATACAGATTTACAGACAGACACACAGACACACTGATATACAGATTTACAGACAGACCACACAGACACAGACACACTGATATACAGATTTACAGACAGACACACAGACATACTGACATACAGATTTACAGACAGACACATAGACATACTGACATACAGATTTACAGACAGACACACAGACATACTGATATACAGATTTACAGACAGACACACAGACACACTGATATACAGATTTCAGACAGACACAGACACAGACATACTGATATACAGATTACAGACAGACACACAGACACACTGATATACAGATTTACCTACAGACACACCAACATACTGATATACAGATTAACAGACAGAACACAGACACACTGATATACAGATTACCTACGACACACAGACATACTGATTACAGATTACAACAGACAACGACTATGACATACAGTTAACAGACAGAAACACAGACATACTGACATACAGATTTACAGACAGACACCAAGAAATACGATATACAGATTTACAACAGACACACAGACATACTGACATACAGATACAGACGGATACGCGACATAACTGAAATACAGATTACGAAGACACACATACACAGACATACTGATATACAGATTTACAGACAGACACACAGACATACTGATATACAGATTTACAGACAGACACACAGACACAGACATACTGACATACAGATTTACAGACAAGACACACAGACATACTGATATATAGATTTACAGACAGACACACAGAAATACTGATATACAGATTTACAGACAGACACACAGACATACTGACATACAGATTAACAGACGGATACGCAGACATACTGATATACAGATTTACAGACAGACACACAGACACAGACATACTGACATACAGATTTACAAAAAAGATACACAGACATACTGATATATAGATTTACAGACAGACACACAGACATACTGATATACAGATTTACAGACAGACACACAGACATACTGACATACAGATTACCAGACGGATACGCAGACATACTGATATACAGATTTACAGACAGACACACATACACAGACATACTGATATACAGATTTACAGACAGACCACAGCACACAGACATACTGATATACAGATACACAGGACATTACTGATATACAGATTTACAGACGACATACAGACATACATATTTACAGACAGACACTCAGACATACTGATATACAGATTTACAGACAGACACACAGACATACAGATTTACAGACAGACACACAGACATACTGATATGCAGATTTACAGACAGACACACAGACATACTGATATACAAATTTACAGACAGACACACAGACACAGACATACTGATATACAGATACACAGACACACATACAGACATACTGTTATACAGATTTACAGACAGACACACAGACATACTGATATACAGATTTACAGTAAATCTGTAAATCTGTATGTCTGTGTGTCTGTCTGTAAATCTGTATATCAGTATGTCTGAGTGTCTGTCTGTAAATATGTATGTCTGTATGTCTGTCTGTAAATCTGTATATCAGTATGTCTGTGTATCTGTATATCAGTATGTCTGTGTCTGTGTGTCTGTCTGTAAATCTGTATATCAGTATGTCTGTGTATCGTGATGTCTGTCTGTAAATCTGTATATCAGTATGTCTGCGTATCCGTCTGGGCAGTCTGTAGTGTCAGTATGGCTGTGTGTCTGTCTGTAAATTGTATATCAGTATGTCTGTGTTCTTGTCTGTAAATCTATATATCAGTATGCGTGTATGTCTTTTTTGTAAATCTGTATGTCAGTAGTCTGTGTCTGTGTGTCTGTCTGTAAATCTGTATATCAGTATGTCTGCGTATCCGTCTGTTAATCTGTATGTCAGTAGGTCTGTGTGTCTGTCTGTAAATCTGTATATCAGTATGTCTGTGTGTCTGTCTGTAAATCTATATATCAGTATGTCTGTGTGTTCTTGTCTGTAAATCTGTATGTCAGTATGTCTGTGTCTGTGTGTCTGTCTGTAAATCTGTATATCAGTATGTCTGTGTCTGTGTGTCTGTCTGTAAATCGTATATCAGTATGTCTGTGTATGTGTGTCTGTCTGTAAATCTGTATGTCAGTATGTCTGCGTATCCGTCTGTTAATCTGTATGTCAGTATGTTCTGTGGGTCTGTCTGTAAATCTGTATATCAGTATGTCTGTGTGTCTGTCTGTAATCTGTATGTCAGTTATGTCTGTGTGTTCGTCTGTTAATCTGTATGTCAGTATGTCTGTGTGTCTGTCTGTTAATCTGTATATCAGTATGTCTGTGTGTCTGTAGGTAAATCTGTATATCAGTGTCTCGTGTGTCTGTCTGTAATCTGTATATCAGTATGTTGTGTGTTGGGTAAATCTGTATATCCGTGTGTCTGTGTGTCTGGTCTGTTAAATCTGTATATCAGTATGTCTGTGTCTGTGTGTCCTGTCTGTAAATCGTGTCATATCAGTGTGTCTGTGTGTCTGTCTGTAAATTCGTATATCAGTATGTCTGGTGTTGTCTTGTAAATCTGTATGGTCAGTATGTTCGATGTGTCTGTCTGTAAATCTGTATTCGTATGTCTGGTTGTGTCTGTCTGAAATCTGATATCAGTGTGTATTTGTCTGTTGTGTCTGTAAATCTGTATATCAGCTGTGTCTGTGTTGTCTGTCTGTAAATCTGATATCAGTATGTCTGTTGTGTCTGTCTGTAAATGTATATCAAGTTGTTTGTGTCTGGTCTGTAATCTGTATACAGTATTCTTGTCTGTTCGTGGTCTGTCTGTAAATCTGTATATCAGTATGTCTGTGTCTGTGTATCTGTATGTCTGTAAATCTGTATATCAGAATGTCTGTGTCTTTATGCCTGTGTGTCTGTCTGTAAGTCTGTGTGTCTGTGTCTTTGCCTGCTGAATGGGCAGGTTAAGGTTTTTAGGATGGAAAAATACTGCCCTTTTTTTTGCACTGAACATCTCCTTTAACTTGTGGTTACTAGAGGTCAGCTCCCATAACCCACCTCTTTGTTTTGGTGGAATGCCACGTGCTCTGTAGTGCACAACAGATCGATACAAGGAAGCTGCAGCATTGCTTCCTGGAAGATTTCAGATTATTCTGCAGCAGATGCTGCCTCTCAGGTACAGAAAAATGAATTAAAACTGTGTTGAGATTTCACAGTGTTTTAGGGTTAGGTCCCACTATCACACACAGCGGCGCATGCAGGATTTTTTGAATGCGCTGCTGTGCATGATACTCCATGTGTCCTGCATTCTAGGCCATATCATATTATTGCCACACATGCAATCTGCATCAAAAGTCCTACACGCATGCAAACCAATAACGTACCTGACCACAGCTCAAATAGTGAGAACTACCTGGTGGCATTGCATTGGCAATGCGAACCGGAAGCATGAATAGAGCACAAATCACACACCAATACGCAGTATTGGGACCTAGCCCTTAAAGGGCATATCCACCCCCAAAACAAAAAAATAACCATTAATTGCCCACCTTGTGTTGATTAAAATGATTGCTATCTCTCCTCTGAAAGCCTTATGGCTCATAAGTATGACCACAGTGAAGATAAACAAACTGAACACTAGGAGGCTCAGATACCTTATTTTGTTTCATCCTCCGTCTCTGCCTCCGGTAGAAAAATGTCCTGCGCAGTACATCAAATCTCCCTAAACACGGAAGCATCCGCTGCCCCCTACTCACCTCTCCCATCAAGTGACGTCAATTTTTGAAAAAAACTAGATTTGGATCTCGTAGCACTGATCTCCAATGGGCCAATCACGCATGGGCATTTCGGCAGCCAATAGGAATATTTTCTTAGCTTCAGCTGGCTCCACCAATTCTGAACATTTGGATACCAGTTGGTAACCAAACAACCAATCGGGTGTTGAGAATCCCAATCCTGCTTAAATAACACTATTTATATAGCCTGTGTCGTCAGAGTGTGGGCGGAGTTATTAAGGATATTCCGAGGGCCGGATTAACACCCGCGAGACTGTGATCGCGCACAGCATTCTTGCGTCACTGGATTGACAGGTGCATGAGGAGAGAGATGGCCTTAGGCTTCAGAATTGCAGAGGATGATATCTTAAGAAGTAAAACGATTTTGGAAAAACTAATATGGCGTTTCAGGTAGGGCACCACTATACTACCTATTATGAAAAGTTCATTTTGGGGGGTGGTCATGCCCTTTAACCAAGCTCTGTTACCCCCACACATATCTTTGCATTTAATACAAAAAAAAGTAATTGCAATGCATTTCCTATCAAACTTTGAGGGGAAAAAAAAGTCAGGGGATTTGAACCCGTGAAATCATGAGCTGTGTATTTCTAAAAAAAACAAAAACATGCTTTAGACTGCTGAGCCACCACAGAATACACAATGACAGTAGGTACATTTAGAAACTTTTAGTAACAAGTAAATTTAAAGGGCATGTCCAGACCCAAAACCTACTTTTGGTTACAAGGTAGATGCCCCTTGCCCACCCCCAACCGCCAAACTATTTTTGCAAAATAATGCTCACATCGTTACTTACAGACCATTCTCTCCCACGCCATCTCTAATCCAGTTCCCTGCTTGCGGAAGCTGCAAGCAGGGGCTGGACTCACATCCGCGTCTGTGATTGGCTAAGACGCGGCCAATCACAGATGTGGCTGACATCATTCAAGACGCCGCGGGAGAGAAGGGTCCGTAAGTAACAATGGGAGCATTATTTTGCAAAAATATTTTAGCGGTTGGGGGTGGGAGGGGGGCACCTACCTTGAAACCAAATCTTTTCACGCTAAGTGCAATGGCTAAAGAGGATGGATCATGATGGAGGGAAGAAAGGCAGTAAAGGGTTCCACAGCGCATGTCACATTCCTTGTCGAGGTTGAGGAATCAGCAAGGACCGGATGGCTCACAGACACCTCCTTCACTTCACTTTCCTGGACTTTGGACAAGCATTGCTGGAGAACCATTTGGAGCAGAGATGTAAGGTAAGAATTTTTGTAAACTACTTAGTAGGGCCAGTAATGCGGTAAATTATAGTTTTAGGGGTGGACATGCCCTTTAAAAGTCTTTTAATAGATTTCCATATTGGTGTGGAGACATCTTTATGGAAAATTGGAAAATATGTGCATAGAGGTGAATAGGGGGCATGGCCAATAGGTGCACATGTTCTCAAGGCTCTTTAAAGGCTAAATAGACTATGAGTTGTACAAGCAACAACATTGAAGCCTTCTTAGTTACAGAATCTACTTCTTATGTCTATATAAAAAAAACTTTAGGTCTTCTGGGGAGAAAAGCTTTTACATTATAATTTAAAAATATAAGTTTATTTCTCCTTTAAAGCACCTTTTTAAGGCAGAGGCGGCAGTGATTGTGCACATGCATGTACAAACGCACACGCTTTTTTGGGGATTGCTGCACATGCAAATTGCCCCAAAATGGTGACCGCATGCGCTCCGATCAATGGATTGCAGTGCAATGGGCCCCAGCGCATCTAGTGTGGCCAGTCCTATTGGCCAACACTAGCGAGCGTTTTTTAATGCGCAATCGGATCACGTGTTTCCCACGGAACTTCCCACGGAACTTCCCCTTCATATAAATAATATATAGTGAATATATCTTTGTTACAGGATGACTAGTGTTTGTGATGTCATTTGGATATCTATTATACATGTACAGGCGTACAATACCAAGCATTAGTACATTAACTCTATGATATTTTATAGGTGGTCATAAAATTTCTGATGGATAAAGATAGCCCTAAAACATAGTAACATAGTAATTGAGGTTGAATAAAGACATACGTCCATCAAGTCCAACCTATTCACCCTCCTTTTATTCCCTACCTAACAGTTGATCCAGAGGAAGAAAAAAAAAAAAACAGCTAAAAAAAAAGGGGGGGGGGGGATTCCTTCCTTACTCCAAACGGCAATCGGAAAGTATCCCTGGATCAACCAGAGCTACAGTATATGTATTAATACCAGTAATTCTCAATATTATATAGTATCCCTGTAACAATCAGAACTACAGTATATGTATTAATAACAGTATTCTCAATATATATAGTATCCCGTACCAACGAGAACTACAGCATATGTATTAATATACCAGTAATTCTCAAATTTATTAGTATCCCTGTACCATCCAGAACTACAGTATATGTATTAATACCAAATTCTCAATATTATATAGTATCCGTACCAACCAGAACTACAGTATATGTATATACCAAATTCTCAATATTATATAGTATCCCCTACCAATGAGAACTACAGCATATGTATTAATACCAGTAATTCCAATATAATAGTACCGTACCAACCAGAACACAGTATATGTATTAATACCAGTAATTCTCAATCTTATATAGTATCCTGTACCAACCAGAACTACAGTATATGTATAATACCAGTAATTCTCAATATTATATAGGATCCCTGTACCCAACCAGAACTACAGTATATGTATCACAATACCAAGTAATTCTCAATATTATATAGTATCCCTGTCCAACCAGAAATACAGTATATGTATTAATACCAGTAATTCTCAATATTATATAGTATCCCTGTAACAATCAGAACTACAGTATATGTATTAATAACAGTAATTCTCAATATTATATAGTATCCCGTACCAACGAGAACTACAGCATATGTATTAATACCAGTAATTCTCAATATTATATAGTATCCCTGTACCATCCAGAACTACAGTATATGTATTAATACCAGTAATTCTCAATATTATATAGTATCCCGTACCAACCAGAACTACAGTATATGTATAATACCAGTAAATTCTCAAATTATATAGTATCCTGTCCACACCAGAACAACAGTTTGTATTAATACCAGTAATTCCAATATATATAGTATCCCTGTACCAAACAGAACTACAGTATATGATTAATACCAGTAATTCTCAATATTATATAGATCCCTGTACCAACCAGAAACAGTATATGTATTAATACCAGTAATCTCAATATATAATAGTATTCCCTGTACCAACCAGAAACTACAGTATATGTATTAATACCAGTAATTCTCAATATTATATAGTATCCTTGTACCAACCAGAACTACAGTATATGTATTAATACCATTAATTCTCAATATTATATAGTATCCTTGTACCAACCAGAACTACAGTATATGTATTAATACCAGTAATTCTCAATATTATATAGTATCCTTGTACCAACCAGAACTACAGTATATGTATTAATACCAGTAATTCTCAATATTATATAGTATCCTTGTACCAACCAGAACTACAGTATATGTATTAATACCAGTAATTCTCAATATTATATAGTTTTAGAAACTTATCTAGGCCACTTTTAAAGCTATTCAATGAACACTTTCTCCACAAATAATAAGGAATTTGTTAATTTAGATTCCTTACGGGTATATTTTCCTTTACCTATATAGGAAACATAGAGATCATTGATGTTGAAATTTGGCACTCCAGATGTTTCTAAAAATCTGGGGCGCCAACTGCCAAGGTTCAACAGCCCTAATAAAATAAACTCTTCTCAGAACTTTTCGGACCCATTCCTGGTCTGATGGGAAGTAAATATTGTCTGTAGGGGAGAGCTGTCTAGTTGGTTCATGGATTAGAGATTTCTGTAGGGCCTTTAAAAAGAAATGTATACCTTTAATGCTTTAACACAGTGACAGAATGTTTTTTGTTCTATGTGTTCTATATACACATTTTCTATAATAGCTGGTATCCTGGAGGTTGTCCCTGTCCTCGCCTCGGTACCCAGCAATCAGGCAGACCCCAGGGTCTCCAGATCACTGATTAAATGCTGCAATGCTGCAAAGCACAATGTATGGATCACTGTAACTCATACTGCAGGCACAAATCCCCCAGTGCACCATGAGCAGCTATAAGGTGTAAGGTGAAAATAATAAAAAGCTGATGGAGGTAATTTAATGATGATGAAATCATTCCCCGCAAAAGGAGTTATAGCGATTGTTACCTTGTTTCTTGGGTTTAATATTCCATGTGTAAGAATTAAACTCTCTAGACAGAACGTAACTAGTTGTAGGGCAGCTCCACTGAGATTAGTAAAAATGTGGTTGCAATTTGTTACTAACAACTTATTTTTGTCTATATTAATTTATATAGCACTTAATAGTCCAATAGACATATTAAATAAGAATTTGTTCCCCTACTAGGTTGATTGGTTATGGGTTTGATATCCTCTAAAATTAGTTATTGAACTGGAACTGTGATTATAGAGCATACCTCTCCACCTGGACCACCCAGTGAGAACTGTGAATATAGATCATACCTCCCCACCTGGACCACCCAGTGTGAACTGTGAATATAGAGCATACCTCCCCACCTGGACCACCCCTGTTAACTGGTGAATATATATCAGTCCTCCCCACCTGGACCCCCAGTTGAAACTGTGAATATAATCATTCCTCCCCACCTGGACCCACCCAGTGTGAACTGGAATTATATCATTCCTCCCCACCTGGACCACCCAGTGTGAACTGTGAATATAAGCCATCCTCCCCACCTGGACCACCCATGTGTGACACTGTGAATAATATAATCTCCCCACCTGGACCACCCAGTGTGAACTGTGAATATAAGTCATATCCTCCCCACCTGGAACCAACCCATGTGAACTGTGAATATAGAGCATACCTCCCCACCTGGACCACCCAGTGTGAACTGTGAATATAGATCATACCTCCCCACCTGGACCACACAGTGTGAACTGTGAATATAGAGCATACCTCCCCACCTTGACCACCCAGTGTGAACTGTGAATATATATCATTCCTCCCCACCTGGACCACCCAGTGTGAACTGTAAATATAGAGCATACCTCCCCACCTGGACCACCCAGTGTGAACTGGGAATATAGAGCATACCTCCCCACATGGACCACCCAGTGTGAACTGGGAATATAGAGCATAACTTCCCACCTTTACCACCCAGTGTGAACTGTGTATAAAGGTCATTCCTCCCCACCTGGACCACCAGTGTGAACTATGAATATAGATCATTCCTCCCCACATGGACCACCCAGTGTGAACTGTGAATATAGAGCATACCTCCCCACATGGACCACCCAGTGTGAACTGTGAATATAGAGCATAACTTCCCACCTGAACCACCCAGTGTGAACTGTGTATATATGTCATTCCTCCCCCCCGGGACCACCCAGTGTGAACTGGGAATATAGAGCATACCTCCCCACCTGGACCACCCAGTGTGAACTGTGAATATAGATCATACCTCTCCACCTGGACCACCCAGTGTGAACTGTGAATATAGATCATACCTCCCCACCTTGACCACCCAGTGTGAACTGTGTATAAAAATCATTCCTCCCCACCTGGACCACCAGTGTGAACTGTGAATATAATCATTCCTCCCCACCTGGACCACCCAGTGTGACTGTGAATTAGATCATACCTCCCCCACCTGGACCACCCAGTGTGAACTGTGAATTAGAGCATACCTCCCCCTGGACCACCCAGTGTGAACTGTGTATAAAGGTCATCCTCCCCACCTGGACCACCAGTGTGAACTGTGAATATAGATCATTCCTCCCCACATGGACCACCCAGTGTGAACTGTGGAATATAGATCATACCTCCCCACCTGGACCACACAGTGTGAACTGTGAATATAGAGCATACCTCCCCACCTTGACCACCCAGTGTGAACTGTGAATATAGAGCATACCTCCCCACCTGGACCACCCAGTGTGAACTGTGAATATATATCATTCCTCCCCACCTGGACCACCCAGTGTGAACTGGGATATATAGCACACCTCCCCACATGGCCACCTGTGAACTTGAATATAGAGCATACCTCCCACCTGACACCCAGTGTGAACTGTGAATAAGAGCATACCTCCCCACATGGACCACCCAGTGTGAACTGTGAATATAGAGCAATAACTTCCCACCTGACCCCCAGTGTGAACTGTGAATATATACTTTCCTCCCCCCCTGGACACCCCAGTTGTGACTGGGAAATAGAGCATACCTCCCCACCTGGACCACCCAGTGTGAACTGTGAATATAGAGCATACCTCCCCACATGGACCCCTGTGTGAACTGTGAATATAGAGCATAACTTCCCATCTGAACCACCCAGTGTGAACTGTGAATATAGATCATACCTCCCACCTGGACCACCCAGTGTGAACTGGGAATATAGAGCATACCTCCCCACCTGGACCACCCAGTGTGAACTGTGAATATAATCATACCTCCCACCTGGACCACCCAGTGTGAACTGGGAATATAGATCATACCTCCCACCTGGACCACCCAGTGTGAACTGGGAATATAGAGCATAACTTCCCACCTGAACCACCCAGTGTGAACTGTGAATATAGATCATACCCCCCCCATCTGGACCACCCAGTGTGAACTGTGAATATAGATCATACCTCCCCACCTGGACCACCCAGTGTGAACTGTGAATATAGATCATACTGCAAACTGGGTTTCGGGCCTAGGCACTTACTCTTTTGGCAGTTTTAGCCACCAACTTCAAAGGTGCTCCCTTCTCTGGTCTCTACCATGGACCCACAGCTATGCACAAGCATAAAAAGTCATGAGAGGGGCACTCTTCTGTGAATATCGTATCTTTATTGGATCACAAACACGACGTTTCAGGGACAACTGTCCCTTTCACCGATGAAAGGACAGTGTGTCCCTGAAAACTCGTGTTTATGTGATCCAATAAAGAAACGTATATTCACAGAAGAGTGCCCCTCTCATGACTTTTTATGCTTGGAATATAGATCATACCTCCCACCTGGACCACCCAGTGTGAACTGGGAATAAAGATCATTCCTCCCCACCTAGACCACCCAGTGTGAACTGGGAATATAGAGCATACCTCCCCACCTGGACCACCCAGTGTGAACTGTGAATATAGATCATACCTCCCCACCTGGACCCCCAGTGTGAACTGTGTATAAAGATCATACCTCCCCACGTGGACCACCCAGTGTGAAGTGTGAATATAGAGCATACCTCCCACTTGAACCACCTAGGCCCCACCCCTTCCTTTCAAATGGAACAGACACAAAAAAAGACACGTTTTAGAAATGTGCCAT
This sequence comes from Hymenochirus boettgeri, assembly GCA_019447015.1. Lineage (NCBI taxonomy): Eukaryota > Metazoa > Chordata > Amphibia > Anura > Pipidae > Hymenochirus > Hymenochirus boettgeri. Next base: position 283,065,625 of record CM033476.1, on the reverse strand, counting down.
TTAAAGAAGCACTTCACTGAATGAAACTTTTTTCTATTCAATTGTATGATTATCAGGAAGGTAGGAGTCACTACATTCTCCTGCTTGAGCCTCAAACAGTAATGCCTGTGAGTTCCGTGCACTCTCCTGCTTGAGCCTCAAACAGTAATGCCTGTGAGTTCCGTGCACTCTCCTGCTTGAGCCTCAAACAGTAATGCCTGTGAGTTCCGTGCACTCTCCTGCTTGAGCCTCAAACAGTAATGCCTGTGAGTTCCGTGCACTCTCCTGCTTGAGCCTCAAACAGTAATGCTTGTGAGTTCCGTGCACTCTCCCGCTTGAGCCTCAAACAGTAATGCCTGTGAGTTCTGTGCACTCTCCTGCTTGAGCCTCAAACCGTAATGCCTGTGCAGGGCCGGCCTTTGATATGGTTGCATTACCAGGAAGGGGGCGCCAGTTGGGAGTCTTAAGTCACAGACCTGTAGGTCAAAGTTGTGCATCAGTGCCACAGCCCCCCCCCCAGTATGCTGTGCTGTTCTGTCTGTGCATTTAGTGCATTATGTGTTACGCAATGATGTACACACGATATATACAAGCACGCACTACAGATACAGTAAGCGCAGGTGGCAGACTTGATTTGAAGCAGGCCAAGGCAAGCAGCCTTCAGCAGTGTATTATGTGTGCCAAGAGGGGTATTTTGGAGGGGGTGCTAGGCGCCAGTAGTAAATCTTGCACAATGCCTGTGAGTTCCGTGCACTCTCCTGCTTGAGCCTCAAACAGTAATGCCTGTGAGTTCCGTGCACTCTCCTGCTTGAGCCTCAAACAGTAATGCCTGTGAGTTCCGTGCACTCTCCTGCTTGAGCCTCAAACAGTAATGCCTGTGGGTTCCGTGCACTCTCCTGCTTGAGCCTCAAACAGTAATGCCTGTGAGTTCCGTGCACTCTCCTGCTTGAGCCTCAAACAGTAATGCCTGTGAGTTCCGTGCACTCTCCTGCTTGAGCCTCAAACAGTTATGCCTGTGAGTTCCGTACAGTCTCCTGCTTGAGCTTCAAACAGTAATGCCTGAGAGTTCTGTGCACATGCGTGTGCACGGAACTCACAGGCATTATCGTTTGAGGTTCAAGCAGGAGAAATCAGAGCAAATCTTAAAAGGGCGGAGCTTAACATTCAGCAAACCAGTAACAAGACGTCAGCAACTTTCAGGGCACAAAGCTAGGCTCTGGAGGTAAAAAAAAATAATAATGGCTACAGTATTTTTTAAAGCTGCAGCTTTCAAATGAACATAACTTGATTTTACAGTGCACTTATCCTTTAATTCAGCGGAGTGCTTCTTTAAATGGCACATGTCTAAAATACTAACCATACTGTAAATAATAAAGCATATTAATCAAATAAAAAAGATATTACAATTGAGAACAAAAAGGCTGTTTTATTTAGTGGAGTGTTCCTTAAAGGGCATGTCCACCCCTTTTTAGAATTTTTGCTGTAGTGTAGGGCTCTCTCCCCCAGCCCCAACCGCTGGGGGAGAGAGCCCTACACTACATGCATAAACTCCAGCAATCATTACTTCCTTTGTAGAAAATTTCTTCATTCTTTCGTAATTTTCTTTTTCTGGACTGGAATGGCAGTGGCCACTAATGGGTTAACCCCTCTTGCCTCAGGCATGGACAGGAACAATAAACTCTATAAATTTGTTCCGCCCCCCCCACTGCCCAGTCCTTAGTTAGGACCGAGCGTGCACAAGGGGAGGGATTGTAGTGACCACTTTCATTACAGTCCAGAAAAAGAAAATTACCGAAAGAATGAAGACATTTTCAACATTCCTGATCCTGGAATGGCAGTGGTCACTAATGGGACATACAAAAGCAGTGAAACATAGGGTGGGTGCAAAAGAGAATAAATTTAATCAGTCTCAAGTACTTTTTTAGAGAAAGAATAACTTCAAGTTTATAATGCTTCATAAATGTATGAGCTAAGCTCCAAGTAGCTGCTTTACAGATTTCGCCACTGAAGATTTTGCAGGTTTCATCCTAGCTTTCTTAGCAGCATAAAGATGATTTTCTAACGTTGCTAGTTCTCTGTAAGTAAACTTTTATACATCTGGCAACATCTAGATTATGAAAATTCTCTTCCTCATTCTGGGGATTCAGAAAATTATGGAAAGATCCTCATTCAAATGGAATTCTGAAATTACCTTAGGAATAAAGGCACTGTTAAGTCTGCCCACCAGCCTGTAATCCAAAAAGATCAAGGATTCCTCCAAAGATAAAATCTCAGAAATCTCAGATACTCATCTTGCTGAAGCAATGGCTAGAAGAAAGGCCAATTTCCAGGTGACTTTTGATAATGGAATATTAGCAATTGATTTAAAAGGTGGTCCAGACAATGTCTTTAGAACAAGTGGAATATCCCAAGGAGGAGGTTTTATTCTCCTAGGAGGTTTGATTCTTCTTAAAACTAAAGGGTGTGATGACCATTTTTCCTCAGAGATAGAAAAGATGGCACAAACCTGGGCCTTCAAGGTAGCAGACGCTAATCCCTTGTCTAAACCATCTTGGTTTAAACAAATAACTGATGAATAACTGTAACGTTTCCCACAGGAGGATCTTTTGTCGCACACCAAGTCTTGAAAATATTCCAGACCCTGTAATAAGGAGCAGAAGTAGAACCTTTCCTAGTTTCAACGAGAGTCGACACAGTGGCATCTGACAGACCTTTAGATCTCAAGGCTTCCTTTTCAGCAGCCAAGCTGTCAAAGATAGTTCTTCTGGATGAGGATAATTGACTGGACCCTGGAACAGGAGATCCCCAAGATGTAGGGAGAGGAAAAAGATTTGACTGACACATCTCCAGAATAAGAGGAACCCATGACCTCCTGAATATCTTCACTTTGCAAGTTGCCATCAAGTTTATCACAGGAAGACCCCATTTCATGACCAGAAGGTAAAAAATCTTGGGATTCAATGACCATTCTCCCAGATGGATTTTGTGGTGGTTCAGGAAGCCTGCTTCTATGTTCTGTACTGATAGACTATAAAGAGCCCTCAGATCCTCTTCTGCCAAACTGAAGATCGCTTGAGCAATTAAGCACAATTGGTTGCTCCTGGTTTCCCCCATCCGGTTTATGTAGGCAATAGCTGTGGCATTGTCTGACATAATTAAGATTGCCCCTGAGTTGAATAGATGGTGAAAATGCAATAAGGCTAACTGGGTCGCTTTGAGTTCCTTGAAATTTATTGATTTGTGGAGAAGACTAGGTTATCATCTGAACCCAAAGATCCTTGCAATGTGCTCTCCGACCCTGAACACCTGCGTCTGTCGTGAGTCTGAAAAATTCTCTTGGAGTCAATGGAATCGGTTTGTAATTCTCTAAATTCATCCACCATAAAATACTTTGGATGGTATGGGGTTGTAAATGAATTATCTGGAACTTCCCAATCAGTTGTTGACATGAAATGGCTGGAACAGCAGTCTTTGACTGTTGAGTTATAATCTCCTGTTTCTTTGAGAGAAGCAGGGAGACCTGGAATTGTACTGTATCTAGAAGGGAGCCCAAAAACTCCAAATTCTGAGCTGGTTGAAGGTGAGATTTTTGTATCCCTGTGATACAGAAGAGTCTGAACATCTTGTGCTCTTTAAGATGTCGTCTAGATAGGCAAAAAGGGAAATTCCGTTTGATCTTAAAGGGCATGTCCACCCCCAAAACTAAAATTTAACCCCTTACTGGCCACATCAATTAGTTTAAAACAATCCTTACCTTACATTCCTGCTCAAAATAGTTCCCCTGCTGTGCCCCTCCAAAGTCCAGGAAACTGCTGTGTAGGAGCAATGTGTGACTCATGCTGTGCCTGAGTCTGCCTCAACCTCATCAAGGTTGAGGCATGCTCAGTGCAGCCTTTTCCCCCTCCCTCTCCCTCCCTCTCCCTCCCATTTTTCTCTCCCTCCCCCTAACATTAAACCCTTTGGGTATGCGGTAGGGCATGCTCCCCCAGCCCCAACCACATTAATATAATTGTTAGAAAGTCCCCCAATCTTTACTTACCTTCCCTCTCTCCTCCGCTGTTTAGAACTCCTGGCAGCCGCGACCGTGATTGGCTGCCTCTCAGCCAATCACGGACGTGGCTGCCAGTCCCACCCCCTGCTTGCAATTCCATGCAAGCAGGGGGCCGGAACACTGCAGCGGAGGAGAGTGGGCAGGTAAGTAAGAATCGGGGGACTTTCTAACAGGAGCATGCCCTACCGCATATCAAAAGTTAAATTTTGGGGTGGACATGCCCTTTAACTCTGCTAAAACTGGAGCCAGAACTTTTGTGAGATGTAGCCAACCTGAATGGAAGAGCACAATATTGAAAATGTTGGTTGAACAACAGGAATCTCAGGAATTTCCGCTGAGGGGCCCATATTGGGATGTGAAGATAAGCACCTTGGAGATCTATTTTGATTAGCCAATCCCCTTTCCGTATGTGAGGAAGAATTGTCTTTAACATCTCCATCTTGAAAATTTTGACTTAAATGTAGCAATTCAGTCTCTTCAAATCCAGAATGGCCCTGAATTTACCTGACACTTTTTTGACAAAAAAAGAGGGGAGAATAGACTCTTGAAAGCCTTTGATCTGTTGGAACAGGTTCTATGACTCCTTTTGATAGTAGGTCTGACAGGACCTCTTGAAAAGCTTTGCGAGCGACAGGATCCTTGGGAGTTCTTGATGGTAAAAACATCTTTCCTGGAAGACTCCTGAACTCCAGATTATAACCCAAGTGGACTATCTCCATCTGTCCTGAATTCTTTGAGCCCAAACAGGGTAGAAAAAAGAAAGCCTTCTTCCTACCTCCAAGTCCTGTTGAACTTGCGTCCCTTCACAAAGGCTTCTTAATTGGAACTTTGGTAGACTTTTGCTGACGAAAGGAGGTCTAAGCAAGGAACCAGCAATTAAAACAGCCTTTTTTAGAAGAGAGTCCTGTTTTCTATCAATAGGATCTTTCAGAGCTGTGGCATCTTTAACCAGTAAAATAGTTTTGCACGTCAGCCTAGACATGGCAGCATCAATCTTGGGTGCAGTGTCCCAAAACTTAGTATCATCCTCTGTCATAGGGTATCTGGCATACAAATTGGAAGGAATATTGACCTTCTTGTCAGAATTTTCCCATTCATCTGTAATGATTTTGGCCATCACTGGATGTAAATAGAAAGATAAGATAGCTTGGGAGCTTGCGTATTTATCTGTAGCAGATGAGACTGTATCAGTCTCTGACAGAAGTGTGGATCTCATAGCTTTAATCAAGTTTTGAATGGTTTCTTGACTAAAAGTTTGATCTGAATCCACATCAACAACATCAACATCAAGTCTCAGTAGTCTGAGCTGATGGTCCAGGAGCATTAGCTGGATTAGTCACAGTCTCCGAAGGAGATGTGTGAAAGGAGATTTAACAGAATCCACTATTTGAGATATAATAGTAGGCATTAAAGTAGCCATGGATTCTTTGACCCATTAAAATACATTAGTGTTTTGCTGTTCAGAATCCGCAAAATAAGCTGTCAAACACTCTTGACAAAACTTCTTTCCTCTTACAACTGGATTGTTGCATGTATTACATTCTCGACTGGATTTATCCTTGTGTTTGCGTTTGTCAGCATGGCGAGATGAATCCCTGAAAGAAAAAAACATAAATTATTTATAGAACCCCCCCCCCCCTCAAGGTATTTCACCTAAAGATGCTCACCCCCGAGACCTTGATCTAGACCAGTGCCCCCTGGAACTCATGATCAATTTGAAAACAAAATAAAACCTTCAAAAACTGACATCCACAAAAAATAGGCAATGATATCCAACTATCAGCCTTTGTTTACTAAGTATATGCAGAAAAATTAAATAAAGCAGCCACAGAGCAAGAGGATTGCAGTGGATTGCCTTCTCCCCTAAACCGCAGTGGAAAACAGCAGGGAGGAATTCGCGCCAAACGCGGGATTTAAAAAGTTGCGATGACATCACCGCGCATGCGCACGGAGCACGTGCGGCCTGAAAAACATTAAGAATCCGCACTGATTATCTAGTAATGAAGTGGATTGATGGAGCTCATTATGCTTCCCTGTTGGGACCGTCACAGCCAGATTCAGTGCAACAAAAGAAGTCCAATAGTTTCACGGTGGGCTTCTCTCTCCTATGTTTTTATTATATTTATTATATTTAGATACACATTAGCAATTGTCTTTATAAATAGATACACACTAGCACTGTGTTATTATGTTCACTGTTTTACAAATGGAAAACCTGTACACGGATTATAGAACAAGTGGACTCTACACATTGGCTCTACATGGATCATAGGTGAGAGAAGCCCACCGTGATACTATTGGACTTCTTCTTTTGTTGCACTGATTGGTTGCACACACTAATTGAGTTGGGGGTTGGGTTATAAATGTATGCTTCACAGTTTTTTTTACTACTGTCTGGATCCCCCTTCCATTCTTTATCTTTATGTGACTTTGTCTGCCTTGCTGGAGCAGTTGGAAGGTGTGGCTATTAAACATACCTGGTGTCATGGATGCAACTATTTTGTTTTTGATCTCCTAAATCCCCTTTTCATGTTATATTTAAACTCGGCAAAATATCACCTAGAAAGAACAAGTATCATTAAAGGATAACTAAATCCATTTTTTATACTCCAGAATCTGAAAACAACCCCCCTAAAAATACCAATAAGCTATATAATATGACTTCAGTAAATTGTATTAAAATAAATTTAAGCCTGTTAAGAACTGGATGAAGTATCTGTGTGTATGTGCAATGTGAGACCACACCTCCTGACCTCAGTCACATGCTTCCTTGCTTTATCTGTCCTGTAAAAGAATTGGCTAGAGATTATTAATGGGTGTGACCAACTGTAACAAGTTTCTGCCATAGCTAAGGACTGAGCATGTGCAGAACATAATGGTCGTTGACCAGACTGTGTGATATTAGAATGCTGTGATGTTAAGCACAAACCATATATTATTTAGGTAAATTTCCCAGCATCCATATCAAAATGAGAGGTAAGACACAGATTACTGGCTTTATATCAAGGTGTTCTGCCTTCTGGTTCAGTGTTGTTCTGTGGCTTTAGTTGTCCTTTAATGTAATCCATGTCCAACCTTTAGATTAGTGATATCACACATACACACTTCATATTCAGGATTCAGGTTTAAATCCAGAAAGTGTGTCCACACCATGTCTTTATCCTATCGCTCTCTTCCAACACAGACAATTGGGAGGATTTCTTAGGATCAGCATTAGTTAGTTGGAATGGGAAAGGGACAACAAACAACAAACATATGGAGCGATTATGAAGGGTTGCAATTACAGAGGCAAGTAAAAGTTGCACCACTAACCATTTTGCCAACTAGCAGTGGCGTAACTAGGAATCGCTGGGCCCCCCAGTAAAACAATGATGGGGCCTTATTCATGCTTCATCTACATGGTTTTCTGGGAGGAGGCTATAACTGTCAAAGTAAAAAGGGCCCCATCACAGGGCCCCCCTGCAGTTGCTCCCCATGCTTCCCTGGTAGTTACGCCTCTGGTGCTAAGGGATTGAAACAGTGGTGGTTGTGAATATCACACAATGATCTCTGTGTTACAACCAATCTAACATAGAAATAGCATCTCTTTTGTTTGACTATTTATCAGCTGTTTCAGGGTCCTGAATTTTGCCATCTTTTTTAATAAGCACAAGCAGTCACAAAATAAGTGACATAGGAAGCAGCCATAATTCATTGGCTGTGATTGACAGCTGCTACCAAGAAGGAATAGTAAAAAGTAGAATATTGTTGACTGTAAACATGTCAGAAAGTATCAGAGAGCACAGAAGATATCACAGTCTCAGGGCTTTGGGGGTTCTTATGGATACTATGAACTTTTGTGTTGGCGGAGTGGAATGCCCCTTAAACTTGTCAGCTTAGGGTTAGGGTATCCAGGTACAGTAGCTGGAAATTCCAGTGTGCCACACACCTCTGGTTTCCACCATAAGCCCCAAAATAGATGTAAGGTGTAGCATACGATACCACAGGACTCGAGCTGTGCAAACAAAGGAGTTTTATTTAAGAAACGTGTGCTACATGTTTCAGACAAAAGTCCTTTCACAGCTCTAGTCCTGTGGTATCTATTTTGTGGCTAACTTTGTAATTCACTGTTTTGCTAGGATGAGGCTTTGCAGGTCTCATGAAGTGTCATGAGGAGCACATGATTACACAATGAGGTGTTTGCAATGAACTGTGGTCCAGTTGGCAAGGTCAGTAGTGACACAGGTGTGTTGCCGTCTAAGAGCCCCAGGTGTGATGACCCTAAATTTCTGTACTACTGTGCTCCTCCTTCTTACTCCCAGCTGAGTAACAGGAGTAAAAAATGATGACAATTTAAAATGGTTAATTGAGCGAGCGCTGTTAAATGAACTAGTGTTATGGAACAAATACGATTTCGCTACAGAAGGACCATTACATTAAGTATTTTACCTACGCAGTAAATATGATGTCTTCTGCTTGGAAACATCTCCCTCAGTATACAAGTAAATTGTATTAAATTTGCACTATTGTGGGAATTGTAACATCGTAATGACATCAGGGAAAACAAAATGCAGCAAAGTAACCCTCGAATGTAGCATTCATTAACCCTCGAATTGGCCATAAGTTTTGGTGATATGGACATGTTCTCTGGACCATTTCCCAGGTCCCAGAGCCATTTAAAGTAAGTTAATATTTTTTCTGTATTTTATCAGAACTTTTCGAACAGTTTTCTCCCCATTGACTTTTATGGGTTAGTTTTTGAATTTTTGAACTGATACTGGAACTTCAAAGATGAACCAAAAGAAGTTCGGCCATCTCAGATGAGAGTAATTTGTTCTTGTAGACCATCCAGTCCTTTTTGGTTTCCAAACTAATGTCCAATATCACTAATAAAAAAGGTTTATAAATCAGTCTGATATACATGGCTTTCCTGCACATATCAGCAATTGGTAATGCCACAACCTTCAATATTAACCTATTTGCTTTTATTCGTAGAACAGTTCATGAGTCCTTACACAGGGACATGTGGCTTTCAAATGCTTAGTTGTTCTATACTATGTAAAGGAAAGTAACTGTAATGGGCTGTGTGCACCTGAAAACAGAGATAGCAGCCAGTCAGTGGCGTAACTATGAATCTCTGGGCCCCCTAGCAAAACTATAATGGGTCCCTCCTCCATGCTATACATACAGTGGTATTCTGAGGGGAGGCTGTATATGTCATAGGGAAAATAAGAAAATGGCTTCTGGGCTCTCCTGAGTTGCGGGGTCTGCTCCCCTGGTAGTTACACCCCTGGGAACAGTTCTGTTGTCACTTGATTCTGACTTGTTGAAACAACTGCAATTTACCTGCTACAGTTTTCCCAGTTACCCTCTTTGCTGTGGTTGCCACCTCACCCCTAATATAGCTAACAAGCAATATATTTAGAGCCATGCAGCAGACAACACTAGTATCTGTGTAGCTGAACAACACACATTTAAAGGGCATGTCCACCATTAATACAAAAAAAACCTGTTGACATTTATCTGCCCACACTCCCAACTGCTATTTTTCCCAGTGTATTACATGAATTATTAAAGTTTTATTCCTTTCTGGCAAAGGTATCTGCCTCCTAATTCTGCTCAATGAGCTTTTTACAAGCTTGAACATGTGCAGAGACAGTGGCGTATCTATGTTAAAAGATTCGGGACACGTGCCCCGGATCTTTTGCTAAGTGCCCCGAATCTCCTGTTAGCTCTTCGTAGCGCGAGTGCCCCGAACCAACTAATGTGAGCTCACTCCCGCCCTCCTACTACTGCAGAGTCACGTGTACAGCAGGGAGAGCGGGGAGAGCGGGAGATTCAAACATCTGCGTGTGGCTTACAGAGGGAGAGAGAGAACTGATTGAATCCTCCCTTCTGGACCTCCCCAACACAGATAATTCACGATTTACAATGTCTGCTTCCTGGCTGGGTCTCTCCATGCAGTCACATTGTGGGCGGGTCATATCAATTGGAGCCAATGTAGAGTGCAGTGGAGCATAGGAAGGAGGAGGGGAATTTCCAACTCACGTCTGGCTGGCAATGGAATGCCTTGGGAATCCAACTTTGTTTTCTATCACTGACCTGACTGCACAGCAGGTAACAATGCTGTACCAAAAATCACATTAGATAGATAGGTAGACAGAAATATAGATAGATAGCAGAGTTAGATAGATAGATAGAAAGCAGAGTTAGATAGATAGATAGATAGCAGAGTTAGATAGATAGATAGAAAGCAGAGTTAGATAGATAGATAGAAAGCAGAGTTAGATAGATAGATAGATGATACATAGATGATAGATGAATAGTTAGATAGATAGCTAAGATAGATGCAGAGTTAGATAGATAGTTTAAGATAGGATAGATAGATAGATAGTTAGATAGTATAGTATAGATAGATAGATAGATGAAGTTTAGATAGATAGAGAGTTAGATTATAGATAGAAAGCAGAGTAGATAGATAGAAAGCAGAGTTAGATCGATAGTATAGATAGATAGATAGATAGATATAGATAGATAGAATATAGATAGTATCGATAGATACAGAGTTAGATAGATAGATAGATAGATAGATAGATAGATAGTATAGAGATAGAATAGAAAAAGATAGAAAGCAGAGTTAGAAGATAGATAAATAAATAGAAAGCAGAGTTAGAAGATAGATAGATAGATAGATAGATAGTAGATAGATAGATAGAAAGCAGAGTTAGATAGATAGATAGAAAGCAGAGTTAGATAGATAGATAGATAGAAAGCAGATTTAGATAGATAGATAGAGCAGTTATAGATAGTTAGATAGATAGATAGATAGCAGATTGATAGATAGATAGTGATAGATAGATAGAAAGCAGAGTTAGATAGATAGATAGATAGAAAGCAGATTTAGATAGATAGATAGATAGCAGAGTTAGATAGATAGTTAGATAGATAGATAGATAGATAGATAGCAGAGTTAGATAGATAGATAGATGATAGATAGATATATAGAAAGCAGATTTAGATAGATAGATAAAAGCAGAGTTAGATAGATGATAAAAGCAGAGTTAATATAGATAGCAGTAGAAGTTAGATAGATAGCAGTTAGATAGATAGATAGATAGAAAGCAGAGTTAGATAGATAGATAGATAGAAAGCGAGTTAGATAGATCGATAGATGAAAGAGAGATGATAGATAGATAGATAGATAGATAGATAGATAGATAGAAATAGATAGAATAGATAGATAGATAGATAGATAAAAGCAGTTAGATAAATAGATAATGATAGATAGATAGAAAGCAGAGTTGATAGATAGATAGATAGATAGATGTAGATAGATAGATAGTTAGATAGCAGAGTTAGATAGAATAGACAGATAGCAGAGTTAGATAATAGATAGATAGATAGATAGATAGATAATAGATAGATAGATAGATATATAGATAGATGGAGATAGCAGAGTTGATATGACAGACAGACAGATAATAAAACAGATAGATAGATAAACAGACAGATAGATAGATAGACAGAGTTAGATAGACTAGAAGAGGTAGATAGGAGACAGAGAGATAGACAGAACAGACAGATAGATAGAGAGACAGATAGACAATAGCAGACAGAGTAAAATATAAAAACAAGAGGCAGATATATAGACAGAGATAGATATACAGAGAGAGAGAGGACAGATAGAGATAGATAGGGGGCAGAGGTCCATGTAGAAGGTACAAGAAGGTCTCCCTGCCAAAGATGTGGGCAAGCGTCTGACTACAACTGAACACAAACATAAGTTTAAATGACCAAAATGCTACCAGTATATAATGAAATTGCCAGTTTTACTGTGTCTTTGTGTCATTAATTTGTGTCTCTCTGTCCAACTCTGATCTCTATCTCTGTCTGTCTATCTCTGTCTATTCACTGTCTTTCTGTCTGTTTATCACTATCGGGCTGTGTGTCTATGTGGTTGTCTATCTGTCTGTCTGTGTCTTTTTGGCCATCTCTATTAAATACTAGTGGGTGTGGCTTAATTGGGGCGGAGAAATGGGCGTGGCCTAAAAATTTTTGCGGTGCCCTTGATCTTCTTAGACCCTAGATACGCCCCTGTGCAGAGATGAAGCAGGTAAAACATTTGTCAGTTGTCACAGCCTTGATTGACTACATGGAGGGAAGGGCCAGCTTACTCCAGAATGGGAACAATACTTAAAGGAGAACTAAACTTAAATGTTTTAAAATCTAATGTAGAAAATTTTCTCCCCAGGACACCTATACATTGTAAGATTCTTCTCTAGTAAGTTGCATTTAGTACATGTGAGAAATAGATTCTGTAAATAAGAAGGTTTCCATGTTGTTACCAGTACAACCCACAGCCCATGAAGTCATCAAAGAGCCACGCCCCCTGACCCCAGTATTCACTGTGTTTTCTATACAGATGTCTATACAAAAATATGAAACTCCTTGAAAAGACTTTGAAAGCTGCTTGTTACCCTCCTGTTTATTTACCAGTCAGTGTGAGTTGCTGGAAAATAAACTGCAGGGTAACAAGCAGCTTTCAAAGTATCAAAGGGACTTAATATAAAAAAAATATATAATTCTTTTAGCAAAAAATAAAGCTTCAAAATATACCCTACTTATTCAGTGGTGGTGCACTAGGTAAGGCACTAGGTTCTATTTCTAGTTAGTAATGCAAGTAAGAAGGTGCAAAATATATCAGTTTGGGTTGGGAGCAGGTAAATGACAATTGACCAGTTTTTATTTTAAGGGTGGACATGTTTTTTAAGGTTTGTGGTACATTTAGCAATGATCCATGTGCCAGAAGTTAAAAATAATGATGTTGAGGTGGCAACCCTAGTCTAATCAAATGACTGTAGACTGACCTTCTTTAGAAATTACATTTGTTCTAGTTACTTAGGTACATTAGCTGCTGTACATTGAATGTTTGGTATTAAAAGGAGAGAGTTTCATGCTTGTTTAATATCTAATGTAGCTTTAGCGAAGAGCCTCAACAGTCTTTGGACTGTTGGGTCTTCAGTTACAGTGGCTGACCAACCAGGAATAGTTTACTCAGAAAGTGAACTATTGCTTTACTGCATTCATTGAAGAATGAATGCAGTACCCATTTCACTAACTTTTTGCCAAATAATAGTTTACCTTCCCCCAGCCCCAACCGCCATAAATGATTTGTTAAAAAGTGCCCCAATAGTTACTTACCTTCCCTCTATTCTTCGCCGCACAGTCCTGGCCCTCTGCTTGCATAGAACTGCAAGCAGGGGGCGGGACCGACAACGGTGCATGCGCCTAATGGTAAATTTGGCCCTGCCCAGAGACTATCTATACAATACTTTTTTGCAACTCCTCCTTTGTTCATTTCTAACCCCTCCTCCATGCCCAATCCTGTGGCTCAGGCATGCTCGTTGTGCCTTACTAGGATGTGATTTCAAAAATGTTGCAAAAAGCCTTACAAAGCCTTACAAAGGGTAGATGCTGCTCGAAACATTGCAGTTTTTTTCACATTTGCAAATCTATACAGAAAAGTGATGCAAATGTGAAAAGTATTTACACTCATTTATGAGCAAAAAATGTTTCGAGCAGCATCTACCCTTTGTAAGGCTTTTTGCAACATTTTTGAAATCACATCCTAGTAAGGCACAACGAGCATGCCTGAGCCACAGGATTGGGCATGGAGGAGGGGTTAGAAATGAACAAAGGAGGAGTTGCGAAAAAAGTATTGCATAGTCTCTGGGCAGGGCCAAATTTACCATTAGGCGCATGCACCGTAATCACACACCTAGGAGCGGCTGTGGTTGAAGGGGTGGCTGTCAATCTCTCCCCTTTTTTTCTTCTATTTCATTTGCAGCTCATCAAGATTTTAAAAAGCATTTTACACCCTCATGTTTTATAGTTAATATTTTAAACAGATTTTGTTCTTTTCAGCTCACAATTTTCAGCATATTAAAGTCTGTAGTTTAAAGGTGGTTCCTGTGTTGAGGGGTGGGTTAAGAGTGCCAGGTTTCTTGCACCTATAGGCTCATGGGATGTGATTCATTAGGGGAATGTTAAGCCAAAGCATTATACAGTAGATCACTATACTGTAGTTAAAGTTGCATCAAGACAAATTTGTTTTTAAACCAATTCTAGGCTAAGACCCGTATTTCCTTTCCCTTAGGTATTCTATGTTTACCTCTCTATGCCCTCTGTTGTGAATAGCACTACATCTTCTGTAAAGTACCTGGGTCAAATCACACTTATCCTAGTAACATTTCACTCTGGAAATATCCAATCAAACATGGCAACTCAAAGCCTCAGAGCACAGTGAAGACAGAGATAGACAGACAGACAGACAGACATCCAACGAAGTAAAAGAGTTCCAGGCAATCTCAGGTCTTGTGCAAAAATTTGATTTTATTTTATGTGCAAAACACATAAGTAGCAACGTTTCAGTCCCCCTTCTTGGACCTTTATCAAGCCTGATAAAGCATGGCTTGATAAAGGTCCAAGAAGGGGGACCGAAACGTTGCTACTTGTGTGTTTTGTATATTGAATAAAATTAAATTTTTGCACAAGACCTGAGAGTGCCTGGAACTCTTTTACTTCGTTGCATATCTGTGAATCAACAACCAGAAGCACCCAGGCAGATGGAACTATTGAAGGTAGAGTGCACACTTTTCTGGATAGATAGATTAGATAGTTGGATAATAGATAGTTGGATAGATAATAGTTGGATAGATAGATAGTTGGATGATAGATAGTTGGATAGATAGATAGTTGGATCGATCGATCATTGGGACAGAGCCTGGGAGTGGTGTGTACATAGGGGAAGACACTGGGCCGGGTAGTGTGGATCCAGGCTGTGGGAATAATAAGGGAGGGAGATGGAATGGGATGGGAGGGAGAAGGGGATCTGTAGATTAGGGGTGGGGGGTAGTAGAACAAGGAATAAACTATACACAGTCCAGGAAGGAGGGGGCACTGAATTATCCATACATTACGGTACTATAACAGTGATTGCTTTCATTACAGGAGGTAATGAAATAAGTTGCAGTGTAATAGAGAGAACTTTCTGAGCAGTGTCTGGGCACTTACCCGGGACAGTGGAAGGTGGGAAGTGCTCCGGGTCACTGTGTTCCTTAATCCGTCCCCCAGCAGTCCAGTACCTCTCTGCCTGTCTCCAGTTCCCGGACCGCTCTCACTATCACTGCGCTCCCTGCACGAGCCTCCTACTGCTGCAAAACTGGGAGAGGTGACATGTGATCACAGAGAGCCAATCAGGTGCAGGGAGGTCACGTGGATTGAGACTGGGTGGGAAGGAATATTGGAACGCTGTGAAGGGCCAGAACTGAGGGAGCAGTAATGAACCTTACAAGTGATAAAGCATCCATCATACAATCTACCACACATGGATAATCATCTGCATACTGCAGACAACAGTGAATGCTGGGAGTTGTAGTTTTCAAACATCTGGAGGGCTGTGACTCCCTCTCTAAAGGACTCAACAGTTGGCAGGATGTTCTTAAAAGAGCCGCCTGTGAAATTACCCGAAGTCTCTCCTTTTATTAGCCGTATCAGAAAAGATAAGGTAACGCTTACCAAAGTCAGTTAGGGCTTGTTCACACGTTTCTGTCCAATTCCGGACATTGCCGTACACTTTTTTAGGACACGATTTTTTGCATTTTCGCATGCGTTTTTATTCATCAGCCTTTAGGATTCCCTTTATTTTTTGATTTTAAGTTTAACAAACAGCTGCTTTTGTTTTATCTCAGAAACAACCATTCCTGTTAGTACGGTAATTACATAAATAATTTGTCTTGAAGCAAAATTTCTGTACTATTTCTTTTTCTTCTTCCCTTTATATTTTGTTCCCGTGAACAATCCTCAATATGTGGAGGTTTAAGGTCATGTGATCAAACAGTTTCATGGTCCTAAACACAAACACTTATACCCCCACCCTCATGCAGACACAGTTACACACATCTGCTGACCTACCCTTCTATCCTCATGGCAAACTACTAAAAGTGAAACTAATCAAAAATTTTGTCCAATCATTAAAAAGATTGTTTTTAAACCCCCAAACTGATCTACCCAAAAAAGGGGTCCCTGGGGGCAGGGAGGCTGTGGCCCCTAGTCCTCCTGTTGTAGCACCATAATAAAATATATTATTAGGAGTGAAGACCAAGAGGCATCGGCTGCTTGTAGTTTTTATTGTGCGGTACACACAAATGTTTCGGTTGCTGAACTTGAAGAAGTCTTGAGCAACCGAACATGTTGTGTGTATGGTACCAATAAAACTACAAGCAACCAGATGCCTCTTTTGTCTTCACTACTACTGATACCTACTGGACGTACCCGTTCATTCCTTTTTTTACCCCCCAACCTGACAAAGGTACACTCACCTATTGACCTACCCTTTCATTCACTTTTGTATGTAAATAATTTTTTAAGGGCAAAATAGGAACTAATCAAATTGATGTCAGTCTACCAGATCGTATTGCCTAGTGTGTGCTGGAGAGACTTGATAGGAATGATAAAATGCATTGTGGTGAAGAGCTGTGCGTTTATGTACAGGACGTCTATACTTTTATTAGGTTTATTTGCATATAAAGAAAGCCAAGGGCTCTCCCCCATCTGACACGACACTAGTTAATATTGAGGTTTCCTTTTAGCTCTATCTGACTTGTTGCCAACATGCTTGCAAACTCATGTAAATAATTGTTGATTCATCATCCACAACACGTCTTCTAGGACATAAGCAGTGATATATCTCGTCTGCTGTCTGCACTGCCTTTGGTTTGCTGCCTGAAATACTATCACTTTTTTAATCACTGGGCCAAATTCACACATCAAAAAGTGAAAACATTCCCATACACCATGTTTAGCTGCTACCCCCTGGTGACAACAAGGTTCTTGAATACAGTTCTAACCGAAGTAATCAAGTTTAATATGGAACAACATAAACTCAATATACAGAACATCTTCCGTTAAAGGACATTTTGTAAATGATCCATCTGACAGATGTCCATGGTCTTTCATTCTATATCCTACTGTAAAACAAAAGAGTATTCTTTTCTATTATGTTCCACTGTATTTCACTCATTTTATCACATTATAATTGAAATAAAATCATCTGCTCTCAGAGAAAAAGATACATTCAATGTGCATTGCTATAGACGTGTCGAAGAAATGAAAAATATTTATTGTATCTAACAAAATAGTAATATAAATCAACAAAATGTATGTGGGGTTATTTTGTCTTTATTTAATAATTCACCATCTACAGTGCATAACATCCACATTGCATTTACCTGCCATCTTAATAGATGCAACAAGTTTGCCTATGGGAATAATTTGCTTAAAATCAATCAGATGTCATGCTGAGGCCCCACTGGACCTGATGGTAATGTGTGTTTGCGCTGCTTGTAATAATCAGGAATCAGAACATATGCAATTCGCAAAAAATAGTGATCGCTGGCCACCAACATTTATATGCACTTGACATTTTTACTCACAGATCGCTAAAAACGCGATCATAAGCACAAAGAGACATGATAGTCTGGCATAGACCTTAGCTTTATACTGGTTTTGGTAGCGTACCTAGATATCACTGGGGCCCCCAGCAAAACTATGATGGCGGCCCTATCTGTGCTTCGTCACATTGTTTTCTGCAGGAGGCTATATCTGTAATAGGAAAAATAAGAAGATGTGGCCCCCCTTCAAAGTGGCATAACTATAGGGCACGCAGGCGGGGGGGACCCGAGGTGTAAGAGGGCCCACAATCCCCTTCCCAAAGGCTCCTTGATCAGCTGTTTTTAAACGTAATTCAGTAAACGTGTGATCGGCTGTTAAAAATACCGGAACCGAAACGGAACTTCTGCTGGTATCTTTACTGCATACACTGATCGTGGAGCCTCAGGGGGGAAGAGATGTGTGCCAGGGCCTGGCCTCCAATCTTGATCTGGGGGGGGGCAGGCCCCTGCAGTTATCACCAGCCCCTGCGGTTGCTCCCCTGGTAGTTACGCCCCTGACTGGTTTGCTGTAGTTAGATAATATCTAATGGTTTGTTACAGATTAAAAGCATTAGCAATTTTGCCACTTTATTGCATCAGCCCTTTTAGTCCTCATCATTTGTGTGAGCTGTACCAATGGGTCAACATTTCCCTTGCTTTGGCTATGTTTATTTTAACGCAGCAGAACATCGCGTTTGCAATTTAGTGCAGAATAAGTTCTAATGGCAAACGCTGTGCCTTAACGCACCAAACTGCTTTTAAAACGCAACATTGCACATGCGCTTCCAGCAAAGTGTGAAGGAAGCCTTAGTTCATTTATTATATGTGTAACTAACTGTGACTTTTTAGTATCTAGCATTAGAGCCTGATAGACTAGCACAAACACACAAGGGCAGTAAAGTAATGGGCTTTATTCATTAGATTAGATTTAGTGGTGTGGGGTCAATTTATTAAAGCATTTGATATTTCACTATGCTGGTTGGAAATAAGAAAACGTGCCATATGTCTTGTGCTGTGTTTCTTCCCACTGTGCAAGGTCGTTAGTGAGAAACCAGCAGCTTTAGTCAACAGTACATGTCATAGCTGGAAAAGTTCCCAGTGTCCAACAGTAGCAAATACTTAGAACGTGAATACTATTGTAGAAGTAATATTAAAGGCCGTATGCTAGTGATCAGAGCCTATCACTTTGTTCCAACACATCTGTCAGAAAAACAAATTGGACAGTTCTTATCAGGAATAGGAGTAATGACAGGATATAAGGTGGTTTCTATCAGTACAACCTAATACTTCTAAAAGCAGTTGATTTTTCTCAAATCATTAACCCGTGTATTTACCAAGGTAAGCAGGTACAGATTTTATCTTCGCTAGATTTTTATCCTGTTTCACTGTGTATTTATTCAGTAGCTATAAACAGCTTAAACAGCCAAAACCCTCATTATAGAGAATATAGTGCAGCATAGGCTTCTTATAGATCTATTACCCTCCAAAAGCTACCACCCTAAACATTAGGTCATCACCTTTTGCTGTACATTAAATTGGCCAATATACAGAACGCAAATCTCAGTTTGGGGCCTGGCCAACGGGAAAACCTAACGCTATTGAGTCATTAGTTCTATTTGCATACCATTATACTTATTTGCATGTTAAATGCCAGTGGTTGTGGACACATGCATTGGCCATATGGACGTAAAGGAGTAATTTTGCACGTTTCCACAACAAACCTTTCTGAAATGACAGAGAGAATTTAAATCCTTATTTCTTGGGTTAATCAATGCTATTTTATATCCAAAGACTGTAAAGTATCTTCATTTTAACAAGGCTCTCATACATTTCATGTGTTATACTTACTTAGCCCCCATGTGCATTCAATAACTACCACCTCATTGGGCTATGGCACTGCCAACATTACAGCCCAATGGACCTGCCCTGTGTAGGGGAATTGGGTTTCAACTTGGCCAGGAAGAGAGCTTACCTGTGTTTTACTTTTCATGTGTCAGAGGTGGAGGCACGTGGAGTGCCAGGTGTGGATAGGCTAAGAACGTAGGTGGGTGAGATGCAGCACAGGAGGGCCTGGACTTTATTTCTCATTCCTTGAGTGGAACTCCAGACTATATTTTTTGTCTTTATTTTTGGGGGGTTTGGGACTGAGGCAGGCATTCCAGGGCAGGGCTAATCCGACCAGAGGCAGAACTTAAAAGGCCCGACCCAGACTCCCTGGTCCAGATGTTGGAGGAATGCTCACTTGAGAATGTGTTTTATATCCAAGAAAGAACTTAGAAAAGCATAAAGGAAGTAATCTAGGGTGTTGAATCTCTGTCTACCATTGAGTAAATTAAGTGGATATGTTTGGCATTTAACTTAAAAAATGGAGCCCCCCCCCCCTTTCCTGTGTCATTTACAATGGCTAAAATATAACGTTCGGTCGGCCTTGTTGATGATCTGCCATGTGAATGGTTAACGAGAACTTGACCGAACGTACATTTGGCCGCAGAAGCTCCCATACACCCCTGCGATCGCACGTGTATATAAGCTTTAGTCAGAGCACTCCCTGTTTTGGTGCGGTCACACACCTCTGCAACAGGCTCGCTTAGCTATGCTCCCTGGCTAAATCAATTGGTGTTTGATTAAATATCAATCTGTCTGATTCTGAGATAACCGCTTACCTCATCAGTCACAAAAATCTTGTAGGAGGATCACCTGATTTTAATGCAGTTTCTTTTTATAGGTCCCACCCAGAGAGTAAATTAATATATATCTAGTGTTTTATAACACTTTCTCTGCCTTCCCCACCAATCTTTGCTGTCCAATAAATTCCATCATGCTGGTCATAGTATTACACCTCTGAGTGCAGGATTTAGTAGAATGGAACTGCAGTGGTGTCAGTCTTCCTACTATAAAATTCCAAGTGAATACACCTTTACTACCTCCCTTTAAATTCTAACTTTCTGTCACAAAATACCAATAGATCCTACACACCAATTGCAGATTAGATTGTAAGCTTATGGGGCGGGGGACCTCCTTTCCTCTTGTGCAAGGCTCTGTACTTTTTATCATTTATCAATTTATCATTTTATATTTATGTACTGAACTAATTTATGACTCTTTTGTATTTTGTTGTACACTCTGCGTCCTCAAGTGGCGCTTTGTAACTAAACTATACATACATATATGCATACCTACATACAAACCTACATACATACATACATACAACTGATCTTGTCACTGTGTTCCCAGGCTAGAGAAAAGTCTGGAAATATATATTCCTCACCCACGCAGGGTGCAAAGGTACTATTGTATTTTCCTACATTCCACTACTCTGTAATTTTACTGCTCTAAAAAGATCACAGAATCTAAGGTTTACAGTCTTAAATATGTATAATCGATGGGAGCAATCTTTCTTAAGAGAAAATTCCTTATTACAGTACGCGTCTAATCATCCTTTTATAGACACTCAGTTTTCTAGGATCTATAAATCATACTGCAGTAAGTTATTCAATAGAGATGGACTGGCAAGGTTGGTTTTTGCATTTATGAAAATAACAACAATTGCTAAGTTGAGAATTCTGGCATTTTTTTTTAAATGGAAGGTAGACCTCTCTAAAAAAGTTTATAAACAGGTAATTCTTCCTCAAAACTGCAATGTTTTAAAGCTTATAAGCTCTAAAGGCTGGGTACACACGAAGGACTATTTGTCCCCACTGACGCTCTCTACAAGTGAAACAGATGTCCATTGGTCGCGGAAAATTCTGCCGCGGCCGAAAGTGCGAACATCGATCACGCGGTCCCATAGGGAACTGCACATTGATCGGAATTTACCAACCCTCCATCGTCCGCATCGTCCGAGCTGAAAATATCTGCTGGTGTGTGCCCAGCCTAAGATGTAACACATTTTCCTGTAAAGCTTGGCTGTGATGTCAGCGTCTGGAAGTGTGCAACTGGAAGTCGCAGAACAGGTAACATCTTATGTTTTTGTATCAATGGGTTGGAGGTGTTACTTATTTTTTTACGGGGTGGACTTGCACTTGCACTTCCATAATGCCCTGCATAAAATTACACGCCACTCAGCCATGCTACAACAACCTCCAATTTTTTTTCGTTGTGGCCCCAGCACCCTGCCTGTAAATATTGCTGTGTCTGCAGTAATTTTTCAGTGAAAGATGATGCTGTGTGTGATGGCCAATAACCAGCCTGATTGCCAGTCCATCAGTCAGCTTGTCAGCCGTAGCATGTCCAAACTTCCCTAAGTGGTTTGATTTCAAACTTCAGGAAAATGTCAATGTCAAAGTCAATGGGTCTTAGTAGTTTCGAAATTTTGGCTACAATACGGTTAAATGCAACTTACTGTACATGGTTCTAGGACCTGGAATTGTCTGGGGAACACTTACAAAATCCAGAACTTTGAAATAAAGTAGCTTCCTTCACATGCAAGCTACTTTGGAGCTTCCGCATTCGTCATTCGATAATTATCTCCGAAATTCCGACTCTGTCTCTGAATTTCTTAAAAAGGGTGCTTGTTATTATCACGAGCATCATGCCCAGCATGAAGTGGCAACATTTCCTAAAACCCAAAAAAGGGGTGTAAAAAAAAATGTCTTTAAAGGGAAAGTTCAGTGGAAATATCATTATTTTTAAAATTCTTTTTATTCATACCTAATTATTCTTAATATCTCATCCATTTTTTTAAAAAATCTAGATGTTAACATTAGCAAGCTGACATTTCAGTTCTGTTATGATCTATGTCTTGTGAAGGTTTCTCATTCATCCCGGTCATGGTATTCTGTTGTATCGGGTTAAATGAGGTTGATGTTTACATGTACATGTACTTAGTAAATCGGTAGTGGTATTGTAGTTCTGCTCTGGTGTGTTGCTTTTTCACCGTCACTTTTGGTTGTATATGATAAAGTTATATGTTAGAGCTAGTATGACAAGGGGGATCCCATGTGCAAGCTCAACAATTCTTACTGGAAGAAATCACGATCTGTTCCGATCAGTGTGTGGACTTATATGATACAGTAGGAAATATGATATTTTCATTGATTAGTGTTAGCAATGGACTTTACTACATTACTCATCATTGTCAAAAAACATTTATTCTAATGGAAACCAATTTAAATTTATAATCAGTGGCAAAGGAATGTAATCATTATTCTTACAAATGTTCAATAAACATTTTAACAAAAATGCAAAAAGCTATTGCATATGTTCTTTTTTCTAATTCCATGCAATAATGGAGAGGAAGATATAGTTTTAGCGGCAAACAGCCAAATCCCAACCTATCGGTTCTCAGGCACAGAATGATCTGAAGGGCCTGTCCTGGCATTCTGAAACACCAGCATTTGCCTGAGGGGGTTTTGGGCAATCAAGGGCTGGGTTGGGTGGGGCATTCTGGGGCATTGTAGATGGTCTAAGGGCAGCACTTGGTGGTCTTGAGGCAGGTGTGGATGAAATAGTTCTACCCATCCCTAACTCAAACCTCCAATAGTGGGAGGTATGCGACAGAACCAGCGTTTTTTTTTTTATGATTACATAAACCATAGACCTGGTACATATAGGATCATACATCATCTGATTGATCACCGACTGATAATATGTTTGACATTCCCAACTGTGGACCTTCCATGTGGGATCTCGATCGGCAGATTAGAAATCGTCCATGTGTATTAGTAGCCAGCTTTATGGAGGCGTACAAAGACCTGACAAGATTAAGTCATTGACTACTACACACCTACAACATAGTGAATTGTTCAACAGATCAGAAGGTGTGACCAATTCCAGACTACCTAATGACCAACACATTTACCAGTGGTCATCCAGCCAAGCATCCATAAAATCTAATTTGTGAAATGTATGAATGCATTCTAGTTTTATCATAGCTCGCTCAAGTGCTGAACATATGCAGTTACTGTAATATGTCTGTAACAAAGATAAACAGCGCACACCTATTGTTAAATAGAAATACAATTAAATATTATGCACATCAGCTATTGCTGGGGGTGAATCGCCACTGTGTTTAAGGAGATTTAGCAATAATAAGAAAGGAGTGTGTTCCAGTATGGAGTGTGCGGGTAGCAGATCTGTCATGCAGCAAGCTTACGGGTTACGGGTCAGGAAAGAGGGATAAACAGCGAAGGGGCAGATCTAGAAAAAGAGGGAGGGGAAAAGCAGATTTTCTTTTATTTTGGCTTATCTATGGAGACATATAAGACAAGTTAGAGTTGTTTACAATGGAGGAAGAGGCGATATGCATGAATGAGATACAAATATATAATGGACCATATAATAATCTCTTCTGGTGCATTGTTCACCCAATATGTCGTCACAGGATCATGTACATCCTTTACGGTTAGAAGAAATTCGTCTTCAGGTTGGGAAAGCTTTCATACAGTGAGAAGTGTGAAAACTATGGAACAGTATTGAATAGCTTTTAAAGTGGGCTGAGAAATAATATTGAGAATTACTGATATTATTAATACATATACTGTAGTTCTGTGGTCAAGAGATTCTTTCTGATATGGAGTCAGGAAGGAATTTCTCCTTTTTAGTTGAATAATTTCTCATTCTGAACCCAATTTAAAGGATTTTTGAGAATAATAGTAATTCCTTCCTTGTATAAACTGCCTATGATAGATTTCTAGCCATGTTGGTGTCTCCACATTGTCCAAAGCACAGGCAAATGGGAATTTTATGTTTGTCACACAATGGATTAAGCAGGGCTGTGATCAGAGGTAAGGGTAGTAACTATGTGGGGCCAAGAATTTAAGAATGGCCCTTGACATTAGGGATGGTTTTTGGGTGGAAACTCTTGATTTTCCGTTAAAATTTCATGCTGAAAAGGAATTTTCAGCATTAAATTTCCATTGATTTTTGTTGATTTGGTGTGGAACTTCGGTTGAAAATAATTCCAGACCACAGAACACTGGAAGAACAAACCCCAACAGGTTTGTTCATCATAAACAATCACCACTGTATCTGTTACCACTCATTCACTATTACGCTACTGTGTCATACCAAAGTACAGTAGTATAACCTGATGTTAGGCAGCTAATATTAAAATAGGTCGGCTTGCTTGTAGACCAATATGTTTTAATTAAGATTGAATAAATTTGGGCCAGTTTTAGAATAGTAACGTAACCAATCGGAGATTGATATGGTTGCTAGGGCACATTTACCCCAAATGAGTTAATGTCCTATATAAATCTATGAAGATTGTTAGAGGAAGCTTGATGGAATGAATAGATAATGGATTCACACTTTTACACTGTGCTTAGGGACATAAATTCATCTCTAGTTTTCTTTGAAGATTATTGATTAAGATGTATCATATTATTATTATGTTAATGAACATCTGAATAGTAGAAGGCACATGAAGGTCAAATTCATAATAATGTACTCATTTGTACACAATTTGAGTATAGAAATGGTATATAATGTAGACCTCATTGTAGAGATACAGGTCATATTTCAACCAGGTTCAGAATCGCATCTGAAGAATCCAAAGTTCCTATCAGTCGCTGATTGCATGCACTCTGAAAACCTGATTGGTAGCACTGAAGCTGCGATTCTCACGTGCTAACAATCACAGCATTTGTAAGCACGTGAGAGAATGCGCCAGTGTTGTCCTAACTTTTGGTGGTCATAGACATATCATTCATGAAATGTGTGCAGATGTGGAGCAAGCTTTTCCCGCATGTTGCCTTCTGAGGGTGGCCAAATTTCCGATTAGCATTTTTTTATGAAGGAAGGTAACGTGTGAAATGCGCACCAATGCTACTTCATTGTAGAATGGCCTAGATAACTGTCCCCTTGATACAGTGATTACTTGCACCCTGTAGCAGCAGAGTCACTGGCTCTTAAAGTGTCTGTCACCAACCTGACTGGCAGCCGGCCGGCCCCTCTGCTGCTTCCATGCATGGAAAAGGCACCAAACAGCAGCAGAGAGGAGCTAAGGGTTTTGGGGGGTGTTCTGACATTTTATTTTGGGTGGGACATCCAGTTTAACATTCGTTGAAGCAAAGTCTAAGCGCTCACAACATTGTATCTTTATTTGTCGCTGACCTTGATACTCAACCCTGAAGTAAATATACAATGTTGTGAGCACTTAGAGCTTTGTTCAGCAGAATGTAAACTGGCTATGAGATTGTGATTTAGAACAGCAGTGAAAAACCATCAATCAGTGGCTTACACCAGGGCCTGCAGGGCCCCACCACTGCAGGGGCCACAAGATAAGAGGGCCCACAATCTCGTCCTGAGAAGATCTTTACTTTTTGTTTTTAAAAACAGGATTGCAGCTCTCGGGACGGTAAGGTGGATGTGTCAGGGGCCCGGCCCCTCATCTTGCGCGGAGGGCCTGGGCCCCTGCAGTTACATCCCTGTCTCAAAATTCAAATTTGTTATATGGTATGTATTGTTCCCAGACCATTTCCCCAGGTCCCTTACATTAAATGTTATTGCTATTATGTCTTAAATTTAATGGTAACTTTCATTTTTGTCATTTAACTATTAAACTAGGGTCTGGTTTTTGATTTTCAAACTTATACAAAGTCCAAAAATAGAATTTGCATCTCCACTCATTTGTTACAAGCTAAATTCTCCCAGTGTTGCCCCTTTAGCAGATCATGCCCTACTGCTAAACTCTATCTATCTATCTATCTATCTATCTATCTATCTATCTATCTATCTGTGTCTGTATCTCTATCTATCTATCTCTGTTTTTATCTATCTATCTTTATCTATCAATCTCTGTCTATCTCTGCCTGTCTGTCTGTCAATATCTGTCTGTCTGTCTGCCTATATGTCTTTATCTGTCTATCTGTTTGTCTTTCTCTGTCTATTTAAATATCAATCTCTGTCTATCTCTGCCTGTCTGTCTATGTCTCTCTGTCTGTCAATATCTATCTGTCTGTCTGTCTCTGTATATCTCTGTCTGTCAATATCTATCTGTCTGTCTGACTGTCTATCTCTGTCTGTCTATCTATCTGACTGTCTATCTCTGCCTGTCTGTCAATATCTATCTGTCTGTCTGACTGTCTATCTCTGCCTGTCTGTCAATATCTATCTGTCTATCTGTCTGTCTTTATCTGTCTATTTATCTATCAATCTTTGTCTATCAATGTCTGTCTGTATGTCAATATCTATCTGTCTGTCTGTCTCTGTCTATCTATGCCTGTCTTTCTGTCCTATCTATCCATCTATCCATCTCATACTCTGCCCCTGTGTATATCCCCAGCCTCTCCATATTGTGTGTTCTTCTTCTTTGACTCCCAAGCTATTGATAAACAACATTTTAAATTCCCACAAACTCCATCAAAATGTTTGGAGTAGTAGTTTAATTTACAGTTCGAAAGACCGAGGTTTCTTGCATCCCTAATTTCATTCCTGTACTTGCGGTTTCAAAGAATTTCCTTATTTCTGTTTTGCGTTTTAAAGTGTTTTTGACCACATTATTGGGCAGGACCAATGACATCAAATGAACTCCCAGACATCCTTTTCAAAAAATGGACAAATGCAAATGCATGTGTTATTATCCGTTGTTTTCCATAGTACAGTGGTGCGGTTTTCTGCATTTTAGACTGACAGAAATGTGTGCAGCAGTGTGTTTTTAAAACGAACTGAAACAGAATACAACGCAGCAAGTGTGAACGATATTGTGAAATGGGGTTTTACTGTCTTTCTGTTTTTTAAAACCCTCCTACCTCACACTCATGTAGTGTGAACAAGCCATGAAAAAGTTCTTCACAAAGTGAACAGTTCTAAGCACTGTATTACGCTGCTTAATTTATGTTGGTTTGTGTGATAAATCTGTTCACTTTTCTCCGTAGAAGCCAATTGGAATATAGTTTTGTTAGCCAGTTTCAAAGATGTCTGTAGGTTTAAAATCCTAGGTGCCTGGCTCCTGGGATATGTCCTGCCCTATTACACGCTGCTCAATTTAACTAACTGAGTTTTGCATGAAAAATCTGATCTATCTATTGTGCTCTTTATTTTTGAACTGTACATTGAATGCAACTCATCCATCCTACTAAAATGGAACATTTCCTGAACACATTTATGCCCTCTCTTTATATTGCCTGACTCTCGTATCACTCCCTCTCTTTATATCTCCCCCTCTTTTTATATTGCCCCATCTTTTTATTGCAAATATATCATTATACTGCCGCCTCTCTTTATATCGCCCCCCCTTCATATTGCCCCCGTCTCTTTATATTGTTGCCAACACACATAGATAACCTTGCTCTGACGGTCTGACAATATCTGACCGTATCTTGGACACACCCCATTCCTTTATGTAAAATTCTGTGCAGGTTAATCTTAAATTTTTACTAAGGGTGTACATTGCTATTGTATCACTGCTTTTTGGATTTTTATGTTATTTTTTTATGTTTGCTCACTATGGTGAAATCAGCAGTTTGGGGTTTGCTCATTTATTTAATTCCCCGTTTTCTCAGTGTCCTTTGGAGATTTTCTTGAAGGTTTATTATTTGATTTGCGTCTGCTAGTGTATGTTGCTTTCACTGTACTTGGTATGGGTAGTTTACAGTGTGATGCAGAGTACTGTACACTGTCAGGGTTATGGCAGTTAAAGTGGCTTGTAGTTGAATTAGACATAAGCTATCCATACAAGAATTAACTATTGACTGTTGATGAATCAATGACTGAACTACACATGGGAATAAATGTTGGAATTTTTTTTTGCTTTTTAATCTCTGCAGAATGTATTTCAAGTGAGCATGCCTGTTAATACAATCTAACAGAAACAGTGTTAATACAATCTAACAGAAACCGTAGATACTTGTACAATCAACTGCAATTTTAATGGTTCTATTTATCTTGCACATTGAATGGAAATTAGGAATCCATTGTTAAGCAATAAACATTAACAATAAAGGGCCAGATCCACCAGTACCAACGAGATCCGGTGTGTACTGGCAAAACTTCTGTTTCTATTTATCTAGCCCGCGTTCAGATCCCAGTACTGTAGTATAGGGTGTCAACAGTGAACCCTAGGGTTTATAACAGTGTTAGACAATCTCCCTATACTTTATATAGAAAGACCATTCAAGACTGTGTGTACCCACAAGTTTGGCAGACATTTGACAAATGGAATCTTAGAGATTCTTTCTGTCATTTGTACCCAGTTTAAGTGAGATTAATGATCCATAGTTTGCCTTCTTCACCAGTTTATCTATCTTATTTCCAGCACTAGTCATGATCAATAACAATGATGTAACAGCCAATGACTGGCTACTGTAGACCAAGCTGCCTCCTCTGTTGACGTGCAAACTTGGAGTAAGGTTATACAGCTTTAAGAGGAGGCAGCCACATTTGGGGAAAAGGAGGGCAAACTCCGGATCAAATATTACACTTCAGGAATGTTGCAGTCTTGATTTTTTTCATGTGGTGAGTAGACACAGGGCAACTACACACTTACAGGGTTATTCGATAAAAATTCTTAGCATTAAAAATGGTGCTAATTTTGCCCCAACCAATCAGATGTTAGCTTTCAAATGTTAAATAATAACTGATTGGTTAAGGCAAAATTAGCTCCATTAGAACGATAAGAACTTTTATTGAGTCTCCCTGATGGTATTTTAACCGAAACGATCACCTTACCCAATCTTTTTGTTAGATCAGGCAGTGATCCAGCAGTTGACCTATCTTTATTTAGAACAATCAGTCATGCTGGTTAATTCTGAATGTTTGCTCATAATTCTACACATGCTATCCTAAATAAACATTGGACTTTCCTGGCACTCCTGACCAATTTACCAGCTTGGGCCAGGATTGGACTGTGTGTATTAAGAATAAAAGGGGCTGTATCAAAGTAGGTCCAAAGAAACCAACAATGCAAACAGTAGCTGTATAACTGTCTGTTATAATTACCATTGATTGCATTGGCATTTATTCTTCTGTAGGTTACAGGGTGTGTTCTGTACTATAGTCAGTGCGTTCAGGCATTGCTGGTATCAGATTTGCAGTCATTATTAAAATGAAGATGGTTTTATAGAAGAATTCTCTTTATATTGGTCATTATCCTTTGCAGAAGTAGCTTTCCAGCTCACTGACTATCCTGGCCTATTGTTATACAGGATTGTTTTGTGTGTAAACTTGATTCTATAGGTGGGTTATAGCTTACCTGTCCAACATAATCTCCTCACCTGTCAGGATATCATATGCGTGGAAAAGAATTGCAATAATAACCTTCCATATTGGTGCTTGATTTAAAAAAAACTGTCATTTTAATATTTGCATTGGTAAAGATGATCTTATAAATTATGCACACATAGATTGCATAGAGACAGCCAATGTTGTCTTTTTCTGTTATTTTAATAGTATGCATTATGCCCATGTTTCAACAATGTAAAACACACATCAGATCAGTTGTAGTAACAATCTGTATGCTTAGGCACTTAATTTCAATTTCTGTACTTGAGGGCTCGGGAAAAATGACAAAAATCTACTTCTAAACATATATTAATGGAGAACACATTCTCTTAGTACTAGATAGTTATATCCAGACAGGCAAATAAGGCCGCGTTAGATTCAAGTTGTACCACGAATACTTCAACCCAATCGATTGAACATTGAAATATGGACTATTGGCCATGAAAACAAAACGCCCATTTCACAAACTCATTGGACAGAATAGCGTGTGGTGGTAATGGGTTTGGAAAGCGTTTGGGGATCGTTGAACGACCGACTTAAGTGTATATTGACAGACAGCTGTTTGCTGTTGTATGAGAAGAAAATGGGATTAGGAAGATTTAAGAGATTTACATGAATAAGAATGAGATTAAAACTGTTAATAACATGGTATTTTGTTTTTGCTTATCAGAAAAATCAATTTGGAAAAAGTTAGTTTCCTTAAGCTGGGTACACACATTACCGATAAAGGGCCGTTGCCGTCAGCCTCGGGATTGCTCAGAACTGGCAAAAATTTTCCTCAGCCGCTGTGGCCTCCCTGTACCTAAAACTGGGTACACACAGTACAGATTTTTGAAAGATGACGGACAGGATCTGCAAGATCTTATCTGTCCTTTTTTTCAAAGATTTGGATACACACAGTCCCGTGTGTTCTCCCTATGCACAGGGAGAACGCTCGGGGAGGTGTGTTCTCCTCGGCCACGGCAGACTCTCTCTATAGGGAGACTACCACGGACAAGGGAAATTTTCGTTTTTTCCCGAACAATTGGCGTCCATGTGCTTGTTCGGGAAAGCTGCTAGACACACTAGTGATAAAGCCCTAATACTGTCGGATTGACAGTATCGGGGCTTTATCGCTGAGTTGGCTGCAGATGAAGGAAATGTGCAATCCCGAACTTTCTCCCTGTGCTTTACTTAAGCTGTGTCTAGGGGGATCTTTAAAAAATTCTGACCATAAAGGACCACATAATCGGGCATGGTTTTCCGACACATACGATTGCCTGTTCATCCAAATCCATGCAATATTTTTGGCCTAATTGACTGAAACACTGAACTTTGGTCAACCTAAAAATTGCATGGTATGTACACAGCCTTATCAGTCATTTGATATCCATGGGTTCTATTATCAGTGGAGAGCATTCTAAAGCAATTGGATAGAGAAAGGCAATGTGCAGACAATGCATTAAAGGTGTACTTACTTTTTGTTTTTTTAAAATATGAACTGGTAGTAATAGGAAATACCGGTAGACTAAAATGACCCCAACAGCTATTTTCTTTGTCATAAAAATGGTTTATTTGTGCTTTTTTCTGTGGCCCGGCCCCCCCCCGTGAGATTGTTGGCTATGGCTCTGACCCACCCCCCTCCCCAGAGGTCCACAATAAGCTTGTTTTAACCAGCTGATAGCGTGTATGAAGGAAACATACACACGATCAGCTGTTTTAAAGACCGGACCAGAACTTTCAGTTTGGTTCCGGTCTTTAAAACTGCTGATTGCGCGAATGTTTCTTTCATACACGCTATCAGCTGTTTAAAACCAGCTGATTGCAGGGGCGTAGTTACGCCATTGCTATTGTCTTAACACTTATCTTTCCCACCAACAGATTTCCTCTCTATTGCACAATTTACGCCTGGGTACACACCATATTTTTGTCCGGCCGACTGATTGCGTGTATCACTCAGTTGGCTGAAAATATCGCATGGTGGGGGTGGCCACAACCATTGGCAATTCACAAGCTAGTAGCGAACGCTCGATCGGGACAGATGTCCCCTCGTGTGTACCAAGCCTAAGGATTTATATGTAGCCTTGGTTTAAATCTCCAGTAGATGTTTTATTTTAATTGGATACAAAGTTTATTCTTTTCACATTCAGTTCCCATGTACTTAAGGGGAGCTGGTAGCCTGTGTTTAGTATATTATCAAAGGGTGCAGAATGCTATCCACCAATAATCTTATCTATCTATATCTATCCTATCTATCTATCTATCACTGAACAGCACTGCATGTGTAAATAATGAAGTGTAGCTCCATCCAAAAATGGCCACGTGCCTGTGGAATTGAGCACAGGCATGTGGCCATTTAAAACTATGGATGTGCTTTTTTTTTCTAGCCTCCCATTTTTGTCTTGCCATATTGTATATAGATTTTATAAGAATGTTACCAGATGGAAAAAGTGGGAGGATAAAGAAAATGTAATCACCTGATTAATTCCTAAACATTCTCTGGATTCCTTTGTATGTTCAGTGTATACCAGAGATAATCTGGATTGGGGTAAGGTTACTTTTGCAGAGCAGACACTTCTGAATTAATAATTACCATTATTTTATATTTTCCTTTTGCTTGGTTGCTAATTAGTGTCATTCATTTTGTAGGCTCATCCTAGGGGTGCACACACGGTGGGGTGGCAGAGAATTGAATCTACTAGTGGGAGAAGCCTCTATTACAATCTTTGATGTATAATTATATATATTAGTTTCCAGTCTCAGGCTTACAGTCCCTACAAAAAATGTGAGCTAAAATTCTTTGTATAGGCTGTTATTTATATTGGACACAGCAGATTTATGGTAGACCATTGTTAGTGGTGTATTCCACTACATTAGGGTTATGCATGTATCGGGGTATTCTTCTGCAGTGGAACATGGGCATGTCTAGTGTATTCTGCTGCTACAGATTCACCATGTGCCTGTCTTTTTCTAGAACTTTGGAAAATGCCTGTGCCATAAATATTCTACTTATCGCCACAACACATTTCACCCTAATTTTTAGCCCAGGAACCGCATTTTAAAGTGCATGTTCCCCCTCAAATGAATACAAACCTGTTAGTTTGGGCACACACAGGTCGACAGGGTCTGTTGTGGGGAAAGTAGCCGCACTTACTGATCGTGCACGTCCATGACTGACAGCTGTTACAAAAACTGGGGAAACCGCATTGGGTAGCATTGCAGGTTAGTCTTCTAACTATTGCAATTTTGGGGTTTGGAGGAAGGACTTGCCCTTCTAACGACATAATAAAACGCTGTTCCTAAAAAAAGATGTTAAAATCAATAAAAACCTTTACTTTCCTTAAACCCCCCTTCCCTTTCATTGAAGCAGACATGCTTAGTGTGAGAGAAAACTTCCAATTTTACTGCTTAAAGGGCAAGCTAAACCCAAACTGAAGTTGTTATACTGCTAAATTAAAAACCAGACTACAATACTATACTTATTGGAATGAAATAATGGTTCAGGGCCTTTATTTGAAGTCTGGCAGACTAGCAATTGGTTTAGCATTTTGTAGGTCTGTTGTTGGGAATATCAGCAAATGTCTGCCTGTGTGTACACAGCCTTAGGAAATGAAGCTTTGACTTTAGAGAAAAAAAAAGATGTTGGTTACCATAAACCCAAAATATTTAGAGTTAAGACTTTCCTGCTGAACTGGCCAGGGTCCGATTCTTTGTCACCAATCGCTCAATATTATTTTTCCTAACACTGTTATTCTGTGACTGAGCTGGATACCAGTTCTGTTATTTCCATACAGAGCTTGTGCACTGAAACAGATTATCTCTGCTTAATTGCCTCTATTGGTTTATCTCGCTTTGCAACTGAAACCATTGCCATTTGGTGCCTAATATAAAAATTTCCTGCTTTGTGCTACAAGAGGCAGGTTCTGTAAATATTTAAACACTTCTTAAGCTTAACTGGAATCCTAAGCATTCAAAGCTTTTTAGTATCTGTTTGTATAGTGCCAGATCAAAAAAAGCCAGATCCAAAAAAAAAAAATCAGAGGACAGGTTAACAATGTATAATGTATGTTTCCAGTCTGTGTTGGAACAAATTGAGGGTAAAAGCAATAAGTGCAGCTCTGCTAGACTTGGCACAGAAGAGCAGATTCAAGAACAGATGGTGGGTTAGTGGACTAATGTTTTACAATTGTAATATCCATGCTGGATAGGAATACATTGCAAAGATTCTATTTTGTGTTAAATGTAAAGAAATGTGTTAGGGACAGGAGTGTTGAAGGATATTACAGTGTTAAAGGGCATGTCCACCCCCAAAACTATAATTCCCCCCACTACTGGCCCCAATGTGTAGTGTAGTTTAATCCTTACCTTACATCCCAGCTCCATATGGTTCTCCTGTAATCCCCCCCAAAGTCCAAAATAAATGGCCACCAGGAGGATAGCAGAGTCCTTATAGGACTCTGCCTCCTGTCTCTCCTCCGGGAGAATTTTGGCATGCACACTGCAACCATTCTCCCCCTCCCTCTCCCACCCTATTTGGTCTTCCTCCCCCTAGCTCAAAAAACTTTTGACATAATGTTCTCCTTGCTCCCCCAGCCCCAACCGCTGTATTTGTATAGACAGAAAGTGCCCCGATAGTAACTTGCCTTCCCTCTTTCCTCTGCCGTTCAGGATTACCGTCAGCCGCGTCCGTGATTGGCTGCCTCTCGGCCAATCACAGACGCGACTGCCGGTCCGGCCCCCTGCTTGCATTTTCACGAAAGCAGGGTCCTGGCAGTGTGGCGGAGGAAAGAGGGAAGGTAAGTAACTATCGGGGCACTTTCTGTCTATACAAATATAGCGGTTGGGGCTGGGAGAGCAAGGAGAACATTATGTCAAAAGTTATTAGGAAGGGTGGACATGCCCTTTAAGGCTCATTTACACTATAATCTCCTTGTTCTGTGTCTGAGAGAGGCAGAATCTCTGTGCAGTTACATGACTGGCTTTCTGCATCTAGGGGGCAGGACAGACTGAATCTTTCTTGTTTTGGTCTGCTGTGCACTACAGAGTATGCACAGTATACAGGGTACACTTAGGCTCCCAGCAACACAGAGTGAGGAATTATGGGAGCTAGTACCCTAAAGTTAATTAAATAAATCAACCAACAGTCAGGGAGAAAGGGAGAGATGAGACACAGCTTGTTGTACAATTGTGACTGTGCTCTGTCTACTTGGACAATGTTGTCTGTTGACTTAAGTTCCTTTAAATCCTTTAAAATACAATCTAAGAAGAGGGGGGCATCCCATCTTTTTTGGTGTATAGAACATTTTAAAGGAGAACTTAAGCATAACTCTTAAGAATCCTGGAAGAAGTCTGTAGATGCTAATAGAAATCTGTGCCTCTGATAACCATAGCATTTTAACAGAATCATCTTTTTAATTCTGCAGATTTATTAGTGGCAGGAGAGCGATCATGTTCCACAAAAAGCTGTGCCTTTTTGTCAGCAACCTTGGAGAGTAAAGGGAGACGGCATTAAAATTATTTTTATCAAAAAGTGATTTATTTATTTAAAGGGCATGTCCTGCCCCTTAAATGAAAATTTCAAATTTATCTAATTACTCCCCAAAACATTTAGTTAAGTTTATTGCTGATTTGGCAAACAAAGGTAACAATATTTTACAGGGGTGTAGAAATAGTTCATTTGCCATTTATTGTTTCCTGGATATTATTTTCCATCTACTGTATCTTGTTACTTCTAACTTTGGGAGTGGTGAATATTTCGTTTTAGCAACCATTAAGATTTTGCGTTGATAGTAACACCCCATGTTAATAGGGAAAGCTAAAAGAAATATGTCTGGTTTTAATTATAGGCCTTGCACGATGTGCTGTGCAGTTTCCATCAAGTAGGCATTAAAAAAAATGTCTGTTCAGCTGACACTGTATGGTAAATATAATCTGAAATAGGATGTGACATGAAGGAAATCACTTGTTGGTTAACTGCATGATTTCCTAATGTTATCAGCCATTTCGTTGCCTTCTGGTTTCCTATTTGGGATAACCTTGTGCAGTTTGATATTTATAGATGTTTATTGCATGAGCCTAGCTAGAGAGTGCTTATGATTGGATATGGTCTATTATGCATGTGATGTCACACAAAATCCACCAGAGTATCAGAATACTGTATTGTGCCAGTGACAGTTAAGTGATTGCCAAGATGAGCTCTACGCTTCTGTATTTTTTATTTCAGGGAGGTTCAAACCAAGCACGGTGGCTCAGTGGTTAGCACCTGATTCTTTGCAGGGCTGAAGTCCTGAGTTCGAATCCACCCTTGGACACATCTGCAAGGAGTTTGTATGTTCTCCCTGTGCTTGTGTGGGTTTCCTCCGGACACTCCTGTTTCCCCCACAATCATTAAGACATACTGATAGGTTGTATGTGTCAAATAAATGATAAATTATAAGCTCTTCAGGGCAGGGTAAATGTAAACATGTGATTGTAAAGCGCTATGGAAGATGTTGGAGCTATATAAATTTGCAATGATAATAATATAGCTTTGTCTTCCTTTTTGTTCGTTAATAAGAATATCCTTTAAACCACAGGATAATTGGGTTCTAATTCTGAAAACTTTTCTCTTCGCTTTTTGCATTTATCAAGGGAATTAGCACTAAATAAATATCCTGGAAATTAACCAGCAGAGCTAGCAATCAATAGAACAACTGACTAAGAGATCTATTGATCAGGAGACATAGCAACCTCCTCTGGGAGAGATATACTTTCAACCACATTGACATGCAAATTGTAAATCACTTGGCTGTTTGGATTTTATACATTTAAAGGGGGAGGGGAAAAGTACATTTCTTACAATTGCTGCACGCATTTTACTATATAACACGCCATCATACCTATGGATATTATATGAATAATAGTAGTAGGGAGTATACAAGAACACACAGGTCTTATGTTGTGATATGTGCAGGTTTATTGTAACGACAGTGCATTTGAGAAAGGACGTGAGTCTGTAACATCTTGGTACAATAAACCTGCACATATCACAGCATAAGACCTTTGTGTTCTTGTATACACCCTACCACTATTATTCTGTTACTTATTCTAGCTGCGGGTAGAACACCGGAGGGAAGATATACTCCAACTGGAGCAAGGAGCTTTGGGAACCTGTATGGATAGTTCCATAAATTTAAGTGATTAAGTATATAGCCATTTTAATTTGCCATGCAAGAGCTGGTATTTATCGAAATATTTTTCCCCACGGAAAACTATCACGCCATAATTTAGGAGCATTGTTGGGTTATCTGTATGTAATCTGCAACACGACACAACACCCATGATTTTCATAAGCAGCAAGAATTTATTAACTCAATTCACCATTTGTGACAGTTAGCAAACAGTAGCAACATTTCGGGGGTGCTAATTTCCCCTTCATCAGGCATCAAGAAATGGAATATACAACAATCTTGCAGTGTCCATCACTGATCATATATAGACTCCCACAGAAAATGACATCATCCCCCTCCTCATCACTGATAGGATAGCCCTGTACAACCTGCAACATGTATAAATAAAACATATGCATATTACAAAATATATCATATTAAATGTATATTTTTTATCACCCTACAACAGCTTGGAAAGTATCACATACACAGAGGTACATCATAGTGCCTGTTGAGGCCAGATGGAGACAACGTACCTAAATGGTTTATCAACCAACCCTTCTTTTGTCTCCGTTTCAGGATACGATTCCCCTCCCATAGAAAATTAAACAAATTACCTTGACAACCATTCTTGTCATATAACCCTTTATAATTTGACATTAGATACAGGGATTAGTGGAGCATCTACCTGTATTAAGAGGTGTTACTTCTTCACTTGTTGCTGCCACACGTTTCCTTTTTAGAACTTATTTTAACTATTTGCCATACTGTGACTTACAAAGCTTTCACCAAAGGGGAAAATGAAGCTTTGTAAGCTTCTTGTATTTAGCACAGATTTAGTACGTATACATTGTACAGTAGCTCTGGTACTAGGAAATTATCATGCAGCAAACAATTTGTCATCATTGTCTTGACAATATTTTAAAACTTGTCCAGGTCGGGTTGCCCCAGCAAGTCTATTCTAAATGCAGAAGGAAGAAAACCTGAAAGACGTTTTAAAGAACCTAGAAATTTAACACCAACAGGTAGCTCTGGGCCTCTTGCCAATAATGATGTAAACCAGTCAATTATATAGGGGATAATGTACCCCCTACTGTAAATTATAAGGATATTAGAATTCACAGAGGAGTTCCATGACCATATAAAAGCATGAGGTCAGAGGCCGAGTGCCTTTTATACAGGCCACGGAACTCCGAGGTGCCTTCTAATATCCCTATGAATTTACAGTAGGGGGTACATTATCCGTTATTACCCACCCCTCCCCATCCTCATTTATAAACAAACCCATGGTTATTGTGCAGTCCACCGGCTGCTGTACAAGTTCACAGGCTAAACCCCCCCACACACACACTCTTTACTTTTCATGCAGGCTCAAAGACTCCCTGTCACATCCCCAACCCCCTCATCCCCCCTGTCTTCATTTTCAATCACACTGACATTACCGATCGTTCTTTCCTCTCCTGCCCTGTGTCAGTGTGTTGTTTCTGCAGAAGCATAAGAAGGTCAGCTGACCCCTTCTCCTCCTGGCAGTCAGGGGTCCTGATTAGACCACCCACCTGCTCCTTTCAGTGTTCTGTATTCTAGCAGCTTAGACCGCACCCCTCCTGCATTCCCTCACACACACCCGGCTTCTCAAACCTGCTTCTGGCTGATGCGGCTCTTCATTAGATCAAAGGGTACGTCTTTCTGAGGTACTTCCGTGTTATAATCGGTGCGTTACTGCGTAGTAGCTCGCCGATTATAAGGATATTATTTACAGTTTATCCCCATAGGGATAAATGGAAGGGGTAGGTTATAACTAGAGAATAAACACATTAAAACTACACAGGAGTTGTTTTAGTTTTCCAAAAAGAACATCTGGGCAAGAGTGTCCCTGTGAATAGATTCTAGGAAAAGAATAGGATCTCTGGATTATTGTGGTCAAGGCAGATAAAAATCGCCCTAAAGTAAAAACGATAGATATAACATGAAGAGCCTGATATCAATTATGAAGCATGACAGTTTGAGAATGTTTTGCTTGGCTGAGGCAGTTTGTTGTTCTAGAGTCCACTATTAATTCTTCCTGGTATTGAATGATGCTTGAAGCAGGGTACCGTATATACTCTAGTATAAACCGTCCCGAGTATAAACCGAGGTACCTAGTTTTAGGTAAAAAAAGAAGGAAAACCACACTGACTCGAGTATAAACCGAGGGGGTAGTATTTGCCACTAAAGATGTTTGGAAACTACAACTCCCAGCATGCTTTATTGCTGGGAGTTGTAGTTTTCAAACATCTTAAGTTGCAAATACCCCTATTTGCAAGTATTTGCCACTTAAGATGTTTGAAAACTACAACTCCCAGCAATAAAGCATACTGGGAACTTCTCACAAGTCAAGGATTATCAGTATGACTTCACGTTTATTTTTGAATATTTCCAAAAGGGACACTTATGGATTTTTACACGTTTGGTAATACACTGATTGTGAAGGTTTAATTAAGTTTGGCCACTCCCCTAAAAGGGGGGGGGGAGTAATCTTGATCACTGGGTCTATAAATGGTGGTATGGGTTAGAGTGTGGATTACACCTGAGGAAGGAACATAGCGTTCTCCGAAACGTTAAAGTGTTGTTTGTGTGATGCAATAAACAGACATTTTTCTGATTAACAAGTGCGCTTCCATCAAACTTTATGCTTGTGCTATAGCTTAAAGTCCTGAAGGTAGAGGACTGAGGAAGCAGCACCTGAAGATACTGGCACATTGCCTGAAGGAGTGCCTAGGCCCATACGTATGTTATAACAGCTCCATTAACCACCACTCTCTGTTTGCGATCCAATACCAGTTCTTATCCATGAACAAATGTTTTCTTCAAGGCCAACATTCCTCAGTTTTAACATTAGTCGCCTATGTGGCACAGTATCAAAAGCTTTCGCAAAATCCAAATATACCACATCCGCTGCTGTGCCTGAATCTAACTTCTTACTCGCTTCTCAATAAAAAACAATTAAATTTGTCTGGCATGATCTATTTCTCATAAATCCATGCTGACTACTAATAATAAGATGATCTCTGGAGACAAAGTCAAGGATATGATCCCGTAACAAAGTTTCCAGCACCTTCCCTACCACTGATGTTAGGCTTACAGGTCTATAGTTTCCAGACTGTGAACAACTACCTTTTTTGAATATTGGTATTACATTGGCTTTTTTCCAATCCAGCGGCACATCCCCAGACCAAAGTGAATCTGAAAAGATGAGAAACAGTGTTCTAGATAGAACTGGACTAAGCTCTTTTAAAATCTGAGGATGCAATCCATCTGGTCCTGGGGCTTTATTGATATTAACTTTGTCTAATTGTTTCCGTACCATATCCTCTGTTAGCCAATGTGAATACTCATTTCTTTAATTTCTTCCCAGTGTCTCACCTCTCATTTTAATATGGTTGTTAAGAAATTTAACTTTATAACATTACATTTTTGTATATTTCCCAGTGTTCCAGTATCAAACAGTGTCACTGTGGTCTTTACACATGCCAAGTCCTAAAGGAACTTGTTACAGTTGGTCACACCCACTAGTAGCCTATAGCCAATCATTTTACAGGACAGAATAGACAAGGGAGCATGTGAATGAGATCATGGGTGTGGCCAGTCACTGCACATACACACAGTTATTTCATCCGGTTCTTCAAGTGGTAAAATTTACGTTAATGCCAGTTACTGTATTGCTATTTTACAGTTTATTGGTGTTTTTAGAGGGGATATGTTCAGATTCTGTAGTGTAAAATAATGGGTTTAGTTAAACGCAATACTTGAATCAGTAGTTTTCAGATAATAGACAATACTTCTCCTTTAAGACCACATATTTTGGGGGGAGTAAAAACTACATTTTAGAGTTGTGTAACATGTAGTGTTAGTGACATTATAGATTGTCCTTTTTGTGTCCATCCCCATAATTTAAGCTGTTCTACATTATGTATCTTAAGGCAAGAAAACCTAATTACTCTATTCCTCTTTCCCGATTTTGCTTTCTGTATTTACTTGCTGTCACCCTGGTTTTGTCTATGTGTCTTGTGTTGTCAGGTCAAATGTCATCTGCTAGAAATACACACAGGGCATTCTATTGTTAAAGAAATTACACTGTAAGGATTAGACTGACAGGAGCAGTTTCAGAGAAGGATTATGGGACACAAACATTGTTTTTTCTAGTCTCATAAGAAACCTTTGCAAATAACTCTCCTTTAAAAATGTGGTGATTTTCGATTTTTTCCATCAACCAATTGGCAATATTGATCAGTTTATCAGAAACCATACAATGACCCATCCTGCTGGATTGCTAAACGTTGTCAGTGAAATAGAAGGGGGGGGGGGTCCTCCCTGTTTGGCTGCTTACAGATTCTGTCTGTCACACCTGAAAAATAGTTACTGTGTGTACCCAGCTTTGGTACAGGGTGTGACCGTGAACGAGGGAACATTTCCATTCGTCGGCATCAGAAACACTCATTTCGGACGTACCAACCTGCTAGTACCGACTGCCCCTTTATCACTAATGTGTGTACCCAGCTAGACTTTTGTTTATGTTTACTCTGTCCATTGAATCTCTGAACACATTAATAAAATTGCTAGATAAGTGTAGATCATAAGTAATACTGAATTAAATCAAAGTGGGTATTTTGTTATACTGCAAGTATTAGTTTGCATTTTAATGCTGAATAGCACTATTTTATGTGCACGTAATTTACTCCTTGGTACTGATACTGTACATTATATTCAGGAGCTTTTCCAAAAATCCAATCAATCCAACTAATCATCCTGGAATGCTCTTGGGCATAAAGTCTATGCTTCAAATTTGAATTCTAAATGTATTAACATTACGCTGGTAACGCCCACCTGAAATGGAGATATACAAACAAATTAACCCTTTAGAAGCATGGCAAAACATTTCCGAAAATCGTGTATCCCAAATAAGTTATGCATGTTTGTTGCACGTTACCTGATTGAGTAGACTCTTAATATGAACAGATGTCCTGCTCCCGGACTCTGTGGGGAACCAACCTTCTATTAGAGTTTGATATACTGGTATGTGATCAGTTCTGGAGATAATTTGCAGTAAATTAATTATTCATAAATTCATTGAACCCCTGTCCTGGACAGTCCTTGTGTAAGCTCTGCAAATACTTAGTAATTTGACAAATATAACACATGGGGTTAAATATGGGTTTGTGTGTTACTGTTACATTGATTTCCTTTATAGATTTCATGGAAGCTATAAGTGTTACATGGAGCAAAGCTCAGGTTTCTTTCATTAAGGTTTTACTGTGGCCTTTAAACTTCTGTATAAGTAACTTGAAAATAGTATAGTATATGGGCAGCATAGCATGTTGGCTCAGGTTACAGCCCTGAGGTCAATTCCCTCCTTGGTTATATCCACTCCATCCTCAGCTATATCTACTCCATCCTCGCTATATCCACTCCATCCTCGGCTATATCTACTCCATCCTCGGCTATATCTATCCATCCTCGCTCAATCCACTCCATCCCGCTATATCCACTCATCCTCGCTATATCCTACTCCATCCTCGGCTATATTACTCCATCCTCGGCTATATCTACTCCATCCTCGGCTATATCCACTCCACCCTCGGCTATATCTACTCCACCCTCGGTTATATCCACTCCACCCGGCTATATCTACTCCACCCTCGGTATATCTACTCCATCCTCGCTATATCTACTCCATCCTCGCTATATCTACTCCATCCTCGGCTATATCCGCTTCATCCTGGCTATATCCGCTTCATCCTCGGCTATATTTACTCCACCCTCACAATATCCGCTTCATCCTCGGCTATATTTACTCCACCCTCGCAATATCCACTCCATCCTCAGCTATATCTACTCCATCTCGGCTATATTTACTCCATCCTCGGCTATATTTACTCCACTCGGCTATATCCACTCCATCCTCGGCTATATCCACTCCATCCTCGGCTATATCCACTCCATCCTCGGCTATATCCACTCCATCCTCGGCTATATCCGCTTCATCCTCGGCTTATATTACTCCACCCTCGCAATATCCACTCCATCCTCGGCTATATTTACT
This sequence comes from Hymenochirus boettgeri, assembly GCA_019447015.1. Lineage (NCBI taxonomy): Eukaryota > Metazoa > Chordata > Amphibia > Anura > Pipidae > Hymenochirus > Hymenochirus boettgeri. The sequence goes on along the minus strand of CM033476.1, from coordinate 283,022,758 downwards.
CCACCCTCGCAATATCCACTCCATCCTCGGCTATATCCACTCCATCCTCGGCTATATCCACTCCATCCTCGGCTATCTCCACTCCATCCTCGGCTATATCCACTCCATCCTCGGCTATATCCACTCCATCCTCGGCTATATCCACTCCATCCTCGGCTATATCCACTCCATCCTCGGCTATATTTACTCCACCCTCGCAATATCCACTCCATCCTTTCTATATCTACTCCATCCTCGGCTATATCCACTTATCGGCTATATCTACTCCATCCTGGCTATATCTACTCCATCTGGCTATATCTACTCCATCCTCGCTATAGCCACTCCATCCTCGCTATATCCACTCATCCTCGGCTATATTTACTCCACCCTCGCAATATCCACTCCATCCTCGGCTATATCCACTCCATCCTCGGCTATATCCACTCCATCCTCGGCTATATCCACTCCATCCTCGGCTATATCCACTCCATCCTCGCTGTATCTACTCCATCCTCGCTATAGCCACTCCATCCTCGCTATAGCCACTCCATCCTCGCTATATCCACTCCATCCTTGCTATATCCACTCCATCCTCGCTGTATCCACTCCGTCCTCAGCTATATCCACTTTGTCCTCAGCTATATCCACTTATCGGCTATATCCACTCCATCCTTGGCTATATCCACTTCATCCTCGGCTATATCCACTCTATCCTTGGTTATATCCTCGGCTATATCTACTCCATCCTCTCCATCCTCGGCTATATCAATTCTGACCTTGGCTATGCCTCTCCTGTATCCATTCCATCCTTGGCTGTATCCATTCTGTGTTCAGCTCTATCTGCAAGTTGGAATATTCTCCCTGTGTTTGTGTAGGTTTTACCTTTATCAAAATCATACTGGTTAAAATTTTTCAAGAAGATTTTCTGGGACCTACAAGTGCTCCTAAAAAGACTTAATGTTATGCTTGCCACACTCTTGGTAAATCCTAAAAGAGCATAAGTATGATATTTGCTTATATCGGATATAAATCTGTAATAAATCTGCACAGTCCCCTTCTAAAAGTTACGCAATAGAAGTGCTGCAACTTCTACTTCTTTGTTTATGATCAAAAGTGCAAGACTGCAAGGCCATCAGGGCCTTTTGTACATGGATACATTCATTGAATGCACAATATGTTCAACGCTATATAAAAAAATTAAGTATTGCATTAATCAACACAGTCCTTACTATTTTAGGTTCCTTGTTTCTGCAAGATGTCCGCTAAGGCTTCTATCAGCAAAGAAGTCTTCTCCCCGCAAGATGAGAGAATGTTGGGCGCTGTACTGGTCAAGCGTAGAACCAAGAAAAAGATTCCATTCTTGGCTACTGGTGGGCAAGGAGAGTATCGGACATATATTTGTCTCTCAGGTAATATTTAGAAATATAATATAATATAATGTAATGGAGACAGGAGCTTTGGTCAAACCAGTGGTGATTGTGCACATGCCTGTCCCCCATAAAGGGACAGTGGAGGGGAGCTGACATGATAGACACTGCAGCGTTGCATGATCGTGGTAAGTAGTGATATCTGGGCTTAGGGGCCAAAACAAGACACAAAAGACTCCTGTCTCCATTACAGTTATAATTTCGTTTAAAGAAGGGTCTTTTTTTAAGTGGCAAGCTTACTTTTTCGCGGCTCAGCCTTTCCCATCTTTTTTTAAGTTAACTATTCCTTTAAAGGGCAACTATAATGAAAAAAATACTTTGCCTTATCTTAATCTTTAAATTACTTCATGCAAGTAGTCCTAACTTTAAGGTGTGTGTTACTGCATGCCTTTAATTCAGTCCTTGATTTGCTCAGGCTTAGTATCCCCACTACCTCTCTTAAAGGACAACTACAGTAAAAATAACAACTTGAGCTACAAACAAAGTACACATTGCATTGCAGATAATGCACCAACTCAGAGTGTCATCAGGCCAATGACAGTGAAGATATGTTATTATTTATTATTATTAAGGATTTACAGTTACATGTATACATTCACATCAGGCCCTGCCCTGAGGAGCTTACAATCTTAAGCACATTTACAAATTATTTTATTTACATTTAAGCACAAATACAGCCTATCGGTATGTCTTTATGATTGTGGGGGAAAACTGAGTGCCCGGAGGAAACCCATGCAAGTACGGGGAGAACATACAAACTCCTTGCAAATGTGTCCAAGGGTTGATTCGAACTCAGGATTTTAGAGCTGCAAGGCATCAGTGATTATCACTGAGCCACCGTGCTGCCTGTAAAGTTGTCCCATGGGGCTGCCATCTTGGCTCCTTCTGTACCCACTGGTTATCGCACGTGCCCAATAGCCACGCCTTACAGACTGAGGATAAATTGCAAACTCCTCAATTTTGCATGTTTTTCCTTAAGAATTAATACTGCACCTAGATTAGATTAGAAATAGTAATGCGCTTTTTACGTGCACTAAAACTGTTCATATGGATTTTAAAAGAGCAAACTTGCTAAATCCTGTTTAAACTGAATATTTATAAAATATAGTTTTGGTTGCTTGTTTTTTTCTACTATTTAAGCTGAACAAAACAACCATTTTCTGGGAAACATTAAGATCTTGGACACTTGTTTTTGGTATCTGAAATGACTGTAGCCCTGTAGTTTATTTCCTCTCTTTAAATGGTATTTTAGGATAATAATGTTTTTATGCAGACCCTGCACAGTACATTGTTTAGTTTTTAGGGGGAGGGGGGTGTTGATGTTAAAGGATAAATTATGTCAAATTAATATCATATGCTGCAACATTCATATTATGAACAAACATACCCTCCAACATTACCCATTCAAAAGGTAGATTATAGAATCAAAATTGTGCAGAGCTGCAGGGGGAGGGTAATGAAGTGAACCTGATCTTAGCACAGCTCTGTGCAGTGCATTTTTTAAATTATAATTGTGAATTTATATAGCACAACATCTTCCGTAGCAAATTACAATTACATGTATACATTCACATCAGGCCCTGCCCCGAGGAGCTTACAATCTAAGCACGTTTATTTGACACATATGTCTTTATAATTGTGGGACATACTAATAGGTTGTATGTGTCAAATAAATGTGCTTAGATTGTAAGCTCTTCGGGGCAGGGCCTGATGTGAATGTATACATGTAATTGTAAAGCGCTACGGAAGAGGTTGGCGCTGTATAAATCAGTAACAATAATAATAATCATGCAATTCATACATAATGTGAAATTAATGGGGTGTGAAATTAATGGGGTGTTGAGACAATTAATAACCCACAGTGGACGATGGTGCATGTACTATACAGCATATATAGTAATTTATTATTACTATATGCTCAAGCACACTGTTTAGTAACGCGTTCAGCGTTACTCACAGGGCCTTTCTTTGTCGCCTACCTGGGCTCTCCTCCATTACACTGCAGTATGTACCCCCCTGGTGACCTGACGTTTGACAGATAAGTGTATTTGTCTAATTGTTTTTAAATTGCTGCCCTGTACTATACCCCATTTTTCTATTGCATTAATAAAGGGTGTGTATATAGTTGCATATTCATAAATTGAGTGATGTACTTCCTTGGCTCAATTGGATATCTAAAGAAATAGGGGGCAGGTCAACAAATAAATGTTAGTGATAGTTGGGAAATATTATGGTTTACATACAATTTTTTTTACAGTCAGATGCCCTGTAAGGAATTATTTAGCATTTATTAATGGTAAGCATAGTAAGATATTCTTGTAAAAGGTATATATACACTTAAGATAAAAAAGACATCGGTGGTCCACAGATATAACAAAATTATTGGTACCTAAAAGCCTATTTAATTATAGATGTTAAGGACTAATATATTCAGGTGATTCACTATCTGGGTTATTCAATAAACGTTCTTATCGTTTAAAATGGTGCTAATTTTGCCCCAACCAATCAGATGTTGGCTTTCAAATGTTAAATAAGGTCTGATTGGTTGGGGCAAAATTAGCACCATTTTAAACGATAAGAACGTTTATTGAATCTCCGTATATATTGATAAAACTTACAGTAATTCATACTTTTTAACAATTGGGTCTTTGAAGTGACTCTTTAGGTTAGCTATGGTTTCTAAAGCTTATGATGTCCGTCCCAATAAAATCTATGAGACAGGCGCTAAATGAAAGTTGGGTTTGAGGAAAATAATTGTTTTTCTGATGGAATTGACCCATTAGTGTAATGTTTGTACCCAGCTTTAGTTGCTTAAAGCAAAAGGTAACCACATTTGTGCAGATTCTAGATATGTGAGATATATTGATATCCCTTTAATTAATCTTTTTGGAATATAAACTCCTTACAGTAATGCATTCCTGTTGTTGTTTTTTTTGCATGAAGTGGTCTAGATTTCAGCCTTTTCCCCGTACCTGAACATCCCAAATATACTGCAAAAACTATTTTTGAATTAGAATTTTTTCTTAGATTCCGCACAGTGATCCAATAAATTCCTTTTGTTCACTACTCAACCACACACAAAAGCAGCTGGTGGGTTTAATGTAATTACCAAATAAATGTCTGTACCATGGAGTAGCTCCCTGATACGCAAGAAATATATTTTTTAAATGAAGAAAGCTTTAGAAATCCAAATAAGGCCAATATTTGCTACTAAAGCCTTAAATGTTTTTTTGTCATTGCTGGGACAAATATTGAGTAAGAACTACTTAATTATTATAGTATTATGAATTTATATATTGCAGACATGTTTGGGCCAACGGACAGACCTATGTTTCGGTCGGCCGGCCTCAAAATTCTGAGGTGTGTTTACGGGTGGCAGTACCGATGTCGGGCATTCCGGTAAATCACAGCCCATTCTGCAGTCCCATATGGATCGCACGATCGGTAGTAGCAAACTGCCGACCGTGGCTTCTTTTGACAATGAAGAAATGTATAGTGTGTACCCAGCCTGAGCACTTTAATTCACACATACAACAATCAGTATTTCTTTATGATTGTGGGGGAAACCAGATTGCCCAGAGGAAACCCACTCAAGCTAACCCAAAGCAACCGTGCTAACCGTGCGATGATTTGCTTAATAACGATATCTGGTTTGGAGTATGGAATTCTTGGGTAGTCCTTCAGCCTGAACAGCTCTAATCTGTCTCATCGAGATAAGTAAAGCTCCATATTAGGTGTGTGCTGTTTTTTAATGCTTATTTATGGAAAAATTACTGTGAACAATACTAAAAAATCTAGTTTGATTTATTTTCAATGAAGAATAACCGAAATACTTAGATTCTGTTTGCATCCTTTAGGCTAAGCTTGAGTCTGGCATTGATTTATTACTTCTCGCAGTTTAAAAACTTTGATGAAAGAGAGCACTGAACAAGTCCTCTTGCATACTTTATCTCTCAGCTTCACATTCATTACAGCCTCCTTGTCCATACGGTTCCAGATAAAGTGCCAAAGTCACAGGCTCTTAGAATTAGAGATCACTGCATTCAACTCAATACCTTTTCTGTCTGTTGCTTTAAATGTAATTCGTTGTGTTATAAAAGGCCTGCATTTGGCTTGAATAGAAGTGATAATGTATCTCTGTGTATCTGCATTGAACAGTTCCTAGGAGCACTTGTCAGATAAAAATCTATCGATCAGCAAAATGCAAGCACAACAAAACCTCACTTATTAGGTTTCCATGAATTTTTATGTTGCTTGATTAGGGAGCAATGGTAGAACAGTATGCCGCCTGTGAAAGGCTCTCGTTACAATCCCCCTCAGATACATCACTGTCCTCTGCTTGTTGCTGATCATATCTGTGTGACCTGTGAGCGCTGCTTTCACTCAGTTGTATATGCTTTTGGCATCATATAATGAATGCTAGCCTCTTTATGTGTGGGTTTTTCTTTCCACAACCTGAAATACACAGCTGAAAGTTTGACTTACATCCTGGCCTTAGTGTCCAAGGGTAGGGAGGTAGGGTAACATTTTTTCCTGAACTGTATGGAGGTATGGAACCATTTTTTACTGGGCTGCAGACTGAGCACAGAAAGGTGCATGCACATCTTTTTAATATGATTTCCAGCTACTTTGGTTGTTTTCCCACCACATTCAGCATACTATTTGACTGAAGTGTAAAGACCAAGAAGACCAGTTTGTTAAAGGAGCCATGGAGCATCAAGGATACCATTGTGGGGTTTTGTGTCACAGTACCCACTGTATATTTCTTTATGTTTTATGGTGTGCATTGTGGACCTGTACTAGTTTTACAAAGACATAAATACTGCCCTTGAGTCCTAAGGGTTGATAAACCTGAGCCCACTCCTACTCGCTGATCTAGTTTAGTAGAAACATGCAGAGATAATCTTGTTATTAACAAGCACTGAAGAACCCTGCCTCCCCATTTCAGTAATTAGTAAGCAGATTACTTAATATACTTAAGCTGGGTACACACGATGAGATATTTCGGTCCGATCGACGATAGTTCAGTGTATCGGTCGATCGGAACGAAATGTCGCATCCGAATGTGCCCAGTCCGATCGACCATTCGTCCAAATAGGATGAAAGGACGACCGGACAGGGTGGAAAACCTCGTCCGATCGTGCGGTCCTCTATGGGCCGCACGATCGGTCGCGGTGACTATCGGACGCGGCTGCTTTTGCCGCGACCGACAGTCCTTCCTCCTGGCCGACCGTTCGAAAGTATCGAACGGTCGGTCAGGAGGAAAAATCGCTAGGTGTGTACCTAGCTTAACAGTCCTTCATTCCCCCTGTGCTTGCTCCCATCTCTCTGCTAGCCAGAAGCAGCAGAGGGGGGCAGGACCGGCAGCCGTGTCTGTGATGGCTGCCGGCTATGCTGACAGCGGGGAAATGAGGTAGAGTAAATATCTTTCTGGGGCTTGTTTTACAAAAGTGAATGGTGGTTGGGGGGTGGGATGTGGTGCCTACGCTACAGAAAAGGGATTTAATGATAGGGCACCATACAGCCAGAAGGGATCCAAAGGGAGGGAGGGAAAAGGGCTCCCCTGCGCATGCCAGAGTCCTCCAGGAGGACAAGGAAGAAGCCGGGACCAGATGACACACAGACACCTCTCACTTTTTGCAACTTTGGACGGACACACACAGTGGGGGCCAGTAGTGGGGGAAAAATTAATTTTGGGGGTGGACATGCCCTTTAAAGGCAATGAGTCCTTTTCACTTCCAAAGGTAATTCTGCAAGTTGAGAAGGGTATGTTAGGGCTTTATTGGGCAAAGTATGAAGGGATTGTTTATTGTTCTAAATTTTAAGTTAAAAAACCTATGAGATGGTGCCATATGCACATGGTTTTGGAATAAAATAGACAGTCTGTTGACTCTAAACTGACTTAATTTTTACCTACAGTAATGATTTCCAGGTTTATATTTTATGATAAAGTTGCCGTACGGTCCATGGGAGACACATGGACATGCCCAAACACCCTTTCGTCTGAGCCTGCCGGCGATGAAAATAGTAGATTTTTCGTCCAAACGACCTATACATGGAATATCGGGGGTTGGGTTGAAACATCTGCTTGTGTGTACCCAGCCTTAGAGCTAAATTGACATCAAATGTCATTGTGGGACCAGGTAGATTTGGAAATAAAATACGTAAAACTGGAATCTGCATTGTAGGGAATAGAATTCAGAATATGTTGTTTGAGGTCTCAGAAGAATTTATAGCCAGGGTAATCATGTTCATGCTCATAAGAGGTGAGAGATAGGCAGGGACTGCTTGCACCTACTCATGGGTTACCCAAACCTCTTCCTGGACCACCCAAATGCTTTAGAAGTAGCTCTGTCCCACTAAGAGGATGGTTAGGGAGTTAGACCATATTAATCAATATGCCCATTTGTAAGGAAACACAAAATTGAATTTTGGATTTGGATTAAAACTGATACAGACCAGTTAATTCATTTTTTTTCTTATACAATCTAGAATCCTTTATTTAGGACAATCACTTTAATATAGCATCTACATTATTTATGTGGGGGTTTTAGCTTCTCTTATTGTTGCAATGTACAAAATGAAATAATTAATGTATTACGTGAACATGTATTAAACTAGTGGGCAGGAAGAGGGAAAAGGAGAGAATGATTCCCTCTCAACCCCACTGCGCTGTTTGTGCTCTCAGCAGAAAAACAACACTACTTTATTATAAGACAGTAATGAATCAGGATGTTGTGTGTGGGATTAAATTATTTGTTAAATTTGCTTTATTGAGAGATTTCTTCTCCCATGAGGTTGCTGGTTGTATCTTTCAGTATTGCGCTCAATTTGCCATCTCTGGAGATCTGTTCTATATATTTAATATTCTTTATGTAAAGTTAAAACATTCTGGCTCATTTCATTTAAGATGAGAAGATAGTAAATCATGCCCAGAAACAGGCAAATCCAAGCAAAACTGAAGATGGTCTTTAAAATGCCTAATTACATCGTGTTGTTCCTTTCCAGATACCATTAAAGGACCAGTAAATTGGAATAGATGAATAGTTTTCTCCAATGAGCTATTCTTGCTTTAAATAATTTAAAATTGGTCATCTCCTTTAGCTGTTTTCCATGCATCCGATTCATTAAAACAGCATGCCTCTATCAGTTTATCTTGTAAACCAGAAGTGAACATTGGTAACAGCTTTTGTACTATTGGCGAAGAATTTGGTTTCTAATACCCTTTAACGCGCTTGCTGTCCTTTCATTATCAGCCTCTCAGGTTGCCCCCTGGTCTTGAAACCCCTGTTTCTTCTGTATTAGATCAGCTCTTCCAATGTTCCATAAATTAGTTATCCATGTCATAGAGAAAATCAATTTTTACCAGCTCTTTCCATCAAAGCTGCTTTCCTTCAGCTTTTTCTGTGTGTAGACCCCATGCGTGCCTACATCATTTGCTTCTATTAATAATAGTAATTTCAGTACATTCAGGGAAGCTAGTTCAAGTAATGTACTATGTTAGGGCTAGTTACTGAGAGCCGCAATCGCAAAATTAGGTCTTAAAATTCCGTTACCGGTACTGTCTAACGGGGATTTATCAACATTAATGTGACTTTTAGACGTAACTTCCGATGTGTGCTGATTCACGTTAACTTTGCGCGTCTAGACAACGCAAGTAATGTACCAAATTTTAAAACATTAATGCGTGAATGTAACGTGATAATTTAGAGCATTTGTAACGCCACACAATGATGGTCTTAATCAGATGTTAAAAGAAAAGGGCAAGTACAGAGAGGTGGTATAGTTGACATTATCATGTGATCTTACCTTCAAGACTGGGCCATTTTGAACGTGTTATTGACTGACGGACCATAAGAATTCAACCATGCATGTGTGTTGCAAGCAAAACATTTATGGATGTTACGTTATATATGCAACGCAAAACATTTATGCTGCAATATATTTATTAATGTATGATCATTATGAACTATTGTGTGTGAAGTAATACAATTATAGTTAAATACTTTTGTAGCCACTACTTACGCGACTTAAACAATCCAATTATAAAAAACACCAGCATACATTTTTTAAAGGGTAAGTATATTTTGTATATTTTTTTAATATTTTTATATATTAATATATATATATATATATATATATATATATATATATATAATATATATATATATATATATAATATTGCAGTTCGTCCTATGGACCTGGCTTGGCCCTCCTTTAACCCGATTCTTGATCCAATATTGAAGCAGCTCGTTTGTAAAAAAAAATTCTTTATTTGCACATCACATTAAATCGATTGTTTAGTATGGAAAAAGAATTAGCACTCAAGTTGACGTGTTTCGGGTCAGTGACCCTTAAGGGTGAGTGTTGGTGGTCATTATAACGCTATGTATTCAAGACTCACGCAACTCTAGTACGAAAACACAGGTTAAGCTGTTAACGTGACTTTCTAGCGCAAACACTTATGTACTACTAATCACGAACGGTTTATTGAATAAGTAACACTCATTAACTTTAGACCATCTTTGCGATAGTGGTTCTCGTACATAGCCCTTTATGTGCATTAGACAAGGCAAGAACTAAGGAAAGTTCTAATGTGATCAAGCTGACCAAGGTCTGTCTGCTGGCATTTATTAACTGCGGGGTTTATTTTACATTCTGATCATGTCCTAAGCTTTGTGTGTGTTTAAGAAAAGATATTTGGTGGCTTTAAATTCCATCTTAAAATTACCCCTAGCTTGTGATGTGAAGAGAAATGTTTTCTCCATGCCTACCCTAGGCACACGCAATAGCCTGGTACATTGCCACTAAGACACATGGGCCTTGATGTGGCTTGGTTCATTCCCCAATTATACTTCCGAGCTCTACCTGCTTGACTTCTCACAAACTTACACACACATTTGCCTTTCGTAGTTGAATCTATTCAATATCACCTTGTGTTTGGGATTGTTTTCTAACTGAAAGATGAATGTAAATTTGTCACGTCTTGGGAATCCACCAGGTTATTATTTAATGGGATCTTTTGCCCTTGTATGCAGAGATTTTAATTAGATTGGTGGTTTGTGTATTCCATTGCTCTTTAGCTCTTAAGGGATTTTAGGCTTCTAAAGCTCTTTAGGTAGAACAGACTTGAGAGGGGTTTTTCTAAAGAAAACATGGTACTATGAAACATGAAGGGGTGTTTTTCACAACTAGATTTAGTCTGCAGTATAATAGCATTATTAGGATTATTTAAAAAATACCTGTTTTAGATCAGGACCCAGATTGAGGAATACCATCCAGGAAAGGTGTAGCGAGATACCCAATAGACATTTTGAAACTGTGTATATGTGCACTCTCTGGCCAACTTCCTGACCTAATCACATGATCCCTTAATTTGAACTGTTAGAGGATTGGCTAGAACTAGTAGTGGGAGTGGCGATGTCTGTCGCCGGATTGGGCAAAAGGTCCTTTCGTACTTGTCTGTAAATCAGGGCATTTGCAGTCTCCTATGGACCACACGATCGCTGCAGTGATCTGTCGGCTGCTGTAATTTTTGCCGCGACAGAGTGATTCATCCTGGCCAAACGCTTGCTTGTGGCGAACATTGTAACTCTTTTGAATCCTAGGAAATAAAGCACAGACCCCATGTTAGTAAGGTAAATATCCCTGCATCCACATCAAAATTAGAGGTGAGACACGATTATTGCATTAGTCAAGTCTTACTTTGTTTCTGATTAGCGTTGTTCTTAGGCTTAGTTTAGTCCTTTAATTACCTCATGATTACGGGTAAATTTCCACCACGTCTCATCCATTGTTAGTTATGGGGAAAATAACTGTCCATGTGTACAAACTTGACAAATGGTATGAGATTGAAAGGGAGGTGCTGATGAGATATTCCATTCGGAGCAATGCATTTCAGTGTGGGTGGCCACATTGCATGCGCTCCAATTAAGCAACATTGCACGGATTGCAGCGCAAGCAGACGGTAACACGCAAAAATGCTTTTGCTGTGCGTTGCAGTCTAGTTTAGTGTGGCCTTAGAAGAGTAAACACTGACATGAAAATTTTCTGACTGTTCTGTACAATGAGACAATCCTACAATCTTATATACGGTAGTTATGCCCACAAAGTGGGGAGGAACATATAGGGCCCAAGGCCTCTCTATTCTGTGATCTTTAAATGAACAAACCTGTTTGTCAGTATCATGGGTTATTCACATGGCGCTGCTTTTGCCTTCACAGAATTAGCTTAATCTCAGGTTTGTGTTACGGTAGAGATTTAATTGTGCTGAGGAAGATAATTGACACTGTAAAGAGTAGTTAAGCCACTCTGTAATTTATCAGGGGGTTAGCAACCAGTCAGGCAGCAAAAAAGCACTTCAACTATAGAAGTCACTTTGTGGAGTAGGAGTTCCTGTGCCAGTGGCATGTGTGGCTCTTTGCACTATAGAATAATCACTGTAGGTTTTTTCTGTAGCCAACAGAATTTCATTCCAAGACATTTCTGCAAGAGTCTTTGCGGATATAATTGGATATATGCATTGGTCTTTAAGAGGAACTGTGTCCAAAAATGACTTTAGGTAAATTGAAGGAATTGCTCTCCTGAGAGTTTTTCAATTTATTTCCATTGTTTATTTTTTTTAGTTTTGAAGTATTTACGTTTTTGTGTGTGATATGGCAGCAGCATCACCAGGTCCCCTGCACTTCCTGTCCTGCTCTAAAACCTGTCAGTCAATTTGACCTGTCTCCTTCCCTTTGCAGCCCCCTGGTCCCTCCCACTCATGGACCCCATGGTCCCTCCAGTTGCAGGCCCCCTTGGCTCATTCCCTTACAGCCCCATGTGGCCCCGCCCACTCGGGGTTGCTCAAGCCGCCGCCAACTTGTTGGTGCCTAAGCCCTGCCCACTTGCGGATGCCTAAGCCCCACCCGCTCACAGGTGCTGTGGGCCACTTTGACACCCCCCAGAAAACCTGTGGAAACGCCTTTTCAGGCAGAGTGAGAGTCAGAAGGGCTGTAGATTCCCTTACCTTCTCTGCAGCTGCAACTCCTACACAGCAGAGAGAGGAGGGACTTGTTGTCTCCTTCACACACTGAGGGAGTCTGAGGCTGTGCTCTCCGGTGGCACTGTGCAGGAGAAGACCTAGGAATGTCACATGTCAGCCTCCCAACCATTAACTTCTGGTCAGTCATTTCTGTATATCTTGGGTGTGGAGGCAGGTAGAGAGGTGGTTGATGGCTTGTTTTAAAGGTAGGAAACTGGTCTTTAGTTAACACAAATTGTTTGGAGACCACAGTTCCCCTTTAAAGAATATGTACACTGGCAAATTAGTTTTTTTAAATTGCTGTTAGTAGAAACTATAACAACATCCCAACTGTTGATCTGCCCAGATATCCAATCTAAAACATCTTAAAATTTCAGCATTTCTGTAAGCGTTTTGCTGTAGCTGGAATGGTTTGACAGTTGGTGTGCTGTATGCAGTTTTGACAGTTGGTATGGGGAAAATAGTCAGGTCAGTGGTCAGAGCCTAAACAAAAAAGTACTTTATTGAGGCATGCAGCAACACGCACACCTCAGAGTAAGTGCTATCACGTGTATTTATTTATAGATTAAGATAAAGCAAAGTAATTTTTCAGTATACATACACTTTAAGGGTTAATAAATTAAGAATAGGAGTCTTAGTCAGTAATAATAATGGGGCTAGTCAAAACTGGTTGTGTTGAACCAGAACAGGAAGACTCACCATTGAATTTGCTAATGTTAGCTTTTGAGGGTCCTTAGAACTAATTGCTAAATATGAAACTTTAAGTAGTATCACCGTACCCTGGATTGCCGTCTTATTTCTTAGGGTAGCTATACCAGAACATTTTTTTAATTCCCAGGGTGGTAGGAAAACATGTTCCTTCCTCCCTGTGTGGTCTAGGTGGTTAACATGGGCAGTGAGCTGACAGCTCCCCACTTGTTGCATGCATGAATATATCTCTCAACATTAGAACATTGGGGACGCAGAGCAACAAGCGGTGAGCTGTCCGCACAAGTGGGACTCGTGTCAGTGGTCATCCAGAGAGGTAGGAATATGCTCTTTCCTCCCTGAAAAGAGGACTTATTGGTTTAAAAGTTTTTTGGGGGCATAGTTACCCTTAAAATGGCCACGGATGCCTAGTTCGTAAACCTGTACAATTTGTGTCACTTGGTGCCACCAATAAAATTAAGATCTTGGGGCAAAAAGGTTCTGAGATGGTTAATGCCCTTTAAGGGAGATGCTTTGAGTTACATAGTTTAACAAGCAATGCTTTCGAACATTTAGGTCTTTAAGTGAGCTGTGCGTTGTTTGTGGACGTTTTTTGTACAGTGCAAATAAACATGGTATCATGCAGTATTTTTCTGCCAACCATGATAGAACTTTGGTGTTGGCACAGTATCCTGCCAAAGGGTAGTCTGCATCATCAATCATTCTGACTGCCCTGTCCCATGGGCCTTTGGGATAATTTATGAGCGTCTCAGGTCAGTGCATCGAATGCTCCTGATTTGCATTCACCAGCTCAAGGAGGTATACATTGTTCATGTACATTGTCCCTCTACCTAATGCCAATATTTACTCCTTTGCCTAATTTCATTTTAACATTTTCTGGAAATGTTTTTTTTGGCCAGGATTACCAAAAAGTGGATCTACAATATGCAAGATTTATAGCTAACTTAAATACACACAGTACCATATGTAAGATTCTGTCTGTCATTTTTCAATGACACAGTCCCATGACTTCTTCCTATATAAAGAAAAGAGGATGCAACACACGATATAAAAATTGGGCTGTTGTACATCCATATTAAAGTGCAACTAGAGACCAAAAATATATACATACAAAAAAAGAATCTAGTGCACAAACCATTCTAATTGCATATTGGCTACCTCCATAAGGTTGCTACTACAAACAGTCTGCAAACCCTGCAATTAGTTCAATAAGTTGCCAAAGTATTAAAAGAAAGAGAATGCTCTGGACTGATAATTCCATACAACCATGGCTGGCTCCCTATACTTTAGCACAGGGGGCCAACAGCTCAAGGGAAATTTGGGGAAGGTTACGATAGTTTCTGACGCTGACATTGAACATCACTTACACTGTATGTCGGATATGAGGAATAGTCCCTTTATCGTTAATGTGTGCAGCCGTTTAAGTTGGTCAGTTGCAACACCTGCAGAACAAATAGCATTGTAGAAATGAAAATAAGTCAACTATATTTGCTTGAGTATGGTGCTTGCAGCTCTGGGTAAATTCATTTTGTATTTAACTTAAATGTCATCAAATAGCTAATATCAAAATTTGTGTTAAAGGGCTGCAAATGCAAGTGTATGCAGCTTATTCCCCACTTAAAGTGATGCTAATCCTTGTGAATGGGTCAGTGTCACTTTAAGATAGAACATTTTCTGGTGGTCTTGGCCTTTTAGACATATACAGGACTACACAAGACAAGGCTTCTGTCTGCAGTATAAATCTTGTTCCTATGCTCTCACTGTCTGTATCACTATGAATCATTTCTTTAATTAAACTGCCTGTCGGCTCTGTGTGCTAATAAAATATTTTTTAATGTGCCACTGTTTGCTTTTAAATCAAATGAGTCTGAATATTTGTGTTACATAATCTTAATGGGCAACTATGCCCAACAATGGCACCCAAAACCTTTTTCTCACCTCCCAGGGAGGTGATAAATCCTATTCCCACCACTTTGATGGCACATGCACAAGGTGGCGAGCTGTCAATGTTCCACACTACAGCAGCAAACAGCTCACTACTCACTGCATTGTGTATCATGCTATATATATTTTTTTTATTTTTAAAGCTTGGGGAATGTAATTTTAAGGCAATAAACCAAAGAGCACAAGCTGTGCAAGTGATTTCGGACTATTTTCCAACAATCAACCCTAGCTAAGGGCTTGAAAAAAATCAGTGTTCTATAGGTCTCCTTGGCCAGTAGCACCCCCAATCCATTTTCGTATATGTATAATTGCCAAAGATGCCTCTGAAAGAACTTACCTGACCTAGGGGCATACTTATAAAGGAACGAAAATAGCGCCAAAAAATTAACCGCCGCACATCGCGGCCGCGAAAATAGCGCATCGCCGTATTTAAACGGCGAGCGCCATTCCCGCGAATGTATCGCAGCCGGATGTGTTGCGGTAATTTTAAGACCTTCGCGGCGAACTATACAGTATCGCCGAAGGGACTTAAAATCCCTTCCCGACGCATCTCCTAGGGGGCGGGGCATACGCCCACCCCGCCCACACCCCCCGCAGCGGCGGAGACCACCCGCCGCCGCTTCCCAGCAGCCCTCCAACCCGTTCCCCGCTCGCGGCAATCTCGGAACGGGAGGCTAGGAGGGGCTGCGGGAAGGGGCCGCAGCAGTGGTCGCGACCACCCGCTGCGCAACCCCTCCAAGCCCCCCGCCCCGGCCGCTCCTGGGGAGGGGAAGGGAGGGAGCCGCTGGGAGGGGTGGAGGCTCCCTCCAGCGGGGCCCTGAGAAGGGCCTTTTGGGGCTTAAGGGGGTCCCGCAGTCGAACCGGGACCCCCCCTCCCCGGCCCTCGTAAGGGCCCTTGCGGCTTTATAAGTGCCTTGCGGCTCTAACAAGAGCCCTTTGGGGCTTAAGGGGTCCCGCAGCTCGAACCGGGACCCCCTTCCCCGGCCCTTGTAAGGGCCCTTGCGGCACTGACAAAGTGCCTTTGGCGGGGGTCCCGCAGCTCGAACCGAGACCCCCAGTGTGCGGCTCTTAAAAGAGCCCTTGGGCGGCGTCTTCTTAATTCCAGTCCCGGCGACGCCGAGGCCGCGACCCCCGAGAGGTACCCCTGCGGCCGCCAGGGGTACCCCCGGGGGCGCCGGCGACCTCAACGAGGCCGATGTTGCCGGCGTCTTGATCCGACGCGACGTCTTCGGGCTGGCGACACCAACCCCACTCAGGTTGCCGATGCCAGGCAGACTCACTGCGGCCGCCAGTGAGCGCGCTGGCACCGCCGGCCTCAGCGAACCGATGTTGCAGCCATTTTTCTTCAGCCATCTACTGCGATGGTATCTGAGTTCCGCGGCGGAAAGCTCTCTTTATATAGGTTTGCAGAAATCATAATCCGTTTCGATTGGTCAATTTTTTAATGCTTGGTTTACATGCTTTACTAACCATCAGATTTCTGGAAAGTTCTGAAATCTGATTGGTTAATGTAAAGCAGTAACCAAGCATTAAAAAATTGACCAATCAGAAACGGATTATGGATTTCTGCAAACCTATAAAAAGAGGAGCTTTCCGCCACGAAAATCGGATGCCATGGCAGTAGTGGCTGAAGAAAGAAGCGGCTGGCAACAACGGCTCCGCTGAGGCCGGCGGTGCAGCGGGCTCACTGGCGGCCGCAGTGAGTCTGCCTGGCATCGGCGACCTGAGTGGGGTTGGTGTCGCCAGCCCGAAGACGTCGCCCAAGGGCTCTTTTAAGAGCCGCACACTGGGGGCCCGGTTCGAGCTGCGGGACCCCCGCCAAAGGCACTTGTCAGTGCCGCAAGGGCCCTTACAAGGGCCGGGGAAGGGGGGTCCCGGTTCGATGCGGGACCCCTTAAGCCCAAAGGGCTCTTGTTAGAGCCCCAAGGGCACTTATAAGTGCCGCAAGGGCCCTTACAGGGCGGGGAGGGGGGTCCCGGTTCGAGCTGGGACCTTAAGCCCCAAAAGGCACTTATCAGTGCCGCAAAGGCCTGATAGGGCCGGGGAGGGGGGTCCCGGTTCGAGCTGCGGGACCCTTAAGCCCCAAAAGGCACTTATCAGTGCCGCAAGGCCCTTACAAGGGGAGGGGGGTCCCGGTTCGAGCTGCGGGACCCCAAAAGGCCCTTCTCAGGGCCCCGCTGGAGGGAGCCTCCACCCCTCCCGCGGCCCCTCCCTTCCCTCCCCGGGAGAGGCCGGGGCGGGGGCTTGGAGGGGTGCTGGGGAGGGGGTGCGCGGCGGGTGGTCATGACCACTGCTGCGGCCCCTTCCCGCAGCCCCTCCTAGCTCCCGTTCCGAGATTGCCGCGAGGGGAACGGGTTGGGAGGGGCTGCTGGGAAGGCGGCGGGTGGTCTCCGCCCGCCGCGGGGGGTTGTGGGCGGGGTGGGCGTGTCTCCGGGGCGGGATTGCCTGCCCATCCCCGCCGCGGGAGGCTAGTATCGGCTAGTATCGGCTGACTTAGCCACCTTCAAGGTGGCGAAGTAAAACAGCCGATACTAGCAGAGCGAAACCAGTACGCCGCTTTATAAATAGAAGCGGCGGTTAACAGGTAAGTATCGCCGTGAAGGGTTAACGCTTCGTTAACTTTTCGCGGCCGTTTTCGGAATTTATAAATCAGTTAAACGCGATTTATGCTTTAATGTCCGCGAAAACGGCCGCGAAAAGTTAACGAACCTTTATAAATATGCCCCCTAGTCCCTCACCACTCCTCCTCTGCTCTGCTGTGCTTCTTCCTGGTCGTGGCTGTCTGTTAAAGAGAGAAGTCATGGCCAATTATCTTGCCTGCCGAACCAGGAAGCAGGGCAGCTGTCGGCACAGAGCCTCACTGCTACTTTTTTTTACTCGAAACAAACTTGGACCGGGTCAGGTTAGTCCCTGACATGTTTTGAACGCACAAGCGTTCTTCTGTGCGTTCAAAACATGTTGTGACCCTGTTAAAGCAGCAGAAAAATCATTTTGGATTGCAAAACGTGTTTTGCCTGTGTCTCCCCGCATTTGCTCTGGTTCCTGTTGGATTTTATGGCGTGTAGCGGACGCGCTGCTGGGATTGACGCGTGAATGTGTTGGCCACACTAAGCACCTTTTGAAATTGTTGGAAAGTCCCTACAGAGGACATCTTTGGCAATTATACATAATGCGAAAATGGGGTTTTGGGGGTGCACTACATGGCTGTAAAAAGTTTGTTTTCTATGCTGAAAATGCCTTTAGAAAACAAAGGTAGAGATTTAAAATTGCTAAGCACAGTTTCCTGCTTACTTTTCCTTGTGAAAAAACGAGTTACCATTTAGAATGCATAAAGGTTGAAAGTCCAGCAATGGCCAATAGAATGTGGAGACTGCAAAAGTAGAGGCTATGCTGGTTGCAAATTACATATACTTTAGATGTAATTCATTTTAAAGCAAGATGTAATGGGACGACAGATACCAGATGCAAAAGAAGCACACACCGACTTGTTTGGCATGCTCTGCGTTTTTGAGTGTAATGCAAATGTTTGTTCCATGTGGGTTCCGTTCTAGTACCATATGTATAGGATGTGTCTGATTTAGTGTTCCTTGTGCATGTGTATGTGTATGCCAATGTTCACATGTTATCAGGTTAGGATTTGGTTTATTTTTCCATGTGCTCATGTTTCAGTTTGGAATGTTGTTTGGACTGATGAGTAAATTATGCAGAAGGTAACTATTTGGTTTATTAACAATCAAAATATTTCTCATTAAGTTATTACTCATTTTACCACGTTCCTCTGGAACACCGTTCCACTTTTTATCATTTTTGGTGCATGAGGAGTAGAAAAATAATGTCTGTGGTTGTTTAATCCTATAATACTTAATATTATTATTAGCAAATGTTTTTATAGAAACAATAAAATGGTAAAAGCTAGAGGGAATGGGCTTAAAGGACGACTAGCATGCCTTCCCATCGACCAAGCCCAAGCCATGGGCCGAGAAAGAGGCAAAGCTGGACTGAACCAGTGACAAAGAAAAATACTGATATAGGAGGACCCTGGAGTTTAGGCCTCACACTAGATATCTTTAATAGTATGAAAGATAGCCGGGAGAAAAAGGTTGTATAATACCCCTTTAACTTGTGACTTTTACAGTGAAGGTAAGGTTTAAAAAAAATATAATTCCACAATATAGTTGTCCTTTATGGGTATTTCTGCTCCAGAAGGTTCTATCCTCTGCTGTAGCACTAAATCTAGCATTCTTATTACCTCTGGCTGTGATTTTCATTTTGGCTTGAAAGTTACACGTCCAATATCTGATTGGTTGGGGCAAAATTAGCACCATTTTAAACGATAAGAACATTTATTGAATCTCCCTGTATATATTTGATAAAACTTACAGTAATTCCTATACTTTTTAAACAATTGGGTCTTTGAAGCTGACTCTTTAGGTTAGCTATGGTTCTCTAAAGCTTATGATGTCCGTCCCAATAAAATCTATGAGACAGGCGCTAAATGAAAGTTGGGTTTGAGGAAAATAATTGTTTTTCTGATGGAATTGACCCATTAGTGTTAATGTTTGTACCCAGCTTTAGTTGCTTAAAGCAAAAGGTAACCACATTTGTGCAGATTCTAGATATGTGAGATATATTGATATCCCTTTAATTAATCTTTGTGAATATAAACTCCTTACAGTAATGCATTCCTGTTTGTTTGTTTTTTTGCATGAAGTGGTCTAGATTTCAGCCTTTTTCACCCGTACCTGAACATCCCAAATATACTGCAAAAACTATTTTTGAATTAGAATTTTTTTCTTAGATTCCGCACAGTGATCCAATAAATTCCTTTTGTTCACTACTCAAGCCACACCACAAAGCAGCTGGTGGTTTAATGTAATTACCAAATAAATGTCTGTACCATGGAGTAGCTCCCTGATACTGCAAGAAATATATTTTTTAAATGAAGAAAGCTTTAGAAATCCAAATAAGCGCCAATATTTGCTACTAAAGCCTTAAATGTTTTTTTGTCATTGCTGGGACAAATATTGAGTAAGAACTACTTAATTATTATTAGTATTATGAATTTATATATTGCAGACATGTTTCGGGCCAACGGACAGACCTATGTTTCGGTCGGCCGGCCTCAAAATTCTGAGGTGTGTTTACGGGTGGCAGTTACCGATGTCGGGCATTCCGGTAAATCACAGCCCATTCTGCAGTCCCATATGGATCGCACGATCGGTAGTAGCAAACTGCCGACCGTGGCTTCTTTTGACAATGAAGAATTGTATAGTGTGTACCCAGCCTGAGCACTTAAATTCACACATACAACATATCAGTATTTCTTTATGATTGTGGGGGAAACCAGATTGCCCAGAGGAAACCCACTCAAGCTAACCACAAAGCAACCGTGCTAACCGTGCAATGATTTGCTTAATAACGATATCTGGTTTGGAGTATGAAATTCTTGGGTAGTCCTTCAGCCTGAACAGCTCTAATCTGTCTCATCGAGATAAGTAAAGCTCCATATTAGGTGTGTGCTGTTTTTTAATGCTTATTTATGGAAAAATTACTGTGAACAATACTAAAAAAATCTAGTTTGATTTTATTTTCAATGAAGAATAACCGAAATACTTAGATTCTGTTTGCATCCTTTAGGCTAAGCTTGAGTCTGGCATTGATTTATTACTTCTCGCAGTTTAAAAACTTTGATGAAAGAGAGCACTGAACAAGTCCTCTTGCATACTTTATCTCTCAGCTTCACATTCATTTACAGCCTCCTTGTCCATACGGTTCCAGATAAAGTGCCAAAGTCACAGGCTCTTAGAATTAGAGATCACTGCATTCAACTCAATACCTTTTCTGTCTGTTGCTTTAAATGTAATTCGTTGTGTTATAAAAGGCCTGCATTTGGCTTGAATAGAAGTGATAATGTATCATTGCTGTGTATCTGCATTGAACAGTTCCTAGGAGCACTTGTCAGATAAAAATCTATCGATCAGCAAAATGCAAGCACAACAAAACCTCACTTATTAGGTTTCCATGAATTTTTATGTTGCTTGATTAGGGAGCAATGGTAGCGAACAGTATGCCGCCTGTGAAAGGCTCTCGTTACAATCCCCCTCAGATACATCACTGTCCTCTGCTTGTTGCTGATCATATCTGTGTGACCTGTGTGCGCTGCTTTCACTCAGTTGCTATATTGCTTTTGGCATCATATAATGAATGCTAGCCTCTTTATGTGTGGGTTTTCTTTCCACAACCTGAAATACACAGCTGAAAGTTTGACTTACATCCTGGCCTTAGTGTCCAAGGGTAGGGAGGTAGGGTAACATTTTTTCCTGAACTGTATGGAGGTATGGAACCATTTTTTACTGGGCTGCAAGACTGAGCACAGAAAGGTGCATGCACATCTTTTTAATATGATTTCCCAGCTACTTTGGTTGTTTTCCCACCACATTCAGCATACTATTTGACTGAAGTGTAAAGACCAAGAAGACCCAGTTTGTTAAAGGAGCCATGGAGCATCAAGGATACCATTGTGGGGTTTTGTGTCACAGTACCCACTGTATATTTCTTTATGTTTTATGTGTGCATTGTGCACCTGTACTAGTTTTACAAAGACAAAAATACTGCCCTTGAGTCCTAAGGGTTGATAAACCTGAGCCCACTCCTAACTCTGCATGATCTAGTTTAGTAGAAACATGCAGAGATAATCTTGTTTATTAACAAGCACTGGGAAGAACCCTGCCTCCCCATTTCAGTAATTAGTAAGCAGATTACTTAATATACTTAAGCTGGGTACACACGATGAGATATTTCGGTCCGATCGACCGATAGTTCAGTGTATCGGTCGATCGGACCGAAATGATCGCATCCGAATGTGCCCATGTCCGATCGACCGTTCGTCCAAATAGGATGAAAGGACGACCGGACAGGGTGGAAAACCTCGTCCGATCGTGCGGTCCTCTATGGGCCGCACGATCGGTCGCGGTGACTATCGGACGCGGCTGCTTTTGCCGCGACCGACAGTCCTTCCTCCTGGCCGACCGTTCGAAAGTATCGAACGGTCGGTCAGGAGGAAAAATCGCTAGGTGTGTACCTAGCTTAACAGTCCTTCATTCCCCCTGTGCTCTGCTCCCATCTCTCTGCTAGCCAGAAGCAGCAGAGAGGGGCAGGACCGGCAGCCGTGTCTGTGATTGGCTGCCGGCTATGCTGACAGCCGGGGAAATGAGGTAGAGTAAATATCTTTCTGGGGCTTGTTTTACAAAAGTGAATTGGTGGTTGGGGGTGGGATGTGGTGCCCTACGCTACAGAAAAGGGATTTAATGATAGGGCACCATACAGCCAGAAGGGATCCAAAGGGAGGGAGGGAAAAGGGCTCCCCTGCGCATGCCAGAGTCCTCCAGGAGGACAAGGAAGAAGCCAGGACCAGATGACACACAGACACCTCTTCACTTTTTGCAACTTTGGACGGACACTACACAGTGGGGGCCAGTAGTGGGGGAAAAATTAATTTTGGGGGTGGACATGCCCTTTAAAGGCAATGAGTCCTTTTCACTTCCAAAGGTAATTCTGCAAGTTGAGAAGGGTATGTTAGGGCTTTATTGGGCAAAGTATGAAGGGATTGTTTATTGTTCTAAATTTTAAGTTAAAAAAACCTATGAGATGGTGCCATATGCACATGGTTTTGGAATAAAATAGACAGTCTGTTGACTCTAAACTGACTTAATTTTTACCTACAGTAATGATTTCCAGGTTTATATTTTATGATAAAGTTGCCGTACGGTCCATGGGAGACACATGGACATGCCCAAACACCCTTTCGTCTGAGCCTGCCGGCGATGAAAATAGTAGATTTTTCGTCCCAAACGACCTATACATGGAATATCGGTTGGTTGGGTTGAAACATCTGCTTGTGTGTACCCAGCCTTAGAGCTAAATTGACATCAAATGTCATTGTGGGACCAGGTAGATTTGGAAATAAAAATACCGTAAAACTGGAATCTGCATTGTAGGGAATAGAATTCAGAATATGTTGTTTGAGGTCTCAGAAGAATTTTATAGCCAGGGTAATCATGTTCATGCTCATAAGAGGTGAGAGATAGGCAGGGACTGCTTGCACCTTACTCATGGGTTACCCAAACCTCTTCCTGGACCACCCAAATGCTTTAGAAGTGGCTCTGTCCCACTTAAGAGGATGGTTAGGGAGTTAGACCATATTAATCAATATGCCCATTTGTAAGGAAACACAAAATTGAATTTTGGATTTGGATTAAAACTGATACAGACCAGTTAATTCATTTTTTTCTTATACAATCTAGAATCCTATTATTTAGGACAATCACTTTAAATTATAGCATCTACATTATTTATGTGGGGGCTTTTAGCTTTCTCTTATTGTTGCAATGCTACAAAATGAAATATATTAATGTATTACGTGAACATGTATTAAACTAGTGGGCAGGAAGAGGGAAAAGGAGAGAATGATTCCCTCTCAACCACACTGCGCTGTTTGTGCTCTCAGGCAGAAAACAACACTACTTTATTATATAGACAGTAATGAATCAGGATGTTGTGTGTGGGATTAAATTATTGGTTAAATTTGCTTTATTGAGAGATTTCTTCTCCCATGAGGTTGCTGGTTGTATCTTTCAGTATGCTGCTCAATTTGCCATCTCTGGAGATCCTGTTCATATATTTTAATATTCTTTATGTAAAGTTAAAACATTCTGGCTCATTTCATTTAAGATGAGAAGATAGTAAATCATGCCCAGAACAGGCAAATCCAAGCAAAACTGTAGATGGTCTTTAAAATACCTAATTCTACATCGTGTTGTTCCTTTCCAGATACCATTAAAGGACCAGTAAATTGTAAATAGATGAATAGTTTTCTCCAATGAGCTATTCTTGCCTTTAAATAATTTAAAATTGGTCATCTCCTTTAGCTGTTTTCCATGCATCCGATTCATTAAAACAGCATGCCTCTATCAGTTTATCTTGTAAACCAGAAGTGAACATTGGTAACAGCTTTTGTACTATTGGCGAAGAATTTGGTTTCTAATACCCTTTAACGCGCTTGCTGTCCTTTCATTATCAGCCTCTCAGGTTGCCCCCTGGTCTTGAAACCCCTGTTTCTTCTGTATCTAGATCAGCTCTTCCAATGTTCCATAAATTAGTTATCCATGTCATAGAGAAAATCAATTTTTACCAGCTTTCCCTTTCCATCAAAGCTGCTTTCCTTCAGCTTTTTCCTGTGTGTAGACCCCATGCGTGCCTACATCATTTGCTTCTATTCAATAATAGTAATTTCAGTACATTCAGGGAAGCTAGTTCAAGTAATGTACTATGTTAGGGCTATGTACTGAGAGCCGCAATCGCAAAATTAGGTCTTAAAATTCCGTTACCGGTACTGTCTTAACGGGGATTTATCAACACTTAATGTGACTTTTAGACGTAACTTCCGATGTGTGCGTGATTCACGTTAACTTTGCGCGTCTAGACAACGCAAGTAATGTACCAAATTTTAAAACCATTAATGCGTGAATGTAACGTGATAATTTAGAGCATTTGTAACGCCACCACAATGATGGTCTTAATCAGATGTTAAAAGAAAAAGGGCAATGTACAGAGAGGTGGTATATGTTGACATTATCATGTGATCTTACCTTCAAGACTGGGCCATTTTGTAACGTGTTATTGACTGACATGGACCAATAAGAATTCAACCATGCATGTGTGTTGCAAGCAAACATTTATGGATGTTACGTTATATATGCAACGCAAAACATTTATGCTGCATATATATTTATTAATGTATGATCATTATGAACTATTGTGTGTGAAGATAATACAATTATAGTTAAATACTTTTGTAGCCACTACTTACGAGCTTAAACAATCCAATTATAAATAACACCAGCATAATTTTTTAAAGGGGAAGTATATTTTGTATATTTTTTAATATTTTTATATATTAATATATTATATATAATATATATATATATATTATATAATATAATAATATATTATATATATAATATTGCAGTTTCGTCCTATGGACCTGGCTTGGCACTCCTTTAACACGATTCTTGATCCAATATTGAAGCAGCTCGTTTGTTTAAAAACAAATTCTTTATTTGCACATCACATTAAAATCGATTGTTTAGTATGGAAAAAGAATTAGCACTCAAGTCTGACGCGTTTCGGGTCAGGTGACCCTTAAGGGTGAGTGTTGGTGGTTCATTATAACGCTATGTATCAAGACTCACGCAACTCTAGTACGAAAACACAGGTTAAGCTGTTAACGTGACTTTCTAGCGCAAACACTTATGTACTACTAATCGCGAACGGTTTATTGAATATAAGTAACACTCATTAACTTTAGACCATCTTTGCGATAGTGGTTCTCGTCATAGCCCTTTATGTGCATTAGACAAGGCAAGAACTAAGGAAAGTTCTAATGTGATCAAAGCTGACCAAGGTCTGTGCTGTGCATTTAACCTGCGGGGTTTTATTTTACATTCTGATCATGTCCTAAGCTTTGTGTGTGTTTAAGAACAGATATTTGGTGGCTTTAAATTCCCATCTTAAAATTTACCACCTAGCTTGTGATGTGAAGAGAAATGTTTTCTCCATGCCTACCCTAGGCACACGCAATAGCCTGGTACATTGCCACTAAGAACGCACATGGGCCTTGATGTGGCTTGGTTCATTCCCCAATTATACTTCCGAGCTCTACCTGCTTGACTTCTCACAAACTTACACACACATTTGCCTTTTCGTAGTTGAATCTATTCAATATCACCTTGTGTTTGGGATTGTTTTCTAACTGAAAGATGAATGTAAATTTGTCACGTCTTGGGAATCCACCAGGTTATTATTTAATGGGATCTTTTGCCCTTGTTATGCAGAGATTTTAATTAGATTGGCTGGTTTGTTGTATTCCATTGCTCTTTAGCTCTCTAAGGGATTTTAGGCTTCTAAAAGCTCTTTAGGTAGAACAGAACTTGAGAGGGGTTTTTCTAAAAGAAAACATGGTACTATGAAACATGAAGGGGTGTTTTTCACAACTAGATTTAGTCTGCAGTATAATAGCATTATTAGGATTATTTAAAAAATACCTGTTTTAGATCAGGACCCAGATCTGAGGAATACCATCCAGGAAAGGTGTAGCGAGATACCCAAGAGACATTTTGAAACTGTGTATATGTGCACTCTCTGGCCAAACTTCCTGACCTTAATCACATGATCCCTTAATTTGAACTGTTAGAGGATTGGCTAGAACTAGTAGTGGGAGTGGCCTGATGTCTGTCACCCGGATTGGGCAAAAGGTCCTTTCGTACTTGTCTGTAAATCATGGGCAATTGTGCAGTCTCCTATGGACCACACGATCGCTTGCAGTGATCTGTCGGCTGCTGTAATTTTTGCCGCGACAGAGTGATTCATCCTGGCCAACCGCTTGCTTGTGGCGAACATGTGTAACTCTTTTGGAATCCTAGGAAATAAAGCACAGACCCCATGTTAGTAAGTTAAATATCCCTGCATCCACATCAAAATTAGAGGTGAGACACCGATTATTGCATTAGTCAAGTTACTTTGTTTTCTGATTCAGCGTTGTTCTTAGGCTTTAGTTTAGTCCTTTAATTACCTCATGATTACGGGTAAATTTCCACCACGTCTCATCCATTGTTAGTTATGGGGGAAAATAACTGTCCATGTGTACAAACTTGACAAATGGTATGAGATTGAAAGGGAGGTGCTGATGAGATATTCCATTCGGAGCAATGCATTTCAGTGTGGGTGGCCACATTGCATGCGCTCCAATTAAGCAACATTGCACGGATTGCAGCGCAAGCAGACGGTAACACGCATAAAATGCTTTTGCTGTGCGTTGCAGTCTAGTTTAGTGTGGCCTTAGACGAAGTAAACACTGACATGAAAATTTTCTGACTGTTCTGTACAATGAGACAAATCCTACAATCTTTATATACGGTAGTTATGCCTCACAAAGTGGGGAGGACGACATATAGGGCCCAAGGCCTCTCTATTCTGTGATCTTTAAATGAACAAACCTGTTTGTCAGTATCATGGGTTATTCACATGGTCGCTGCTTTTGCCTTCACAGAATTAGCTTAATCTCAGCTTTGTGTTACGGTAGAGATTTAATTGTGCTGAGGAAGATAATTGACACTGTAAAGAGTAGTTAAGCCACTCTGTAATTTATCAGGGGGTTAGCAACCAGTCAGGCAGCAAAAAAGCACTTCAACTATAGAAGTCACTTTGCTGGAGTAGGAGTTCCTGTGCCAGCTGGCATGTGTGGCTCTTTGCACTATAGAATAATCACTGTAGGTTTTTTCTGTAGCCAACATGAATTTCACTTCCAAGACATTTCTGCAAGAGTCTTTTGCGGATATAATTGGATATATGCATTGGTCTTTAAAGAGGAACTGTGGTCCAAAAATGACTTTAGGTAAATTGATAGGAATTGCTCTCCTGAGAGTTTTTTCAATTTATTTCCATTGTTTATTTTTTTTAGTTTTGAAGATATTTACGTTTTTGTGTGTGATATGGCAGCAGCATCACCAGGTCCCCTGCACTTCCTGCTTCCTGCTCTAAAACCTGTCAGTCAATTTGACCTGTCTCCTTCCCTTTGCAGCCCCCCTGGTCCCTCCCACTCATGGACCCCATGGTCCCTCCAGTTGCAGGCCCCCCTTGGCTCATTCCCTTACAGCCCCATGTGGCCCCGCCCACTCGCGGGTTGCTCAAGCCCCGCCAACTTGTTGGTGCCTAAGCCCTGCCCACTTGCGGATGCCTAAGCCCCACCCGCTCACAGGTGCTGTGGGCCACTTTGACACCCCCCAGAAAACTCTGTGGAAACAGCCTTTTCAGGCAGAGTGAGAGTCAGAAGGGCTGTAGATTCCCTTACCTTCTCTGCAGCTGCAACTCCTTCACACAGCAGAGAGGAGGAGGGACTTGTTGTCTCCTTCACACACTGAGGGAGTCTGAGGCTGTGCTCTCCGGTGGCACTGTGCAGGAGAAGCCTTAGGAATGTCACATGTCAGCCTCCCACCCATTAACTTTCTGGTCAGTCATTTCTGTATATCTTGGGCTGTGGAGCAGGTAGAGAGGTGGTTGATGGCTTGTTTTAAAGGTAGGAAACTGGTCTTTCATTTAAACACAAATTGTTTGGAGACCACAGTTCCCCTTTAAAGAATATGTACACTGGCAAATTAGTTTTTTTAAATTGCTGTTAGTAGAAACTATAACAACATCCCAACTGTTGATCTGCCCAGATATCCAATCTAAAACATCTTAAATTTCAGCATTTCTGTAAGCAGTTTTGCTGTAGCTGGAATGGTTTGACAGTTGGTGTGCTGTATGCAGTTTTGACAGTTGGTATGGGGGAAAATAGTCAGGTCAGTGGTCAGAGCCTAAACAAAAAAAGTACTTTATTGAAGGCATGCAGCAACACGCACACCTCAGAGTAAGTGCTACTTACGTGTATTTATTTATAGATTAAGATAAAGCAAAGTAATTTTTTCAGTATACATACACTTTAAGGGGTTAATAAATTAAGAATAGGAGTCTTAGTCAGTAATAATAATGGGGCTATGTCAAAACTGGTTGTGTTGAACCAGAACAGGAAGACTCACCCATTGAATTTGCTAATGTTAGCTTTTGAGGGTCCTTAGAACTAATTGCTAAATATGAAACTTTAAGTAGTATCACCGTACCCTGGATTGCCGTCTTATTTCTTAGGGTAGCTATACCAGAACATTTTTTTAAATTCCTCAGGGTGGTAGGAAAACATGTTCCTTCCTCCCTGTGTGGTCTAGGTGGTTAACATGGGCAGTGAGCTGACAGCTCCCCACTTGTTGCATGCATGAATATATCTCTCAACATTAGAGAACATTGGGGACGCAGAGCAACAAGCGGTGAGCTGTCCGCACAAGTGGGACTCGTGTCAGTGGTCATCCAGAGAGGTAGGAATATGCTTTCTTTCCTCCCTGAAAAAGAGACTTATTGGTTTTAAAAGTTTTTTGGGGGGCATAGTTACCCTTAAAATGGCTACGGATGCCTAGTTCGTAAACCTGTACAATTTGTGTCACTTGGTGCCACCAATAAAATTAAAGATCTTGGGGCAAAAAAGGTTCTGAGATGGTTAAATGCCCTTTAAGGGAGATGCTTTGAGTTACATAGTTTAACAAGCAATGCTTTCGAACATTTAGGTCTTTAAGTGAGCTGTGCGTTGTTTGTGGACGTTTTTTGTACAGTGCAAATAAACATGGTCATCATGCAGTATTTTTCTGCCAACATGATAGAACTTGTGGTGTTGGCACAGTATCCTGCCCAAAGGGTAGTCTGCATCATCAATCATTCTGACTGCCCTGTCCCATGGGCCTTTGGGATAATTTATGAGCGTCTCAGGTCAGTGCATCGAATGCTCCTGATTTGCATTCACCAGCTCAAGGAGGTATACATTGTTCATGTACATTGCTTCCCTCTACCTAATGCCAAATATTTACTCCTTTGCCTAATTTCATTTTAACATTTTCTGGAAATGTTTTTTTGGCCATGGATTACCAAAAAGTGGATCTACAATATGCAAGATTGTTATAGCTAACTTAAATACACACAGTACCAATATGTAAGATTCTGTCTGTCATTTTTCAATGACACAGTCCCATGACTTCTTCCTATATAAAGAAAAGAGGATGCAACACACGATATATAGAAAATTGGGCTGTTGTACATCCATATTAAAGTGCAACTAGAGACCAAAAATATAATACATACAAAAAACAGAATTCTAGTGCACAAACCATTCTAATTGCATATTGGCTACCTCCATAAGGTTGCTACTACAAACAGTCTGCTAAACCCTGCAATTAGTTCAATAAGTTGGCCAAAGTATTAAAAGAAAAGAGAATGCTCTGGACTGATAATTCCATACAACCATGGCTGGCTCCCTATACTTTAGCACAGGGGGCCAACAGCGCTCAAGGGAAATTTGGGGAAGGTTACGATAGTTTCTGACGCTGACATTGAACAATCGCTTACACTGTATGTCGGATATGATGGAATAGTCCCTTTATCGTTAATGTGTGCAGCCAGTTTAAGTTGGGCAGTTGCAACACCTGCAGAACAAATAGCATTGTAGAAATGAAAATAAGTCAACTATATTTGCTTGGAGTATGGTGCTTGCAGCTCTGGGTAAATTCCATTTTGTATTTAACTTAAATGTCATCAAATAGCTAATATCAAAATTTTGTGTTAAAGGGCTGCAAATGCAAGTGTATGCAGCTTATTCCCCACTTAAAGTGATGCTAATCCTTTGTGAATGGGTCAGTGTCACTTTAAGAACATTTTCTGGTGGTCTTGGCCTTTTAGACATATACAGGACTACACAAGACAAGGCTTCTGTCTGCAGTATAAATCTTGTTCCTATGCTCTCACTGTCTGTATCACTATGAATCATTTTTTTTAATTAAACTGCCTGTCGGCTCTGTGTGCTAATAAAAATATTTTTTAATGTGCCACTGTTTGCTTTTAAATCAAATGAGTCTGAATATTTGTGTTACAATTCATAATCTTAATGGGCAACTATGCCCAACAATGGCACCCAAAACCTTTTTCTCACCTCCCAGGGAGGTGATAAATCCTATTCCCACCACTTTGGATGGCCACATGCACAAGGTGGCGAGCTGTCAATGTTCCACTACTACAGCAGCAAACAGCTCACTACTCACTGCATTGTGTATCAATGCTATATATATTTTTTTTATTTTTAAAGCTTGGGGAATGTAATTTTAAGGCAATAAACCAAAGAGCACAAGCTGTGCAAGTGATTTCGGACTATTTTCCAACAATCAACCCTAGCTAAAGGGCTTGGAAAAAAATCAGTGTTCTATAGGTCTCCTTGGCCAGTAGCACCCCCAAACTCCATTTTCGTATTATGTATAATTGCCAAAGATGCCTCTGAAAGAACTTACCTGACCTAGGGGCATATTTATAAAGGAACGAAAATAGCGCCAAAAAATTACCGCCGCACATCGCGGCCGCGAAAATAGCGCTATCGCCGTATTTATAACGGCGAGCGCCATTCCCGCGATATGTATCGCAGCCGCGATGTGTTGCGGTAATTTTAAGCCCCTTCGCGGCGATACTATACAGTATCGCCGCGAAGGGACTTAAAATCCCTTCCCGACGCATCTCCTAAGGGGGCGGGGCATACGCCCACCCCGCCCACAACCCCCCGCGGCGGCGGAGACCACCCGCCGCCGCTTCCCAGCAGCCCCTCCCAACCCGTTCCCCGCTCGCGGCAATCTCGGAACGGGAGGCTAGGAGGGGCTGCCGGGAAGGGGCCGCAGCAGGTGGTCGCGACCACCCGCTGCGCAACCCCTCCAAGCCCCCCGCCCCGGCCGCTCCTGGGGAGGGGAAGGGAGGGAGCGCTGGGAGGGGTGGAGGCTCCCTCCAGCGGGGGCTGAGAAGGGCCTTTTGGGGCTTAAGGGGGTCCCGCCGCTCGAACCGGGACCCCCCTCCCGGCCCTCGTAAGGGCCCTTGCGGCTTTTAAAGTGCCCTTGCGGCTCTAACAAGAGCCCTTTGGGGCTTAAGGGGTCCCGCAGCTCGAACCGGGACCCCCTTCCCCGGCCCTTGTAAGGGCCCTTGCGGCACTGACAAGTGCCTTTGGCGGGGGTCCCGCAGCTCGAACCGGGACCCCCAGTGTGCGGCTCTTAAAAGAGCCCTTGGGCGGCGTCTTCTTACTTCCAGTCCCGGCGACGCCGAGGCCGCCGACCCCCGAGAGGTACCCCTGCGGCCGCCAGGGGTACCCCCGGCGGGCGCCGGGACCTCAACGAGGCCGAGTTGCCGGCGTCTTGATCCGACGCGACGTCTTCGGGCTGGCGACACCAACCCCACTCAGGTTGCCGATGCCAGGCAGACTCACTGCGGCCGCCAGTGAGCGCGCTGGCACCGCCGGCCTCAGCGGAACCGATGTGCCAGCCACTTCTTTCTTCAGCCATCTACTGCGATGGTATCTGAGTTCCGGGCGGAAAGCTCCCTTTATATAGGTTTGCAGAAATCCATAATCCGTTTCTGATTGGTCAATTTTTTAATGCTTGGTTTACATGCTTTACATTACCAATCAGATTTCTGGAAAGTTCTGAAATCTGATTGGTTAATGTAAAGCATGTAAACCAAGCATTAAAAAATTGACCAATCAGAAACGGATTATGGATTTCTGCAAACCTATAAAAAGGAGCTTTCCGCCACGAAATCGGATGCCATGGCAGTAGATGGTGAAGAAAGAAGCGGCTGGCAACAACGGCTCCGCTGAGGCCGGCGGTCCAGCGGGCTCACTGGCGGCCGCAGTGAGTCTGCCTGGCATCGGCGACCTGAGTGGGGTTGGTGTCGCCAGCCCGAAGACGTCGCCCAGGGCTCTTTTAAGAGCCGCACACTGGGGGTCCCGGTTCGAGCTGCGGGACCCCCGCCAAAGGCACTGTCAGTGCCGCAAGGGCCCTTACAAGGGCCGGGGAAGGGGGGTCCCGGTTGAGCTGCGGGACCCCTTAAGCCCCAAAGGGCTCTTGTTAGAGCCCCAAGGGCACTTATAAGTGCCGCAAGGGCCCTTACAGGGCGGGGAGGGGGGTCCCGGTTCGAGCTGGGACCCTTAAGCCCCAAAAGGCACTTATCAGTGCCGCAAAGGCCCTGATAGGGCCGGGAGGGGGTCCCGGTTCGAGCTGCGGGACCTTAAGCCCCAAAAGCACTTATCAGTGCCGCAAAGGCCCTTACAAGGGGAGGGGGGTCCCGGTTCGAGCTGCGGGACCCAAAAGGCCCTTCTCAGGGCCCGCTGGAGGGAGCCTCCACCCCTCCCAGCGGCTCCCTCCCTTCCCCTCCCCGGGAGAGGCCGGGGCGGGGGGCTTGGAGGGGTTGCTGGGGAGGGGGTGCGCGGGGGTGGTATGACCACCTGCTGCGGCCCCTTCCCGGCAGCCCCTCCTAGCCTCCCGTTCCGAGATTGCCGCGCGAGCGGGGAACGGGTTGGGAGGGGCTGCTGGGAAGCGGCGGCGGGTGGTCTCCGCCGCCGCGGGGGGTTGTGGGGGGGTGGGCGTGTCTCCCGGGGCGGGGTTGCCTGCCCATCCCCGCCGCGGGAGGCTAGTATCGGCTAGTATCGGCTGACTTAGCCACCTTCAAGGTGGCGAAGTAAACAGCCGATACTAGCAGAGCGAAACCAGTACCGCCGCTTTATAAATAGAAGCGGCGGTAACAGGTAAGTATCGCCGTGAAGGGTTAACGCTTCGTTAACTTTGCGGCCGTTTTCGGACATTTTAAATCACGTTAAACGCGATTTATGCTTTAATGTCCGCGAAAACGGCCGCGAAAAGTTAACGAACCTTTATAAATATGCCCCCTAGTCCCTCACCACTCCTCCTCTGCTCTGCTGTGCTTCTTCCTGGTCGTGGCTGTCTGTTAAAGAGAGAAGTCATGGCCAATTATCTTGCCTGCCGCAACCAGGAAGCAGGGCAGCTGTCGGCACAGAGCCTCACTGCTACTTTTTTTTACTCGAAACAAACTTGGACCGGGTCAGGTTAGTCCCTGACATGTTTTGAACGCACAAGCGTTCTTTCTGTGCGTTCAAAACATGTTGTGACCCTGTTAAAGCAGCAGTAAAAATCATTTTGGATTGCAAAACTGTGTTTTGCCTGTGTCTCCCCGCATTTGCTCTGGTTCCTGTTGGATTTTATGGCGTGTAGCGGACGCGCTGCTGGGATTGACGCGTGAATTGTGTTGGCCACACTAAGCACCTTTTGAAATTGTTGGAAAGTCCCTACAGAGGCATCTTTGGCAATTATACATAATGCGAAAATGGGGTTTTGGGGGTGCACTACATGGCTGTAAAAAGTTTGTTTTCTATGCTGAAAATGCCCTTTAGAAAACAAAGGTAGAGATTTAAAATTGCTAAGCACAGTTTCCTGCTTACTTTTCCTTGTGAAAAAAACGAGTTACCATTTAGAATGCATAAAGGTTGAACAGTCCAGCAATGGCCAATAGAATGTGGAGACTGCAAAAGTTAGAGGCTATGCTGGTTGCAAATTACATATACTTTAGATGCATATTCATTTTAAAGCAAGATGTACATGG
Organism: Hymenochirus boettgeri; assembly: GCA_019447015.1. NCBI lineage: Eukaryota > Metazoa > Chordata > Amphibia > Anura > Pipidae > Hymenochirus > Hymenochirus boettgeri. The sequence goes on along the minus strand of CM033476.1, from coordinate 282,988,558 downwards.
GACGACAGATACCAGATGCATAAAGACGCACACACCCGACTTGTTTGGCATGCTCTGCGTTTTTGAGTGTAATGCCAAAATGTTTTGTTCCATGTGGGTTTCCGTTCTAGTACCATATGTATAGGATGTTGTCTGATTTAGTGTTCCTTGTGCATGTGTATTGTAGTGCCACATGTATCACATGTTATCAGGTTAGGATTTGGTTTATTTTTCCATGTGCTCATGTTTCAGTTTGGAATGTTGTTTGGACTGATGAGTAAATTATGCAGAAGGTAACTATTTGGTTTATTAACAATCAAAATATTTCTCATTAAGTTATTACTCATTTTACCACGTTTCCTCTGGAACACCGTTCCACTTTTTATCATTTTTGGTGCATGAGGAGTAGAAAAATAATGTCTGTGGTTTGTTTAATCCTATAATACTTAATATTATTTATTAGCAAATGTTTTTATAGAAAACAAATAAAATGGTAAAAGCTAGAGGGAATGGGCTTAAAGGACGACTAGCATGCCTTCCCATCGACCAAGCCCAAGCCATGGGCCGAGAAAGAGGCAAAGCTGGACTGAACCAGTGACCAAAGAAAAATAGCTGATATAGGAGGACCCTGGAGTTTAGGACCTCACACTAGATATCTTTAATAGTATGAAAGATAGCCGGGAGAAAAAAGGTTGTATAATACCCCTTTAACTTGTGACTTTTACAGTGAAGGTAAAGGTTTAAAAAAATATAATTCCACAATATAGTTGTCCTTTAATGGGTATTTCTGCTCCAGTAAGGTTCTATCCCTCTGCTGTAGCACTAAATCTAGCATTCCTTATTACCTCTGGCTGTGATTTTCATTTTGGCTTGAAAAGTTAACACGTCCACATTCCACCTTTCTCTCCGGGGAATCTTATCACAGCTAAACATTGTGCACCCTTGGCACAAAACTGGTGGACGCAGATGCAAAAAGAGGGAAAAGGTGCAGTGTGCAGTTGTTCATGCACTTGTGTCGGTTATTAAAGGTATGTCCAGCAATTTTTTTGTAACATTCCTTTTTACTGTTTAACTGAAGAATGGGAGGTAAATGAGCTATGTCTTACCTTCTTCCATTCTTAAGTAAAACGTGCAGGAGAGGACAGAACTTACCTCGAATAAAAAAAATCTAGCGCTAAACTTAATATATTAGGTTCTGCAATGATGTCTTCTTTCCGGGAACCACACTTCAATGAATTGGGTCAAACAAAGTCAGTACTTTGGAAGCATTCTTTCTTTTTTTCTGAATTTGTGCTGAACTTCCCCTTTAAGGATATCTAGAGAAATAATTAAAGTTAAAGAGTATGTCCAGTGGTTTTATAACTTATACCTCCCATTCTTCAGTAAAACCTGCAGGAGAGAAGAAGAAACTTACAGCGGATTGCTTGAGCGCTGGCTGCTCTGACAGTTTACAACGTGTCCCTGCTACCTTGCACTCTGGGAATGGGTATGCGTCGGAGAATGTCAGTGGCGTCAGAGACTTCAGCATCGCTGGACCAATCCATGGAAAGTTTCTTCTTCTCTACTGCAGGTTTTACTGAATAACAGGGCATGGTTTCGGGCTTGGGCTGTGTGGTGTTAAAGAATTTTTGGATGGATCAGCCTTATTTAAGAATTTAATACAAGCAAATACATATAATTAAAAATACATTTATATGCACATTTACAGATCATAGAGTGCAACATTTTGTGATCACACAATCACTGTTAGGTCCCCAGCTGATTTAATGATATCTAATTACAATCTGTACAAGAAATTAAACCAGCACTAAAGATTTTAATGTAGTTTAACCCTGAAACAGGTACATACATTCACCTTAAGGTGGCCATACACTATTACGATCGTAATTACGATCTTAAACCGACCGATACTTTGATAGACAGATGTACAATGTTAATTGAACGTAGATGTACAATAAATATTGTTCGACATTCAATTTGTTTTGTGGTTAATTTCGAATGTCGTCCATTGTGAGGTTACATTACATTAACATTTAATCAAAACTTCAGAAAACACTACAATCATTTTACCAATCGACTTAAAAAAACGACTTTCCCGATCGTAATTACGATCGATTTTACGACCTAATGTCGCATGATAAGAATGGGATTTCGGCCAATCGATGGAAATGTCTGATTGTATGTCGAATTGTACATAAAATCGACCTAATGTATGGCCACCTATAGTCACTAATATTATCTAGACCTCTGCAGTCCTGGTGAAGTATTTAAACAAAGCTTTGATTATCTTTTGACATTGTATGTCCAGCTTTTTGTCTTCAATACATTGTACCTGATCGGCGATTAGAGAGGGTTGATGCTTGTTTGAATTAACCCTGTCCATAAACTTTTCTTTGTAGGTGAAAACCAGCGAACTGCAGCATGTACCTGAATTCATCATAGTTTACTGTTATTTCCAGCTTGTGGGATTAACCCATTTATTTAGTTGCAGCATTAAAGGTGGGAATGAAGTTTGTAGTGGGAATTAAAATGGACTGAGTTTTTATATTACAGTAACTACTGTAAAATACCAAAAGCTGGGTACACACGGTACCAATAATTGGACAATGCTGTCTGGTCTAATTGGATTTATTATCACCCACATGTATGATGTCAAATCAACCAATCACACAGCTGAAGGTGCCCATACATACAGCTTACCTGCCAGATCTAACTTGCGCCATACAATCAATTTTTCCAGAACCGCCTTGCCGGTTCTACTTTGCAGCAGACATATATGATCGCGAGGTCCCATCTGTACCCATTAATTTTGCAATCGTATTTTAGTTGCAAAGAAGATCCGGCAAAATTGATTATATGTTGCAGGATCGGTCCTGCAGCTAAGCTCTATGTATGGGCACCTTAAAGGGCAACTGTGATCTCAAAACAAGTTAGGGTTAAATGAAAGCCTTCAGTATTTCCTTTTAAAATGAGCCGACAATCACATTTCTGGCTGGAGCCTGTGAGAAATTACATTGGGGTGAATGTTCAAACTTCCTGCTTCCAGTAATTTGAGTGACATCACCTGACCTCTGCCCCACCTGTCCGCCCGGGGTAGAAGCATGCTCAGTTAATACTTAATGCTGGGGAAATCAGGAAGTACCTGGGGGAAAAAATGACAGTTGAGAAGAGGAGCATATTAATGAAGGCAGAGGCTGGTCACATGGCTGAAAACAGGAAGAGTTCAAGCAGAAAGTAATATTGCTGAACCTTTCCAGCAATAACTTCTCACAAATTTTATCTATAAATGTGATTTAGGTTTTATTTTGAAGGTGTAATAAAGGCTTTTTATATAATCCTTACTATTTTGGAAGAATTGGAGACCACAGTTACCCTTTAAGTACCAAGTGACCCATAACATTTTCCATCCCAGACAGAAAACCTTAATAGTTCGCTGATAGAAACTGTTGGCTACCTCATACAAAATATGGGGAGAATGTTGGGGAAATATGTAGCCATTTTTATAACCAATGACTGACAGTTTCCAGCTGTGTAAGCTCTCTGTCATTTACTACAACTTGTTTACCTTGCTTTACAATGTAAGTGCAACATGGCAGCTTCTGCGGATGATGATGTAATAAATTTAATGATTTAATTATTTTTTTTCTTAATAGTTTTAAAACATTTATATGTTATATTATTATTTTTATTATTGTGGTTTTATATAGCGCCAACGTCTTCCATAGCGCTTTACATGTATACATTCACATCAGGCCCTGCCCTGAGGAAGCAAAGCTAGAGGTGCACTCTTGTCCAAATTTTGGGTGCAGATACCTCAAGTGGTTCTCTCCTCAACCACAACAGTTACGGCAAACTTAAAGAAGCAGAGACACACTTGGAAATACATACTTACCAGCTGTCCTGGAACCATGGATTTTTGGGGGGATTTTGGTGACTATGGGAATCATTGAGACCCATATCCATTTATAGATCCAAGACTGGAGGCAGAGTTACACTTTACCCAAATGTCATTCACCTCCGAGTCTGCTCCTTCTATTGGTGGACCTTTGGGGGCTCAATAAGGGCGTTCTTGCTTTGTTGGGTATGCTATCGATCACACTTGCATTCCACATTCCTTAAAACTTCTATCTATCATTCTATCATTTTTAAAGCATCACTTTTTTGGTAGAAAGGCAGGCAGGTAACAGGGGTAATAATAAACTTACTGATGGTGTTAGAAATTATCAGACCGGGCAGTTGTCACAACGTCATTGAAATATTGGGAAAAAATGGCAGATGGTCCGCTTAAGTGGTGCTCAATGTTTAGGCCAATTCTTAAGAATTGGTTTTAAAACGGTAGTGTAGAAGAGTATATACAATAATAAACAAAACATTCATTATTTTGATTTAAGGGTTGTTAACTTCCAGACTGTAACATTTTTACAGTATTGATTCTTTTTCATTACAAAAAACATTAGTGTGATTAAAAAAATCCATTCAATCAGTCTGCAAAACAAAAAAGCCCACTGGTAAACATACGTTTTAGCTTAAAGGTTATGTATACTGAAAAATGACTTTGCCTCATCTCAATCTCTAAATAGATACATGTAAGTAGCACTCTTAAGTGTGTGTGTGTGTGTGCGTGCGTGCGTGCGTGCGTGCGTGCGTGCGTGCGTGTGTGTTGCTGCATGACTTCAATCTACCACTTGTTCTGCTTAAGCTGTCCACACACTTGTTCAGACATTAAACCTGACTTATCTGTGAGGGCAAGCATGAGCAGTAATGACTATGAGCCAGTGCTGGGAGAGTGGGGATTTCCCAGTATGCAGTTCATGGATCAATTGTTATGTTAGATGGGTCGATATTATTGGGCAATAATATCGGCTGAAATAAGATAACCTTATAGGCCTGATTTCAGGCACTGTGTACGGATCAACAATCGACTGGTACCAGACGGTAATATTGCTATGTCTACACTCTCGATTGACAGTGGAAATGTAAGATGGTTCAGATTGGATATATCTAAAGAAATCAGACAGATTAACAAATAAGTGGTACAGTAATTATGGAAATGAATTATAGTTTCCAGAAATGGGGAATTAAAAAAAACATATTCTCAAGTTTAGATAAACCCCTTTAACAGAACAAGACACAAGATACATTTTGCCCTTGTGAAAGTTTGCAGGTTTGGAAATGAGCCCCTAATATCGTACACTTTACATATACAGTAACTCATAACATGTTAATGTAACACAAAAGGGATTTTCAGCTGTCCCATTCTGATGTCGGGCACCAAGTAAACATCTGTCCCTGTTTGCTCATCATTCTGCAGTTTCTCAGCATGTATTGTAACTGCTTGTTTAAATTGTAAGAGGACAAGGAAATCCGTGTAAGCTTTGTGTGCACAGGGAATAGGGCCAATTCAGGAAGTTCCATGGATCCTGTTGTGAAGAGGTGGGGAGCCCTCTCCTTGTTCTACTTACGCTTCACAATTCCCCTAGCGTTTCTTATCACTGACCTTCCCTACCCTATTGCATTCTGGGTCAAGCACACATTTTATTTTATGAAGCGGACATTACAAATGGGTAAAACATGTATATGTTATTACGTTTATAACTGGACTCCAGGTGCTGCAAGTGCGCAAAACTAAAAAAAGATCTTTGAATTGGTGAAACATCCTACATCATTCTTAACAGTTACGGGGCGGAAAGCACACAGTGCTCTTTGTTTAGGCTTTTCAGAGAAAAGATTTGAAAATAGAAAGGGGAAGTATAAACTTTGAATTCGGCTTGAAAGGCCACATTTTAGAAGGGAAAGTGTGTGTTCGTGCTGCAGACTTTAAAACTCGATAATGGCAATGCTGAGGTTATTGTTGTTTTTTTACTTACCCTTTAAATATAGCTGTCACAGGAATGAACGGGTATGTCAGTTGGTGTGTACTTGTGGCAGGTTGGGGGATTAAAAACTAACTTTTTTGATGATTGGTCAAACGTGTTTTTTGACTATACTTACCCTTTAAATATGGTTGCCACATGTGTTTACCTGTGTCAGGTTGGAAGTTAAAAAAACAAACTGTTTTGATTATTGATCAAATTGTTTTTGACTATAGTTACCCTTTAAATATGGCTTCCACAGAAATGGAAGGGTAGGCCAGTGGGTATGTGTACATGTGTCAGGGTGGGGGGTTAAAAAACAAACTTTTTTGATGATTGATCAAAATTATTTTTTTTTTACTTTAGTTACCCTTTAAGTATGGCTGCCACAGTAATGGAGGGGTAGGTCAGTAAGTGTTTGTACCTGTGTCACATTGGGGGTTTAAAAAAGTATAGCTGCCACGGAAATTGAAGGGTAGGTCATTAGGTGTGTGTACTTGTGTGAGCTTGGGGGTATGTGTTTTTGCATGTATGACCATAAAACTCAGTGTTTGTGTTTATGAGCATAAAACAAAACTGTTTTGAAATATTGACATTTGAGGATTGTTACCATTATAGTCCATGGGAAAAAATGTCCCGTAATTCGCCAATAACGCCGTAACACTTCCGCCGATTCCTTAGCTAGGTAACAGCACACTTCTCCTATGTGCCCCGAACGTCTGTACTGAATTTCAAGTCTCTAGCTCAAAAACTGTGGGAGGAGATAATCAAAAAAAGCAGAAGAAGTCAAATTAATGACTAATCTTGTCTTTCTGTGGGAGCTGCACAAAAATTATAAAGGCATGCAAATGTTTCTCTAAAGTAAAATGTCCAAGCACTAGCTCACAACTACACTTAACATAGAGGGAAGCAAATCAGCTGGTTTGAGAGCTCCTTTCTCTCTCTGGATGAAGTTCACTGGGGAAGATACTAGGGACTCTGTCTATTAGTAATGCCCTGGATTGTATACTACCTCTTGAAAGTAGGTCAGCTCAGCCTAAAACACATTCAGGGTTATTCAATAAAAGTTCTTATTGTTAAAAATGGTGCTAATTTTGCCCCAACCAATCAGATGTTAGCTTTCAAATGTTAAATAAGATCTCATTGGTTGGGGCAAAATTAGCACCATTTTTAACGATAAGAACTTTTATTGAATCTCCCTGATTATTTCATGAGTTATAACACAGAAATTATTAAAGTTTTATTTGTTATTCCTAATCTCCAATAATTTATCTATATTATTTTAATGTGCAAGTCTTCTTCTGTGCAGACTAATGAAGACCATGTGATTGGATGAAATTATAAAACATGGTGGATCAAATTTTCCAACTGAATTTAATTAAAAATTGTCTAAAATGTTACGGTTGTGGCAGAAAAAAATTCACCAATTTTTTGACTCGATATAGTGTCCCCCATACAGGTGGCCTTTGTTAAACAGGACACACTCCTAACTTTTAAAATAACCCCAGGTTCATGCTTCTAGCTGCAGTCTTTCCAAAGTTATAAATGGTGTTTTTTTCCCTACTAGCACTGTGAGCAGTGACACTTGGGGTCTGCCACCAAGTTTAAGATTGGAGCAGGCCCATTGCTGGGACAGAACATCAAAAGCCTTGCCTCCAAACTTCTAAATATTTTTTTTAAAGCTAGACACAACCCTGATTTTTTTTTTCTCTCCCTAAGGCGTCCATATGTAGATAAATGGACCGGGGTGGGGCTTATGACACTGCTTATAACGTCCCAGGCTTGATTGAAAGGTACGAGATAAAGGGCACTTGTATAGCGACCACAGTTACCCTTTGTGTTTTTCTAGCACAGGAAGCGGTGATATTTTTATCTTAAACCATAATAAAATTGTCTAAGGCACATACTGTAGACTTGTAGATTCTCTTTTCCCACTTTGCTATATAAAGCTTAAATATTTGCAAACTCACAAAATAGCCACTAACCGCAGGGGTTCCATTATTAGGTATTCTGTGGTATTGCCGGTCACTGTGAATTGCTCTAATGTAATAAAGTTTGTTCCTTGTTGGAGACATTTATCCTTATGATCTAAAATCCTTACCTCCTGATAATTCCATTTCAGTTACGAACAAGCGACCAGCTCAAGTTTTCATCACCAAGGTGAAGCAGTTTGAAGGGGCGTCCAATTTTGTGAGAAGATCTCAATGGACACTTGAGCAGCTGAGACAGGTCAATGGCAGCGACCCAAATCGGGTACGTTTAACATTTATCGAACCGTGCAAAACTGAGAAACTTTCATTGGTCCATATTCTTTTATTTTTTATACATTAAGGATTTCTGTGTATGAACTAGTTCTGCACCCGTCCAATGTTTTGTCCTATTGTCTATGCCCCAATACATTTTTGGCCTGTTAAGGTGCCCATACATCTATAAGATTTTACTTACCTGACCGAGCGTTCATGCGATGTTCCTTCGATCCTGCCGGAACCGCTTCTCCCGATCTGACATTCGACCGACATGCGATTGCAAAATGAATGGGATTTTGCGATCGCATGTCGTTCGAATATCAGATCGGGAGAAGCAGTTCCGGCAGCATCGATGAACATCGCGTGAGCGCTCGGTCGGGTAAGTAAAATCTTATAGATGTATGGGCACCTTTAGTCTACTAAATGTTAACAAAAACTATTGTTTACTTGCATTGGAGGCGTCCAGGGCCCATGTCATGCTAGTGAATTCAGGAGCTTTTTAAAGGTTTAAATAAGAGGTGGAACTGACCAGCCTTTTGATTGGATCAACAATATTATATATAGTTTGATGATCTTATTCATTTGATTGACGTTTCTTTGTTTCCCCTAATCAGGAATGTCCGGAGTTTGACTTACAGTTTGACAATGCTTGTGACCAGTGGATGGCTAGCTCAGGTTCTGAGAAATTCACCTTTTTTCAGATCCTTCATCATACCTGTCAGAGGTACCTCTCTGATCAGAAGCCTGAATTCATCAACTGTCAGGCTAGACTCTTTACAGGTAAGCTAAAAAATGGTAGTGTGTTATATAGACAGAAGTCCTGTGTTGTACAGTAACGGTGACAGGGATGTGTTCCTTACTAGGTTTACAATCTAGAAAGTTTCTCTAAGTTTGATTTGATTATTGTTTTTATTCCTTATTATTAAAAGGACCCTGTACTGGTGCAGTAACTGGATGCTCTTTGTCTCCTCCTACAATCAGTGCTTATGACAAATTTGTGCATATGCTAATGAAGGGAAGGGCAGACTGGAGGAGGAGCCATGAAACTGTCAGTTACTGCACAAGTATAGTGTCATTTAAGATGTTGGAAGGCCTGCAGCAGCACTTTTTCTGTGGCACTCTTTTTTAATTTATTTAATGCTACATACAATGGTACATATTAAATACGTCCATATAAACATGACAATATTCTTTTGTTTTGAAGGCAATAGCATTCTTCATACAGCAGCCGACAGTGTAACTAGTGCTGTGCAGAAAGCTAGCCAGGCATTGAATGAGCGAGGAGAACGACTGGGCCGTGCAGAGGAGTCAACAGCAGAGATGATGAATAGCGCCCAACAGTTTGCAGATACTGCACACAAGGTGAGCATAATCAAAAAACAGAATGTATAGTAATAGGTATTTACATGAGCATGTTAAATAATCCACCACCCTGGATTGCTGCCGTAAAATTATAGGGATGCTTCATTGCTTACTGTTGGGTAATCCCTACTAATTTAAAAAGGTATGTCCACCCACCAAAGTACTAATGATAATTATATGAAGGACCCCCAAGACCACAATACTCCCAGAAGTGAGATGTGGCTGCTTTCTGACCAGCCTCCTCTGGCTGTGTGAGCTCTTAACAAGCTCATTGAGCTTAAAGTGGAAGCGCAAATCTGTCAGTCCTCTTCCAGCCCTAATTGGGAGGAATATTTTGCTTCAAGGGCCTTAGGGAACTAGCTAAATATTGCAGTCTCCTGGGCTTGGGATGATCCATTATATAATTCTTATTAGTACTTGCAGGGTGGACATGCCCTTTAAGTGTAATTTTCCTTTAATCAATCAGTACCTGTGAACAAGAAATTTAAATTAAATGGCATGTCCACCCCCAAAACTAAAATTTAACTGGCCCCACTTTGTAGTTTAAAAAAAATCCTTACCTAACATCTCTGCTCCTTATGGTTGTCCTGCAGTGCTTGTTCAATGTCCAGGAAACTGAAGAATAGGAGCTGTCTTCCTGTGAAATGGTTTCTGCCTCTTCCTTGTCCTCCGGTACTGTGACATGGAAGCCCTCCCCTCCCTCCATCTGCTGCATCCCCCCTTCCTATAAAATATCTTTACTGTGTGTAGGGCACCCCGTCCCACCCCGAACCGCCCATTTACTTTTGTATACTTACAGACCTTCATTCCCCTGGCTGTGTGCATAGCTTCAGCCACATCTCTGATTGGCTGCTGGTTAGCCAATCACAAGCACGGCTGCCGGTCTCTCCCTTCTCTGCTGCTTACGGCTAGCAGAGCACATGGGGGATGACAGACTGTAAGTAACTTTATGGGGCTTTTTTTTACAAAAGTAAATCAGTGGTTGGGGGTGGGATGGGATGCCTTACACAATGTAAAAAAATTATTTAAGGGGTGGAGATACCCTTTAAGATATTATTTGTTTTAGGAATGTTACTCCTTAACAGTGTTTTAATTTTTTATTGGTTTGGAGCACGCTCATTGTTTGACCTTTATTTCCCACAAACTAACATTAAAATGCCAAGTTGTTGCTATGATCATAAACCCTAGCAACCAGTGAAACTAAATTAGGATATTCTATTGCATTTCCTGTTTGAACCCTTTACTATGTTTTTTCCAATCTGTTAGGTCAGGGTTTACAGGTGATTGTTTAGTTAAAGGAAGGGATTGGGATTAGACTAATTGGGAGACAACAGATCCGGATTTAAAGGGAGTTTTCATTTTTCTGAATAATCTGCGTCTTGCCATTGTACTGGGTATTGCTTTCCATTCATTTTATATACTGTAGTTAATAATATGCATAATAAGGGCTAGTACCCATGGTGCAACCTTATACCTGTCTTCTATACCGCCTTCTGATCAATAAACTGATTGATAGGCTGCAGGTCAAAAGAAAAAGTGCCACAGCCTGCTTTTTGATATGACCAATCATCCTATTGAAGGTTGGCTGGAATTTACAGGTCTGATCGAACTTTTGTTTGTAATGGTTAATAGTTCGACCAATATCCGTTGGTCACAGTGAAAATTATTGATGATATTTTGCCCCGATCAGGCCTAAATATTGGATGGTGTATACCAGGCCTAAGAGGCAGATATTTTAGTCAATAAGAGATTGAACTCAATAAATGGTTCATTATGAGCTCTGCTCCTGTTGTAACCACCAGTGTTTCTCAAAGTGCTAAGTACTGGCTTTGTAGGCATCTTCCGCTAATGATGTTCACAAGGAATGGACATGTCTTCATTCTAACCTATTTTCCTTTCTCCCCAGCTTGCCATGAAGCATAAATGCTGACATTGCCACTGAAAGAAAGAAAAGAAAGAAAGAACCTCCTGTCAAAATATGCCAAACCTCAGCACAAAATTATTACATCTCTCTCTTTATTTTGAATAGGACCCCTGCCACATTGGCATTAGTGTCCTACAGCACATCTACAAGTCCCTTTTTGGAAGGGCTTAACTGCAGACAATGCAATATTTTCATCTGTTTAACTGAACTTGAGGAGGATATGCGCTGGATATAACCCCCCCCCCCCCAGGCCGTGGATTTCTGAAGCCACACGTGAGACATTTTGTGGCAGTTTTCCACATATTTTATCCTGTATCCTCTTGATATCTAAGATGAGCAGCGGGATAATGATTTGGTCTTAAGGGGTGCAAGACATGTGGAGAGCACTAAGAAAGTGTAAGCAGCTGAAGTTTTATTAATGAGTAATGCAGCCAGTTCACAAGGAAAATGAAAACCTAAAATGATTGCGAGTGATGAAATGTTCTTTGCATGATAAGGGAAACGCACAAAGTTATACAATTATACAGCGCAGTCATACAGTTAGTGTAGGCTTGGGCAGTTTCAATGTTTGAGGAGTATGTAATGCCAGGAATGGGGGCCTTAAATGCGCCTTGTTTTTGGTCAGCACCATTGAATCGATTACATAAATCCTATTCTAAATACAACATGGAGGACCAGCACTTAGCATCAATTTGCAATCCCTGTGTGTATATATGTACTCACAAAAAGGACAGATGTGGTTTCTGAACTTTTGTGACCCATTTTAGCTTTTTTTAGGTTGAGCTCCTGTCAATTGTTTTTTTACCATGTGTTTTAATTTGATCCGCATTACGTATAAATATCTAAAGCAATAAAGGGGAAATATCTGCTGAAGATACAAAGGAATATTACTTTTTATTTCTTCAAAAGGCAGTGACAATAAAAATGAACTGAAAAATATGCAGTTTCGCCTATGTCTTCCTAACGCTGCCCTTCCTGCATGTGCGCGCTGCTTTTAAATAAGCCCTCTCCTGAGAATGTCCAGGCTGTCATAGGGAGACAGCACTCTGAAACTGTCAAACAACAGAGGGGGGAATCTTATGTGATGAAACAAGATTTGAGCATGGTATAATTATAGAATCAATTCAGCTTATTATGTATTTTCGTTATTGTTGTATTTTAATGTTATTTTTCATACAATGACATTAAGTTTAAGGGATTTTAATGCATGACTCTCTCTTGTACTATACAAATAGCAAAAAAAGTGGTGTCAGTCATACATTGTGCTTTTTTTGGGGGGGGGGGGGGTTGAGGGTACAGAAGATTTAGTCTATGTGAAATCACAGTCTAAAGTACCTGCCTGCATGGGGACCCCAACTAGAGTTAAATTACAAACATGTAATGTGTAACCAACAACCCTTCAGCTATAAATTACAGTTCTCAGTATTGCAGGCACATACACCTATTAGAAGCATTAACGGCCGCTAAGTGTAAAACCATCAGTAGTCTAATACTCTGTTCTGTGGGAAAGCCAATGAGCCAACTCTTCTTACCTGACCACATGCAGGTGATTTTACCTCCCAGTGTTCCGGGTACTGACACTTTAATTTCACAATCGAATGTTAATCTAAAAATGATCGGACATGGCTGTTCCAACATCACTGTAAAGTATACTTTTATATATATATATATATATATATATATATATATATTATATATATAGTAAGTGTTGTAGTTTGCAATGTTGGAAACCCTTAAGATTTGTAACGTGACGGTGTTATTGTTTTATAAAACACATTTTTGGTAAGGGGTCCCTTCTGTGACTGAAATTCCTTTTAGGCCACACCCTTTTGATCTTTCCTGCATTTGTGGTCTAGTTGTTTTCCCTGCCACCGACCTGAAGGATATGAAGATCCAACACAGTTGGAGAAAGAATCCAAAATACACTGGCTGCACTAACCAGACTTAAGTGCTAAAGGCAGGGCAATCCTATGCTTGTATTTAGTATCTGAACTGAATAATTATAGATATGCCTCCTAGTTTGATCTATTGCCACTTTAACACCTTCTCATTTTAAACCAGAATTGGTTAAAGGGGGGGCATGGGCAGGTTAAAAGCTTTTGGAAGAACAGTTATCAGCCTGTCTGTAAATGAGCCTGTTTCTGTGGGTTATGGCCCTAATGCCATATCTGGAAGCTGTACAGAACGGATTTCATTGTGTGTGTGTCTGACGTGTTTGCAGCTGCCGTCTCCTGATTCATCCCATTATCAGAATAATTATCAGCAGTGAGTGACTTACATAAGCCTTAACAATTTACTATTTCAGTGCTATTGTGCATGCAGTGTGTGTGTGAAGGAGGCTTGGGTTTCTTAAATGGTGATGTTATATGTTTGCAGTATTGTATGCCTGGTGCTGCTAAATATATTCCAATATACAAAAATTCAGTCAAGAATCATCGCTCAAGAGTTCTTTGTAAAGTGCTTATTTATTCACAGAGTGCATGGTGCAAAACAGCAACAACCCTTTTCCATAGGTCTTTATCAAGCTCAAATATGTATAACTAACAGACATAGGGATAATTTGTTTCTGCTTCCTCTCCAAGCTTTTTGCATGCTGGAAGGATGCATTTTAGGGGTGAACTTGCCCTTTAAGAAATGAAACTTAATAAATATAGGGCATCCATAGGAGTGATACATATACTTAAATGATCAATAAAAAGTTGAGCGGGACCCTTAATGTTTCTTTGTGGGGCCCCTGGTCTGACGTTCCCTAATGTGCCCCAACACTGGCCACATTTTTCCTTTGCAGTTGCAGCTGTTTTCATTGGCTAGCAGTGAGTTCTGCCACCAAATCCAATCAGTGGCCCTACACCGTGTTGACATCACAGCCAATGAATGAATGCTAATCCACCTAGTTGCCTCTTCTGTGCATGCTCAACCTCATAACCAGCTCATTAAATTGCTGAAGGTGGTGTGAACAAATAAAGCCATTAACACACACTACATCTTGGTTTCTATGAGGCATCTAGATGCATAGTGTGATTCCAGAGGATTGGATATAGCAACAATGGCTTTGTAAAAGATGTCATTATGAGGGTGAAGTTGTCATTTAAATACTGTATTGGTATTTATTAGTCTATCTAGCCTCAACCTGGAGCCTCAGTATATTAAAATTATTGTAACCACACAGTTTTACTGCTAAGCGGTAATTGCTAAAGAAGAAGTATTGCTTCTCTACTCAGTACCTAAAATCTATGGCAAGAAGTTGCAGCATTAAAGCAGTTAAAAGTTCCCAAGTATTACCAGTCTCAGAGGAGCATCCTAAGAACAGTATATTTATCTACCCACAATTGACATTCTTGCAGACAACACAGTAAATCTTGTCTAAATTGTGACACCTAGTGGCAATGATATAGATCACAGTGTAATGATGAGATACACAGAAGACAATCGGGGAGATTCAATAACAGTTTTTATCGTTTAAAATGGTGCTAATTTTGCCCCAACCAATCAGATCTTATTTAACATTTGAAAGCTAACATCTGATTGGTTGAGGCTAAATTAGCACCATTTTAAACGATTAAAACTTTTATTGAATAACCCTGAATGTTACTTCTAGTACAAGTCAATTGAGATCCAGTCGCAAAAACGACTAGCAAAACGTCTTCAAGAACTAAACTTCAAGTCCAGCTGATGTAACTGAATACAAAATAAATACCATGACCTGGATGAATGAGAATCTTCACAAGCATACTGATGCCATAATGCACCCAGGAAATGATACTATAATGGACACTATCTTGGCCCCCAGTCTGCCCTTTGTTGGACAACCCTGATATAGATAACTTAAGCACTTCAAAGGACAATTAATGCAGTACCCTATGTAGATGGGGAATTATTTAAACTAAAGTAACTTTTTGGTTTTATTTCTATTTGTTGGTAAATTGAGACGATAACTAGCAAACTGTCACTATTCTTATTCTACGGAGTCCTGGTCTCCTCGCTGACTGATCTTTTACTAAACTGGTTCAGGTGGTTACATTGCAGAATAGTTAAAGATTCAATGTAAATCAGTTTTTCGGAAAAAGGATATACATCCAGGCCATTATATATTTAAAAGCATTACCATAGGTCAATATTTTCCTGAGAAGCTTCCACTGGTAGGAACGGTGTCCATCACACTTATGGAAAATTCATTCATATTGATCCAATCACCATCAATACATCTATGGTTGTAGATGGTAACTAACTATCCAGGATATGTAAATACTGTAGAGATGTCAGGGCTCACAATTTAATGGTGCCATGAAATGGGTCATTTATTGTTTTTAAGGTTGATGATTTGGTTTAACATCATCTTAACAAACCTGTAAAGAGATAAAGCAATCTTAAGCTGGGTACACATATTGGCCTGCTTAACATCAAGTCCACTGCCTGCGATTACTGTCTTTCAGTATCTGCAACACGTTCTTGTATATATGGTGCGTACATCACTATGTAACACATATCGCACTTAATGCACAGACAGAACAGCACAGCATACAAACATCTTGAGTAAGACTTACGTATGTTGGGGCTTTGTCTGTGACAAGGGGTGATGCCGATGCATAAATTTCATCTGCAGACCATAACCGCGGGGCTGCGGCACTGATACACAACCTTGACCTACAAGTCCATAACCTAAGACTCCCTGCTGGCGCCCCTCTGGTAACACAACCTGTGCAGTTGCACGGGTTGACCCATATCAAAGGCTACCCTGCTGTGTATACCTAGAAAATTACTGTTTCTGATGCTGAAGTTTAGCATCGGCATCTGAAATGGGTGTTACTTCCTGAAAATTTCCCTCAGTTGCAATCTGGCCCTGTAATAAAGTATAGGGAACCGGCTGCAGTTTTAGGGAGTTTGACAGTCCCAAACGATCTCCCTATACTTTATATACGGTGAACGTTCAGGACTGGGTGTAGCCAGATCTTTGAAAGATGGTCCACAGAATCTTACAGGTTCTGTCACCCTTTACAGATTGGAACAGTGTGTACCCACCGGTAGTTATCAGTGGTAGAATCCATGCAAGGTCATTTATGCTCCAGCTCACTTTTAGTTCAGTCAAAAAAATGCACCTTTTCCCTTTTTGCATGGAAGAATTGGAGGTTAAGGATCTTTGTCTTACTTCCAGTTCTTCAATAACTCACAGATCCCGACTGTTTACATTTGGGAAATGTGAGGTGATTCAGCGAGGTTGCGAGTAGCAAAGTTTTTTGCTACTGGCTCCTGTAACAGTTATTGCAGAACGGGAGATAAGACATGGGTCCATTACCTCCCGTTCTTCAATTAATGCAAAAAGGAAAAGGTGCATTTTTACTGAACTAATCCATTAATAACATTGACTGTTTAAAGTTTGTTTCTGTTTATGGATTTCAAACACCACAGAGACTTTGGCTTGTGTTTAACTGGGTACATGTATATTAGATGTGGCTAGAGGCAGTGCCAAGTTATCTTCCCTATACTGCGTAAAAAAATGTCAAGACCAATTAAGGATCTGCCATATTAGTCCTGTTACTTTGAACATGTAAAGTGCCATGTTTTTTGCTCCCTTCCTGTAAATAAAAATACCTGATGCATGAATACTTGTAGTTTAATACTGCTGCAGTTCTCATTATCTGATTTGGCCTTTAGCATCTCTTAAACGTTAGTCTATATTTTCTTACAAAATATGTACAGATTATTATATCTCTGCAGTTATCGATCTACCAGCTAGCGGTGGTTTGGAATTCAGTAGAATCAGCAGAAGTTTTTGCTTCTCAGCAACATTTTTTTTCTAAAAGGTTACAGAGAATTTAAGATACAAAGACGGTGAGAGACTGTCTCCTGGATAATACAAATTATCTAGAGTGATTAGCTCTACACTGTATCTTCCCATTGGATTTTCACTTGATTCACTGTCAGTAGCCATTCTCTTATCGTGCTGCATTTCCTGTAGTTGGACGTCAGAGCGGTGCAGAAGCAGTAAAACAGCCATTTTTGCACCTGGTTTTTTTATTATGAACAAAATGTTTTGACAAAAACATATTTCACTTTCTTCAACAGTTATTTTTGTCACCAAAATGACTTACCGTAGCTGATGTTTCATGAGAAATCTTGCAGATGAAATTTACTGGGATTTACAAACCCAAAAAAGGTTTGGGAATCTCTTATGATAAACGTGTTTTCTAGGACAGCCCCGTCTGTGATTGTGAACGAGAGTCAGACAATCACAGATGCGTCTGCAGGTCATCAGAGGGAGCCAAGGGAACGAGGTCATGTAAGTACATTTCTGTGCTGGTTTTAAAGGCTTCAATCTAGCGTTAAGGGTTAGGGGGTCCCCTATAGTGTATGGAGATTTGTTTATTTTAAAAGCCGGATGCAGCACCAAGGGATCCAGAGTGGGTTAAGCTCCACCCCCCAGAGAACCCCCCAAACCTAAGACCCTCCCAAACCCTAGTATCAATACATACCTTGATCCCCGTCATTCCTGAAAGAAGATATTTACCATGAATTCTGCCCGCCCCTTTTCTTTTGTCCGCTGTACTTGCTTACTTACTGGTATTTGCCACCAGTCACAGCCATGATGGAGGTGCTGTGGTCAATGACTTACTCTGCTGCCTCTATAGCTGTTTAAAGTTTTCAGTAGAAAAGTAATCTGAAGTGGGGTCAACTAACTTAATGGTGAATATCTTCCTTCAGGAGCTCTGGGGACCTAGGCTTTCTCCATTCAGAATAACTTGTACAAAAATCTTTTGGCAATAAATAAAATGGAATATGCCCTAATCAGCAAATAGCAGCAAGGTGTCAGGGACCTCCTGAATGCAAGTTGTTTTTTTGTAGGTTTTGGTGCATAAAAGAACTAATACTGCAACATAAGTACAGCAATATCATATTTACAGTGCTCTTATTTTTTTGTGGGGAGGACTAAACAGCAGCAGCACTAATGTATGGCCCAGCACAGAAGAGCCAATGTTTAAAGACTATAATGTCAACAGCTTGGACAATGAACAAGACTGGTTAAAGAGAGGTGTCAAGGAGATCATTTATGTAATAAAAAAAGAATATATAGGTGAGTGGGTTCAGTACCAATTCTCTGCCATGTGCAATGCTGTTTTGATGCCTTAACCTGGGCATTTTTGATAGCACCTCTTAGCTGCAATGCAATCATCATTTTTCATTCAGGAGTTCCCTAACACCTTGCTGTTATATGCGGATGACTGGCGAAACATCTTCATGAACTACACTTTAAGTCCAGTTGATCTTGGGGGGAGTCTCTAGGGGGTGGACATGCCAATTTGTCAAGCTTAATCCAACATAGACATTATGTGTCCCCATGAACCCTATTCAGATTTTGCCTGACACCTAACTTTGCCTGCAGAGGTGGCAGTGGGGTGTTTAATCTAGGCTATCTAATCTAGGCTGTTCACACACAGAGTTTATGCCTCTTTCTAAAGGAATAGTTCACTGCAATAGTGAACTATCCCTTTTCTACATTGATTGAAACCAGGGAGGTTAAGGATCTATGCCTTACCTCCTGTTCTTCAATCAATGTTTAGATAGCCAGGAACGAACTTCTGAAAATCTTACCTTTCACGTGATCCAGCGGGGCCGCTCTGAAATTCCCGACTGCTTCCTTCTTCTTATCGGGCATGCGCGTTATAGCGTAACAGAAGCAGGAAGCAGTCGGGAACTGTCAGAGCGGCCCCCGCTGGATCGCGTGAAAGGTAAGATTTTCAGAAGTTCATCCTTGGCTATCTAAACATTGATTGAAGAACAGGAGGTAAGGCATAGCTCCTTAACCTCACTGGCTTCAATCAATGTAGAAAAGGGATAGTTCACTATTGCAGTAAACTAGTCCTTTAAATTTTGCACAATTGAAAGGAAACTACAGTGGCATTTTAAAAAATTGAGTACTCCTACTTCTTGTCCTTGCTTTTAAAGTGAGAGCTAGAGGCGGAAGTTGATTAAGTTGCGGCTCACTGCTGCCATGCTCACCTTTCCCCCTATTTCTAGCACGTTACCATGTGAGGACTATTATTAGGGTCTGCACGTCACTCTTACTTTCCTGATCATTTTAGATTTTAATAATACAATTTTTTTTAATATACTGCCCCTTTAATGTTTTGCGTGGGGTGCCTAGTAACTGTGTCATCCCTATTAATTGTTATTCTATTTTATTTATAAAGCCGCAACAATTCAAAATTGATTTCAAGAGTGGGAGATGCATTTAATCCAGTTTTCCAATTGATAAATGGGCTATTTAAATTGCAGGGATAATGTATACATTGGCCATTCCATCCTCTGACGAAATCCCCCTCAGAGTGATTTATTATACTTGGGAGACGTCTTAACACAGCAAAACCTGATGCATTTTTGAAAACCCCATAAGGACTACATGTTTTATTTAGCAATTACTGGTACGATCAATGTTTTATTTCCAGGATGGATATGAAGGAATAAATCTGATCCGGAATATTTTAAGGTTGTGTAAAAACAAACCTATATACTGTATTGTATCAACTAACAGATTGTTAAACATAGGGAAGGGGGGGGGGGGGATTCCGGTTTGTCTTTATTTAAACTCAATTACTATGTCTCTATATATTTATAAAGACCGTACAAATACCCACATAGCCTCATACCCCTTGCACAAATGCAAATGTCTCTGCCTATACGTAGGTATCTTTAGTATTGGTGTTTTATAATGTCCCATACATTACAGAGGGTGTCCAAATACACTAATAATGTTTGGTGTTGTGCATCTATAACACTGTTTCCAATCCCACACCCCTACACGCACACTTAAAGGGTATCTCCATTGGTGGAAAAACATTTTTTTTGTATTTGAAAGTGCATCTTTCCCCAACCCTCCTCCTACCTTTTTTTTTTTTCTCTTCAAAAATCTCATCACTTTGCAGCAGCCTGGGGAAGTTGTGCTAGTTGGGGGGGGGGGGGGGTCTCCTCCTCCTGTGCTGTGCAGGCTGTCAGTCAATGTGCATCATCATGATGCTTGCACGCCTACTTAACCATGGGGGGGGATTAAATTAAAAAAGTGAAGTAAGTGTGTGTGTTGTTTTTAGGAGTGGCGATACCCTTTAAATTTCACTACTCATATTCTACATATTAGTACAATATGAGTATATTATGTTACATACATACATATGAGCATAAACATTTGTGGCCTCATTTGCCACCGGGCGCTGTTTTAAACTTAAAGCCTTACTGGCTATGCACACCCCTATGCACAGCAGTCACAGAGTTACTCAAGTAAAGCATTTAATAGACTTAAAGACCATCCAAACACATGCAACTTTATCAGAGGCTACCTGGGTTCTTTAGAGCATCAAAGACATTACTGGACTATCTTTGGCCTATATGGGAACTCTGTCTTCCCTCCAGACCATCGTCCCTGACGTTTTCCAGGCCCAGGGTCTCGTTTGGGGGGAAGGTTATAACCTTTTGTTTTTAAATGGCTAGGGTCCATTAGCTTGGCTCCTAAGGTTCTGTAAAAGGTGAAATGTGACTGTAACAACTTCTGGAAGAGCCCTAACTATTTATAACCATACAGGTCTCCAATAGAGATGTAATGTGGGTTCGAATAGAACCTGGTTTCAAATCGAATATGAGGGTTTTGAAGTTCTGACAAAACTTTCGGAACTCCCTGATTTCACAGAACCCGGATATTCCGAATTATAGATTTTAATCGAAAGTAGACGATCATTGAAAATAGAAAATAGACGATTATCGAAATAACACTCGAAAGTAGCACTCTATTTCGGTAACTCTCGAAAATAGAATGCGAAAGCTCAAAAAAAGCCCGATCGTGAGGAAAGATAGTTCTAAAATAAGTTTTGGTTATATTTCCGGGTTCCCCAGTCCATTCCCCAGGTCTCTGTGTCATTTACAGTAACCTACTATTACTATTTGTCCCTCAAAATGGACAGAACATTTCAAATTTGTAACTTTAACCCCTCAATTGCGCCAGTTGTGCAGTTATCATAAAAACTACCGTTCAGCTGCAAGATATTTAGTAGCGCCATTTGCGCTAGTATTTCTGCTGGAATTTCTGGTACTAATAAGCGGAACAAACATTTACCCAGAGCGATTGTGACTCTGGCTAAATGAGGCCCTTGATGTTGTGTAACTGGAAAATAATGCTCAGTCCAGTTTAGTAATATACTGTAAATGCAACCATACTCTAATTAATAATCTCCAGTAATAATATTTATAAAGACTGTACACATACTAACATAAATAGCCTCAAACCCCCTCACATAAGTCTGAATGTCTCTGCTCATACTTAAATTTCTTTGGTAATGATGTCTTGTATGTAATTACAAAGGGTGCCCAAGTATAATAATAAAGTATAAAGATACCAATTCAGTAATTTAAAAACTGTCTCCAGGGTTACAACCAGCAGTTCAGGCAACTTCCATCACATATTTGTATATAGCCAAAGTCACACAAACAGAATGATATTAATAAAGGCTGTCCCATTAAACAAGTCCAAATTTCTCTGCCAATACGTAAATATCTTTAGCAATAGTGTTATATAATGTCCCATATATTACATAGGGTGCATATGTACAAAATGTACATAGTGTGGAACTATAACAGGATTGCAATTCAGTAATAAACACACATTTCTCCTGATATTTCTATAAATACTTGGCAAAACTACAGTATATACCAAACTGATAGACTCTTATCCAAAACAACTGAGTGTTCTAATAAAATCCACAAGTGTTCATCAAAAGTATTAGTTTAGGCGTTTTGACACTAATAGATCAGAATTTGAAAGGATTACATTATTAACTGTTTATCATTTCTTTTTAAAGGGTATGTCCACCCCCCAAAAAATTTTTAATATATGTCAGGAAATGGGCACAGACCTCAAATGTACTTAGCAGCCCTCATTCCCTCGCTGCCTTCTGACTGTCTTCCATGCCTTTTGCATGCAAGGAAGACAAGCAGAAGAGGCTCGACTAGCATCCACTCCTGTAATTGGCTAAGACGAGATGCGGATGCCGGTCAAGTCCCATCTGCTTGCTTCCGTGCACTGAGGCAAGCACGGAAGAGAAGAAGAAAGGTATCGAGGAAATGAAAGCTGGTAAGTACATTTGGGGAGAGCTTTCAGATATATAAACCTCACGAGGTTAAAGTTTGTGCCCATTTTCTGACACAAAGTTAAAAAATTTTTGGAGGGTGGAGATAACCTTTAACTTCTTGCCTTTGTTTCTTTTTTTATTGTACAAAAACGGAAACGCAGAGGATGCGGAGCGTGCGGCCACAGGATTACTTACAAAGTGTTTGACTCGAGTATAAAACAAGGTTCGATTTTCAGGCTGTTTTTAAAGCCCGAAAACCTTGGTTTATACTCGAGTTTACAGGGTAACCCGTTTGAAATAAAAAAATAACAAAAGTGGTATAAAAGTGATACCTTTATTGGCTAACTAAGATAATCATCGCAAGCTTTCAGAACATTCTAGTTCCTTTTCCAGGCTGATTGGAACTAGAATATTCTGAAAGCTTGCTAGGATTATCTTAGTTAGCCAATAAAGGCATCACCTTTATACCAATTTTGTTGTCTTTTTATTTCAAAAGGTTACCCTGTAAACATTTTGAATGGCTAACAAGGTTTATCGCCTTTTCCTGTTTATACTTGAGTATATACGGTAAGTGCATCATTTCTAGCCTTCAAGCCTAAAGGTTATTTGTACTGGATTTCCTGTGTGAAGCCCTCCAAACATGTCTGTACCAGTGGTAGAAGGAATTAGTAGATATTCAAAATGTCTATTCCCTGTATAGTTTTTAAGTACAACTTATACAAGGTGGATCAACAAATGTGTACTCACTTTGATAATAAATATTCAAATTGTCTGCATGTTTATTTGTTTTTTATATGCCCTTTATTTGTTTGCATGGAAATTACTTTGATGTGAGATAAACTGTTTAAATCAGAAGTCTATGTACTTTATAATAAAATCTATTGAGTGTTGTTCTAGTTTTAAGCAGGGATATGTACAGAAGTCTTACAGAAGCAAAATACTTAGTGGTCTATTAGGATTTCAGATTTCAAATCTTTCAAAAACTGCAGGGCAGTGTAATTTCCTTCTCTGTGAGAGGCTGAACATAATGGCAGCTTTTAAAGTCAAACCTCCAACCACAGCTGCTGTTTATAGAGCTCCTCACTGGGGTGGCTAAATTGCCTAAGATAAATATGAATCAAATTGGCCATTGCAATTTACAAGCCATTATTGGGCTGTTTGATCAAACATTTACAGTACATCTGATGTTGAAACCCATAACACTTGGAAAAGCAATGATAGAGATTAAGGTATTGTTGCCATAAAAGCAGATCAATATATATATATATATATATATATATATATATATATATATATATATATATATATATATGTTAACTGCATAGTAAAGATTTTTGATTTAGCAACAAGACCCGTGAGTGCATCTTTCATCCTTCTATATGTTCTCACTTGAATTTATGTTTGGTTATGTGTGGATACAGTAGATCTAAAATTTTAACACATGGATATATTTATCTGTTAGTCAATCTGTCATCTGCATCCATGGGAACCAGGTAGGATAATCCTGCAGTCTGAGAATAGACCAAGGCAATATTAAACAGCACCACTGAGTCCCTATACAGGATCCAGCTAGGTTCACACTTATTGGTATTTACCACAGCAAGTTTCAGATTTACAGTTACTATGGGGTTAGGAGATGGAACCACAGGAAACTGATTAGTAGGTTAAGGTGAGTTGGGGTTAAAGGAGCTAAAAGCTCCCCACAGGGTATAAAATGAAATAGAGCATTCTTATAACAGAAGGTACCTCACAGCCTCATGTTATTATAATTGCATTGCCCTAATAATATTAACATATGAACACATATTTCTCCCTCCCATGTTACCTAGAGAAATGGGCAGGGACATGCAAAGTGTCTCGTTTATAGCCTGTAGCTGATGCATGTGTCCAGATGCATTACAGCCTAATGGTATAGAGGAGGGGTGTTAAACCTGCAACCATTGACATTTTGAAAACTACAAATCCCAGCATTTTCTGTTTGTAGTAAGTTTCTTCTTAATGTCCTGTAGCTAAGGCAAGTGTGTCCAGATGCAATACAGCCTAATGGCTTGTGACCTTTCTCATGTTTTAAAACTACAACTCCCAGCATTCTCTGTTAGCAGTAAGTTTCTTCTTTATGTCCGTTAGTTAATAAATATATACAGATGCAATACAGCCTAATGATATAGAGCATATGTGTTTAACTTTTCACATGTTTAAAAACTGCAACTCACAGCTTTCCCTGGTTGCACAGAATGCTGGAAAATTTAGTTTTCATACATCTGGGAAACCGTTTTCATACATCCTGGAATAAAGCCATTGTTCTGACTTACAGATATTAAAAACCCACCATCATGCTTAAGCGATTCCTACCCAAGAGCCCAAACATGCAAGTGATCCATCTGCCCTTCCCTTACATCCATAGCTATTACACTATTCTACCTACCTGCCATCTAGAATCCAGGAGGTAAATTAATTATGCAGGTCTGAAAATAAACCCAGGCAATCCTGCCACAATGTGCAGTTCAAATTAAACAGCACCATTGGGTGAGACCCAATAGAGGATCCAGATTAACATACTAGGTTCATACATATTAGTAATTACCACAGCAAGTTCCAGAGTTTCAGTTGCTATGGGGTTAGGACTTGGGAGCGCAGGATACTGATTAGCTTTATAGATTAAGGTGAGGTGGGGGTTAAAGAAGCTATACGCTCCCCACAGATTATAAAATGAAATAGAGCATTATAACAGAAGGTACCTCATAGCCTCATGTTATTATAATAGCATTTCCCTAATAATCTAACATATAAACACATATTTCTTACTCCCAGCTACATGCAAAGTATCATCATTTATATCATCTTTCCTACACATACATCACTTCCTGTGTAGCATACAGAAAGTTGTTTTTTTTGATTGGCTAAGACTATCCCATGTTTTACAAACAGCATATCATTGGATGTTATACTGACATTACCACTTCCTTTCAGTATTCACATGGAAATCCCTTAGCATTTCAGGGGTGGTTTGGTTTAAGCTCTCATTTTGACTATCCCATATTAAAATAGGAATCTCAGCGCTGTAAGTAAGTTTGTGTGTTTTGTATAAGTTGTACATTTTGTCTTGTACCTAATATAAGTCAGTGGCTATACTTTATATACATTTGTTGATGGTCATTTAAATGGTAATAGTGAGATAGCACACACATACATATATTCCTAGTTTGTTTGTGGGTTGAACTGAGATAAATAAAACTGAGATAAATAAATGGTCTAGTTTGAATCCGAGAGAAAGTGCTGCCAGCAATATTACATATTAGTCTCTACATGGTTTAAACTACCTGGTTGACGTTTTTAATTACCCATAGTGACCTTTGTTTATCATTGCTACCACTTAATACCCCCAACTAGATGGAGATGGTATTGAGCAGTTATTAATAGAGCCAAGAATTAAGCCTCAAACAGATGCTACCAAGATGATTGGTTGTGAATGTCTTGGGGGCAAAAATCTAGCATCAGGACTGGTGTCTTGGTTAGGACTTTAGAGATCTACCAAGATAGATTTCAGCCAACAAATGTTGATCATCTGTATGTAGCTTTACCGTATTCTGAGCAACTTTGGGCTTCATACGAAGTTTCCTTGGCACCCTCCTAAATTCTGATTGGTCTAGATTTTATGGTGATGGTTACTTTGCCAGAGAAAATGAGGCCATACACACAGCAATACAATAATATGATTGCGGAATCTTATGATCGGCATAAGTAAAAAGAAAGTGTATGGTCGTTTGTTTGAATGGACGGCTCTGATTGGTGTATGTATGGCCTTTTTAAAGGGAATGTAAGAAATGTACCAGATCACTGCCTTATGGGATGGGATAGGTAGCACACAGTTGGTTACTCTGATGGTCTGGCACAAAGCAGACAGTGCACTTACTTTCTTTGAACAGGATAAAACAGTAATCTTGTTCAATCCACTGCTTCTGCAAGGTTACCGGGATGTGAGTTTCATCCTGTCAGTTTATCTAGGTTTATCTATTATATATAGGGAGGTGGGCAATGCTACTCTCACCTACAGTAGTTGCGTAGTTAAGTTGTACAAAGCTTTGAAAGTTGCACTATAACAGTGTGTCCCCTGTCGGCACAGGATCGAGGAGGTACACAGGGACTAGGGAGGGACTAGGTTCTCAGCTGTCAGGTTTTAATTGAGACTTGTCTTTGGCTGGGTACACACAATGGAAGGAAAGCATGCAAGTAAACATTTGGGGATAGGGAAAATGCAGGTTTCAACCGTTTTGTAGGATTTTAATTTAAATGATGTCAGTTATCTATAGAGTCTCTACATTTCCAAGGTTTAGAATGGCTTTCAACAAACATGCGACCACATACAATTAATTGGCGGCAAAAGGACAGGAAAAATGGGGTGGACATTGAAATATTTCCAGAAAGGTGTAAGATTAACACAGGGGACTAAAGCATTTACTGGTAAGAGGTTTTGAAGTTGTTCTGATTTTCATTGTTGTCCTCTAAATGAATAAGTTTCTACCTGGTATGTTGGCTTTCAGCTCTCTCCTCCTCCCTCCCCTCCTGCTTACTGTTTTAGGGCCCTTGAAAATGCTCTCCTGAGCCAATGACCTGCATTTATAATAATAATAATAGCATTAGGGGGGATGCTTTAAAGTCTGGAAGGGTGAATGGGTGACTAGATGCACTGTACAGGGGGACATGGGGGGTACATGCTTCACAAAATAATGATATTTATAAAGACTGGACACTTACCACATTACACACACATGGACATGAATCCAAAGATCACTACCCATATGTAAATATGTCTTGTAATGGTGTCATCAGCTTTATCAAACAAACCCAATACCCACAGGGAAGCATGAGATTCAAAGTAATGTTTCCTGAGGGCAGAGAGGCAGGGCCCTTGGTCTCCTATTGCTCCTGTCGTTGCACCACCAATGTCAACAAACATAGAGTGAAGACTCTGGGCATTCAAGCTGCAAATAGGTTTATTAGTGCAATATATACACAACAGGTTTCGGGTGTAAACCCCTTTCTGTGTGGGGCAGATCTAACAAATTTTGAAGATTTTTGTAGACATAAATTGTAGACAGTGATTCCTAGTTACACCACTGGATAAATTGGTTAGTGGGATGTATAGGTGTCCTTAAAATATTTAGCAAAATTGGTTCCAAAAAGCTGGGCATGCTGGTAATCATAGTGTGGCGCAGAATAACCTCAGATACACTTCAACTATGACTGTCAGACTACCAATGGATGCATTAGACAAATCTCAAGGCAGAATATTGGGCCACAATTGGGCTGTGTATTTCAGGCTTTAAGCTATGTACACAGGTTCCAAAATTGTTGGCCATTGCCCCGTCCTGCTTGATTAGTTAATGATGTCAAAGGGGCTAAAGGGAGAATCTTGGTATCTCCCCTTCCCCAATCTATAGACTCAGCTAAAGCTGAACAGCCTGACTATAGATACAGTATAGATTATCTGACCAATAATGTTTCAATGTCTGAGGGGGCGATGCACCAACGGGCGCATCACTCCTGTTTTGGAGTTTTAGTCACGCTAACCGATGTTATATCGGTTAGCGTGACTTAAACTCCTTCTTTGCGGCGGCTGCGCGGCTAATGCGAAAGTTAACAGTGCAGCCACCGCAAGCGATGTTATATGCCGAAATCGGCATTTTATTGCGGCACTTTCAACGCCAGCTAATAGCTGGCGTTGAAAGTGTCAGAATCGAACAGCGCCAGGTAGCGATGTTCCGAGCGCTGCTATCGGCATATAACATCGCCGGGTTGTTTGCACCGGGTTGCCGATAGCGGTGCTCGGTGCATCGGCCTGTATGTGTCTATTTTTTTTAAAAATCATTTCTAATTATAAGCATGTCCCAGTGCAAACCTTGTGATATAAGTGGCTTAAATACATTTATTTTTATTAGTACTTAGCTTTAGAGCCAATCCACAAGAGGGCGCTATAGTATCATTATAGTGAAGGTGCAGTCGTAAAAGGACAAAATGGGTGAACTTAGGACAGTGTTATATTTCTGCAGTAAGAAGTTAGCCTTTCTACTAGTTATTTGGACAAATCTTTAAAATCCATTTTAATAAAATCTCATTTGTGTATCTTTGTTTTGTTTTATAAATATTTCACAGTTTACTTACTGAAAACTCTTTTTTGTGTTAGTTCCACAACTCCTAATGGCATAATATTGGCATTGTACATACTGGTCAACTGTCCAGGCGAGATCTGCAGGAGCACTACAGAATGAACTGCAATGCAAGTAAAATTCAGAATTCTGACACTAAAGAAGCGGCCATGGCAGTGTACACACCATGTAATATTTTGACCTGATCGTCAGGTGTATCAGTCCATCGGGCCGAAAAAATTGCAAGGCTTTTCAGTGGGCCACGACCAATTGGTTGATGCAGATGGAAAATTACTATCACGCCATTATTATTTCCCAATAAAAATGTTTAGGGAAGTGGCAATGCTTGTGGTGTATAGAGATGGCCGGAATTACATAGTTTCGTTCCGTTTTCAGATTCCCGGATCCCGGGAAAATCCCGAAGATCCGAAAACGAAAAAGTTTTCGAAGAATTTCGAATGTACAGAGCTATTTTCGATCATTTATGAAAATATCTTTATATTTTCCAAGATTTTCTAAGATTTTCGAACGTTTGAGATTATTTAGAAAATGATCGAAAATAGCTCTGTACATTCAAAAATCTTCTAAAATTTGTTCCGAAGTCCCGAAATCCGGAGACCTTTCGGAACCGAGGGATTCCATGTCGGATCTGAACCCGAATCCCATCTATAGTGGTGCACATGGGAACCCGAATGACCGATCCCTATACAGATTATAAGGAGGTCAGAGTCACAGCAGTTTCCAATGGAATGTTCTTAGAATAAAAGTAGCAGGGGTGTGGCAAGATTATGTTGTGTGTAACCAAAGTTGTACCTTGGGGCCCATTTATAAGGTAATACTAATATAGATGGTCCTTACTGACTGTGTCAGCATTTTATGATGTGGCCGTAAGTTACCAAATGGTAATTTCCAACCAGTTTGTGCCAGCGTGTTTGTTAAACTAATGAGCAATACCGTGCAGCAGTGGTATTTTGCACAGCAGTCTGTATTTTATGATGTGAAATACCAATATACCAATTGGCAACACCGCGCCTTTATAAATATGTACGTCTGTGTAATAAATAACATGGGATAGGTAGGTTGGAAGACACGAGTACCCAATTCTCTACATGGATGGTATCAACATTGACTGTAATCTCAATGTACTTTGGAAAGACTCAAGACCTAGAAAGCAACCTGGCTCGAGTGACAAAATCCAGCATCATAGAAGTCTATGGGCAAGCTCTCATGCACGACAGAGCTCACTTATAAAAAATAGCAAGAAAGTGGGAGCAACAGAGAAGGCGGCATGTGTCAGGCACCACCCCTGGATGTATGGTTTAGCTTATCAACAGAGAAAAGTTGCCGGCTGGGTGAAAGGGATTCTCACAAGATCAAGGCTATTTTATTTTTTTATTTTTTTAGTCCTGATGAACCATATTATTTCAATTAGGTCTATTTGGATCATATGTGTGATACAGAAATGCCATACATTTTGACATCCTTATTTGTGTGAGGTACCAAAATTGTAACTAGAAAACTGACTTGGTAGTGTACTTTGTCGTATTACAAACATAACATAACATAGCCTTTTATGGTGTACAACTGGCTAAGTTAAACATTTGTTCTGAGATTCCATAACGTGAAAAAAACAGACCTCCCTCTATAGCTACAAAACTTAGAATAGCCTGCCCCCTACTCTCCCCACAATGTGAACCCAACAACTAAATACAGAAAGGAATACACAGGACAAGACTTTTTTTTAGATGAAGCTTTATACTGATTAACACGGTAACCATGGAATGGAAAAGTTATGTATGAATATTATTGTATGCCTTGGAAAATTAAGTGACAATAACAACTGGGGCTACTTATTTTTAATCTGTTTAGGCCGAGGCCACACTACAACACACAAAATTGCCGCAAAAATCGCAAGCATTATCGAAAGCGATTGTGTGTGCAATTTCTGTGCATTCACGTGCGTTGTTTCGTGTTTGCGAAGAAAGAGAGAAAACGCATGCAATCGCGCAAAAAAAGGGTTGAATGCAAAACGCGAACAGACGGGAATCGCGTTCCCGTTTTAGCGGAAATCTTGGGCGCAATCGCGAACACAAATGCGAGAAAAACACGCTTGTGTGGCCTAGCCCTAATAAATGATTTAGAAGGGGGCATTGAGAGCAAGGACTCTGCCTTTGCTAAACCCAAGACGGATTTTATGAGTTTCTACGAACTCTGACTTTTTAGAACTCTTTGAACTACGAACTTTTAGGTTTTACGAATGCGCAGAATATTTCCGATAATTATCGTAAATCCAAGGATTCGAAAATTTTGGAATCGATAGCTCTCGAATTGGCTATTACCGTGGCGATCGATTTTGGTAACCCACGAAAATTGAATGCGGAAGCCAGACAATTGCCAGATCGTGAGGAAAGTAAGTATTTAAACAAGTTTTGGTGATATGGACGTGTTCCCTAAATCATTATCCAGGTCCCAGAGCCATTTACAGTAATTTACCATTGCTATTTTAACTGTCTTTTGTCAGAACTTTTCAAACTATTTTCCCCCATTGACTTTAAAGGGTCCAGCTTCGAACTATAGAACTTTTACTGAAGTTTGATTGTTCCAAAACTAACCAAACCTAAGTAAGTTCAGCTGTCTCTACTGATGACACAAAACTATGCAGAGCTTTGGAAACTTCAAATGATGTGCAACTGCTACAAGCAGACCTAGATAGATTATCAAAATGGGCAGCAGAATGGCAGATGAGATTTCAATGTTGATAAATGTAAGGTGACAGACTTGGCTGTAGCATTCAAGGGAGAAAAGTATTATTCTCCCTTTTTACAATGTACTGGTAACATTTGGAATATGCGGTGCAGTTTTGGAATCCCATATACAAAAGGGACAGAGAAGGGCAACTAAAATAATAAGGGGAA
This sequence comes from Hymenochirus boettgeri, assembly GCA_019447015.1. Classification (NCBI taxonomy): domain Eukaryota; kingdom Metazoa; phylum Chordata; class Amphibia; order Anura; family Pipidae; genus Hymenochirus; species Hymenochirus boettgeri. The sequence continues at coordinate 282,957,026 of CM033476.1, read as the reverse complement.
TGGAGGGGCTTGACTATGCAGGCAGATTAGACAAGTTAAGGCTATTTACATTGGAGAAGTGGGGATATGATCACTTTATACAAATACAAACAAGAAAGTTTTATTTTACAAGCCTTTAACTTAAGATCCAGAGAAGTTAGATACATTATTTCCAGGCTTGTTTGAAAGGCTATTTTTAATAGAGGACACTTATATGGAGACCCCCTTTCTAGAAGCGAACCTCATGGCTGCCACTACCCTATTTAATATCCAGTTTGCACTATTTTTTACGAAAATCTATCAACTGCCTAAAGGCTATTGTTTAAGTTTCACAAATGAAAGCTACATCTGCTATATCGGATCTTCTCAGGGAGCGCTGATTGGAGGGACATTGATCATTATAGGATCAAGAAATCAGTGGTTCTCATTGCCAGCCTTTCAGTCCTCTACAGAAAAAAACAAATGCAAACATGGAAACATCCTAAATAAATACTGTTGTACAATAATAAATAAAATGTGTTTCTGTTGAGTAATGTTGGTGTCAATGTAAATTCTATGAGTGGGTGTCAATGTGTGTAGGTGGGCTGCATATTCATGCATCATTAGGGATACAATTGTAAACATGAGATGACTTATAGTTTAACATACTGCTAAAAATATTTCTTTGCAGTGGTGACATTTCACCAGCTTTGTGATGAGATTTCGGCAGTAGTTTTGAGCGTGAAATGTTGTCTAGAAACCAGTTTAAGTCTCTCTCTAGATCCTGTTCTCAAAATGAATTCAAAACCATATTTCACTCCCCACAATAAGTTTAATAGCCACATACGGTAATGACGCTTTGTGGGGGCAAGTGTACAGTTGTTAGAACGATAACAGATAATGGACATTTATATATTAAATGATGCTTCACTCACAAATAATTTACATTTATAGAGAAAGTTGTGTGGGATGTTACACGCAATGCTTCATTCAATAATTATTATTGTTATTCTACATATTCATTTACAGTTATTCGTGTATAAAATAATACCTTTTCATCTGTAATTTATTTTTTGTGAAAAATTTGTGTTTTGGCTAAAAATATTAGTAAATCAACGACTGTAACAATAGGAAGAGGCAGGCTACCAACGTCCAGGTTAAAATTCAACAAGTTTTTTGATACATATTAAAATCACATCACCAGAGGGCTAGACGGTTCCTGAAGAATTGCTTGGATGACACGGGATCGGTCAGGGGGGGTTCAATGTATGGGCATCTTTAGGCTGGGTACACACAAAAAATTTTCAGCCCGGCCATGTATGTATGTATCATTTGATTTATAAAGCGCCACTTGGGTACGCAGCGCTGTACATTTTAAAATACAGAGTATACAAACAAGGGGATAAGTGCAAGCCATTATACAGATAGATATAAATTAAATTAAGTTAAATACAATTTCATACATCGTTTAAGAAAGCATATATATATATAAATTATGTATAAATGGATATACGTGTAACAAGCCATGACACATTAGGAATGAGATCCCTGCCCAGAAGAGCTTACAATCTAAGTGGGGGGACAACATACAGGTACAAGTGAGGGGGATGGGTACAAAGTGCTTAAAAGTGCTAACAATCATTTGTTGTGCTGATGCTTAGAAAGGTAGGATAACAGTCTAGATTTGAAAGCATTAATGTATGTCACCGGGCGAAATGAGAGAGGGAGAGAGTTCCAAAGGTAGGGAACAGCAAGAGAGAATGGTTTAAGGCGGGAGGCAGCAGTGTTAGTTGGGGGTCTGTGGAGGAGATTTCCTTGTGAGGAATGGAGGGCATGGCCTGGAACATAAGGTACCAAGAGAGAAGATAAATAGGGAGGTGCAGTAGAGCGAAGGGATTTAAAGGTTAAAGGAGGGTATTGAATATGATTCTTTGTTTGATGGTAAGCCACCCTATGGACTGAAGTATCGGGGTTGTGGGTTCTCTTTTGAAGGAGAGCAAGATGATTTGAGCTGCCCAGTTTAAGATAGACTGGAGAGGAGAGAAATGAGAGTAGTCCAAGCTGTAGAATGTTACAGTAGTTGAGATGGGAGATTATAAGGGCATGGATGAGCATTTTAGTAGTGGAGAAAGAGAGTAAAGGATGGATCTTGGCAATATTGCAAAGAAGAAAACGACAGGTCCTAGCGATATTGTGATGATGGAAGGAGAGAGAGGAGTCAAAGATAAATCCAAGGCAGCATGCAGATTCAACTGGGTTAATGACCATATTGTCAATAGAGATGGAGAAGGGTGGACTAGGTGCCAGTTTAGGGGGGAAAATGATTAATTCCATTTTGGATAGATTGAGTTTAAGGCGGGGGTGCACCATCCAGGAAGAGATAGAGAGCAGACATTTAGAGATTTGGGATTGAACTTCAGGGGTTAGCACGGGGGTGGACAAGTACATTTGGGTATCATCGGCATATAAGTGATACTTAAAACAGAAATAACTGATTATTTTTCCCAGAGAGATAGTGTAGAGGGAGAACAGCAAGGGTCCTAAAACCGAGCCCTGAGGGACCCCCACACTAAGCGGAACAGGAGAGGAAGTCTTGTTAGCAAAAGAGACAGAGAAAGATCTGTTAGAGAGATAAGAAGACAACCACGCCGCAGCTTGATTTCGGATGCCCAGAGAATATAGAATCTGCATAAGAAGAGAGTGGTCCACAGTATCCATGGCCAACAGTTTGCCACGACCCGTCATGTGATCCTTAGGAGACCGTACAATCATCCATGGTTCACTAATGTGGATGAACACCGCAGAATTTTAAGATTTCAGCAATTGTTTCAATGTCAAAATTTCATCACTAAAACATGTATTTAATCTGTAGGGCTTTGCTGGAATTTAAAACCAAACCCGTCGAAACTACTGGTTTGGTGCCAAAATGTCACTTATCCTCTCTAACAGATCTTCTCTGTCTCTTTTGCTAACAAGACTTCCTCTCCTGTTCCGCAGTGTGGGGTCCCTCAGGGCTCGGTTTTAGGACCCTTGCTGTTCTCCCTCTACACTATCTCTCTGGGAAAAAAATATATTTCTGTTTTAAGTATCACTTATATGCCGATGATACCCAAATGTACTTGTCCACCCCCGTGCTAACCCCTGAAGTTCAATCCCAAATCTCTAAATGTCTGCTCTCTATCTCTTCCTGGATGCGCACCCCGCCCTTAAACTCAATCTATCCAAAATGGAATTAATCATTTTCCCCCCTAAACTGGCACCTAGTCCACCCTTCTCCATCTCTATTGACAATATGGTCATTAACCCAGTTGAATCTGCATGCTGCCTTGGATTTATCTTTGACTCCTCTCTCTCCTTCCATATCACAAATCGCTAGGACCTGTCGTTTTCTTCTTTTGCAATATTGCCAAGATCCATCCTTTACTCTCTTTCTCCACTACTAAAATGCTCTCCATGCCCTTATAATCTCCTCTCAACTACTGTAACATTCTACAGCTTGGACTACTCTCATTCTCTCCTCCTCCAGTCTATCTTAAACTGGGCAGCTCAAATCATCTTGCTCTCCTTCAAAAGAGAACCCACAACCCCGATACTTCAGTCCTATGGTGGCTACCATCAAACAAGAATCATATTCAATACCCTCCTTTAACCTTTAAATCCCTTCGCTCTACTGCACCTCCCTATTATCTTCTCCTTGGTACCTTATGTTCCAGGCCATGCCCTCCATTCCTCACAAGGAAATCTCCTCCACAGACCCCCAACTAACACTGCTGCCTCCCCGCCTAAACCATTCTCTCTTGCTGTTCCCTACCTTTGGAACTCTCTCCCTCTCTCATTTCGCCCGGTGACATACATTAATGCTTTCAATCTAGACTGTTATCCTACCTTTCTAAGCATCAGCACAACAAATGATTGTTAGCACTTTTAAGCACTTTGTACCCCATCCCCCTCACTTGTACCTGTATGTTTCCCCCCACTTAGATTGTAAGCTCTTCTGGGCAGGGATCTCATTCCTAATGTGTCAGGCTTGTTACACTAATCCATTTATACATAATTATATATATATGCTTTCTTAAACGATGTTGAAATTGTATTTAACTTAATTTAATTTTATACTATCTGTATAATGGCTTGCACTTATCCCCTTTTTTGTATACTCTGTATTTATAAATGTCATAAGGAAACCAAAGCCTAAATAGAGTGGGGGGGTTCGACACCATCTGTCTGCCATGTACAATGCTGTTTTAACACCTTACTCTGGCGTTCTATAAAAACATCTTAGCCACTATCCAATCATACCCTTAACACCTGGCTGTGATATGCTAATTGGGATTTTCCAGGGTACAAATTGCCACAGATTCTTGTACAAGTCATTCTGAATTGAGAAAATGCCAGTCGATCTAATTGAATACAACAGATATACCATGACCTGGATGAATGAGAACCTTCACAAGCATATATAGATAAATTAAAACCCCCATACACTTGCATTTGTATTTGCAATACTTTTAATTATAAGAATTAAAGAAAAAAGCAAACAAATATTTTCTTGATATTAACACAGCGACAGCAACAGAGCGTGTGAAGTCTTATCTTGTGTCCACGCATTACTAAATACCTCCATGCTAATAACCTATACCATTCGTGGAGAGGGACTCACGCCTCTGCAAAGTCTCAAAGGACCTACACACTGCCAAAGCCAAGGGCCAGTTCTCACCTCAATCTCTTCGACCTATTGTCTGCCTTTATATGTGGACCACTCTCTTTTTATGCAAATTCTAAATTCTTTCTCGTCTTTTTGCTAAGATTTCCTTTAAGTTCCGCTTAGTGTGTGGGACTCTCAGGGCTCTGTTTAGGACGCTTGCTGTTCTCACTCTACACTGTCTCACTGGAGAACAAATCAGTTCTTTTGGTTTTAAGTATCACCTATATGCTGATGATACCCAAATTACTTGTCCATCCCCGCACTAACCTTTGAAGTTCAATCCCAATCTCTAAATGTCGCTCTCTATTTCTTTCCGAAAGGTGCAACCGCCGTGTTAAACTCAATCTATCTGAAACAGGAATTAATCATTCCCCCCCTAAACTGGACCTAGTCCACCTTTTTCCATCTCTATTGCAATATGACATTAACCCAGTTGAATCTGCACGCTGCCTTGGAATAATCTTTGACTCTTCTCTTTCCTTCCTTCATCACATTAACAATGCTAGGACGTGTTGTTTTCTCCTTCGTAACTTGCCAAGATCTGCTCTTTTCTCTCTCTCTCCACTACTAAAATGTTCATCCGCTTATAATCTCCCGTCTTGACTACTGTACATTCTGCAACTTGGACTCCTGGCCATCAGCTCTCTCCAGTCTATCTTAACTCGGCAGCTCTGATCATCTCACTCCAAAAGAGAACCCGCAACCCCGGTACTTCAGTCCATAGGGTGGCTTCCCATCAAACAAAAATCATATTCAAACCCCTCTTTTAAACTTTAAAGGGCATGTCCACCCCTCTTCAAAATCCAGTATGTAGTAGTAACACCCCCCCAAAAGCTGGGATTCGTTTTTACTTACTTGTAACAAAGATGCTCCCAGGCTGTGTTAAGCTGCTTACAATCCCACTCTCCAGTGCCACCCTCTGCTGCTGCTGTGCACGTGCCCCTTTACGTGCCCGTGCCGCAGTAGCAGAGACTCGTTCAGGAATGGGCAGCTTACACACCGGGGAGCATCTTTGTAAAGTAAAACTAAACCCAGCTTTTGGGGGTGTTCCCAGCTTTGGGGGATGCCCTTTTAAGGGCATGTCCACCCCCATAACTATAATTTAACCCACTACTGGCCCCACTGTGTAGTGTAGAAAAATCCTTACCTTACATCCCTGCTCCAAATGGTTCTCCTGTAATGTCCCTCCAAAGTCCAAAAACTCCATTCACGGACGGCTGCCGGTTCAGCCCCCTGCTTGCAGTTTCATGCAAGCATAGGGCCGGACTGAACGTCGGAGGAGAGAGGCAAATAAGAAGAGATTGGGGGAGTTAGTTTTGTGACAAATAACTATGGCATTTGGGGTGGGGAGGGAGCCCTACACTACAGCAAAAACTGTAAAATCCCTGCACTCCCTACTTATCTTCTCTCTTGGTCCCTTATTCCTGGCTGTGCCCTGTGTTCCTCACAAGGAAATCTTCTCCACAAAACACCCAACGAACTCTCTCTTTTGCTGTTCCCTACCTTTGGAACTCTCTCCTCTCTTGCTTCGCCAGGTGACACCATTAATACTTTGAAATCTATCCTACACTTTGTAGCCACCAACACATAAAAATGATAGGCTGGGTACACACCAGCAGATATTTTCAGCTGACCAACAGACTGATTCACTGCACTTTGGTCGGTCGGCCGAAAATATCTGCTGTTGTGGGGCGGCCAGATGCGACCCGACCTAGATCGGACGTGTTGGTAAATCCGATCGATCATGTGGTTCCCTATGGGACTGCACAACGATCGTTTGCAAATTTGTCCGCGGCTGAATTTGCCTCGGCTGAGAGCATTTGTCCTGGCCAAGCGCTCGCTCGTGCTGGTACAAAGTGTTGATTGTACCCAGCCTAAGCCACCTCAAGCACTTTGTACCCAGCCCACCACTTGTATCTGTATGTTGTCTCCACCCACTTAGATTTGAGATGGCCAAAACTAACAGTTTTGTCCTGTTTTCGGATTACCGGATCTCGGGAATATCTCGAAGATCCGAAAATCTGAAAACGGAACAAATTTTACAGGATTTTTCGAACGTTCAAGGCTATTTTTGGAAAATAGCCTCGAGATGCTCAAAAGTCCACGAAAATAGGATCGGAGACCATTTTCGAGTTTCCGATCGTATATGTTTGAGGATTTTCGAATGTTCGAGGCTATTTTTGAAAATTATCAAAATAGCCTTGAACGTTCGAAAATCCTTGAAAATGCGCTCCAGTCTGGATTCGGATGGATCATTACGGTTCGGAGTCCGTGTCAGACCTGGATCCCATCTCTACTTAGATTGTAAGCTTCGGGGAAGGGATCTCATTCCTAATGTGTCAAGGATGCGCACTTATATTAATTTATCCATAATTAAATATAATATGTATTCTTAACCTATGTATGAAATTGTATTGAATTATTTATCTGTATATTTGCTTGCACTTATTATACATAAATATTATACTACATACATGTTTAGAAGTATTCTGGTCTTGGGGTTTAGGGGTCAGGAAGGTAAGTATAAATTCTAGACTGTGGGTAGACGAGCGCTATTAATCCCAGAAACTGATGATTTAATTAATGTTATCACTTGCTTATTCTTTTAACTGCATTGTCTAGGCTTGTAGGTAAAGATAGATGCGTTTCGCCTTGAAGGGAAACGACATTGTGTCCTGTGCAATTTAGGGGTAACACAACACAGCATGCAAATCTTTGCAGCTAATCTAGCAATATAAGAATAACTTCTCTCAATAACAGCCCTTGGCTGTCCTTTCAAATTATCATCAGTGCTGGGAGAGTAGAGTTTGCTTTATTTAGACAGATGGACAGTAGCTAGGCAGACAAGATAGAAATATAAAGAGGTGGTTAGGATAGATGGGGAATCACCTGGGTGAGAAATATGGTCATTGCAACGCTTCCACATCTACAAATACTTAAATATAATAAAACCAAATACCAGTTGTCATTAAAGGACAACAAAAGTCCCCAGATATAATTTTCTCAGAAATAGAGCACACTAATTTTAATAAAGCAGTGTCTCACTTTTATCTTTCATGTGGATGTTGATTCATTTATCCACCTGATTTTACCGTGGATCACATACTATAAGGCTCCTACTGTGTGAAGTTGGTGACTGCAGCACATTTTCTAATCTCTCCTGCACATGCTCGCGCAGAACTAACCGGGATGGGCTTCCACCCATCTGTCCCCTGGAAGTGGGACAGCCACCTGTTACAGACCTGCCAAGTTGTCTGAGGTCGTCTGCATAGCAGGTTTGTGAATGGACGAGCATAGGTGTGGCCTACCATTGCTCTATTAACCACACCCTTGGCTACCGACCCTGCCCATGGACTGCCTTAGATCCCAAAGGCCAGCCCCTGGACTGCCAAGCTTTGCCACCTCCGGGTCAAAGTATATTTTTCCAGAACAGATGATATATGGTCATTAACATTTTAAACAATTGATTTTAGTATAGTCCTACAGCATGTGTTTATTGAACTGGTGCTTACTTTTGCAGAATACATGTTGCCAGGTTACTGGTAGTGAACATACTAAAACAACCTGTCAGTATGCACCGGACGCGTAGGACACATGACAATGCACGTGACATCATCAAACCGCGTGGGCCACGGTGGGTCCAGGGGGATCGAGGGGGGGGGTTCTGCGTGCAGGGTTGCTATTTGATACATAAAGTAGAGAAGATCCAGGGATATTTCCAATTGCCACTTGGAGTCAGGAAGAATTTTCCCCCCATCATAATTCTGGTTGTTTTTTTTTTTTTGCCTTCCTCTGTAGGCAGAAAAAAGTGGGTTTGCTGAGCTGGTTGCACTGGATGTTTATTTCAACCTTAAATACTATACGATACGGGCAGATTTTAAAGGGAAGAGGTTGCAACCCTATAAGCAAGGTTTAGCAGAAAATAAAATGAAGTATAAGAACGTATGGGTTATAGGTGTGTTTACGCACAAGTCAATATTTGGTCCCGACTCCACACCCAGCCTAGATTTTGTTCAGAACAAATGGATGAATAGCTGATTTTTAACCTGAACAATTATCCTGAAAAATCACTTTTTCCAACAATGGTGATGCCTAAAAATTAAATAAATGTGTATCTAATAAGCTCATAAATCATCCAAACTGAAAACACTAATAGGACAGATAATAATTCCTTTATTGTAATGGGAAAAAAAAAAGCTCTAAAAACACATTATATGGGAGAACAGCAAAGCAGTCAGATACAGTAGTAAACCAGTACTTGGCCATATTGATCCAGTTACAGTAAGTGCAAATCTATATACAGCCCCTAAGTTAGAGCATGGAATATTCTATGGACCAAACAGCACAGGACTAAACCAATACAAGAGGTGGAGGAAAATACCATATATCCTCTTTTTAAGAGCGTTCCTGAGGATTTCAGCAGCAGCCTTATTTACCACACCCTTAGATGGTTGAACATCCCTGCCTAGAGACACTGGACTTCAACAGAGGATATACGGTATATCCTACCTCTTTGGTTTTAGTCCATGTGTGTTGGTCACAAGAATATGGGCCAAGCAAGAGAATAGGCGTTATATACTGGAGATTTGTACTAGTTTACTTATAAGATATGACTGCGTGCTGGTTTTCCCAGTACACATCCTATTAGTGTGCATTTTACTCTTTGTTCTATATTGTATATTTCAATATCTTTGTTAAAGTTGCACCTAGCATATTAGGTTGTTCCCGTTAGCTAGTGCCTGCTAATTCATGTACCATTTTAATTCCGAACAGTACCAAAATGTGTACCAGGCTAAAACTGGCCTGATATTCATCAAATTGATCTACATTTCAGACTGTTCAACAATGGATGTACCAACCAGCATATTGTTAATATGGTTGGAAATGATGGTGGCAGGCTGGTTGTCAGAACATTGACAGTTAAGTTGAGTAGTGGTTGGCCAGTATATGACAGACTAAAATAAGTAAAACAAGTAACCTGTGCAGATTTTTAACCAGCCAGCATAAATGGCAGAAAAAAAGTGATGTAGTAATTTCAGATGTAGGATTTGAAAACTAAACCTTTTCTCAATGGGCTTGTTTTATAGAACAACTATAGCACCCGTAAAGTGCCAATAAAGTATCGATCATGCATGTTTCTATGGTCTGCCCCGTGTGTACCTAGACTTAGGGTAATCTCCCCAGCACAGTCAGATACAATCATAGGAAGGGATAGAAGGGGGATGTTGCTTGCATCATAGCACCATGGAGACTGGTAATTAAAATGTATTTTACAGTTTTTACTTACAGATCACATGGGCAGTTGCTGGGAATGGTGCTGCCACCTTCCATATGAGGACTGTTGTAATAAAAGTCTCTCTAGCATTTCATTTAATGCAAATATTGTGGCTACGATGTGGGAAATATGAATTTTCTATAATCCTAACATACCAATTACAGGACAAGAAATTTCAGACTGGGCTACAGGACAGATTCTCGGAACCATTAATCTTTGTTCTCATGTTCTACATTCTTGGAATCACGTTCTGTATAATTTATGGAAAACTTTAGTTGTGATTTAAATTAATCCACTCTAAAAATGCAACAAAATGGCTATAATGGCAATAGGTGACAGGTCCACACGTCACTGCAACCCACAATGATTATGGAGTCACCATAAACAATGGCTGTTTCTTAGCAGATTTCTGTACAGTATTCACATATTTATATATGTCAGGATGACATTTCCTTCCTACAGTTTACATTGTGTTTGACATAGACATAAAGTATGTTCCCAAGCTCAGTGTCCATTAAACCTGCAGGATCAGATCCTGCTAACATTGTAAGCTGGGTGAGCCTAGTTTGGGTGGGTAAATCCTTTCTATTAATAGAACTCTTTTGGGGTGAATGTAATGAAAGCTTTAGTGTACAAATTTGCTGGGACCCTCCTTAAAGGGCATTTTCCACCCTTAAAACAAACCAAAAAAAGTCAGTTAACTTCTTGATCCCCAATGCTATTTTACCAGTTTATTACATGGATTTGTAATTAGATAGTTCTAATCCTTTTTGGCAAAGGTTTTTGCCTCCTCCATCTGCTCAATGAGCTTTTCTGGTAGGCTTGAGCATGTGCAGGGAGGAAGCAGTTAAAACGCAGTCAATCATGGCTGTGTTGTCAGATTTGATGGCTGCATGGAGGGGGGGCCAGCTTACCCTGCCAGAATGGGGACAATAATTATCCTTAAAATTTGGTTAGTAATGCAGGTAATAAAGTGCAAATTATATCAGTTGGGGTTGGGCGCAGGTAATGAATAATTGACCATTTTTTTGTTTTAAGGGTGGACATGTCCTTTAATGTTAGAAATCTAGCATGTTTAAACTTCCAAAATTCCCATTGTCGAAACCGAGTTTTAACATCAAAATGTTACAGTTGGCAGCAGAATTTAGGTTTCACCATCATAATTCAACATAGAAACCTTATACTGTTCAACGAACCAACCCTGGCTGGTTCATACATCTCCATTTATTGTTTACATGCAGATTTGCCAAAATGGGTTCTAATAAGACTTCTCTGGTATAATTAGGTTCATGCTGTCCGTTTACATCAATCGGCTAATATAAATAAATATATAAATATAGCCATAACCTCTTCACGGTTTTATCTCCCGATGTTCCCTATACTGGGCCCATTCCTTTTGGGCGAATGTCGACTGCAAAATGATTGGTGTAGGTCATTGTCCAAATGTTACGGAAACATTGTAGTGTATCTGTGTAGTGTGACCAGCATGACATAGATAGGTATGGTAACTATTCCTTCTGATCTACAAATGACAGTATAAAGTTATTTCTTTAGATATCAGAAAAACACAATGTTATGCCCTTGGGCTATCTTGCAAGATAGACACACTAGCTGCCCAGTTTATTTCTTCATTGTTTTCAGCTGGGTCACTACTGAAAAAATCCGTCTGGAAAATGATCTGTCTTCTTCCCAAAGCAATATCAGAATCAGCCCAGGAGTACTTAATCTGGATGTTTTAAATAAATAGGGATTACAGGAGCATCGCTATGTGCAAACTTGTCTGACCTAAAAGACTAGAAATAGAGATTGCACAATAGATTCATTCATGGAGAATTCACTTTGGCTTTTTATCACAGGGATTAAAAAGGGAGAGCCCGTTATAATCTGATTACAATCATTGTGTTCGGATAGAAAAAATAATTACCTGATATTCATTCCCCACTTTGGTGACAAACTGGAAATCATTTATTAATAATTGAAAGAATCTTATAGTTCTTAGAAATGAATAAACAAGCATTGCAGTTCTCTTCAGCCTTGCATTTCCACCAAATTGCTTTTATTATTTAGTATTAGGGATGTACCAGAGGTTTAACTTGGTTTAAAGTTCCTCCGGCAAAAATTCATGGTTGAAAAATGTCAAAATGTACTCGGGAAAATCCCGAAGATCCATAAATGGAATGTACTTTCGGGACATTTTGATGACTATCAACGTACGAGGATATTTTCGGACAGAACATTCGGATTTCAGTACAGAGGAGTTCCGTTTCGGATCCAGGTCTGAGTGGACCCGTATCCCATGTCTAGTTTTGACCAGGGCATAACTAGAACAGACCCTGCACAGTATCTGGGTCTGGGAGCCAGGGAGGTGGGGGGTGCTGCCTTCTTAAGGTTCATACACACATTCGATTTTCACCATACCCTCAAGCCCTGGCTGCCCGCCGCTCACGACGAACGGCCGTTTTGGGTGCGGGTTTTTGTCAGGAACGTCGGTCATTCAGGGCTCGGGTGAAAAATCTTTAGGCGTGTACGAGCCTTTACTTTCCCTATGACAGATATCCTTCCCCCTGGAAAAGCATTGTAGATGAAATAGAGAAGGTGGTCCCGACATAGTTTTGCTGGAGGGGCCCAGTGATTCCTAGTTAAACCTCTGGTTTTGACCATCGCAATTCCACATTAAAACCTGAGTCTGTTTCTTCAAACCCACCAGCAGGTTTCTGCAACTCTCTACATAAAACCTTCATTCATTATAACTAGAGATGTACGTAGTTACGGTAGTTCTAACTAGATCTGGTTTCGATTATTAAATATAAATAAAAACAAATGTGGAACCTCCTAAATTTTACCATCAAAGTGAGTTTTCAACATCGTGTTTGTAACCCAGAATTTTGGTTTTGACTATTGGTGTGTGAATGGCCTCCATCACTAACCCAGATACTGCTGATTTTTTTCTGTTTTTTTATTGTTTTTATTCAAACAGAAAACCCTCCAGTAACTTCATTTACACATTCTCTTTTAGCACATGGAGATATAAAGCAACTAATCGAGAATACCTTTCTCTCTTGGGTGAATACACTGAGCATGTCTGAGCTCACTGAGCTAGGTTAGGAGCAGTTTCTGCGGGTTCTCGAACTGAAAATGTTAGTGTGTTAGTAACAAAATAATTACATATACAAGTTACACCCATATTAAAAATCAGTTTCTGGATATAGTCAGGAAAGGTTTTATGTTGGAGTAGCAGTGTTAAAAAAGACATCTAGGTAGCCCACTAACCACGCAGCAAAGCAATCGCATGCGTTTCATGTGAATTTTTTCGTTTGCGCTTCGATTTCTAATAAGTATAGAATGCATCACGTAAAAATCAGAAGCAGCAAGCAAACGCATCGAAAAGCTTTTTTTTGCGTTTCAATATTTTGAAATGCGGAAGCAATCGAAAGCAAGCCAAGAAAAAAACGCAAATTGGCTAGCCTTACCGTATTTCTTTATCCCCATTCTTTAACCCTGTTTCCAATCTTACGTGCTGTTTACTGTAATAAAAATATTGATCAAAGAAAAAAATAAGTTTTCCACTAATTCCTTAAATAAATAAACCAAAGCCTATTTCATATCTAACGTATAGATATTTTGTAGTTTAGATTTTCCTTGTCTATTTCCCATGCAGAATTACTTTTCGAATAAGGGAAATTGTAATGTAAGCCATCAAGGGAATGAAATCTGGAAACTCTTAACTGTTTTTCCTACGTTCCAATATAAACAATGAATGTAAAAGATGTAACTACTGGGGGAGCAATAAACTGGAGGTTGTGTGGTGTGTGTATGTGTTGTGGGGTCCTATAATAAGGTCTTTTACTATTAAAGTCAAATTTCTACTTTTCTTCCTAAGGGAGCCATGACCATTCATATATGCTGTGTACAGAATGGTGGGCCATAGAATGGAATTTGCTCATGAATAATTGATTGGAATAAATAAACACAGGCTGAATATTTATGTTTGAGTAGGTGGGATCCCTGGAGAAGTTACTACACGTGCATATATGGGTACAAATTCAGTGGTCGAGATGAATGAAAAGTCAAGTGAAGTGAAATGATGGACGTCTGCAATCGCTCATTTGCAAATTTTAATTCTTGCAAGAATGACAGATTGTGTGGCCCATAGGAGACCGCCACGATCAGCAGTGATTTACCGGCACTGGTGGAGACGAAATGTTGGTAGGTTGGGCAGGAAAATCAGTCTTAAGCTAGGTACACACAGTACCAATAAAGCCCTGATACCGTTGGATCCTCTGGGCTTTATCGGTACTGTGTGTATCTTGCTTTTCCAAATGAGCGTGCACCCGCTGAACATTCGGGTTGGTCGAGCACTCTTCGGAAAAGAGGGAAATTTCCTTGGCCGCGGTTGACTCCCATAGGGAGTCCGCTGTTGCCGAGGGAAAATACAGTCCTGATCATTCTCCTATGATGTGTATATGTGTGTGTAGGGAGAACGCACGAGACGTGTGTAGCCTTATTTTTTGCCAAGTGTGTACCCAGCTTTACCCAGCTTACACTTACTGGGCAAGAACCTACTCAGCGAATCATTTGCCACAACATTTGTTCAGGTTGCAATTATTTACATCCAATTCTGTAAAAAAAATATGCCAAAAAAGCTTGGCTGTGTTGAAAAATTTCCTCAAAGAATTTCCCACGGGCGGAATGGAAACTCCCTCCAGTATATAGAACATGCATCCTATGTGGCATCATTCTCTTAAACTGTTATGCCTTCCTTTATCGCAAAATACTGCTGGTAGTGGTATTTTATCGACACATTGTTATATATTACTCGACCCTCATTGTCACAGTCACCATTCAGAAGACTCCTTAGGGGAAGAGATAGGCTGGAAACATTGAACGAGTTTTGTCCATCTGGACTTTCTCACAATTCTATTTTTATAGTTTTAGTGAGACACCCATTATTATTCTACACTGAATGTGGTACAATTACAGAATGTATCTGAGCTGTTAGAAATTAGCCATGCAGTGCGTTTGATTCTATGGCATTGGGTTTGAAAGAGAATAAAATGACACCATTCAACTTTAGAGTTCCCAGGGAGATCTTTGAACTAGTCAGAGAGAAATGAAAGGGCTAATCACCAGGGCAATGCGCCATAAAGGTAGTAGTTCTAGCACATCTCCTCTGCTGCAGCTACTGGTGTTTGTTGAAGGAGAGCACTGTCTTGATTAATGAACCGTGCTGGTATAACTGTACCCAATTAAGCAAATGATGCATGCAGAGGACCAATGTGTTTCTGCACAAGAATTCCAGAGGCTAGATAGTAAATATGGGCTGGGAAGTATTACTGCATTAACATTAAGATAAGAAACTCTGGTATTATACTCAGAAGTCAGATGTAATTTCACCCCAAAATGTATTCCTTAGGATGCACAAGGGTGGTGTTTGTCGGCTGGGAAAGGTCCGCAAACAGGCAAGACAACCACGCCACAGCTTGATTTCGGATGCCCAGAGAATATAGAATCTGCATAAGAAGAGAGTGGTCCACAGTATCAAAGGCCAACAGTTTGCCACGACCCGTCATGTGATCCTTAGGAGACCGTACAATCATCCATGGTTCACTAATGTGGATGAACACTGCAGAATTTTAAGATTTCAGCAATTGTTTCAATGTCAAAATTTCATCACTAAAACATGTATTTAATCTGTAGGGCTTTGCTGGAGTTTAAAACCAAACCCGTCGAAACTACTGGTTTGGTGCCAAAATGTCAGCCTGTTTGCGGACCTTTCCAGCCGAACAAACACCACCCATGTGCATCCTAAGGAATACATTTTGGGGTGAAATTACATCTGACTTCTGAGTATTAATACCAGAGTTTCTTATCTTAATGTTAATGCAGTAATACTTCCCAGCCCATATTTACTATCTAGCCTCTGGAAGTCTTGTGCAGAAACACATGGTCCTCTGCATGCATCATTTGCTTAATTGGGTACAAGTTATACCAGCACGGTTCATTAATCAAGACAGTGCTCTCCTTCAACAAACAGCCAGTAGCTGCAGCAGAGGAGATGTGCTAGAACTACTACCTTTATGCGCATTGCCCTGGTGATGTAGCCCTTTCATTTCTCCTGGACTAGTTCAAAGAGATCTCCCTGGGAACTCTAAAGTTGAATGGTGTCATTTTATTCTCTTTCAAACCCAATGCCTATAGAATCAAACGCACTGCATGGCTAATTTCTAATCAGCTCAGATACATTCTGTAGATTGTACCACATTCAGTGTAGAATAATAATGGGTGTCTCACTAAAACTATAAAAATAGAATTGTTGAGAAAGTCCAGATGGACAAAACTCGTTCAATGTTTCCAGCCTTATCTCTTCCCCCTAAGGAGTCTTTCTGAATGGTGACTGTGACAATGGAGGGTCGAGTATATAATAACCAATGTGGTCGATAAAATACCACTACCAGCAGTATTTTGCGATAAAGGAGAGGCATAACAGTTTAAGAGAATGATGGCCACATAGGATGCATGTTCTATATACTGGAGGGAGTTTCCATTCCGCCCGTGGGAAATTCTTTGAGGAAATTTTTCAACACAGCCAAGCTTTTTTGGCATGATTTTTTTTACAGAATTGGATGTAAAATATATTGGGCAACCTGAACCAAATGTTGTGGCAAATGATTCGCTGAGTAGGTTCTTGCCCAGTAAGTGTAAAGCTGGGTAAAGCTGGGTACACACTTGGCAAAAAATAAGGCTACACACAGTCTCGTGCGTTCTCCCTACACACAGCATATACACATCATAGGGAGAATGATCAGGACTGTATTTTCCCTCGGCAACAGCGGACTCCCCTATAGGGAGTCAACCGCGGCCAAGGGAAATTTTCCCTCTTTTCCGAATGAGTGCTCGACCAACCCGAATGTTCAGCGGGTGCACGCTCATTTGGAAAAGCAAGATACACACAGTACCGATAAAGCCCAGAGGATCCAACGGTATCAGGGCTTTATTGGTACTGTGTGTACCTAGCTTAAGACTGATTTTCCTGCCCAACCTACCAACATTTCGTCTCCAACCAGTGCCGGTAAATCACTGCTGATCGTGCGGTCTCCTATGGGCCACACAATCTGTCATTTCTGCAAGAATTAAAATTTGCAAATGAGCGATTGCAGACGTCCATCATTTTCACATTCACTTGACTTTTCATTTCATCGACCACTGAATTTGTACCCATATATGCACGTGTAGTAACTTCTCCAGGGATCCCACCTACTCAAACATAAATATTCAGCCTGTGTTTATTAATTTCCAATCAATTATTCATGAGCAAATTCCAGTCTATGGACCACCATTCTGTACACAGCATATATGAATGGTCAATGGCTCCCTTTAGGAAGAAAAGTAGAAATTTGACTTTAATAGTAAAAGACCTTATTATAGGACCCCACAAACACATACACACACCAACACAACCTCCAGTAATTATTGCTCCCCCAGTAGTTACATCTTTTACATTCATTGTTTATATTGGAACGTAGGAAGAAACAGTTAAAGAGTTTCCAGATTTCATTCCCTTGATGGCTTACATTACAATTTCCCTTATTCGAAAAGTAATTCTGCATGGGAAATAGAACAAGGAAAATCTAAAACATACAAAATATCTACATACGGTAGATATGAAATAGGCTTTGGTTTATTTTATTTAAGGAATTTAGTGGAAAACTTATTTTTTATTCTTTGATCAATATTTTTATTACAGTAAACAGCACGTAAGATTGGAAACATGGTTAAAGAATGGGGATAAAGAAAATACGGTAAGGGCTAGGCCACACTGCTGCGTTTTTTTTGCGTTTGCGCTTGCGTTTGCGATTGCGATTGCGCTTGCGATTTTTCAAAATTATTGAAAACGCGGCAACGCAAAAAAAACGCGCGTTTTTCGATGCGTTTGCGTTTGCGTTTTGCGTTCTGCATTTTTAATCGCAATCGCATGCGATTTCCTATACTTATTGAAGAAATCGCAAGCGCAAACGCAAAAAAATCGCACATGAAATCGCATGCGATTGCGTTTGCGTTTGCGTTTGCGTTTCAGTGTGGCCTAGCCCTAGATGTCTTTTTTTAACACTGCTACATCCAACATAAAACCATTTCCCTGACTTATATCCCAGAAACTGATTTTTAATATGGTGTAACTTGTATATGTAATTATTTTGTTACTAACACACTAACATTTTCAGTTCAGAGAACCCTGCAGAAACTGCTCCTAACCTAGCTCAGTGAGCTCAGACATGCTCAGTGTAATTCACCCACAGAGAGAGAAAGGTATTCTCGATTAAGTTGCTTTATATCTCCATGTGCTAAAGAGAGAAATGTGTAGAAATGAAAGTTACTGGAGGGTTTTCTGTTTGAATAAAAACAATAAAAAAACAGAAAAAAATCAGCAGTATCTGGGTTAGTGATGGAGGCCATTCACACACCAATAGTCAAAACCAAAATTCTGGGTTACAAACACAGATGTTGAAAACTCACTTTGATGGTAGAAATTTAGGAGGTTCCACATTTGTTTTTATATTATATAATAATCGAAACCAGATTCTAGTTAGAACTACCGTAACTACGGTACATCTCTAGTTATAATGAATGAAGGTTTTATGTAGAGAGATGCAGAAACCTGCTGGTGGGTTTGAAGAACAGACTCAGGTTTTAATGTGGAATTGCGATGGTCAAAACCAGAGGTTTAACTAGGAATCACTGGGCCCCTCCAGCAAAACTATGTCGGGACCACCTTCTCTATTTCATCTACAATGCTTTTCCAGGGGGAAGGATATCTGTCATAGGGAAAGTAAAGGCTCGTACACGCCTAAAGATTTTCACCCGAGCCCTGAATGACCGACGTTCCTGACAAAAACCCGCAACAAAACGGCCGTTCGTCGTGAGCGGCGGGCAGCCAGGGCTTGAGGGTATGGTGAAAATCGAATGTGTGTATGAACCTTAAGAAGGCAGCACCCCACCTCCCTGGCTCCCAGACCCAGATACTGTTGCAGGGTCTGTTCTAGTTATGCCCCTGGTCAAAACTAGACATGGGATACGGGTCCGACTCAGACCTGGATCCGAAACGGAACTCCTCTGTACTGAAATCCGAATGTTCTGTCCGAAAATAGCCTCGTACGTTTGA
Source organism: Hymenochirus boettgeri (assembly GCA_019447015.1). Taxonomy (NCBI): domain Eukaryota; kingdom Metazoa; phylum Chordata; class Amphibia; order Anura; family Pipidae; genus Hymenochirus; species Hymenochirus boettgeri. Next base: position 282,937,931 of record CM033476.1, on the reverse strand, counting down.
TAGTCATCAAAAATGTCCCGAAAGTACATTCCATTTATGGATCTTCGGGATTTTCCCGAGTACATTTTGACAATTTCAACCAAATGAATTTTGCCGGAGGAACTTTAAACCAAGTTAAACCTCTGGTACATCCCTAATACTAAATAATAAAAAGCAATTTGGTGGAAATGCAAGGCTGAAGAGAACTGCAATGCTGTGTTATTCATTTCTAAGAACTATAAGATTCTTTCAATTATTAATAAATGATTTCCAGTTTGTCAGCCAAAGTGGGGAATGAATAATCAGGTAGATTATTTTTTCTATCCGAACACAATGATTGTAATCAGATTATAACGGGCTCTCCCTTTTATCCCTGTGATAAAAAGCCAAAGTGAATTCTCCATGAATGAATCTATTGTGCAATCTCATTATTTCTAGTCTTTTAGGTCAGACAAGTTTGCACATAGCGATGCTCCTGTAATCCCTATTTTTATTTAAAACATCCAGATTAAGTACTCCTGGGCTGATTTCTGATATTGCTTTGGGAAGAAGACAGATCATTTTCCAGACGGATTATTTTCAGTAGTGACCCAGACTGAAAACAATGAAAGAATTAAACTGGGCAGCTAGTGTGTCTATCTTGCAAGATAAGCCCAAGGGCATAACATTGTGTTTTCTGAGTATCTAAAGAAATAACTTTATACTGTCATTTGTAGATCAGAAGGAATAGTTACCATACCTATCTATGTCATGCTGGTCACACTACACAGATACACTACAATGTTTCCGTAACATTTTGGACAATGACCTACACCAATCATTTTGCAGTCGACATTCGCCCAAAAGGAATGGGCCCAGGATAGGGAACATCGGGAGATAAAACCGTGAAGAGGTATGGCTATATTTATATATTTATTTATATTAGCCGATTGATGTAAACGGACAGCATGAGACCTAATTATACCAGAGAAGTCTTATTAGAAAACCCATTTTGGCAGAATCTGCATGTAAACAAATAAATGGAGATGTATGAACCAGCCAGGGTTGGTTCGTTGAACAGTATAAGGTTTCTATGTTGAATTATGATGGTGAAACCTAAATTCTGCTGCCAACTGTAACATTTTGATGTTAAAACTCGGTTTCGACAATGGGAATTTTGGAAGTTTAAACATGCTAGATTTCTAACATTAAAGGACATGTCCACCCTTAAAACAAAAAAATGGTCAATTATTCATTACCTGCGCCCAACCCCAACTGATATAATTTGCACTTTATTACCTGCATTACTAACCAAATATTTAAGGATAATTATTGTCCCCATTCTGGCAGGGTAAGCTGGCCCCTCCCTCCATGCAGCCAATCAAATCTGACAACACAGCCAATGATTGACTGCTGTTTTAACTGCTTCCTCCTCTGCACATGCTCAAGCCTACCAGAAAAAGCTCATTGAGCAGATGGAGGAGGCAAATACCTTTGCCAAAAAGGATTAGAACTTATCTAATTACAAATCCATGTAATAAACTGGTAAAAATAGCAGTTGGGGATGCAAGAAGTTAACTGACTTTTTTTGGTTTGTTTTAAGGGTGGAAATGCCCTTTAAGGAGGGTCCCAGCAAATTTGTACACTAAAGCTTTCAATTACATTCACCCCAAAAGAGTTCTATTAATTAGAAATGATTTACCCCCAAAACTAGGCTCAACCCAGCTTACAATGTTAGCAGGGATCTGATCCTGCAGGTTTAATGAGCACTGGAGCTTGGGAACAGTACTGTATATGTCTATGTCAAACACAATGTAAACTGTAGGAAGGAAATGTCATCCTGACATATATAAATATGTGAATACTGTACAGAAATCTGCTAAGAAACAGCCATTGTTTATGGTGACTCCATAATCATTGTGGGTAATGCAGTGACTGTGGACCTGTCACCTTATTGCCATTATAGCCATTTTGTTGCATTTTTAGAGGTGGATTAAATTTAAATCAACAACTAAAGTTTCCATAAATTATACAGAACGTGATTCCAAGAAATGTAGAAACATGAGAACAAAGATTAATGGTAATCCGAGAATCTGTCCTGTAGCCCAGTCTGAAATTGCTTGTCCTGTAATTGGTATGTTAAGGATTATAGAAAAATTCATATATTCCCCACATCGTAGCCACAATATTTGCATTAAATGAAATGCTAGAGGAGACTTTCTATTACAACAGTCCTGCATATGGAAGGTGGCAGCACCATTCCCAGCAACTGCCCATGTGATCTGTAAGTAAAAACTGTTAAAATACATTTTAATTACCAGTCTCCATGGTGCTATGCAGCTAACAATCCCCCTTCTACCCTTCCTATGATTGTATCTTGACTGTGCTGGGGAGATTACCCTAAGTCTAGGTACACACGGGGCAGACCATAGAAACATGCATGATCGATACTTTAATTGGCACTTTACGGGTGCTATAGTTGTTCTATAAAACAAGCCCATTGAGAAAAGGGTTTAGTTTTCAAATCCTACATCTGAAATTACTACATCACTTTTTTTCTGCCATTTATGCTGGCTGGTTAAAAATCTGCACAGGTTACTTGTTTTACTTATTTTAGTCTGTCATATACTGGCCAACCACTACTCAACTTAACTGTCAATGTTCTGACAACCAGCCTGCACCATCATTTTACAACCAATATTATACAATAATGCTGGTTGGTACATCCATTGTTGAACAGTCTGAAATGTAGATCAATTTGATGAATATCAGGCCAGTTTTAGCCTGGTACACATTTTGGTACTGTTCGGAATTAAAATGGTACATGAATTAGCAGGGCACTAGCTAAAGGGAACAACCTAATTATGCTAGGTGCAACTTTAACAAAAGATATTGAAATATACAATATAGAACGAAAGAGATAAAATGCACACTAAATAGGATGTGTACTGGGAAAACAGCAAGGCAGTCATATACTTATACAGTAAACTAGTACAAATCTACAGTATATACAGCCTATTCTCTTGCTTGGCCCATATTCTATGGACCAAACAGCACATGGACTAAAACCAAAGAGGTAGGATAATACCGTATATCCTCTGTTGAAGTCCAGTGTCTCTAAGGCAGGGATGTTCAACCATCTAAGGTGTGGTAAATAAAGGCTGCTGCTGAAATCCTCAGGAACGCTCTTAAAAAGAGGATATATGGTATTTTCCTACCTCTTGTATTGGTTGTAGTCCATGTGCTGTTTGGTCCATAGAATATTCCATGCTCTAACTTAGGGGCTGTATATAGATTTGCACTTACTGTAACTGGATCAATATGGCCAAGTACTGGTTTACTGTATCTGACTGCTTTGCTGTTCTCCCATTAATGTGTTTTTAGAGCTTTTTTCCCATTACAATAAAGGAATTATTATCTGTCCTATTTAGTGTTTCAGTTTGGATGATTATGAAGCTTATTGAAGATTACACAATTTATTTTAATTTTTAGGCATCACCATTGTTTGGAAAAAGTGATTTTTCAGGATAATTGTTCAGGTTAAAAATCAGCTATTCATCCATTTGTTCTGAACAAAATATCAGGCTGGGTGTGGAGTCGGGACAAAATATTGACTTGTGCGTAAACACACCTTATACCCATACGTTCTTATACCGTCATTTTATTTTTCTGCTAAACCTTGCTTATAGGGTTGCAACCTCTTCCCTTTAAAATCTGCCCGTATCGTATAGTATTTAAGGTTGAATAAACATCCAGTGCAACCAGCTCAGCAATACCCACTTTTTCTGCCTAACAGAGGAAGGCAAAAAAAAAAAAAAACACCAGAATTATGATGGGGGGAAAAAATTCTTCCTGACTCCAAGTGGCAATTGGAAATATCCCTGGATCTTCTCTACTTTATGTATCAAATAGCAAACCCTGCACGCAGAACCCCCCCCCTCGATCCCCCCTGGACCCACCTGTGGCCAGCGGTTTGATGATGTCACGTGCATGTGCAGATGGGTCTAGCGTCCGTGCATACTGACAGGTTTGTTTTAGTATGTATCAATACCAGTAACCTGCAACAAGTATTCTGCAAAAGTAAGCACCAGTTCAATAAACACATGCTGTATGACTATACTAAAATCAATGCAGTCTGAATCTTGTTTAAAATGTTAATGACCATATATCATTCTGTTCTGGAAAAATATACTTTGACCCAGGAGGTGGCAAAGCTTGGCAGTCCAGGGGCTGGGCTTTGGGATCTAAGGCAGTCCATGGGCAGGGTCGGTAGCCAATGGGTGTGGTTAAATAGAGCAATGGTAGGCCACACCTATGCTCGTCCAGTCACAAACCTGCCTATGCAGACAGACCTCAGACAACTTGGCAGGTCTGTAACAGGGGGCTGTCCACTTCCAGGGGACAGATGGGTGGAAGCCCATCCGCTTAGTTCTGCCGAGCATGTGCAGGAGAGATTAGAAAATGTGCTGCAGTCACCAACTTCACACAGTAGGAGCCTTATAGTATGTGATCCACGGTAAAATCAGGTGGATAAATGAATCAACATCCACATGAAAGATAAAAGTGAGACACTGCTTGTATTAAAATTAGTGTGCTCTATCTTCTGAGAAAACTATATCTGGGGACTTTTGTTGTCCTTTAATGACAACTTGTATTTGGTTTATATTATATTTAAGTATTTGTAGATGTGGAAGCGTGCAATGACCATATTTCTCACCCAGGTGATTCCTACATCTTATCCTAACCACCTCTTTATATTTCTATCTTGTCTGCCTAGCTACTGTCCAGTCTGTCTAAATAAAGCAAACTCTACTCTCTCCAGCACTGATGATAATTTGAAAGGACAAGCCAAAGGCTGTTATTGAGAGAAGTTATTCTTATATTGCTAGATATAGCTGCAAAGATTTGCATGCTGTGTTGTGTTAACCCCTAAATTGCACAGGACACAATGTCGTTTCCCTTCAAGGCGAAACGCATCTATCTTTACCTACAGCCTAGACAATGCAAGTTAAAAGAATAAGCAAGTGATAACATTAATTAAATCATCAGTTTCTGGGATTAATAGCGCTCGTCTACCCACAGTCTAGAATTTATACTTACCTTCCTGACCCCTAAACCCCAAGACCAGAATACTTCTAAACATGTATGTATGTATAATTTTATGTATAATAAGTGCAAGCAAATATAAAGATAAATAATTCAATACAATTTCATACATAGGTTAAGAATACATATTATATTTAATTATGGATAAATTAATATAAGTGCAGCATGCCTTGACACATTAGGAATGAGATCCCTTCCCCGAAAAGCTTACAATCTAAGTAGAGATGGGATCCAGGTCTGACACGGACTCAGAAATCCGAATGATCCATCCGAATCCAGACTGGAGCGCATTTTCAAGGATTTTCGAACGTTCAAGGCTATTTTGATAATTTTCAAAAATAGCCTCGAACATTCGAAAATCCTCAAACATATACGATCGGAAACTCGAAAATGGTCTCCGATCCTATTTTCGTGGACTTTTGAGCATTCGAGGCTATTTTCCAAAAATAGCCTTGAACGTTCGAAAATCCTGTAAAATTTGTTCCGTTTTCAGATTTTCGGATCTTCGAGATATTCCCGAGATCCGGTAATCCGAAAACAGGACAAAACTAGTTAGTTTTGGCCATCTCTAAATCTAAGTGGGTGGGACAACATACAGATACAAGTGGTGGGCTGGGTACAAAGTGCTTGAGGTGGCTTAGGCTGGGTACACCTCAAGCACTTTGTACCCAGCCCACGAGCGAGCGCTTGGCCAGGACAAATGTTCATCAGCCGAGGCAAATTCAGCCGCGGACAAATTTGCAAACGATCGATTGTGCAGTCCAATAGGGAACCACATGATCGATCGGAATTTACCAACACGTCCGATCTAGGTCGGTCGCAGCCGGCCGCCCCACAACAGCAGATATTTTCGGCCGACCGACCAAAAGTGCAGTGAATCAGTCTGTTGGTCAGCTGAAAATATCTGCTGGTGTGTACCCAGCCTATCATTTTTATGTGTTGGTGCTCAGAAAGGTAGGATAGATTTCAAAGTATTAATGGATGTCACCTGGCGAAGCAAGAGAGGGAGAGAGTTCCAAAGGTAGGGAACAGCAAAAGAGAATGTTCGTTGGGTGTTTGTGGAGAAGATTTCCTTGTGAGGAACACAGGGCACAGCCAGGAACATAAGGGACCAAGAGAGAAGATAAGTAGGGAGGTGCAGGGATTTTACAGTTTTTTGCTGTAGTGTAGGGCTCCCTCCCCCAACCCCAAATGCCATAGTTATTTGTCACAAAACTCCCCCAATCTCTTCTTACTTTGCCTCTCTCCTCCGACGTTCAGTCCCGGCCCTATGCTTGCATGAAACTGCAAGCAGGGGGCTGAACCGGCAGCCGCATCCGTGAATGGAGTTTTTTGGACTTTGGAGGGACATTACAGGAGAACCATTTGGAGCAGGGATGTAAGGTAAGGATTTTTCTACACTACACAGTGGGGCCAGTAGTGGGTTAAATTATAGTTATGGGGGTGGACATGCCCTTAAAAGGGCATCCCCCCAAAGCTGGGAACACCCCCCAAAAGCTGGGTTTAGTTTTACTTTACAAAGATGCTCCCCGGCTGTGTAAAGCTGCCATTCCTGAACGAGTCTCTGCTACTGCTGCACGGGCACGTAAAGGGCACGTGCAGCAGCAGCAGAGGCGTGGCACTGGAGAGTGGGATTGTAAGCAGCTTTACACAGCCTGGGAGCATCTTTGTTACAAGTAAGTAAAACGAATCCCAGCTTTTGGGGGGTGTTCTACTACATACTGGATTTTTGAAAGAGGGGTGGACATGCCCTTTAAAGTTTAAAAGCAGGGTATTGAATATGATTCTTTGTTTGATGGGAAGCCACCCTATGGACTGAAGTACCGGGGTTGCGGGTTCTCTTTTGGAGTGAGATGATCAGAGCTGCCGAGTTAAAGATAGACTGGAGAGAGCTGATGGGCCAGGAGTCCAAGTTGCAGAATGTTACAGTAGTCAAGACGGGAGATTATAAGGGCATGGATGAACATTTTAGTAGTGGAGGGAGAGAGAAAAGAGCAGATCTTGGCAATGTTACGAAGGAGAAAACAACACGTCCTAGTGACATTGTTAATGTGATGATGGAAGGAAAGAGAAGAGTCAAAGATTATTCCAAGGCAGCGTGCAGATTCAACTGGGTTAATGATCATATTGTCAATAGAGATGGAAAAAGGTGGACTAGGTCCTAGTTTAGGGGGGGAATGATTAATTCTGTTTCAGATAGATTGAGTTTAACACGGCGGTGCACCTTTCAGAAAGAAATAGAGAGCAGACATTTAGAGATTTGGGATTGAACTTCAAAGGTTAGTGCGGGGATGGACAAGTAAATTTGGGTATCATCAGCATATAGGTGATACTTAAAACCAAAAGAACTGATTTTGTTCTCCCAGTGAGACAGTGTAGAGTGAGAACAGCAAGCGTCCTAAAACAGAGCCCTGAGAGTCCCACACACTAAGCGGAACTTGAGAGGAAATCTTAGCAAAAGAGACAGAGAAAGAATTTAGAATTTGCATAAAAAGAGAGTGGTCCACAATATAAAAGGCAGACAATAGGTCGAAGAGATTGAGGAGTGAGAACTGGCCCTTGGCTTTGGCAGTGTGTAGGTCCTTTGAGACTTTGCAGAGGGCCGTTTGAGTTGAATGACCCGGTCAGAATCCTGACTGCAATGGGTCCAATAGGTTATTAGCATGGAGGTATTTAGTAATGCGTGTAGACACAAGATAAGATCTTCACACGCTCTGTTGCTGTCGCTGTGTTAATATCAAGAAAATATTTTGTTTGCTTTTTTCTTTAATTCTTATAATTAAAAGTATTGAAAATAACAAATGCAAGTGTATTGGGGTTTATAATGTACTATATATGCTTGTGAAGGTTCTCATTCATCCAGGTCATGGTATATCTGTTGTATTCAATTAGATCGACTGGCTTTCTCAATTCAGAATGACTTGTACAAGAATCTGTGGCAATTATGTACCCTGGAAAATCCCAATTAGCATATCACAGCCAGGTGTTAAGGGTATGATTGGATAGTGGCTAAGAGGTGTTATAGAACGCCCAGAGTAATGTGTAAACAGCATTGTACATGGCAGACAGATGGTGTCGAACCCCCCCACCTCTATTTAGGCTTGGTTTCTTTATTTTCACATAAATGGCCTCCTTAATACCTCTCTTGAACCAGTCACGTTCCTTTGCCAATATGTTAACATTACAATCTTCAAAGTTATGTCCTTTATCCTTAAGATGCAGGTACACGGCTGAGTCCTGACCCGAGGAATTGGCTCTTCTGTGCCGGGTCATACGTTGGTGCAGTTGCTGTTTGGTCTCCCCCACATACAAATCAGAGCATTCTTCACTGCACTGCGTATATGATGTCGCTTTTCTTGTGTTTCGGTATTGGGTCCTTCGGATGTACCAAATGCTGCCTCAGTGTGTTGTTCGGTTTAAAGCAGACAGGGATATGATGTTTTTTGAAAATTCTTCTTAATTTCTCGGAGACCCCTGCTACATATGGGATGACCATGTTCTTTCTCCTGTCTTGCTTTTCCCCTTCACTGTTGGTAACAGCACAGAATAAAGCCTGGAGTGCTTTTAGTGGTGGATAGGCATAAGTGAGTGTTTTAATGATTTTAAAATATGGAAGTGTCATTTAAACTGATTTTTTTTACAGAGATCTTGACCTATTTATTTTTTGCTTTTAATCCTTCCCCTGTCAACAGCAGAGACAGGGGCGTAACAGCAGCCCCACCGCCCACCCCCACCCCACTAGATTGGAGGCTGGGCCCCTGATATTCCCCCTCCTTCTCTGAGCATGCTAAAGCTCATAACAAGCTCACTAAATTGCTGAAGAGGGCATGAAAAAATATATTTGTTAACACACACACTATACCTACGTTTCCACTAGGCATCCAGGAGCATAGCAGGCATCCAGTGGACAAGGTAGGATATCTCAACATATTTTAAGGGGGTATTCTTTCTAAAATATGTCATTGTGATGGTAAAGTTGTCCTTTAAGCATTTGCCTGTATATATATATGTAGTTTCTTTGTGCTGAGAAGATAAAGACAATCTAGTATATAGACATGTAGATATGTAAAGTATTGATAAAACCAGATTTTATTGTTTAAAAGGCAGTAATGCAGGTATACTAAATATGGAACTGGATCCTACCCATTATTCCGTGGTGCATTTCTGCAGATCATTCCACTACCATTGGAACACAATTGTATCCAATGTGATTGAACCTCTCCAATGTGCAACATTTCATTGTTTTCATACAATATTTCCATGAATAAACGTCTTTTTCAATGAATTTGTTCATTCCAAATATTTCCGACAGCTTTAGTCAGGTCATTTGGTTTCAGGAGGAAGTGGACTCAAGTTAATTGGTTGTTACTATACTGGCAAAGTCTATCCATAAAATGTCCATACACATATACACAAGTCACTCTGTAGTTCCTCGGTTCTATAAAACAATCAATAACCATAGAATTTGTTTAATCAATGCTTCCTGTTTTGAAGGTTAATCAATGGTATCCAACGTGCTTGAAAAAGACGGTGCTGTATTTTTGGACTGAATTCTGACTTCTTATAAGAAAATGTAATAACTTAATAATAGGGAAATGTAAGAATGGAACACAGTATCTGGAACTGTCCATAGCATTCAGGACATTCCATCTGCAAAGTTACAAATTCATTACAAAGAAGCAAGGCATTAGATTCAAAGGAGAGGATGTGGATGTCTGTCCTTCGCAAGAATACAAATGTTTGCCTATGCTATTTATCTGCAGTAACCAATTAGATGTGATCTAACTGCTCAGTCCCTTTCTATCTCCTAGACAAGGGGAACAGAATAATTACTAATTGGTGTTACCTTCAAATTGCATTCAAAATGACAAGAGCAATCACTGGTGCGGGAAAGCTCCATGGGCCATATTTATAAAGCATCATAATCAGTAAGGAACAGTTGTTAACTAACGACTGTGGGGTAAGTTAATGATATGATATTTAGTTAAAAAATGCAGTGTGAGTTAACAATCACATCGATACCTAACGACCATGTTATTATTTGATACTGACCAGGGGCGGATATACACCTCAGAAGCCTGTAGGCACAAAAAGTCTGGTGCCCATAGCCCTACCCTAAACACAGACCACACCGGAACCACACACAATTTTTTTTTTTTGGGGGGGGGGGGAAGAAAATAGAATATATATGGTGTGGGGGGAGACTGACAGTCGCAAAACGTAGCAAAAATGTGCTAGTGTGTCCTAGCCCTAACCGGTAAAATGCTGCTAACATGGAAACCAATGCTGGGGATCCCACCAATTTAATCCCAACACACATATTTCCCCAGCAGCATTTTTCCCAAGAGGAAGTGCAGAGAGATTTTGCAGTCATGGAATATTCGGCAGATTCTGCAGCTTTTCTTCAAAATACGGCCAATGGTTTTAGCGATTTTATTTCTAGTCCAGTCGTAAACATTGCTTGAATTGTACCTTGTGAATATTTTAACCTCTAGTTCATGACCCGATGTCCATTTATTGACTGGGGTGATTGATGACTTGGTCTGTTGGTCCCTCACTAAGTTTTCTTACCTGGGGTACTTTAACAAATTAAAACACATTCAGCTAAAGTACATTTGAAAGGGGAAATGGGTGAAGATAATATGAACTGAAGTGGACTGACCAGGTTTCCAGACCCAGTCTATGTTGTAATTGTAATTTTTGAAGATACAGTGCAAAGCAGGATATTAACACCGCTCTCCATTACATTTAAAATCCTATTAAGGTTGCGGCCACACTACAGAACACAGTAACGTGTGTGAAATGTGCAAATGCAATGTTGTGCATTTCTTGCTTATTATCATGTGTGTGTGCTGCAATTCTGCCAATATTCCGTTATTGGGGCACATGAGTTTTTTTTGGGTTTTTTTTTACTGTATTTTTTTTTACTGTATTCAACCCAAAATGCTTTTGCTACAGCAGACAGTCCAGTCAAACAATATATAATAAGGGCTGTCCGGTCTTTATAATGCCAACAGGGGTGTTCCCATTTATTTGTGCAAACACAGCAGAAAAACAAACAATGTTTCTGCAATGCCAACTGTTGGCATTATAATGACTGGACAGCCCTTATTTTATATTGTTTGGTTGGTAATACTGGCAGTGAGGTGGCCAGGCAGGAGCTGGACGCCTGGTGGGTACCCGGATCTGCATTGAAAGACAGTCCAGTCACTTCCTCCCTAACTGCTCCACTTGTCACACTGGGATATTTACAGGACGATGCATGGAGCGACAGTAATTTTCTTCTCAGGTAACGGCACGGCGTTGGCATTCAGGGTTTAACCATTGCAGCATTTTAACACCAGCCTTTGGCCACCATTAAAAACTCCCACAATGGTAAGCCACTATCCGAATATAACATCGCTTGCAGCTGGTGCAAAGGAGTTGACATCTTTAACTCCAGGAACCTGCGGTGGGGCTCTGGGTAAATCCGGCACATTTTCTCTAAAACAAAGTAAGAAAAACAATATGAGGAGGAAATTTACACACTGACAGCGCATGGTAACATGCATGAAATGCGCAGTCACGAGCTTTACCATGCGCTTCAATTATTGGAGTGCATGCCATTGCAGTGTATGCAATGTAGCTGCCCAGACTGTAATGCACTGGCATATGATCCAAAACGGATCGCTAGGCATGTGTGGACCGTGTCAGTGTGGCCTAGTAAACTTGATAAACTTGCAATATCTATAAGGCAAACAAGGAGTGGATTTTTTAATGTGTCTTTAAAGTTGCTAAAAGCAAATCTAAAAACCCTATTAACAAATGCAATGACTTGTTAGTTCTCATTTTGTTTGATCCACTAATGGTATTTTTGTGAGGTCATAAAACTCAATTGACTTGATTGACCTTAATTCAAATCAGGTGATGACAACCCGCCAGCTTTTTTGACACTATGTGCCCCCTGATTTGTTGGGCTTAACCAACATGGTTTTCAGCTAAGTGAGAGTCTGACCATAAAGATATAGGAACATTACTAAGTAAAAAAAAAGCTGCATTCTTTCTGTATAGTGCTTAAAGGGTCAGTACACTGAAGAAATTCTCTGTCTCATCTTAATCTTTAATTAAATATATGTAAGTAGCAATTACTCTGAGGTGTTTGTGTTGCTAAATGCCTTCAATACAGAACTTGTTTTGCTCATTTTCAGATTCCCCTCTCCTTCTCTTAACTGATTCATCCTTCACTCAGACCTGACTTTTTTAAACTGAGCATGCTCGGCAAGCACTTTTATCTAGCACTGAGAGATTGAATTCCCCAACTGTCACCAATCCAGTTACAGTTGCACCCTTCCAATAGCAGCAAAATCTAGTACTGGCACACAGTAGAAGTTTATTATAAGGTACTTAATTGACAGCGGAGGCATCTTAACTTCAGATAAGATATCTAAAGAAATAGGTTACCAGTAAACAAAATAATGGTACAGTGATAGAGAATTATAGTTTTCAGTAATGGACAGTTTAAATTTTTTTTTTCCCACTGTACATACCAGCATGTGCAGCAATGAAATAAAATTTTAGATATAGCTTCAGCACCCCCTCCCCAAAACCTAATTTATGCATTATTCTTTTTTCAGAAAGATGCCCTGAAGAGACTTAATAGACCCGGTACCCAGTCAAGTAAGTCACTTCAGGTGCATCTTAAAAATGAATAAGGCAAAAATTAGGTTTGGGAGTGGGGAACACTTGGTCAAATAGAAGGATCCCATTATGTGTACCCAGCTTAGAGGACAACTCAAAACTCATAATGACATATTTTAGAAATAATGGCTGCTTTAAAATACTTCGATATATCCTACTTTGTCCTACTAAAATCATTAATGTATGCCTGCTATGTTTCTGGATGCGTTGTGGAAACTGAGCAATTTAGTGACCTGGTACTGAGCTTGAGCATGCTCAGATGAGACAGCTTGGGGATTAGCATTCATTCATTGGCTGTGATGTTAACTGTAAAATCCATAACTGACAGTTGCTAACTGGAAGAACCCGGAAGCAGAAACATGGGCAACAGGACATTGTGCAGCATTTCAGGTTAATCTTATATATACTATAATAGTTTAGGGTTTTGTAGGGTAATTTACCTATATATAATTTTTCACTTGAGGGCTGGACTTGCCCTTTAAGAAATGCTTTTTAATAAACAATAGTAATAGGTGATAATATAGATATGAAATGTTAGGTGGGGCCCTGGCCTCACATTTCCCGGTGGGCCCAACAGTCCAGTCTGGCACTGTTGCTGCTAACCTTCCTGTTCAATTGGACTTCTTTTGCACAAAAGGGGGTAGGAATACTCAATCCTATCTACCGTCAAGTATATGATGCTGATACATTTGATATCTGTATAGAGAGGGAAACCTTAAATGTGATTTCAGAACAAAAGTCCGCAAGTAAAATATGCAGTGCAACAATCAGGGCTGGCCTAAGGTTAAATAGCACCCTGTGCAAGATTTTTTACTGGCGCCAAACACCCCCTTCAAAACACTCCCTGGGCACACACAATACACTGCTGAATGCTGCTTGCAGTGCGTGCTTGTATATATGGTGCGTACATCATTACTTAACACATAACGCACTAACAGGGAGATTCAATTAAAGTTCTTATTGTTTAAAATGGTGCTAATTTTGCCCCAACCAATCAGATCTTACTTAGCATTTGAAAGCTAATATCTGATTGGTTGGGAAAAAATTAGCACCATTTCTTACGATAAGAACTTTTATTGAATCTTCCTGTAAATACACAGACAGACAAGCACACATACATCTTAAGTAAGGCATACATGTGTTGGGGCTTTTTCTTTGGGGTGGTGCTGATACCAACATTTGATCTGCAGGATCATAACTGGGGGGCTGTGGCACTGATGCATAACTTTGGCCTACAGATCCATGACCTAATTACCACTGGTAATGCAACCTGTGCGGCTGCACAGGTCGCCCATATCAAAGGCCGGCCCTGGCAACGATCATTATGGAATGAGTTTTTCTGTCAATGAAAATTGAATTTGGCTACAGTTTAATAAAAAACATCTGTATAATATAGAAATGGAGATTACTCAGGGACGATGTATAACGTGAGTTGTATTGTTCTGTGTTATATGCTTTTTATTGGCACCGTGTACTCCAATTGGTGTAAAAAACACAAGAATTGCTTGTTTGTTAGCTTTTATGGCCCATAATAAATCACACACTTTATTGAAGTTGATGGGATATTGAGTGGAAGAAGGCAGTTCTCTAAAGATTAAATGCCCAGTTGACATCCTCTAGCCACAGCGACTACACAATAAATGAACTGCAATCCAGGGGCAACATTAGGAAAGCCACAAAATACAGTAAATCAAATTGGGCAATGTGGCATTAGAATAAGTAGAAGTTGGAGTCGTCAGGGCAAACTATAAGTGTAACATAGGAGACATGGATTGGTTAGTGAGATATGTTTGGATAAGCTATAACACAATAGCTGAATACTTGCAAAGCCCCGTTTAGAGAGAAGCAAAGCAGCTGTCAGACTATGTATAAAAGGACTGTCTTCCCCACACAATAAAACGTTTCAGCCTATAAAATTGACTTGGCCCCTGCTTCTTAGGCATGTAAGTATCCCTTAATCTGTGGTGTGTGGCCTTTAATCCAGTACTTGATTTGCTTAATACCTCTTTCCATCTAACCAGACTTTCTTCAAGGGCAAGCATGCTCAGTAATCACTATGAAGCAGCAGAGGAAATTTTTATCATGTAATTCACACATACCAACTGTCACCATTCCAATAACAGCAAGAGTTTATGAAAATAAGGTACATGATTGACAGCTGAAATGTTAGATTGCTCACATTGGATATTTAAAGAAGTAGGTGGCAGAGCAAAAAATAAATTGTACAGTGACAGTTGGGAAGGATGTTTTCCAGTAATGGACAATTAAAAAAAAAATTTCAGTATATATGATCTTTAAAAGCATTTGTATTTGTGTCACACTTATACTTTAAGGCAGAAGCCCTTTATTCACCTGTTGTCCGGTCATAATTTTGTGGTTACCAAACATGGATGGAACTAATGGTGGTTCCCCAAGGTGGTTAGTTGAGCCTTTTGCAGTAAAAAGGCTGGTGTGACTCCAACTTTAGATATCCTTAAATGCCTTGCACAGATTACTACTTTCTTCTTTTTAAATGGTGATCCGATTACACTGGCATACCTGTACTAATGGATGCACAAACCTGCTAGCGTTTGCTGCCCTTTTGACGCAAAATTTTCACTGTCGATACTGCAAAATTTCAAAGATTAATGGCTAAAACTTTAACAATGTAGAGTCAAAACTATATCGCTAGTTTCACTCAATGAAATCTTGGAAGTGAGGTTTAGTTCAGGTCCAAACTATGGTACATCCTGTCTGGATGTTATGGAAACCATTCTCACCTGTAATAACATTCTGCCTGCAATCTATACCCAGACTTGTTTTTCTAACTGCCCGTCCAGTTTCCCTGATTTATGATTTCCCAATCTATAATATTCCGGTTGTGAACATGTTCCTCTTCTATAAATCTCTATAGCATTAGGTTTATGACATGCTCCTGGCATTGGTGCCCTTTGCTTTATTTAGTTTTGTCAATTTTCTTATTCTACTAAGAACTTCATTCCACATAATTTATTATTGTGTGAATCACACTGAATAGTTCAACCCTTGTCAAGCGCAAGGTCGTAATATGCTCCTGCTGCTCTCTAGATCTATAATCTGGAAAAATGATTGGTGTTGCAATAAGAAACAATAATAAACACTAATTCCCCCTTCCCAGGGTAACTATATAGTTTGAATTATTATGAATCATTTGTTTATATCTACAGAAACCCTAAACAATCAGAATGTAAGATATGAGAAGGAGCTAGGTCACCCTTCAGAATCAGTCGGAATTAGAATTGTATGAACTGTTTTTCTTAGGGTTACCGTATTTAGATTTGTCTCAGTTTTCATTTCCAAGGCTGATAACTATGTTGCCCACATATTGGTCAATGTAACTGATATTCTGATAACTAGGGATCTATCATTATATTATATTTTGTGATCATCATTTAATGTCAGTAACATAGATAGATGGTCCAAACCAGATAATGTCACTGAAATCTCTGCAGGAAAGTCGATAAATAAATCTATTTGACTTTCAACCTCAACTGGATCTAATATCAGTTCAGTTTATGGCTATAATGTTAAAATTGCAACACCCAAACTTTTCTCTATTAAGCAAATTCGCCGTTGATTTCGTACATCCCAAAGCGAACTCGGATTTGCAAATTTCAGACATTTTTTTGATTTTTCCAAACTGTGGAACTGTTTTCAATAATTGTCCAATGATTGAGAATTTTCTAATTTAAAAATGAAAAATAGAGATTTCAAATTTGCAAAATCCAAAATTCTCAACACTTTTAGAAATCTCAAAAATACTTAGCAGAATTGCAAAACAGCGCATGAAGTTTCCGGTCAAAACTGTGGGGGTTTTTTAAAAAGATTTTGGGCTTTATACATGTCCCCAGACGTTTCCAGGTCCCTGAGCCATTTATGGACCATTGCTATTTGTACCTTCATTTAATGTGAACTTTCGATTTTTTAACTTCCATTGACTCAATTGGTCAGCTTGCAGATTTTTGAGAATCGCGAATCTCAAGCGGCACGGATTTCAGTGAGTTCTGCTATAAATAATTCCTGCTGAAAATAAGCAAATAAGATATATTCAGGGAGATTCAGTAAAAGTTCATATTGTTTAAAATGGTGCTAATTTTGCCCTAACCAATCAGATTGATAGGGACAAAATTATTACTTTTTTTAATATTATATATATATAATATATATATATATATATAATATATAATACTAGCAAAAGTGTGCCGTTTAGTGCACAGTGGGAAATATGTGGGTGTATGTTTAGCTATAGTGCATACAGATGATATAAAATCTTTATCACACACTATAAAATGAGGGATTTGTACTAAAAAAATAATGATGTTAAAAATAAAGAATCCTATGAAATCCTGGTTCTATTGTGTCACTCCCCTAAAGAATATTTTCACAATAACAGAGGCAGAAGGGAACCTATTGGGTGTACCCCAATAGGTATTAGAGGGGACATATATATAGTCACAAAAAATAGCGCACTCCAGTCTTTAACAATCTCCAGTGTGTTATTCACACGTGTGAATACACCACTGGAGATTGTTAAAGACTGGAGGGCTCTATTTTTTGTGACTATGTATGATTGACGGCCAGCTATGGCCTAATAGTAGCACCCAGCATTTTCTATCTATTAAAGGGTGTGTGCGGTGACCAAGCATTTATACGCTTGGGACATATATATATACACACATCTTTTGGATTGTACTGGAAGTGTTAGTGCTTTAGAAACACATGTTAATATACATAAAGTGCAGCCTAACATCTAGATAACACAGACATTATCCATCTATATTTGTTATATAACACGATCACATTTTTCTGTTTTGTTTATTATTTGTTTTTGAAATCTATACAGGAAGATATTTAATCAGGGTTTTTGAGAGATGGGCGAAACTGCTAAAATCCGTTCTGCCTGTGGACCTGTGGTCTGGGAAATATGTACATACATCCAGAAGTGTAAAAAAATATAACTTTCCTCACGATCGAACTGTTTTTCGAGATTCCGCATTCTATTTTCGAGGGTCACTGAAATTTTAGAAAAAATTATACAGTAACTTACTGTAAATGGCTGTGGGACCTGGGGAATTGTCTAGGGAACCAATTATCTGATTCTTTCAAATCAGAATTGGTTATAATCAGATTTTTTCAGAAAAAAACTGATTGGTATACTAACCAATCAGATTCTTTCTGAAATAATCTAATTGTAACCAATTCTAATTGGAAAAGAATCTGATTGGTAAAGTAACCAAACAGAATCTTTCTGAAAAAATCTGAATGTAACAAATTCTGTTTAGAAAATAATCTGATTGGTTAGTATACCAATCAGATTATTTCGGAAAGAATCTGATTGTATTCAATTAGAATTGGTTACAATCAGATACTTTCAGAAAAAATCTTAGGCTGGGTACACACCACACAATATTTTCGGCCGACCGACCAATTCACGCCACTTTCGGTCAATCGGCCAAAAATATCGGCTGGTGTGGGGCGGGCGGCTGCTACCAACATCATTCGTTCGTCCGGATCGGATGAACGAACGATCGGCATGTCGGAAAATTCTGATCGATTGTGCGGTTCACTATGGGAACGCACGATCGATCGTTTGCAAATTCAACCACAGCCGAATTTGCCGAGACCGACGGACATTTGTCCCGGTCGAGCGCTCGCTCATAGCTAAATATTAGTTAATATTGATATAACTATTTATTTAGTGCTTAAACAACACATAAACACTCTCCCTATGTATATTTCTTTTACCCACCCCCACCAACATAGTACCTCCGAAAAACCCAATGTATCTCTTTCTCAAGCCAACGAACATATCCTTGTATTTGTATATATATATATATATATATATACTGAAACGTAAATCGCTTGATAAAGGTCCTAGACGTGGACCGAAACGTTGCCTTGTTTTTGCTATTAAAGTTTATATTGATTAAGACCCCTTGTGTGCACCTACCTCTTTACCCTTTGAACTATATATTTATATATATCACACGCAAAAGTGTGCCCGTTGGTGCACGTGGAAATTACGCGTGTATGTTTTGCTATTGTGTAGTTGCAGTGCTCACAGGAACCATCAGGAACATCCAATGGGGCAATAATAAATTAGTCTGAAGGTCCTAAAAAACCCAAATAATCGCATCATATTAAATGAACAAACACACCTTATATCCTCCCTTACCTATCCTACCTGCCAGCTAGAATATAGAGGGTCTATTGTAAACCTGCAGGTCTGAGAACTGACCAAGGCAATCTAAACAGCATCTTTGGGCAATCAAACAGCCCATACATATATCCGATTTTACTTTCCCACCGAGTGCTCCCACGACATTAGACAGATCCTGCAAGAACCGCCTGTCTGTGGCATAGAAGAATGGAAAGTGGTTCTGGCAAGATCAAACAAATATTGCATGAGTGCTTGGTTGGATAAGTAAAATCGGATATATGTATGCAACATGCAAGGTTCATATTTATTAGTATTTACCACAACAAGTTTAACTAACCTATGGGGTTAGGACTTGGGAGCACAGGATACTGATTGAATATACATGTTAGGAGAAGGTGTGGATAGAGGAGCTAAAGCTCCACACAAGTATAAGGAAATAGAGCCTTCTTATAACGAAGGTACCTCATAGAATCATGTTATTATAATAGCATTGCCATATAATCTAACATATTTATACACATATTTCTCACTTAGAAATGGTGGGGACATGCAAAGTATCTTATTTATTGCCTGTGGCAAAGGCATGTGTCTAGATATAATACACCCTAATGGTATTGAGCAGGCGTGTTTAACCTGTGACCTTTTACGTGTTTGAAAACCACAATTCCCAGCATTCGCTGTTTGCAGTACGTTTTTTCTTATATTCCTGTACTAAGGCATCTGTCTAGAGCTAATACAGCCTAAGCTTGTGACCTTTCACATGTTTGAAAACTACAAATCCAGCTTTTTCTGGAAAGTTCTGAAATCTGATTGGTTAATGTAAAGCATGTAAACCAGCATTAAAAATTGACCAATCAGGAATGGATTAGGGTTTTCTGCAAACCTATATAAAGAGGTGCACTCCGCTGTAGAACTCAGATGCCATCGCAGTAGATGGCTGAAGATAGAAGAAAGCGGCTGGCAACATCGGCTCCGCTGAGGCCGGCGGTGCCACGGGCTCACTGCGGCCGCATTGAGTCTGCCTGGCATTGGTGACCTGAGTGGGTTTGGTGTCACCAGCCCGAAGACGTCGCGTCGGAATCAAGACGCGTGGCAACATCGACCTCGTTGAGGTCGCCGGCGCCCGCCGGAGGTACCCCGCAAGGGCCCTTACAAGGGCCGGGGAGGGGGTCCCGTTTCGAGCTGCGGGACCCTAAGCCCCAAGGGCACTTGTAAGTGCCGCAAAGGCCCTGATAGGGCCGGGAGGGGGGTCCCGGTTGAGCTGCGGGACCCCTTAAGCCCCAAAAGGCCCTTCTCAGGGCCCCCTGGAGGGTACCTCCACCCCTCCCAGCGGGTCCCTCCTCCCTTTCCCTCCCTGCCAGTGGGGGGCAGGGGGCTTGAAGGGGCTGCTGGAGGGGGTGCGCGGCGGGTGGTCGCTTCCCGGCAGCCCCTCCTAGCCTTCTGTTCCGAGATTGCCGCGAGCGGGGAAGGGGTTGGGAGGGGCTGCTGGGAAGCGGCGGCGGGTGGTCGCCACCGCGGGGGGTGGAGTGGGATGGGCATATGGCCCGCCCCCTTAGCAAGGCGTCAGGAAGGGATTTTAAGTGCAGCATCACTGCGAAGGGACTTAAAATTACCGCAACACATCGCGGCCATGATACATATTGCGGCAATGGTGCTCGCCATTTAAATACGTCGATAACGCTATTTTGGCGGCCACTTACAGACATTAAAGCCCACGGTCATGCTTTAGCGCTTCCTACCCAAGTGTTTGAACATGCAAGTGATTCATCTGCCCTTCCCTTACATCCATAGCTATTAGACTATGGATTAGGAAGCATTGTTAATGCCCGCTTTGCGGCGGCAGTGCGAGTACCAGAAGAGGCACTTGTGCGGTCGTTTCAAAGTAATTTACCAGTTACCAGAGGTTGCATGCCTCTTTACATGTAAGTATTAAACACCCAACTAATAGCTGTCAATAATAAGAGTCATAAACTTTACCATATTTGCACTACTTCCAAATACCACCTACCTGGCAGTTATATCTATAAAGTCTAAAGGTTCGTGCACACATGCGACCGCCGGGGCCGACGCATGACGTGTGCGAATGGCCGTTTGGGATTATATTAGTGCCGTGTATCGACAGAACGGCATTTTAGCCAATAAAGTGCCCATACTGGCACGGTTATCGGCCATTCGTACACATCGTGCATCACGGGTTGGCACCCACGATCGCATGTGTGTACTAACCTTAAGGCTGGGTAAAAACCAGTAACGAACCAATATGTGCAACGGATTAGTCGGCTGGAAATATGTGATGGTGTGGGGTGGCCACCGCAACCGAGTTCGGTCGTCCATATCAGACCAAATGGGTCAGTTAGTAAATCACGGCCAATCATGCAGTTCCCTATGGGACCACATGATCAGTCTGTCACATTCGCTGCTGGCTGCAGCCACTGTTACTGTGACTAACAGTAATCTGTCCTGGCAGGGCTCTCACACAAAGCAGATGCTCAGTTGGGACACATATAATGTATCCAGACAAAATGGCATTAACCTGCAGATCTGAACACAGATCCAGGCAATCCTGCCACAATGTAATTCAATCTGAACAGCTCCATTGGACATCCTGAGACCCTATACAGGATCCAGAATAACATGCTAGGTTCATATTTATTGGTAATTACCAGGGGCGTATCTAGGGTCTAAGAATACAGGCGCAATTTTTAAATAAAAATAACTTGCCATGGTATATACATCACTAACACCACCCCACCCCCCCCCACACACACCCACCACCCATTCCCCCGCCCCATACATTAAAATATCACAGGACGGGCTACACAAGGTTAAAAGTCTCAGATAAGCCTTGTAAGATCTCACCCAGTTTTCCAATATAGATTAACCGTAAGGAATACATATATACCACACAATTAGAGTCACACACCCCATCACCAGCATTAAGGTTACTATCAGGATTAAAGGAAGCATGATAAAACCAATTGCTCATTCAGGCCTCTGGGTGAGAGTATCTGAGTTCTAATCCACCTAGCTTCATGTCTCCCATCATCAGGGACATGATCGATCGCCATCCATTTAGGCGAAAACTCCATGTTGTGCCATCTGCAGTGCCTGGCTACCGATAATTCCCCAAAGTTGGTATTAGGGTTAACTTCCTCCTTTCCATCGATCGAATAGATGATGGCCAGTCTCTCCCCGCAGCGATGTAGTGGTCTTCCCTATTAGTACAGACCAAATCTTCACAGTCTCTAGTTAAAACGACTTAAAATTGAGGCCACCAGTTGAAAAAGTACATGGTTGGGTGGAGTGAAAATGGGTTGTTTTAGATGCGGTGATTGCCAAGCATGCCGATCCAGTTAGTGGAGGGGATTTTCCTCACCCCCATACAGGCAAAAGATTTAAATTCGCTATAGACTATCTTGCCAGTCGACCTATGTCATATATTATATAGTCAGCCCTTGTGATCTGTACTATTGGTAGCCAGACCTGCAGGATGGCACAACATGGAGTTTCCAGCCTTAAATGCATGGCGATCGATCTGTCCCATGATGGGAGACATGAAGATTGCAAAATACGCTTTTGAGACAGGACTAGGTGGATAGAACTTTACTCTATCACAGTTAATCTATATTGGAAAACTTGGTTGAAAATCTTATAGTGGCTTTATCTGAGACTGTTAAACTTGTGTACCCGTCCTGTGATATTTTAATGTAGTGGGGGGGGGGGGCCATGGATGGGGGTGTGTGGGGGGTGTTTAGTGATGATATATACCATGGCACACTTAAATACACGTCATCCCTGACGACAGGCCACAAGATGGACAAACACTCAAATGTACGTGTTAATCTGTTAAATAAGTTATTTTTTATTTTGCAAGTCTGAGAGTGCGCCTCCTGTTTACTAAGTTGATGGATATGCACTGAGGGGCACGGGGCGTTGTTACATTGTACGTGAGTGCAGTCATCCTTTCGCATTTATATATATATATATATATATATATATATATATATTATTTATATTAAGCAAAAGTGTGCTCGTTGGTGCACAATGGAAATTATGTGTGGTGTATGCTTTGCTGATGTGTGGATATAGTGGATATATATCTTTACACAGGTATATTTTAAACTGTTACTCAGACAGTCACCAACGAGGAACCAAATATGTAATCCTGCAGGTCTGAGAGTAGACCCAGGCAATCTGCCACACTGTTGAAAACTAACCATGTTAGGTTAATATTATTAGTATTCACCACGGCAAGTGGTGATGGTACCTCATGTATTATAACAGAAGGTACCTGACAAATCATGTTATATATAATAGATTTGCCCTAATAATCTAACATATAAACAACATTTCTCATTTACTCTTTTATACAGATCTAATTGAACCTCCCTGTGAATAATAGTTTGCTCAGCGGACACAGCGGCACTTACCTTACCGGGCGCTCCACTCGCAGGTCCTTCTGATCTCGACAGCGCATTGCCCCTGTCTCCCAACCACGTGCCTATCTTTGGCGCATGCTCGCCAATACAAAAGATAGGCCCGCGATCGGGAGAGAAGGACAGCGCGGCTGTCAGTTCAAAAGGACTCTAGCGGATCGCCAGGTAAGTGCCGATGTGTCCCCTGAGCAAACTATTATTCACAGGGAGGTAGAATAAGCGTTCCACCTCCCTGTGAATAATAGAAACGATTGGCAAACACTTATTTTTTAGGTTACACAGTTCCTTTAATAACTGATGACTGCTTTTTATGTCATATTACAGTAAATCCTTGGTATACCTGCCTGGCTTTACCATAAGCAAAAGGCTAAGGACTTGCAATGAGCACCTTCATCCCACCCATTAAGAGTGTCTGCCAATTGTTCTAGCTAATCAGTCCACTCCCTAGTTACCCTATCAAATGGATAAGATTTAAAAAATAGATTTGGCCATTGGCCTGGTAGAACTACTGAGTCTAATTGGGGAATTTCATCTTCCGGATACAAGGACAGGAGGATTTAAACCAATACTATCAGTAGCAGCCTCCATAGCTTAATCGAGAAAACAAATATACAGAGAAACAGGAATAAATGGTATTACAGAACCGCTGCCACCAAACTTATACCAGATCACTGCGTTATGGAGATTATGGGTAGCATGACACACAGTGGGTTACTCTAGTGGACTGGCACAAACCAGGCAGTGCACATAAACAGGTTCCCCACATAACATGTGCAGTAATCAGGGGTGTCCCTGTCTATGGTGCACCACTTTGAATATTGACCATGCCTGTATATTGTGTGTCCTTGTAGGTTGTGTCTACACTTTTGTTATCTCAGAGTTTGTATCCATAAGTAAACTGTCTGTCCAATAATCTGTCCTTCCAACAGGTGGTACACGGATCTTATAACCAGGATCTTGTGTTGCAGTGAGTCAATATCTCTCCAAAGCACACCCAATCGAGTTTCGCTTTCTCCTCTCCTAGCCATAGAGAGCAAGGATGTCTTGTCTTTTATCACTCACTGACACCACCTGCAGCTGAAGGTGGTATATAGGAGCATTGGTGTATATGTCCATTACAATACACATCACATCCTGTGTAGCAGGATTACACTTCCTTTTACAGGGAGAGACCCAGGGTGTGGTTTAACCTCCCATTTTGACCAAACCATGTCAAATAGGGATCTCAGCTCTGTAAGTAGTTTATGTATTTTGTATTTTGTGTTGTACCTAATATGTCAGTGCTATACTTTATATAGATTTATTGATGGTCATTTAAATGGTAATAGTGAGATAGTACACACATACATATACAACTTTTCTATATGTAATATCTTATACCACCACCTCATTGGTAGCTCCTAAAAACTCAGACCTGCGGCTGAATTACCTTGGCTGCTTACCATCCTTGTCCCTTTACCAGTATTTTAATGATGGAAATGCAGGCAGACACAATCTTTGGTTGAAACAAAAGGCCACCGCTTTTACTGACACTTATAACATCATGTGATCAATTAATTAACCAAATTTTAATTTATGCATCCTTGCATATTAATTAGATATAAAACCAACCAGCCGTAGCCAATGCTAAATGCAAGTCTCTGGATCCCCAGAGGGCATGTAACGGCTCAAACTAACCTCTGCAGGGATGCATCGCCGCTGTGACTCCAACAAATCCTTCACAATAATATACAATAAACCATTACCTCTCATAACTATGGGAGGGAGCGTGGGGAGACCTTTCTCCTGCCAGCAATAAACAAAATGGTGTCTGCTACCTCGTGGCCCGCCCCTTTTATATTTGTGGTGATGTCACCGCTGACGTCACCGCTGACGTCACCGGCCGTGTATCCTCGTGGCTCTCGCGAGCACCAGCCGGGAACACTGCCACTTACCATGGGGGCGGAGCCAGGAGAGGGACTGACACGGGTCGAGCTACCAATGCAATCTCCTATGAATATAAATAATTTATATATACAGGGATATATATATATATATAAAATCCAAGCAGAGTGGTAGGCACACAACCTCCAAGGAATATAAGAATTAAAGGCAAAAGACTGGTGCTACTGAAGATAAGGTAAGTAGAAAATTCATAGAAGTCCAGTGCGCCGGGGATTTTTCAAACAGAATTAGACTTTTTTGTGCTACATAAAGGCAAAATTTTGGCTCGTTTCTGGCTTAGAAAGGCTCTAAAAACTAGCCGAAAAGCCGCCTTTACGTAGCACAATAAAAGTCTTATTCTGTTTGAAAAATCCCTGAGTGCACTTCTGACTTCTATGAATTTTATACCCCTAATATTATTAAATAATTTTATAATTTCATAGGGAATACATTGATCCCCGTGCGCACTGGACTTCTATGAATTTTCTACTTACCTTATCTTCTAGTAGCACCAGTCTTTTGCCTTTATATTCTTATATTCTCCTTGGAGGTTGTGTGCCTACCACTCTGCTTGGATTTTATATATATATATATATATCTCTTTTTTTATATATATATATATATATCTTCATAGGAGATTGCATTGGTAGCTCCGACCCGTGTCAGTCCGCTCTCCTGGCTCCGCCCCCATGGTAAGTGGCAGTGTTCCCGGCTGGGCTCGCGAGAGCCACGAGGATGACACGGCCGGTGACGTCAGCGGTGACGTCAGCGGTGACATCACCACAAATATAAAAGGGGCGGGCCACGAGGTAGCAGACACCATTTTGTTTAATTGCTGGCAGGAGAAAGGTCTCCCCACGCTCCCTCCCTATAGTTATGAGAGGGTAATGGTTTATTGTATATTATTGTGAAGGATTTGTTGGAGTCACAGCGGCCTGCTAAGTAAAAACTGTAAAATAATTTTTTAATTACAGTCTCCATGGTGCTATGCAGCTAACAATCCCCCTTCTACCCTTCCTATGATTGTACTTGACTGTGCTGGGGAGATTACCCTAAGCTAGGTACACACGGGGCAAGACCATAGAAACATGCATGATCGAACTTTAATTGGCACTTTACGGGTGCTATAGTGTTCTATAAAACAAGCCCATTGAGAAAGGGTTTAGTTTTCAAATCCTACATCTGAAATTACTACATCACTTTTTTTTCTGCCATTTATGCTGGCTGGTTAAAAAATCTGCACAGGTTACTTGTTTTACTTATTTAGGTCTGTCATATACTGGCAACCACTACTAACTTAACTGTCAATGTTCTGACAACCAGCCACCATCATTTTACAAACCATATTATACAATAATGCTGGTTGGTACATCATTGTTTGAACTCTGAAATGTAGATCAATTTGATGAATATCAGGCCAGTTTTAGCCTGGTACACATTTTGGTAAGTTCGGAAAAAATGGTACATGAATTAGCAGGGCACTAGCTAAAGGGAACAAACCTAATTATGCAGGTGCAACTTTAACAAAAGATATTGAAATACAATAAGAACGAAAGAGATTAAATGCACACTAAATAGGATGTGTACTGGGAAAACAGCAAGGCAGTCATTACATTATACAGTAAACTAGTACAAATCTACAGTATTAACAGCCATTCTCTTGCTTGGCCATATCTATGGACCAAACAGACATGGACTAAACCAAAGAGGTGGATAATACGTATATCCTCTGTGAAGTCCAGTGTCTCTAAGGCAGGGATGTTCAACCATCTAAGGTGTGGTAAATAAAGGCTGCTGCTGAAATCCTCAGGAACGCTCTTAAAAAGAGGATATATGGATTTTCCTACCTCTTGTATTGGTTGAGTCCATGTGCTGTTGGTCCATAGATATTCCATGCTCTACTTAGGGGCTGTATATAGATTGCACTTACTGTAACGGATCAATATGGCCAAGTACTGTTTACTGTATCTGACTGTTTGCTGTTCCCCATTAATGTTTTTAGAGCTTTTTTCCCATTACAATAAAGGAATTATTATCTGTCCTATTAGTGTTTCAGTTTGGATGATTATGAAGCTTATTGAAGATTACACAATTTATTTTAATTTTTAGGCATCACCATTGTTTGGAAAAAGTGATTTTTCAGGATAATTGTTCAGGTAAAAATCAGCTATTCATCCATTTGTTCTGAACAAAATCAGGCTGGGTTGTGGAGTGGGACAAAATATTGACTTGTGCGTAACACACCTTATACCCATACGTTTTATACCGTCATTTTATTTTTCTGCCAAACCTTGCTTATAGGGTTGCACACCTCTTCCCTTTAAAATCTGCCCGTTATCGTATAGTATTTAGGTTTGATAAACATCCAGGCAACCAGCTCAGCAATACCCACTTTTTCTGCCTAACAGAGGAAGGCAAAAAAAAAAAAAACACCAGAATTATGATGGGGGAAAAAAATCTTCCTGACTCCAAGTGGCATTGGAAATATCCCTGGATCTTCTCTACTTTATGTATCAAATAGCAAACCCTGCACGCAAGAGAACCCCCCCCTCGTCACCCCTGGACCACCGTGGCCAGCGGTTTGTGATGTCAAGTGCATGTGCAATGGGTCTAGCGTCCGTGCCTACTGACAGGTTTGTTTTGTATGTATCAATACCAGTAACCTGCAACAAGTTATTCTGCAAAAGGAAGCACTTCCAGTCAATAAACACATGCTGTATGACTATACTTAAAAAGTCATTGTTTAAATGTTAATGACCATATATCATTCTGTTCTGGAAAAAATACTTTGACCCAGGAGGTGGCAAAGCTTGGCAGTCCAGGGGCTGGGTTTGGGATCTAAGGCAGTCATGGGCAGAGGGTCGGTAGCCAATGGGTGTGGTTAAATAGAGCAATGGTAGGCCACACCTATGCTCGTCCAGTCACAAACCTGCCTATGCAGACAGACCTCAGACAACTTGGAGGTCTGTAACAGGGGCTGTCCACTTCCAGGGGACAGATGGGTGGAAGCCATCGCGTTAGTTCTGCCGAGCATGTGGCAGGAGAGATTAGAAAATGTGCTGCAGTCACCAACTTCACACAGTAGGAGCCTATAGTATGTGATCCACGGTAAAATCAGGTGGATAAATGAATCAACATCCACATGAAAGATAAAGTGAGACACTGCTTGTATTAAATTGTGTGCTCTATTCTGAGAAAATATATCTGGGGACTTTGTTGTCCTTTAATGACAACTTGTATTTGGTTTATATTATATTTAAGTATTTGTAGATGTGGAAGCGTGCAATGACCATATTTCTCACCCAGGTGATTCCTACTCTTATCCTAAACACCTCTTTATATTTCTATCTTGTCTGCCTAGCTACTGTCCAGTCTGTCTAAATAAAGCAAACTCTACTCTCTCCAGCATGATGATAATTTGAAAGGACAAGCCAAAGGCTGTTATTGAGAGAGTATTATTATATTGCTAGATATAGCTGCAAAGATTTGCATGCGTGTGTTGTGTTAACCTAAATTGCCACAGGACACAATGTGTTTCCCTTCAAGGCGAAACGCATCTATTTTACCTACAGCCTAGACAATGCAAGTTAAAGAATAAGCAAGTGATAACATAATTAAATCATCAGTTTCTGGGATAATAGCGCTCGTTCCCACAGTCTAGAATTTATACTACCTTCCTGACCCCTAAACCCCAAGACAGAATACTTCTAAACATGTGTATGATATTTATGTATAATAAGTGCAAGCAAATATAAGAATAAATAATTCAATACAATTTCATACATAGGTTAAGAATACATATTATATTAATTATGGATAAATTAAATAGTGCAGCAGCCTTGACACATTAGGAATGAGATCCCTTCCCCGAAAAGCTTACAATCTAAGTAGAGAGGGATCCAGGTCTGACACGGACTCAGAAATCCGAATGATCCATCCGAATCCAGACTGGAGCGCATTTTCAAGGATTTTCGAAAGTTCAGGCTATTTGTAAATTTCAAAAATAGCCTCGAACATTCGAAAATCCTCAAACATATACGATCGGAACTCGAAATGGTCTCCGATCCTATTTTCGTGGACTTTTGAGCATTCGAGGCTATTTTCAAAAATAGCCTTGAACGTTCGAAAATCCTGTATAAATTTGTTCCGTTTTCAGATTTTGGATCTTCGAGATATTCCCGAGATCCGGTAATCCGAAAACAGGACAAAACTAGTTAGTTTTGGCCATCTCTAAATCTAAGTGGGTGGGACAACATACAGATACAAGGTGGGCTGGGTACAAGTGCTTGAGGTGGCTTAGGCGGGTACACCCAAGCACTTTGTCACGAGCGAGCGCTGGCCAGGACAAATGTTCATCAGCCGAGGCAAATTCAGCCGCGCGGACAATTGCAAACGATCGATTGTGCCGTCCATAGGGAACCACAATGATCGATCGGAATTTACCAACACGTCCGATCTAGGTCGGTCGCAGCGGCCGCCCCACAACAGCAGATATTTCGCCGACCGACCAAAGTGCAGTGAATCAGTCTGTTGGTCAGCTGAAAATATCTGCTGGTGTGTACCCAGCCTTCATTTTATGTGTTGGTGCTCAGAAAGGTGGATAGATTTCAAAGTATTAATGGATGTCACCTGGCGAAGCAAGAGAGGGAGAGAGTTCCAAAGGTAGGGAACAGCAAAAGAGAATGTTGTTGGGTGTTTGTGGGAGAAGATTTCCTTGTGAGGAACACAGGCACAGCCAGAAACAAGGCCAAGAGAGAAGATAAGTAGGGAGGTGCAGGATTTTACAGTTTTTTGCTGTAGTGTAGGGCTCCCTCCCCCAACCCCAATGCCATAGTTATTTGTCACAAAACTCCCCAATCTCTTCTTACTTTGCCTCTCTCTCCGACGTTCAGTCCCGGCCCTATGCTTGCATGAAACTGCAGCAGGGGGCGTGAAACGGCAGCCGCTCCGTGAATGGAGTTTTTTGGACTTTGGAGGGACATTACAGGAGAACCATTTGGAGCAGGGATGTAAGGTAAGGATTTTTCTACACTACACAGTGGGGCCAGTAGTGGGTTAAATTATGTTATGGGGTGGACATGCCCTTAAAAGGGCATCCCCCCAAAGCTGGGAACACCCCCCAAAAGCTGGGTTAGTTTTACTTTACAGATGCTCCCCGGCTGTGTAAAAGCTGCCATTCCTGAACGAGTCTCTGATCTGCTGCACGGGCACGTAAAGGGCACGTGCAGCAGCAGCAGAGGTGGCACTGGAGAGTGGTTGTAAGCAGCTTACAACAGCCTGGGAGCATCTTTGTTACAAGTAAGTAAACGAATCCCAGCTTTTGGGGGGTGTTCTACTACATACTGGATTTTTGAAAGAGGGGTGGACATGCCTTTAAAGTTTAAAAGGGGTATGAATGATTCTTTGTTTGTGGGAAGCCACCCTATGGACTGAAGTACCGGGGTTGCGGGTTCTCTTTTGGAGTGAGATGATCAGAGCTGCCGAGTAAAGATAGAACTGGAGAGAGCTGATGGGCCAGGAGTGCCAAGTTGCAGCAGAATTACAGTAGTCAAGAAGGGAGATTATAGGGCATGGAGAACATTTTAGTAGTGGAGGAGAGAGAGAAAGAGGCAGATCTTGCAATGTTACGAAGGAGAAAACAACACGTCCTAGTGACATTGTTAATGTGATGATGGAAGGAAAGAGAAGAGTCAAAGATTATTCCAAGGCAGCGTGCAGATTCAACTGGGTTAATGATCATATTGTCAATAGAGATGGAAAAAAGTGGACTAGGCCTAGTTTAGGGGGGGAATGATTAATTCTGTTTCAGATAGATTGAGTTTAACACGGCGGTGCACCTTTCAGAAAGAAATAGAGAGAGACATTTAGAGATTTGGATTGAACTTCAAGGGTAGTGCGGGATGGACAAGTAAATTGGGTATCATCAGCATATAGGTGATACTTAAAACCAAAAGAAATGATTTGTTCTCCAGTGAGACAGTGTAGAGTGAGAACAGCAAGCGTCCTAAAACAGAGCCCTGAGAGTCCCACACACTAAGCGGAACTTGAGAGGAAATCTTAGCAAAAGAGACAGAGAAGAATTTAGAATTTGCATAAAAAGAGAGTGGTCCACAATATAAAAGGAGACAATAGGTCGAAGAGATTGAGGAGTGAGAACTGGCCCTTGGCTTTGGCAGTTGGTAGGTCCTTTGACTTTGAGAGCATTGATGCCACCCGCAGGGTCCAATAGGTTATTAGCATGGAGGTATTTAGTAATGCGTGTAGACACAAGATAAGATCTTCACACGCTCTGTTGCTGTCGCTGTGTTAATACAAGAAATATTTTGTTGCTTTTTTCTTAATTCTATAATTAAAAGTATTGAAATAACAAATGCAAGTGTATGGGGTTATAATGTACATATATGCTTGTGAAGGTTCTCATTCATCCAGGTCATGGTATATCTGTTGTATTCAATTAGATCGACTTGGGCTCTTTCTCAATTCAGAATGACTTGTACAAGATCTGTGGCAATTATGTACCCTGGAAAATCCCAATTAGCATATCACAGCAGGTGTTAAGGGTATGATTGGATAGTGGCTAAGAGGTGTTATAGGACGCCCGAGTAAGGTGTTTAAAACAGCATTGTAATGGCAGACAGTGGGTGTCGAACCCCCCCACCTCTATTTAGGCTGGTTTCTTTTTTCACATAAATGGCCTCCTTAATACCTCTCTTGAACCAGTCACGTTCCTTTGCCATATGTTAACATTACAATCTCAAAGTTATGTCCTTTATCCTTAAGATGCAGGTCAACGGCTGAGTCCTGACCGAGGAATTGGCTCTTCTGTGGGAACTGGTCATACGTTGTGCAGTTGTGTTGGTCTCCCCCACATACAAAACAGAGCATTCTTCACGCATGCGTATATGATGTCGCTTTTCTTGTGTTCGGTATTGGGTCCTTCGGATGTACCAAATGCCTCAGTGTGTTGTTCGGTTTAAAGCAGACAGGGATATGAGGTTTTTTGAAAATTCTTCTATATTTCTCGGAGACCCCTGCTACATATGGGATGACCATGTTCTTCTCCTGTCTTTGTCTTTCCCCACTGTTGGTAACAGCACAGAATAAAGCCTGGAGTGCTTTAGTGGGTGGATAGGCATAAGTGAGTGTTTTAATGATTTTAAAATATGGAAGTGTCATTTAAACTGATTTTTTTAAAGAGATCTTGACCTATTATTTTTTGCTTTAATCCTTCCCCTGTCAACAGCAGAGACAGGGGTAACAGCAGCCCCACCGCCACCCCCACCCCACTAGATTGGGGCTGGGCCCCTGATATTCCCCCTCCTTCTCTGAGCATGCTAAAGCTCATAACAAGCTCACTAAATTGCTGAAGAGCATGAAAAAATATATTTGTTAACACACACACTATACCTACGTTTCACTAGGCATCCAGGAGCATAGCAGGTCATCCAGTGGACAAGGTAGGAATCTCAACATTTTTAAGGGGGTATTCTTTCTAAAATAGTCATTGTGATGGTAAAGTTGTCCTTTAAGATTTGCCTGTATATATATGTAGTTTCTTTGTGCTGAGAGATAAAGAACAATCTAGTATATAGACTGTAGATATGTTAAGTATTGATAAAACCAGATTTATTGTTTAAAAGGCAGTAATGCAGGTATACTAAATATGGAACTGGAATCCTACCCATTATTTGTGGTGCATTTCTGCAGATCATTCCACTACCATTGGAACACAATTGTATCCAATGTGATTGAACCTCTCCAATGTGCAACATTTCATTGTTTTATACAATATTTCCATGAATAAACGTCTTTTCAATGAATTGTTCATTCCAAATATTTCCGACAGCTTTAGTCAGTCATTTGGTTTCAGGAGGAAGTGGACTCAAGTATGGTTGTTACTATATATGGCAAAGTCTATCCATAAAATGTCCATACACATATACACAAGTCACTCTGTAGTTCCTCGGTTCTATAAAACAACAATAACCATAGAATTGTTTAATCAATGCTTCCTGTTTTGAAGGTTAATCAATGGTATCCAACGTGCTTGAAAAAGACGGTGCTGTATTTTGGACGAATTCTGACTTCTTATAAGAAAATGTAATAACTTAATAATAGGGAATGTAAGAATGGAACACAGTATCTGGAACTGCCATAGCATTCAGGACATTCCATCTGCAAAGTTACAAATTATATACAAAGAAGCAAGGCATTAGATTCAAAGGAGAGGATGGGGATGTCTGTCCTTCGCAAGAATACAAATGTTTGCTATGCTATTTATCTGCAGTAACCAATTAGATGTGATCTAACTGCTCAGTCCCTTTCTATCTCCTAGACAAGGGGAACAGAATAATTACTAATTGGTGTTACCTTCAAATTGCATTCAAAATGACAAGAGCAATCACTGGTGCGGGAAAGCTCCATGGGCCATATTTATAAAGCATCATAATCAGTAAGGAACAGGTTGTAACTAACGACTGTGGGGTAAGTTAATGATATGATATTTAGTTAAAAAATGCATGGTGAGTTAACAATCACATCGATACCTAACGACCATGTTATTATTGATACTGACCAGGGGCGGATATACACCTCAGAAGCTGTAGGCACAAAAAGTCTGGTGCCCATAGCCCTACCCTAAACACAGACCACACCGGAACACACACACGGGGGGTGGGGGAAGAAAATAGAATATATATGGTGTGGGGGAGACTGACAGTCGCAAAACGTAGCAAAAATGTGCTAGTGTGTCCCTACCCTAACCGGTAAAATGTGCTAACATGGAAACCAATGCTGGGGATCCCACCAATTTAATCCCAAACAACATATTTCCCCAGCAGCATTTTCCCAAGAGGAAGTGCAGGAGATTTTGCAGTCATGGAATATTCGGCAGATTCGCAGCTTTTCTTCAAAATACGGCCAATGGTTTTAGCGATTTTATTCTGTCCAGTCGTAAACATTGCTTGAATTGTACCTTGTGAATATTTAAACCTC
The DNA here is from genome assembly GCA_019447015.1 of Hymenochirus boettgeri. Lineage (NCBI taxonomy): Eukaryota > Metazoa > Chordata > Amphibia > Anura > Pipidae > Hymenochirus > Hymenochirus boettgeri. Next base: position 282,903,659 of record CM033476.1, on the reverse strand, counting down.
TAGTTCATGACCCGATGTCCATTATTGACTGGGGTGATTGATGACTGGTCTGTTGCCCTCACTAAGTTTTCTACCTGGGGTACTTTAACAAATTAAAACACATTCAGCTAAAGTACATTTGAAAGGGGGAAATGGGTGAAGATAATATGAACTGAAGTGGACTGACCAGGTTCTAGACCCAGTCTATGTTGTAATTGTAATTTTTGAAGATACAGTGCAAAGCAGGTATTAACACCGCTCTCCATTACATTTAAATCCTATTAAGGTTGCGGCCACACTACAGAACACAGTAACGTGTTGTGAAATGTGCAAATGCAATGTTGTGCATTCTTGCTTATATATGTGTGTGTGCTGCAATTCTGCCAATATTCGTTATTGGGGCACATGGTTTTTTTTTTTGTTTTTTTTTTACTGTATTTTTTTTTACTGTATTCAACCCAAAATGCTTTTGCTACAGCAGACAGTCCAGTCAAACAATATATAATAGGGCTGTCCGGTCTTTATAATGCCAACAGGGGTGTTCCCATTTATTTGTGCAAAAACAGCAGAAAAAACAAACAATGTTTCTGCAATGCCACATGTTGGCATTATAATGGCTGGACAGCCCTTATTTTATATTGTTTGTTGGTAATACTGGCAGTGAGGTGGCCAGGCAGGAGCTGGACGCCTGGTGGGTACCCGGATCTGCATTGAAAGACAGTCCAGTACTCCTCCCTAACGCTCCACTTGTCACACTGGGATATTACAGGACGATGCATGGAGCGACAGTAATTCTTCTTCTCAGGTAACGGCACGGCTGGCATCAGGGTTTAACCATTGCAGCATTTTAACACCAGCCTTTGGCCACCATTAAAAACTCCCACAATGGTAAGCCACTATCGATATAACATCGCTTGCAGCGTGGTGCAAAGGAGTTGACATCTTTAACTCAGGAACCTGCGGTGGGGCTCTGGGTAAATCCGGCACATTTCTCTAAAACAAAGTAAGAAAAACATATGAGGAGGAAATTACACATGACAGCGCATGGTAACATGCATGAAATGCGCAGTCACGAGCTTTACCATGCGCTTCAATTATTGGAGTGACATGCATTGCAGGGTATGCAATGTAGCTGCCCAGACTGTAATGCACTGGCATATGATCCAAAACGGATCGCTAGGCATGTGTGGACCGTGTCAGTGTGGCCTAGTAAACTTGATAAACTTGCAATATCTATAAGGCAAACAAGGAGTGGATTTTAATGTGTCTTAAAGTTGCTAAAAGCAAATCTAAAAACCCTATTAACAAATGCAATGACTTGTTAGTTCTCATTTTGTTTGATCCACTAATGGTATTTTTGTGAGGTCATAAAACTCAATTGACTTGATTGACCTTAATTCAAATCAGGTGATGACACCCGCCAGCTTTTTTGACACTTGTGCCCCCTGATTTGTTGGGCTTAACCACATGGTTTTCAGCTGTGAGAGTCGACCATAAAGATATAGGAAAATACTAAGTAAAAAAAAAGCTGCATTCTTTCTTGTATAGTGCTTAAAGGGTCAGTACACTGAAGAAATTCTCTGTCTCTCTTAATCTTTAATTAAATTATGTAAGTAGCAATTACTCTGAGGTGTGTGTTGCTAAATGCCTTCAATACAGAACTTGTTTGCTCATTTTCAGATTCCCCTCTCCTTCTCTTAACTGATTCACCTTCACTCAGACCTGACTTTTTTAAACTGAGCATGCTCGGCAAGCATTTTATCTAGCACTGAGAGATTGAATTCCCCAACTGTCACCAATCCAGTTACAGTTGCACCCTTCCAATAGCAGCAAAATCTAGTAATGGCACACAGTAGAAGTTTATAAGGTACTTAATTGACAGCGAGGCATCTTAACTTCAGAAAGATATTAAAGAAATAGGTTACCAGTAAAAAAATAATGGTACAGTGATAGAGAATTAAGTTTTCAGTAATGGACAGTTTAAATTTTTTTTTCCCACTGTACATACCAGCATGTTCAGCAATGAAATAAAATTTTAGATATAGCTTCAGACACCCCTCCCCAAACCTAATTTATGCATTATTCTTTTTTCAGAAAGATGCCCTGAAGAGACTTAATAGACCCCGGTACCCAGTCAAGTAAGTCACTTCAGGTGCATCTTAAAAATGAATAGCAAAAATTAGGTTTGGGAGTGGGGAAACTTGGTCAAATAGAAGGATCCCATTATGGTACCCAGCTTAGAGGACAACTCAAAACTCATAATGACATATTTTAGAAATAATGGCTGCTTTAAAATACTTCGATATATCACTTTGTCCTACTAAAATCATTAATGTATGCCTGCTATGTTTCGGATGCGTTGTGGAAACTGAGCAATTTAGTGACCTGGTACTGAGCTTGAGCATGCTCAGATGAGACAGCTTGGGGATTAGCATTCATTCATGGCTGTGATGTTAACTGTAAAATCCAAACTGACAGTTGCTAACTGGAAGAACCGGAAGCAGAAACAGGGCAACAGGACATTGGCAGCATTTCAGGTTAATCTTAATAACTATAATAGTTTAGGGTTGTAGGGTATTACATATATAATTTTTCACTTGAGGGCGTGGATGCCCTTTAAGAAATGCTTTTTAATAAACAATAGTAATAGGTGATAATAAGATATGAAATGTTAGGTGGGGCCCTGGCCTCACATTTCCCGGTGGGCCCAACAGTCCAGTCTGGCACTGTTGCTGCTAACCTTCCTGTTCATTGGACTTCTTTTGCACAAAAGGGGGTAGGAATACTCAATCCTATCTACCGTCAAGTATATGATGCTGATACATTTGAATCTGTATAGGAGAGGAAATTAATGTGATTTCAGAACAAAAGTCGCAAGTAAAATATGCAGTGCAACAATCAGGGCTGGCCTAAGGTTAAATAGCACCCTGTGCAAGATTTTTTACTGGCGCCAAACACCCCCTTCAAAACACTCCCTGGGCACACACAATACACTGCTGAATGCTGCTTGCAGTGCGTGCTTGTATATATGGTGCTACATCATTACTAACACATAACGCACTAAGGGAGATTCAATTAAAGTTCTTATTGTTTAAAATGGTGCTAATTTTGCCCCAACCAATCAGATCTTACTTAGCATTTGAAAGCTAATATCTGATGGTTGGGAAAAAATTAGCACCATTCTTACGATTAGAACTTTTATTGAATCTTCCTGTAAACACACGACAGACAGCACACATACATCTTAAGTAAGGCATACATGTGTTGGGGCTTTTCTTTGGGGTGGTGCTGATACCAACATTGATCTGCAGGATCATAACTGGGGGGCTGTGGCACTGATGCATAACTTTGGCCTACAGATCCATGACCTAATTACCACTGGTTATGCAACCTGTGCGGCTGCACAGGTCGCCCATATCAAAGGCCGGCCCTGGCAACGATCATTATGGAATGAGTTTTTCTGTCAATGAAAATTGAATTTGGCTACAGTTTAATAAAAAACATTGTATAATATAGAAATGAGATTACTCAGGGAAGATGTATAACGTGAGTTGTATTGTTCTGTGTTAATGCTTTTTATTGGCACCGTGTACTCCAATTGGTGTAAAAAACACAAGAATTGCTGTTTGTTAGCTTTTATGGGCCATATAAATCACACACTTTATGAAGTGATGGGATATTGAGTGGAAGAAGGCAGTTTCTCAAAGATTAAATGCCCAGTTGACATCCTCTAGCCACAGCGACTACACAATAAATGAACTGCAATCCAGGGGCAACATTAGGAAAGCCACAAAATACAGTAAATCAAATTGGGCAATGTGGCATTAGAATAAGTAGAAGTGGAGTCGTCAGGGCAAACTATAAGTGTAACATAGGAGACATGGATTGGTTAGTGAGATATGTTTGGATAAGCTATAACACAATAGCTGAATACTTGCAAAGCCCCTTTAGAGAGAAGCAAAGCAGCTGTAGACTATGTATAAAAGGACTGTCCCCCACAAATAAAACGTTTCAGCCTATAAAATTGACTTGGCCCTGCTTCTAGGCATGTAAGTATCCCTTAATCTGTGGTGTGTGGCCTTTAATCCAGTACTTGATTTGCTTAATACCTCCTCCATCTAACCAGACTTTCTTCAAGGGCAAGCATGTCAGTAATCACTATGAAGCAGCAGAGGAAATTTTATCATGTATCACACATACCAACTGTCACCATTCCAATAACAGCAAAGGTTTATGAAAATAAGGTACATGATTGACAGCTGAAATGTTAGATTGCTCAACATTGGATATTTAAAGAAGTAGGTGGCAGAGCCAAAAATAAATTGTACAGTGACAGTTGGGAAGGATGTTTTCCAGTAATGGACAATTAAAAAAAAATTTCAGTATATATGATCTTTAAAAGCATTTGTATTTGTGTCACACTTAACTTTAAGGCAGAAGCCCTTTATTCACCTGTGTCCGGTCAAATTTTGTGGTTACCAAACATGGATGGAACTAATGGTGGTTCCCCAAGGTGGTTAGTTGAGCCTTTTGCAGTAAAAGGCTGTGTGACTCCAACTTTAGATATCCTTAAATGCTTGCACAGATTACTACTTTCTTCTTTTTAAATGGTGATCCGATTACACTGGCATACCTGTACTAAGGATGCACAAACCTGCTGCGTTTGCTGCCCTTTTGACGCAAAATTTTCACTGTCGATACTGAAAATTTCAAAGATTAATGGCTAAAACTTTAACAATGTAGAGTCAAAACTATATCGCTAGTTTCACTCAATGAAATCTTGGAAGTGAGGTTTAGTTCAGGTCCAAACTATGGTACATCCTGTCGGATGTTATGGAAACCATTCTCACCTGTAATAACATTCTGCCTGCAATCTTACCCCAGACTTGTTTTTCTAACTGCCCGTCCAGTTTCCCTGATTTTATGAATTTCAATCTATAATATTCCGGTTGTGAACATGTTCCTCTTCTATAAATCTCTATAGCATTGGTTTATGACATGCTCCTGGCATTGGTGCCCTTTGCTTTATTTAGTTTTGTCAATTTCTTATTCTACTAAGAACTTCATTCCACATAATTATTATGTGTGAATCACACTGAATAGTTCAACCCTTGTCAAGCGCAAGGTCGTAATATGCTCCTGCTGCTCTCTAGATCTATAATCTGGAAAAATGATTGGTGTTGCAATAAGAAAACAAAATAAACAATAATTCCCCTTCCCAGGGTAACTATATAGTTTGAATTATTATGAATCATTGTTTATATCTACAGAAACCCTAAACAATCAGAATGTAAGATATGAGAAGGAGCTAGGTCACCCTTCAGAATCAGTCGGAATTAGAATTGTATGAACTGTTTTTCTTAGGGTTACCGTATTTAGATTTGTCTCAGTTTCATTTCCAAGGCTGATAACTATGTTGCCCACATATTGGTCAATGTAACTGATATTCTGATAACTAGGGATCTATCATTATATTATATTTTGTGATCATCATTAATGTCAGTAACATAGATAGATGGTCCAAACCAGATAATGTCACTGAAATCTCTGCAGGAAAGTCGATAAATAAATATTTGACTTTCAACCTCAACTGGATCTAATATCAGTTCAGTTTAGGCTATAATGTTAAAATTGCAAACCCAAACTTTTCTCTATTAAGCAAATTCGCCGTTGATTTCGTACCTCCCAAAGCGAACTCGGATTTGCAAATTCAGACATTTTTTTGATTTTTCCAACTGTGGAACTGTTTTCAATAATGTCCAATGATTGAGAATTTTCAATTAAAAATGAAAAATAGAGATTTCAAATTTGCAAAATCCAAAATTCTCAACACTTTTAGAAACTCAAAAATACTTAGCAGAATTGCAAAACAGCGCATGAAGTTTCCGGTCAAAACTGTGGGGTTTTTTAAAAAGATTTTGGGCATTTATACATGTTCCCCAGACCGTTTCCCAGGTCCCTGAGCCATTAATGGACCATTGCTATTTGTACCTTCATTTTAATGTGAACTTTCTGATTTTTTAACTTCCATTGACTTCAATTGGTCAGCTTGCAGATTTTTTTGAGAATCAGCGAATCTCAAGCGGCACCGGATTCAGTGAGTTCTGCTATGAATAATTCCTGCTGAAAATAAGCAAATAGATATATTCAGGGAGATTCAGTAAAGTTCATATTGTTTAAAATGGTGCTAATTTTGCCCTAACCAATCAGATTGATAGGGACAAAATTATTACTTTTTTAATTTTTTATAAATATATATATATATATATATATATATATATATATATATATATATATATACTAGCAAAAGTGTGCCTGTTAGTGCACAGTGGGAAATATGTGGGTGTATGTTAGCTATATGTGCATACAGATGATAAAAATCTTATACACACTACTATAAAATGTAGGGATTGTACTAAAAAAATAATGATGTTAAAAATAAAAGAAATCCTATGAAATCCTGGTTCTATTATGTGTCAATCCCCTAAATGAATATTTTACACATATACAGAGGCAGAAGGGAACCTATTGGGTGTACCCCAATAGGTATTAGAGGGGACATATATATATAGTCACAAAAAATAGCGCACTCCAGTCTTTAACAATCTCCAGTGTGTTTATTCACACGTGTGAATAAACACACTGGAGATTGTTAAAGACTGGAGGGCGCTATTTTTGTGACTATGTATGATTGAGCGGCCAGTGGTATGGCCTAATAGTAGCACCCAGCATTTTCTATCTATTAAAGGGGTGTGCGGTGAACAAGCATTTATACGCTTGGGACATATATATATATCACACATCTTTTGGATTGTACTGGAAGTGTTAGTGCTTTAGAAACACATGTAATATACATAAAGTGCAGCCTAACATCAAGATAACACAGACATTATCCATCTTATATTTGTTATATAACACGATCACATTTTCTGTTTTGTTTATTGATGTTTTGATAAATCTATAAGGAAGATATTTAAATCCAGGGTTTGAGAGATGGGCGAAAAATGCCTAAAATCCGTTCTGCTGTGGACCTGTGGTCTGGGAAATATGTACATACCTCCAGAAGTGTAAAAAAATATAACTTTCCTCACGATCGAACTGTTTTTCGAGATCCGCATTCTATTTTCGAGGGTCACTGAAATTTTAGAAAAAATATACAGTAACTTACTGTAAATGGCTGGGACCTGGGGAATTGTCTAGGGAACCAATTATCTGATTCTTTCAAATCAGAATTGGTTATAATCAGATTTTTTCAGAAAAAAACTGATTGGTATACTAACCAACAGATTCTTTCTGAAATAATCTAATTGTAACCAATTCTAATTGGAAAAGAATCTGATTGGTAAAGTAACCAAACAGAATCTTTCTGAAAAAATGAATGTAACAAATTCTGTTTAGAAAATAATCTGATTGGTTAGTATACAATCAGATTATTTCGGAAAGAATCTGATTGATTCAATTAGAAAGGTTACAATCAGATACTTTCAGAAAAATCTTAGGCTGGGTACCACACACACAATATTTTCGGCCGACCGACCAATTCACGCCACTTTCGGTCAATCGGCCAAAAATATCGGCTGGTGTGGGGCGGGCGGCTGTACCAACATCATTCGTTCGTCGGATCGGATGAACGAACGATCGGCATGTCGGAAAATTCTGATCGATTGTGCGGTTCACTATGGGAACGCACGATCGATCGTTTGCCAATTCAACCACAGCCGAATTTGCCGAGAACGACGGACATTGTCCCGGCGAGCGCTCGCTCATAGCTAAATATTAGTTAATATGATATACTATTTATTTAGTGCTTAAACAACACATAAAACACTCTCCCTAGTATATTTCTTTTACCCACCCCACCAACATAGTACCTCCGAAAAACCCAATGTATTCCCTATGAAATTATAAAATTATTTAATAATATTAGGGGTATAAAATTCATAGAAGTCAGAAGTGCACTCAGGGATTTTTCAAACAGAATAAGACTTTTATTGTGCTACGTAAAGGCGGCTTTTCGGCTAGTTTTTAGAGCCTTTCTAAGCCAGAAACGAGCCAAAATTTTGCCTTTATGTAGCACAAAAAAGTCTAATTCTGTTTGAAAAATCCCCGGCGCACTGGACTTCTATGAATTTTTACTTACCTTATCTTCAGTAGCACCAGTCTTTTGCCTTTAATTCTTATATATCCTTGGAGGTTGTGTGCCTACCACTCTGCTTGGATTTTATATATATATATATAAAATCCCTTGTATTATATAAATATATTTATATCTTCATAGGAGATTGCATTGGTAGCTCCGACCCGTGTCAGTCCCCTCTCCTGGCTCCGCCCCCATGGTAAGTGGCAGTGTTCCCGGCTGTGCTCGCGAGAGCCACGAGGATTACACGGCCGGTGACGTCAGCGGTGACGTCAGCGGTGACATCACCACAAATATAAAAGGGGCGGGCCACGAGGTAGCAGACACCATTTTGTTTAATTGCTGGCAGGAGAAAGGTCTCCCCACGCTCCCTCCCTATAGTTATGAGAGGGTAATGGTTTATTGTATATTATTGTGAAGGATTTGTTGGAGTCACAGCGGCAGATGCATCCCTGCAGAGGTTATGTTTGGAGCCGTTACATGCCCTCTGGGGATCCAGAGACTTGGCATTTAGCATTGGCTACGGCTGGTTGGGTTTTTATATCTAATTAATATGCAAGGATGCATAAATTAAAATTTGGTTAATTAATTGATCACATGATGTTATAATGTGTCAGTAAAAGCGGTGGCCTTTTGTTTCAACCAAAGATTGTGTGTCTGCCTGTTCATTTCCATCATTAAAATACTGGTAAAGGGACAAGTTATGGTAAGCAGCCAAGGTAATTCAGCCGCAGGTCTGAGTTTTTAGGAGCTACCAATGAGGTGGTGGTATAAGATATTACATATAGAAAAGTTGTATATGTATGTGTGTACTATCTCACTATTACCATTTAAATGACCATCAATAAATCTATATAAAGTATAGCACTGACATATTAGGTACAACACAAAATATACAAAATACATAAACTTACTTACAGAGCTGAGATCCCTATTTGACATGGTTTGGTCAAAATGGGAGGTTAAACCACACCCCTGGGTCTGCTCCATGTAAAAGGAAGTGTAATCCTGCTACACAGGATGTGATGTGTATTGTAATGGACATATACACCAATGCTCCTTATATACCACCTTCAGCCTGCAGGTGGTGTCAGTGAGTGATAAAAGACAAGACATCCTTGCTCTCTATGGCTAGGAGGAGAGAAAGCGAAACTCGATTGTGGTGTGTGCTTTGGAGAGATATTGACTCACTGCAACACAAGATCCTGTGTATAAGATCCTGTTACCACCTGTTGGAAGGACAGATTATTGGACAGACAGTTTACCTTATTGGATACAAACTCTGAGATAACAGATAAGTGTAGACCAACCTACAAGGACACACAATATACAGGCATGGTCAATATTCAAAGTGGTGCACCATAGACAGGGACACCCCTGATTACTGCACATGTTATGTGGGGAACCTGTTTATGTGCACTGCCTGGTTTGTGCCAGTCCACTAGAGTAACCCACTGTGTGTCATGCTACCCATAATCCTTCCATAACGCAGTGATCTGGTATAAGTTGGTGGCAGCGGTTCTTGTAATACCATTTATTCTCTGTTTTCTCTGTATATTTGTTCTCTGTATTAAGCTATGGAGGCTGCTACTGATAGTATTGATAGAGCGGAAGGAGGAGGAAAGTCTCCTCCCGCAGCGATGAGTGAGGCCCTATGGTACAGACCAAACTCACAGTCTGTAGTTAAAACAGACTAAAATGGAGGCACCAGTTGAAAAAGTGACATGGTTGGGTGAGAGAGAATGGGTTTGTTTTAGATGCGGTGATTGCCAAGCATGCCGACCATTTGTAGTGGAGGGGATTTTCCTCACCCCCATCAGGCAAAAGATTAAAATTCGCTATAGAACACTTGCCAGTCGACCTATGTCATATATTATATAGTCAGCCCTGTGATCTGTACTAGGTAGCAGAGCCAGACACTGCAGGATGGCACAACATGGAGTTTCCAGCCTTAAATGCATGGCGATCGATCATGTCCCGATGATGGGAGACATGAAGATTGCAAAATACAGCTTGAGACAGGAAGCTAGGTGGATTAGAACTTACTCTATCACAGTTAATCTATATTGGAAAACTTGGTTGAAATCTTATAGTGGCTTTATCTGAGACTGTTAAACTTGTGTTAGCCCGTCCTGTGATATTTTAATGTATGGGGAGGGGTGGGGGGCAGGTATGGGGTGGTGTGGGGGGTGTTTTAGTGTGATATATACCATGGCACTTAAATACACGTCATCCCTGACGACAGCCACAGATGGACAAACACGTCAATGTCCGTGTTTTATCTGTTAAATAAAAGTTATTTTTTATTTTGCAAGTCTGAGATGCGCCTCCTGTTTACTAAGTTGATGGATATGCACTGAGGGCGCACGGGGCGTTTGTTACATTGTACGTGAGTGCAGTCATCCTTTCGATTATATATATATTATATATTAATATTATATATATATATTAGATATCAAAAGTGTGCTCGTTGGTGCACAATGAATTATGTGTGGTGTATGCTTTGCTATGGTGTGGATTAGTTGGTATATATATCTTTACACAGGTATATTTTAAACTGTTACTCGACAGTCACCAACAGAGGAACCAAATATGATAATCCTGCAGGTCTTGAGAGTAGACCAGGCATACTGCCACACTGTTGAAACTAACCATGTTAGGTTAATAATTATTAGTATTCACCACGGCAAGTGTGATGGTACCTCATGTATTATAAACAGAAGGTACCTGACATCATGTTATTATAATAGATTTGCCCTAATAATCTAACATATAAACAAACATTTCCATTTACTCTCTTTATACAGATCTAATTGAACCTCCCTGTGAATAATAGTTTGCTCAGCACACAGCGGCACTTACCTTACCGGGCGCTCCACTCGCAGGTCCTTCTGATCTGACAGCCCCGCATTGCCCCTGTCCCCACAACGTGCCTATCTTTGGCGCATGCTCGCCATAAACAAAGATAGGCCCGCGATCGGAGAGGAAGGACAGCGCGGCTGTCAGTTCAAAAGGACTGCGAGCGGATCGCCAGGTAAGTGCCGATGTGTCCCCTGAGCAAACTATTATTCACAGGGAGGTGAGAATAAGCGTTCTCACCTCCGGTGAATAATAGAAACGATTGGCAAACACTTATTTTTTAGGTTTACAGTTCCTTTAATAACTTGACTGCTTTTGTCAGTATTACAGTAAATCCTTGGTATACCTGCCTGGCTTTACCACTAAGCAAAAGGCTAAGGACTTGCAAGTGAGCACCTTCATCCCAACCATTAAGAGTGTCTGCCAAATTGTTCTAGCTAATCAGTCCACTCCCTAGTTACCCTATCAAATGGATAAGATTTAAAAATAGATTTGGCCATTGGGCCTGGTAAGAACTACTGAGTCTAATTGGGGAATTTCATCTTCCGGATACAAGGCCAGGAGGAATTTAACCTATTTGTTCTCTGTATTAAGCTATGGAGGCTGCTACTGATAGTATTGATTTAAATCCTCCTGTCCTTGTATCGGAGGTGAGAACGCTTATTCTCACCTCCCTGTGAATAATAGTTTGCTCAGGGGACACATCGGCACTTACCTGGCGATCCGCTCGCAGGTCCTTTTGAACTGACAGCCGTGCTGTCCTTCTCTCCCGATCGCGGGCCTATCTTTTGTATTGGCGAGCATGCGCCAAAGATAGGCACGTGGTTGGGAGACAGGGGCAATGCGGCTGTCAGATCAGAAGGACCTGCGAGTGGAGCGCCCGGTAAGGTAAGTGCCGCTGTGTCCGCTGAGCAAACTATTATTCACAGGGAGGTTCAATTAGATCTGTATAAAAGAGTAAATGAGAAATGTTTGTTTATATGTTAGATTATTAGGGCAAATCTATTATAATAACATGAAATAAAAATAACTTTGCCATGGTATATACATCACTAAACACCACCCCCCCCCCCCCACACACACACACACCACCCATTCCCGCCCCATACATTAAAATATCACAGGACGGGCTACACAAGGTTAAAAGTCTCAGATAAAGCCTTGTAAGATCTCACCCAAGTTTTCCAATATAGATTAACCGTAAGGAATACATATATACCACACAATTAGAGTCACACACCCCATCACCAGCATTAAGGTTACTATCAGATTAAAGGAAGCATGATAAAACCAATTGCTCATTCAGGCCTCTGGGTGATGAGTATCTGAGTTCTAATCCACCTAGCTTCATGTCTCCCATCATCAGGGACATGATCGATCGCCATCCATTTAGGCGAAAACTCCATGTTGTGCCATCTGCAGTGCCTGGCTACCGATAATTCCCCAAAGTTGGTATTAGGGTTAACTTCCTCCTTTCCCATCGATCGAATAGATGATGGCCAGTCTCTCCCGCAGCGATGTAGTGGTCTTCCCTATATAGTACAGACCAAATCTTCACAGTCTGCTAGTTAAAACGACTTAAAATTGAGGCCACCAGTTGAAAAAGTACATGGTTGGGTGGAGTGAAAATGGGTTGTTTTAGATGCGGTGATTGCCAAGCATGCCGATCCATGTTAGTGGGAGGGGATTTTCCTCACCCCCATACAGGCAAAAGATTTAAATTCGCTATAGACTATCTTGCCAGTCGACCTATGTCATATATTATATAGTCAGCCCTTTGATCTGTACTATTGGTAGCCAGACACTGCAGGATGGCACAACATGGAGTTTCCAGCCTTAAATGCATGGCGATCGATCTGTCCCATGATGGGAGACATGAAGATTGCAAAATACAGCTTTTGAGACAGGACTAGGTGGATTAGAACTTTACTCTATCACAGTTAATCTATATTGGAAAACTTGGTTGAAATCTTATAGTGGCTTTATCTGAGACTGTTAAACTTGTGTACCCGTCCTGTGATATTTTAATGTAGTGGGGGTGGGGGGGCATGGATGGGGGTGTGTGGGGGGTGTTTAGTGATGATATATACCATGGACACTTAAATACACGTCATCCCTGACGACAGCCACAAGATGGACAAACACGTTCAAATGTACGTGTTTAATCTGTTAAATAAGTTATTTTTTATTTTGCAAGTCTGAGAGTGCGCCTCCTGTTTACTAAGTTGATGGATATGCACTGAGGGGCACGGGGCGTTGTTACATTGTACGTGAGTGCAGTCATCCTTTCGCATTTATATATTATATATATATATTATATATATATATATATATTATATTTGCAAAAGTGTGCTCGTTGGTGCACAATGGAAATTATGTGTGTGTATGCTTTGCTGATGTGTGGATATAGTGGATATATATCTTTACACAGGTATATTTTAAACTGTTACTCAGACAGTCACCAACGAGAACCAAATATGTAATCCTGCAGGTCTGAGAGTAGACCCAGGCAATCCTGCCACACTGTTGAAAACTAACCATGTTAGGTTAATATTATTATGTATTCACCACGGCAAGTGGTGATGGTACCTCATGTATTATAACAGAAGGTACCTGACAAATCATGTTAAGGCCACGCCCCTTTCCTCGCCCCAATTAGGTCACACCCACTAAGTACTATGAATGGCCAAAAAGACAACAGACAGACAGATAGATAACCACAAACATAGACACACAGCCGATAGTGATAAACAGACAGAAAGACAGTGAATAGACAGACAGAGATAGAGTTTGGATAGAGAGACACAAATTAATGACACAACTGGCAATATCATTATATACTGGTAGCAATCTGGTAATTTAAACTTACTGTTGTGTTCAGTTGTAGTCAGTCGCTTGGCCATACCTTTGGCCAGGGAGACCTTCTTGTACCTTTTACATGGACCTCTGCCCCTATCTATCTGTCCCTCTCTCTATCTATCTCTATCTATCTATCTATCTATCTATCTAACTCTGCTATCTATCTATCTAACTCTATCTATCTATCTATCTAACTCTGTCTATCTATCTATCTAACTCTGCTATCTATCTATCTAACTCTGCTATCTTACTTCTATCTAACACATCTACACTAACTCTACTACTACTCATCTATCTATCTATCTATCTATCTATCTATCTACTATCTACTATCATCTATCTATCTACTCATCTATCATCTATTATTATCTAACTCTATCTATCTAACTCTCTATCTATCTATCTAACTCTGCTATCTATCTATCTAATCTGCTATCTATCATCTATCTATCTATCTAAATCTTCATCTAACTCTGCTATCTATCTATCTACTAACTCTGCTATCTATAAACTCTGCATCTATCTATCATCTATCTAATCTGCTATCTATCTATCTATCTATCTATTATCTATCTATCTACTTTCTAACTCTATCTATCTAGCTCTGCTATCTATCTATCTAACTCTATCTAACTCTGTATCTATCTATCTAACTCTGCTATCTATCTATCTAACTCTATCTATCTAACTCTGCTATCTATCTATCAATCTGCTATCTATCTATCTATCTATCTAACTCTGCTATCTATTCTAACTCTATCTATCTAACTCTGACTATCTATCTATCTATCTATCTATCTATCTATCTATCTATCTATCTCTATCTATCTATCTAAACTCTATCTATCTAACTCTGCTATCTATCATCTAATCTACTATCTATCTAACTCTGCTATCTATCTATCTAACTCTGCTATCTATCTATCTAACTTATCTATCTAACTCTGCTATCTATCTAACTGCTATCTAGCTATTATCAACTCTGCTATCTATCTATCTATTATCTATCTATCTAACTCTTGCTATCTATTCTATCTAACTCTCTCTCATCTAACTTTGCTATCTATCTACTCTGCTATCTATTTAACTCTGCTATCTATTTAACTCCTGATCTATTTGCTATCTATCTAATCTGTGAGACAGTGAGACACCAGACAGCATGAGTAGGGGAGGCCGGGCGGCAGAGGCCGTCTGTAATGTTCTGCGCATCGGCGCGTGACGTCATCGCGCCAGCAGCGGTGACGTCATCGCGCGCGAGTGACCGCGGGGACCGCAACTGGGCACGTCACGTAAAACATTCGGAGCCGGCTCACTTGCAAAACATCGGGGCAGTGCCCGAATGTTTTAACGTAGATACGCACTGTATTACACAGTCAAGAGTTTACAGCACTTGGGGTTAGGAAAAGATTGTTAGCTGACAACTTGTTGGATGGAGCTACTAAAGCTCCAGGAATAAATGATAGAGCTCTATAGAACTGAAAGGTAAACACAGCCTCGTTTGGGCAGTCAGCCCTAAATAAACATCATATAGGTAATCACCCCCCAAAACCCTAAACGGTAATAGTTTGAATATAAATATATAATATGTAAATATAAAATATGTAAATAAAAGTTAACCTGAAATCATGCACAAGTCCTGTTTCTGTTTCTGCTTCCAGGTTCTTCCAGTTAGCAACTGTCAGTTATGGATTTGACAGTTGACATCACAGCCAATGACTGAATGTTAATCCCCCTATCTGCCTCTTTTGAGCATGCCCAGGCTCAGTACGTGCTCAGTACAGGTTTCTAAATTGCTCAGTTTCCATGAGGCATCCAGAAGCATAGCAGGCATACAGTAAAAATTCATAGGACTAACTATGACATATCAACATATTTTAAAGAGGCCATTCTTTCTAAAAGATGTTCTATGAGGGTGGAGTTGTCCTTTAATATATTAATATTGGGGGTAAAAACTGCCCATTTCTCTAAGAATGCTGGGTAGTTTCAGAGACATGCAAAGTCATTTAATCATAAACAGACACTTCCGTCTAGAAACTGGATTGTCTCATTACTTTCTATGGAGAGGGGGAGGGGGAGTAAATGTGGAGAGTCTGGAGTGAAGAATGTTCTAATTGGCTAAGACTGTCACAGGTTTTACAAACAGCACATACTGGGTGTAATACAGGAACTTCCTTACACTTCCTGTCTTGTATCTGGACAGTGCCTAAGAGAATTTTTTGATTTGCTACAAGTGGAAGATCAGAACCTCTCCATTGGACGTTATTAAAATTCCATTCTTTAGTGTCTACATGGAGACCCTGTAGAAATCCTGGGGGTGTGTCTATCATAAATCATTTTGAGTTTTCCATTCAAACGTAGGGGTATCCCGTAAAGTAGTTTAGTTTATTGTATATAAATTGTTTTGTAATTCACTAGTAGTGGTAGTAGTTACTATACTTTGTATGGTGTATTTTTTGGTGATTTTAATTAAATAGTGCTTATTACACACATACATATGGACCTTTTCTATGTGTAATAATGCTATATACCCCCACCTTGCTCCTAAAAACTCAATGCAATATTTATATAATATAAGGGTTAAGGCATACATATATATATATATATATATATATCAACTTGGTAAATAGGAGGCGCACTCTCAGGACTTGCAAAAATAAAAAATAACTTTGCCATGGTATATAACATCACTAAACACCCCCCCCCCACCACCACCACACACACCCATTCCCGCCCCCATACATTAAAATATCACAGGACGGGCTACACAAGGTTAAAAGTCTCAGATAAAGCCATTGTAAGATCTCACCCAAGTTTTCCAATATAGATTAACCGTAAGGGAATACATATATAACCACACAATTAGAGTCACACTACCCCATCACCAGCATTAAGGTTACTATCAGGATTAAAGGAAGCATGATAAAACCAATTGCTCATTCAGGCCTCTGGGTGATAGGTATCTGAAGTTCTAATCCACCTAGCTTCATGTCTCCCATCATCAGGGACATGATCGATCGCCATCCATTTAAGGCTGAAAACTCCATGTGTGCCATCCTGCAGTGCCTGGCTACCGATAATTCCCCAAAGTTGGTATAGGGTTAACTTCCTCCTTTCCCACCGATCGAATAGATGATGGCCAGTCTCTCCCGCAGCGATGTAGTGGTCTTCCCTATATAGTACAGACCAAATCTTCACAGTCTGCTAGTTAAAACAGACTTAAAATTGAGGCCACCAGTTGAAAAAGTGACATGTGGTTGGGTGGAGTGAAAATGGGTTGTTTTAGATGCGGTGATTGCCAAGCATGCCGATCCATGTTAGTGGGAGGGGATTTTCCTCACCCCCATACAGGCAAAAGATTTAAAATTCGCTATAGACTATCTTGCCAGTCGACCTATGTCATATATTATATAGTCAGCCCTTGTGATCTGTACTTGGTAGCCAGACACTGCAGGATGGCACAACATGGAGTTTCCAGCCTTAAATGCATGGCGATCGATCATGTCCCGGATGATGGGAGACATGAAGATTGCAATACAGCTTTTGAGACAGGAAGCTAGGTGGATTAGAACTTTACTCTATCACAGTTAATCTATATTGGAAAACTTGGGTGAAATCTTATAGTGGCTTTATCTGAGACTGTTAAACTTGTGTAGCCCGTCCTGTGATATTTTAATGTATGGGGGAGGGGTGGGGGGCATGGATGGGGGTGTGTGGGGGGTGTTTAGTGATGTTATATACCATGGAACATTAAATACACGTCATCCCTGACGACAGCCACAAGATGGACAAAACACGTCAAATGTACGTGTTTTAACTGTTAAATAAAAGTTATTTTTTATTTTTGCAAGTCCTGAGAGTGCGCCTCCTGTTTACTAAGTTGATGGATATGCACTGAGGTGGCACGGGGCGTTCGTTACATTGTACGTGAGTGCAGTCATCCTTTCGCATTTTATATTATATATATATATTTATATTAGCAAAAGTGTGCTCGTTGGTGCACAATGGAAATTATGTGTGTGTATGCTTTGCTATGTGTGGATATAGTGGATATATAATCTTTACACAGGTATATTTTAAACTGTTACTCAGACAGTCACCAACAGAGGAACCAAATATGATAATCCTGCAGGTCTGAGAGTAGACCCAGGCAATCCTGCCACACTGGTTGAAACTAACCATGTTAGGTTAATAATTATTAGTATTCACCACGGCAAGTGGTGATGGTACCTCATGTATATAACAGAAGGTACCTGACAAATCATGTTATTATAATAGATTTGCCCAATAATCTAACATATAAACAAACATTTCTCATTTACTCTTTTATACAGATCTAATTGAACCTCCCTGTGAATATAGTTTGCTCAGCGGACACAGCGCACTTACCTACGGGCGCTCCACTCGCGGTCCTTCTGATCTGACAGCCGCATTGCCCCTGTCTCCCAACCACGTGCCTATCTTTGGCGCATGCTCGCCAATACAAAAGATAGGCCCGCGATCGAGGAGAGAAGGACAGCACGGCTGTCAGTTCAAAAGGACCTGCGAGCGGATCGCCAGGTAAGTGCCGATGTGTCCCCTGAGCAAACTATTATTCACAGGGAGGTGAGAATAAGCGTTCTCACCTCCCTGTGAATAATAGAAACGATTGGCAAACACTTATTTTTTTTAGGTTACAGTTCCTTAAAACTGATGACTGCTTTTTATGTCAGTATTACAGTAAATCCTTGGTATACCTGCCTGGCTTTACCACTAAGCAAAGGCTAAGGACTTGCAGTGAGCACCTTCATCCCAACCATTAAGAGTGTCTGCCAAATGTTCTAGCTAATCAGTCCACTCCCTAGTTACCCTATCAATGGATAAGATTAAAATAGATTTGGCCATTGGGCCTGTTGAGCTACTGAGTCTAATTGGGGAATTTCATCTTCCGGATACAAGGACAGGAGGATTTAAATCAATACTATCAGTAGCAGCCTCCATAGCTAATACAGAGAACAAATATACAGAGAAAACAGAGAATAAATGGTATACAAGAACCGCTCCACCAACTATACCAGATCACTGCGTTATGGAAGGATTATGGGTAGCATGACACACAGTGGGTTACTCTAGTGGACTGGCACAAACCAGGCAGTGCACATAAACAGGTTCCCACATAACATGTGCAGTAATCAGGGGTGTCCCTGTCTATGGTGCACCACTTGATATTGACCATGCCTGTATATGTGTGTCCTTGTGTAGGTTGGTCTACACTTACTGTTATCTCAGAGTTTGTATCCAATAAGGTAAACTGTCTGTCCAATAATCTGTCCTTCCAAACAGGTGGTAACAGGATCTTATAACAGGATCTTGTGTTGCAGTGAGTCAATATTCTCCAAGCACACACACACTCGAGTTTCGCTTCTCTCCTCCTAGCCATAGAGAGCAAGGATGTCTTGTCTTTTATCACTCACTGACACCACCTGCAGCTGAAGGTGGTATATAAGGAGCATGGTGTATATGTCCATTACAATACACATCACTCCTGTGTAGCAGGATTACATTCCTTTTACATGGAGAGACCCAGGGGTGTGGTTTAACCTCCATTTTGGACCAAACCATGTTCAAATAGGGATCTCAGCTCTTGTAAGTAAGTTTATGTATTTTGTATATTTTGTGTTGTACCTAATAGTCAGTGTAGCTATACTTTATATAGATTATTGATGGTCATTTAAATGGTAATAGTGAGATAGTACACACATACATATACAACTTTCTATAGTAATATCTTATACACACACCTCATTGGTAGCTCCTAAAAACTCAGACCTGCGGCTGAATTACCTGGCTGCTTACCATAACTTGTCCCTTTACCAGTATTTTAATGATGGAAATGAACAGGCAGACACACATCTTTGGTTGAAACAAAAGGCCACCACTTTTACTGACACATTATAACATCATGTGATCAATTAATTAACCAAATTTTAATTTATGCATCCTTGCTATATTAATTAGATATAAAAACCCAACCAGCCGTAGCCAATGCTAAATGCCAAGTCTCTGGACCCCAGAGGGCATGTAACGGCTCCAAACATAACCTCTGCAGGGATGCATCCGCCGCTGTGACTCCAACAAATCCTTCACAATATATACAATAAACCATTACCCTCTCAAACTATAGGGAGGGAGCGTGGGGAGACCTTTCTCTGCCAGCAATAAACAAAATGGTGTCTCTGCTACCTCGTGGCCCGCCCCCCTTATATTTGTGGTGATGTCACCGCTGACGTCACCGCTGACGTCACCGGCCGTGTCATCCTCGTGGCTCTCGCGAGCAAGCCGGGAACACTGCCACTTACCATGGGGGCGGAGCCAGGAGAGGGACTGACACGGGTCGGAGCTACCAATGCAATATCTATGAAGTATAAATATATTATATAATACAAGGGATTATATATATATATATAAAATCCAAGCAGAGTGGTAGGCACACAACCTCCAAGGAGAATATAAGAATATAAAGGCAAAAGACTGGTGCTACTAGAAGATAAGGTAAGTAAAAATTCATAGAAGTCCAGTGCGCACGGGGATTTTTCAAACAGAATTAGACTTTTTGTGCTACATAAAGGCAAAATTTTGGCTCGTTTCTGGCTTGAGAAAGGCTCTAAAAACTAGCCGAAAACGGTCGCCTTTACGTAGCCCAATAAAAGTCTTATTCTGTTTGAAAAATCCCTGAGTGCACTTCTGACTTCTATGAATTTTATACCCCTAATATATAAATAAAATTTATAATTTCATAGGGAATACATTGGGTTTTTCGGAGTGTACTATGTGGTGGGGGTGGGTAAAAGAAATATACATAGGGAGAGTGTTATGTGTTGTTAAGCACTAAATAAATAGTTATATCAATATTAACTAATATTTAGCTATGAGGAGCGCGGCGGGACAAATGTCCGTCGGTCTCGGCAAATTCGGCTGTGGTTGAATTTGCAAACGATCGATCGTGCGTTCCCATAGTGAACCGCCAATCGATCAGATTTTCCGACATGCCGATCGTTCGTTCATCCGATCCGGACGAACGAATGATGTTGGTAGCAGCCGCCCGCCCCACAACAGCCGATATTTTTGGCCGATTGACCGAAGTGGCGTGAATTGGTCGGTCGGCCGAAAATATTGTGTGGTGTGTACCCAGCCCTAAGATTTTTCTGAAAGTATCTGATTGTAACCAATTCTAATTGAATACAATCAGATTCTTCCGAAATAATCTGATTGGTATACTAACCAATCAGAGTATTTTCTAAACGATTTGTTACATTCGATTTTTCAGAAAGACTGTTTGGTTACTTTACCAATCAGATTCTTTTCCAATTAGAATTGGTTACAATTAGATTATTTCAGAAAGAATCTGATTGGTTAGTATAACAATCAGTTTTTTTCTGAAAAATTGATTATAACCAATTCTGATTTGAAAGAATCAGATAATTGGTTCCCTAGACAATTCCCCAGGTCCCACAGCCATTTACAGTAAGTTAGTATAATTTTTTCTAAAATTTCAGTGACCCTCGAAAATAGAATGCGGAATCTCGAAAAACAGTTCGATGTGAGGAAAGTTTATTTTTTTACACTTCTGGATGTATGTACTTACATTTTCCCAGACCACAGGTCCACAGGCAGAACGGATTTTAGCAGTTTCGCCCATCTCTCAAAAACCTGGATTTAAATATCTTCCTGTATAGATGTATCAAAACAAAATCAATAAACAAACAGAAAAATGTGATCGTGTATAACAAATTAGATGGATAATGTCTGTGTTATCTAGATGTTAGGCTGCACTTTATGTATATTAACATGTGTTTCTAAAGCACTAACACTTCCAGTACAATCCAAAGATGTGTGTATATATAATAATGTCCCAACGATAAATGCTTTGTCACCGCACACCCCTTAAATAGATAGAAAATGCTGGGTGCTACTATTAGGCCATAGCCACTGGCCGCTCAATCATACATAGTCACAAAAAATAGCGCCTCCAGTCTTTAACAATCTCCAGTTGTGTTTATTCACACGTGTGATAAACACATGGAGATTTTTTAAGACTGACGGAGTGCGCTATTTTTTGTGACTATATATATTGTCCCTCTAATACCCTTGGGGTACACCCAATAGGTTCCCTTCTGCCTCTTGTATATTGTGTAAAATATTCATTTAGGGATGTGACACTAATGAACCAGATAGAAACAGGATTTATAGGATTCTTTTATTTTTACATCATTATTTTTTAGTACAAATCCCTCAATTTATAGTAGTGGTATAAAGATTTTATATCATCTGTATGCACATATAGCTAAACATTACACCCACATATTTCCCACTGTGCACTAACAGGCACACTTTTGCTTAGTAATATATATATATATATATATAATATATATATATATATATATTAAAAAAAGTAATAATTTTGTCCCTATCAATCTGATTGGTTAGGGCAAAATTAGCACCATTTTAAACAATATGAACTTACTGAATCTCCCTGAATATATCTTATTTGCTTTTTTCAGCAGGAATTATTCATAGCAGAACTCACTGAACCGTGCCGCTTGAGATTCGCTGATTCTCAAAAAATCTGCAAGCTGACCAATTGAAGTCAATGGAAGTAAAAAATCAGAAAGTTTCAATTAAAATGAAGGTACAAATAGAATGGTCCATTAAATGGCTCAGGGACCTGGGAAAGGTCTGGGAACATGTATAAATGCCCAAAATCTTTTAAAAAACCCCACAGTTTTGACCGGAAACTTCATGCGCTTGTTTTGCAATTCTGCTAAGTATTTTTGAGATTTCTAAAAGTGTTGAGAATTTTGGATTTTGCAAATTTGAAATCTCATTTTTCATTTTAAATTAGAAATTTCAATCATTGGACAATTATTGAAAAACAGTTCCACAGTTTGGAAAAATCAAAAAAATGTCTGAAATTTGAAATCGAGTTCGCTTTGGGATGTACGAAATCAACGGCGATTTGCTTAATAGAGAAAAGTTTGGGTGTTGCAATTTTAAACATTATAGCCAATAAACTGAATGATATTAGATCCAGTTGAGGTTGAAAGTCAAATAGATTTATTTATCGACTTTCCTGCAGAGATTCAGTGACATATCTGGTTTGGACCATCTATCTATGTTACTGCATTAAATGATGATCACAAAAATATAATGATAGATCCCTAGTTATCAGAATCAGTACAAGACCAATATGTGGGCACTAGGTATCAGCCTTGGAAATGAAAACTGAGACAAATCTAAATACGGTAACCCTAAGAAAAAACAGTTCATACAATCTAATCCGACTGATTCTGAAGGGTGACCTAGCTCCTTCTCATATCTACATTCTGATTGTTTAGGGTTTCTGTAGATATAAAACAAATGATTCATAATAATTCAAACACTATAAGTTTACCCTGGGAGGGGATAGTGTTTTATTTTGTTTCTTATTGCAAAACACAATCATTTTTCCAGATTATAGATCTAGAGAGCAGCAGGAGCATATTACGACCTTGCGCTTGACAAGGGTTGAACTATTCAGTGTGATCACACAATAATAAATTATGTGGAATGAAGTTTTTAGTAGAATAAGAAAATTGACAAAACTAATAAAGCAAGGGCACCAATGCCAGGAGCATGTCATAAACCTAATGCTATAGAGATTTATAGAAGAGGAACATGTTCACAAACCGGAATATTATAGATTGGGAAATTAAATCAGGGAAAACTGGACGGGCAGTTAGAAAAACAAGTCTGGGTATAGATTGCAGGCAGAATGTTATTACAGGTGAGAATGGTTTCATAACATCCAGACAGGATGTACCATAGTTTGGACCTGAACTAAACCTCACTTCAAGATTTCATTGAGTGAAAAATAGCGATATAGTTTTGACTCTACATTGTTAAAGTTTTAGCCATTTAATCTTTGAAATTTTGCAGTATCGACAGTGAAAATTTTGCGTCAAAAGGGCAGCAAACGCTAGCAGGTTTGTGCATCCATTAGTACAGGTATGCCAGGTGTAATCGGATCACCATTTAAAAAGAAGGAAGTAGTAATCTGTGCAAGGCATTTAAGGATATCTAAAGTTGGAGTCACACCACCCTTTTACTGCCAAAAGCTCAACTAACCACCTTGGGAACCACCATTAGTTTCCATCCATGTTTTGGTAACCACAAAATTATGGACCGGACAAGTGAATAAAGGGCTTCTGCTGAAAGTTTAAGTGTGGACACAAATACAATGCTTTTAAAGATCATATATAACTGAAATTTTTTTTTTAATTGTCCATTACTGGAAAACTCCTTCCCAACTGTCACTGTACAATTATTTTTGCTCTGCCACCTACTTCTTTAAATAACCAATGTGAGCAACTAACATTTCAGCTGTCAATCATGTACCTTATTTCATAAACTCTTGCTGTTATTGGAATGGTGACAGTTGGATTGTTGAATTACATGATAAAAATTTCCTTGCTGCTTCATAGTGATTACTGAGCATGCTTGCCCTTGAAGAAAAGTCTGGTTAGATGGAAAGAGGTATTAAGCAACAAGTCAGTACTGGTATTAAAGGCACACACACAGATTAAGGGTACTACAGTGCCTAAGAAGCAGGGCCAAGTCAATTTATAGGCTGAAACGTTTTATGTGTGGGGAAGACAGTCTTTTATACATAGTCTGACAGCTGCTTGCTTCTCTCTAAACGGGGGCTTTGCAAGTATTCAGCTATTGTGTTATAGCTTATCCAAACATATCTCACTAACCAATCCATGTCTCCTATGGTACACTTATAGTTTGCCCCTGACGACTCCAACTTCTACTTATTCTAATGCCACATTGCCCAATTTGATTTACTGTATTTGTGGCTTTCCTAATGTTGCCCCTGAGCTTGCAGTCATTTTTGGTAGTCGCGTGAAAAATATTGCGCCTGATCTTCTTAGACCCTAGATACGCCCCTGGTAATTACCAATAAATATGAACCTAGCATGTTATTCTGGATCCTGTATAGGGTCTCAGGATGTCCAATGGAGCTGTTCAGATTGAATTGCACATTGTGGCAGGATTGCCTGGATCTGTGTTCAGATCTGCAGGTTAATGCCATTTTGTCTGGATACATATAATACATGTGTCCCAACTGAGCATCTGCTTTGTGTGAGAGCCCTGCCAGGACAGATTACTGTTAGTCACAGTAACAGTGGCTGCAGCCAGCAGCGAATGTGACAGACTGATCATGTGGTCCCATAGGGAACTGCATGATTGGCCGTGATTTACTAACTGACCCATTTGTCTGATATGGACGACCGAACTCGGTTGCGGCTGGCCACCCCACACCATCACATATTTCCAGCCGACTAATCCGTGGCACTATTGGTTCGTTACTGGTTTTTACCCAGCCTTAAGGTTAGTACACACATGCGATCGTGGGTGCCAACCCGTGATGCACGATGTGTACGAATGGCCGATAACCGTGCCATGTATGGGCACTTTATTGGCTAAAATAGCCGTTCTGTCGATACACGGCACTAATATAATCCCAAACGGCCATTCGCACACGTCATGCGTCGGCACCGGCGGTCGCATGTGTGCACGAACCTTTAGACTTTATAGATTATAACTGCCAGGTAGGTGGTATTTGGAAGTGAGTGCAAATATGGTAAAGTTTATGACTCTTATTATTGACAGCTATTAGTTGGTGTTTAATACTTACATGTAAAGAGGCATGCAACCTCTGGTAAACCTGGTAAATTACTTTGAAACGACCGCACAAGTGCCTCTTCTGGTACTCGCACTGCCGCCGCAAAGCGGGCATTAACAATGCTTCCCTAATCCAATAGTCTAATAGCTATGGATGTAAGGGAAGGGCAGATGAATCACTTGCATGTTCAAACACTTGGGTAGGAAGCGCTAAAGCATGACCGTGGGCTTTTAATGTCTGTAAGTGGCCGCCAAAATAGCGTTATCGACGTATTTAAAATGGCGAGCACCATTGCCGCAATATGTATCATGGCCGCGATGTGTTGCGGTAATTTTAAGTCCCTTCGCAGTGATGCTGCACTTAAAATCCCTTCCCGACGCCTCTGCTAAGGGGGCGGGCCATATGCCCATCCCACCCTCAACCCCCCCGCGTGGCGACCACCCCCGCCGCTTCCCAGCAGCCCCTCCCAACCCCTTCCCGCTCGCGGCAATCTCGGAACAGAAGGCTAGGAGGGGCTGCCGGGAAGCGACCACCCGCCGCGCACCCCCTCCCCAGCAGCCCCTTCAAGCCCCCTGCCCACCACTGGCAGGGAGGGAAAGGGAGGGACCCGCTGGGAGGGGTGGAGGTACCCTCCAGCGGGGCCCTGAGAAGGGCCTTTTGGGGCTTAAGGGGTCCCGCAGCTCAACCGGGACCCCCCTCCCCGGCCCTATCAGGGCCTTTGCGGCACTTACAAGTGCCCTTTGGGGCTTAGGGGTCCCGCAGCTCGAAACGGGACCCCCTCCCCGGCCCTTGTAAGGGCCCTTGCGGGGTACCTCCGGCGGGCGCCGGCGACCTCAACGAGGTCGATGTTGCCAGCGTCTTGATCCGACGCGACGCTCTCGGGGCTGGTGACACCAACCCCACTCAGGTCACCAATGCCAGGCAGACTCAATGCGGCCGCCAGTGAGCCGCTGGCACCGCCGCCTCAGCGGAGCCGATGTTGCCAGCCGCTTCTTTCTTCTATCTTCAGCCATCTACTGCGATGGCATCTGAGTTCTACAGCGGAGTGCACCTCTTTATATAGGTTGCAGGAAAACCCTAATCCATTCCTGATTGGTCATTTTTTAATGCTGGTTTACATGCTTTACATTAACCAATCAGATTTCAGAACTTTCCAGAAAATGCTGGGATTGTAGTTTTCAAACATGTGAAAGGTCACAAGCTTAGGCTGTATTAGCTCTAGACAGATGGCCTTAGCTACAGAAAAAACTTACTGGAAACAGCGAATGCTGGGAATTGTGGTTTTCAAACACGTAAAAGGTCACAGGTTAAACACGCCTGCTCAATACCATTAGGCTGTATTATATCTAGACACATGCCTTTGCCACAGGCAATAAATAAGATACTTTGCATGTCCCCACCCATTTCTTTAAGTGAGAAATATGTGTATAAATATGTTAGATTATTATGGCAATGCTATTATAATAACATGATTCTATGAGGTACCTTCTGTTATAAGAAGGCTCTATTTCCTTTTATACTCTGTGTGGAGCTTTTAGCTCCTCTATCCACACCTCTCCCTAACATGTATATTCAATCAGTATCCTGTGCTCCCAAGTCCTAACCCCATAGGTTAGTTAAACTTGTTGTGGTAAATACTAATAAATATGAACCTTGCATGTTGCATACATATATCCGATTTTACTTATCCAACCAAGCACTCATGCAATATTTGTTTGATCTTGCCAGAACCACTTTTCCCATTCTTCTATGCCACAGACAGGCGGTTCTTGCAGGATCTGTCTAATGTCGTGGGAGCACTCGGTTGGGAAAGTAAAATCGGATATATGTATGGGCTGCTTTTGATTGCCCAAAGATGCTGTTTAGATTGCCTTGGTCAGTTCTCAGACCTGCAGGTTTATTCCACATAGACCCTCTATATTCTAGCTGGCAGGTAGTATAGGTAAGGGAGGATATAAGCGTGTGTTTGTTCATTTAATATGATGCGATTATTTGGGTTTTTTTAGGACCTTCAGACTAATTTTATTATTGCCCCATTGGATGTTTCCTGATGGTTCCTGTGAGCACTGCAACTACACATAGCAAAACATACACGCGTAATTTCCACTGTGCACCAACGGGCACACTTTTGCGTGTATATATATATATATATAGTTCAAAGGGTAAAGAGGTAGGTGGCACACAAGGGGTCCTTAATCAATAGAAACTTTATAGTGCAAAAACAAGGCAACGTTTCGGTCCACGTCTAGGACCTTTATCAAGCGATTTACGTTTCAGTATATATATATATATATATATATACAAATACAAGGATATGTTCTGTTGGCTTGAGAAAGATATGAATGTGTAATGTGTATATACGATAAAAATTGTTAAAAGGTTCCCAAGTGTGCACTTCTGGAGATACTAGCAAAATTGTGCCCGTTGGTGCACAGTGGAAATTATGTGTGTGTATGTTTTGCTATGTGCGGATATAGTGGATATAGAATCTTTGCACAGGTATATTTTAAACTGTTACTCAGTCACCAGCATCCAGGGGAACCAAATAGGATAATCCTGCAGGTCTGAGAGTAGACCCAGGAAATCCTGCCACACTGTGTGGTTCAAACTGAACATGTTTTGGTCCAGACATCCAACCCTGACGAATCTGCGCAGGGTGGGGATAAGGGGGCGTGGTGAAGTCACATGAAATCATTGACGTCCCCAAAGAAGCGAGGCGGGGGCGGAGTTAGGGTAGGAAAGCACTATGTGATGTAATTTATGTCACATAAGAGGTGTGGCCAGAAAAAAGGAGGCATTCCAGAGGCGGTCTGTCTGGTAGGTTCGGGTCGCGGGAGTTTGGGGTGGTCTCGCGGGTGTGCGGTAGACCACCCCAAAATCAGGGAGACTCCCACGACTCCTGGGAGGGGTGGGATACCTGATGTTCATACCACTGCAAGTGCCACATTTATAGATGCTTATGTTACGACTTGGGAGCACAGGATACTGATTGGATCAGGTTTAAAAAAAGGTTTGGCAATTAGGCCTGGTTGATCTACTGAGTCTGATTGGGGTGTTTCTTCAGCAGGTACAAGGACAGGAGGATTTAATTCAATACTATCAGTAGCAGCCTCCATAGATTAAAGGGCATGTCCACCCCCATACTAAAGTTTATCCCACTAATAGTAGTTATTTATTTAAACTACTGAGTAGTTTAAATAAATCCTTACCTTACATCTCTGCTCCTTATGGTTTCCCTGTAGTGCTTGTCCAAAGTCCAGGAAACTGAGGAGTAGTAGCTGTCTTCCTGTCCAAAAGGTTTCTGCCTCCTCCTTGCCCTCTGAGTAGACAGTGGCATGCGCAGGTAAGCCCCCCCCCCCCCCCCCCCACCCTCCTTATCCCTCCTTGGCTGCCTTAGCGTTAATTTTTTTTATATATATATTGCAGGGCATCCCCTCCCATCCCCAACTGCTATATGGGAAGTGTAAAAATAGAATTGAAACTGTACTTATAGATCCTCGCTCCCGCTGCATTCTCTATTGCTGGCAGCCACGGATGTAATTGGCTGCCTCTCAGTGAATCACAGCCATGGCTCCCGTTCCGGCCCCATGCTTGTACTTCGGGCAAGCAGGGAGCCACATCAGAACGATGCTGGAGCGAGAGGCTGTAAGTAGAGTTTGGATTCTATTTTTACATCTAACATAGCGGTTGGGGGTGGGAGGGGATGCCGTACAATATATCAAAAATTAATATTGGGGGTGGAGATGCCCTTTAATACAGAGAACAAATATACAGAGAAAACAGGGAGAATAAATGGTATTACCAGCTTTGTTGCCACCAATTTGTACCAGATCACCACTTTATGGAAGGATTATGGGTAGCATGGCAAACAGTGGGTTACTCTGGTGGTCTGGCACAAAGTAGACAGTGCACTTATTTTCTTTAAACAATATAAACCAGTTTTAATTACATTTAACAGTAAGTATTGCAATGATTTAATAACAAAACATAAATAGTTTCCCCACATAACATGCAGTAATGGAGTAATCTCTGGCTATGGTGTACCACTTTAAATATTGACCAGGCCTGTATATTGTGTCCTTGTAAGTTGATGTACACTTATCTGTTGCCTCCAAGTTTGTATCCAATAAGGTAAATTGTCTGTCAAATAATCTGTCCTCCCAACAGGTGGTAACAGGATCTTATACACAGGGTCTTATGTTGCATTCATCACACTGTGCAAGGGATCTCACCACACACGTATCTACTTTCACTTTCTCTTCTCCTAGCCATAGAGAGCAGGGATGTCTTGTCTTTTATTACTCACTGACACCACCTGCAGTCTGGATGTGTTATATAAGGAGCCTTGGTGTATATGTCCATTACAATACACATCACATCCTGTGTAGCTAACAGAAACTTTTTTTGGATTACATTTCCTTTCATATGGAGCAGACACGGGTGTGGATTAAGCTGCCATTTGACCATTAAATTTTGAAATAGGGATCTCAGCTCTGTAAGTAAGTTTATGTATTTTCCATATTTTGTCTTGTGCCTAATATATGTCAGTGCTATTCTTTATATACATTTATTGATGGTCATTTAAATGATAATAGTGAGATAGTACACACATATATATATACAACTTTCCTATATGTAATATCCTATACCCCCACCACATTGGCGCTCCTAAAAACTCAATGCAATTTCCTTTGATATATATTTATATAATATAAGGGATATACAAATACAAGGATATGCAACTCAAACCTTTATTCAAAAATACTTTCAGTTGTGGTGCAACGGAGGACCGTCAATTTATACATTACACAAAAGACTCCAGCACTCAACTACACATATAAGCATAAATTAATTAGATATAATAATCAAACATATATGCAAGCAACGAAGGGTTACCTTCACAAAGTTAAAATGGATACATTTAGTTACATACAGGGTTATTCAATAAAAGTTTTTATCATTTAGAATTGTGCTAATTTTGCCCCAACCAGATTTTATTTAACATCTGAAAGCTAACATCTGATTGGTTGGGGCAAATTTAGCACCATTTTAAACCATGCGCCACTCCAAGGCAGTATCCCAGCATCAGTCCTAACCTAATGAGTAAAGTACAATCCCTGGGGGAACAAGATGCTGGGATACTGCTTTGGAGTGGCGCATCAGCTAAAGCAAGTTTGTACAAACTATGTAACTAAATGTATTCATTTTAACTTTAGTGCAGGTAATTACCCTTCATTGCTTGCATATATGTTTGATTGTATCTAATTAATTTATGCTTATATGTGTAGTTGAGTGCTGGAGTATTTTGTGTAAAATATATATATATATTTCATCTCCATTTCAGCTGACAAAGTGCCCATAAACGGCATGATTATCAGTAGAGATGGGATCTGGGTTTGTTACGAACCAGGATCAGACACGGAACCACTGGGTTCCGAAATCCGAAAGATCTGTCCGAATCCGGTCGGATCCTCCAGACTTTGGGACTTTGGAACACATTTTCGATAATTTTCGAATGTGCAAGGCTATTTTAGAAAATTATCGAAAATAGCCCCGTACTTTCGGAAATTATTGGAAATTTCTTTTTGGTTTCGGATTTTCAGATCTTCGGGATTTTCCTGAGATCCGGGAATCCAAAAACGGAACGAAACTAGTGAGTTTTGCCCATCTCTAATTATCAGTCGCAACGGTTGTGCACACATATGGTGCATTGTGGGTCGGCTCCCGCAATTGCACTTGCGTATGAGGCTTAAGGCTGTATACACAAGTTAGATAATTGTAGGCCAAAGCTTGTGTTAGTCTTATGTGTTTGGAGGTTACTGTGACGGGGACACTAGAAGCCTCAGCCCAGGAGAGCTCTGAGCACGCTTAGCTCACTGCGAAAACCCCAAAACCCGACCAAGAGTTGCCCGTCACTTATATATATATATTTACCATAAACCAGCGGTAACTGCCACCAGGTGTGTTAAAAGGTACACCAACCTACCCAGCATGCACAGCTGTACAATAAAACTAATAATAATGACCGTTAATTCCCTACCACGTACAGGTAGGAATATAACAGAATACAATAGAATATAATATACTGGTAAAACGTAGCGTCTCAGAGGCAAAGTTCCTTAGTTCTAATTAATATAAACAAAAACAGTGCAAACAATAAACTACAGAAAAATATAACAGACAAAACATAACATAAGCAACAGTAAAACAAAATAAACTTAATGTCAGTCCTTAATGTTGAAACGATAAAACATTACCAGTCGGTCATAACGTCGGCTTCCTCTACTTCACCTCTTGTAGTGGGAGTCCATTCGATTGGAGTTCCGGAACACTTTCCAATGTCATGAATATCACAGCAAAACAAAGAAGACGAGCGGACTGCCAACAGCTACAAGTAAAACTTAACTTTTATTGCCGAACGAGCACACTTCACAGGAGGGAGACAAACACACTACCCTGACGCGTTTCGTGACGAACACCCCGTCACTTCATCAGAGGGAACACTCCCACCCCTTGATAACAATCATATATACCCAACGAAAGACCAGCAACACCTGCACATCATCATCCTGATGGGATAAATAAATAATCACACCAAAGGGTTAAATACTGTTAGATAATGAAGTTGATACCATGCTGGATAACAGGGAATAAATATAGGGGGGGGAGGGAATACTATACAGGTTGTAAAGATGCATAAAAACAGTACAGAAATAGATTATTAGTTTAAAATACTTATGTACAATTAAAATAAAGAAACAACCCAGAAATTGTAAACCAAACAACAGCAACATGTACGAAATCATAATACATATGTATAGTATAAACTGCAAAGGTATAAATAGATAGGAACCATAACGGGACCTTATTTAAAGACACAAGGTAAAAACAGTATCACATATAGATATTACATATAAATACTCTTGTAACTAACTTCAATATAAGCACACCGATGAATATAACTGTTATAGTAAATCCATGTGGATACAAAGGATAAATCATGTATTTAAATACATGTAACCTAATCCACTTCTCATAAGGAATATGGTCAAACCATACATCGGAACACATAAATATAAATATAAATATATAAAAGCATCTAACTCCATACGTGTACATATTTATACCACCCAATAACTGCAATGCACTAGATAGCTCTAAATCATATAACCAGTCATATAAAATAGGAAACCTCCCATTCTTTATTTAAACCTTTTGGGAATTTAGTTTTTAATTCCAGGATCCACCACAGTTCCCTTTTTGAAAGAATAGAATCTCTGTCACCACCTCTACACCCTGTTACAACTTGCTCTATACCCATATATTTGCATTGTTTAATATGCTGACAAGTAAGACTGTGGGTACCCAGAGCTGTTCGATTGTCTCTATTTATAATAGAGTTAAAATGTTCATATAATCGTAATTTGAGTTTGCGTGTCGTCTTGCCTACATATTGTAGCCCACATCCACATGTGATCAAATAGATCACATATTGAGACACACAATTGATATATCTCTTCACTTTATATGTTTTATTAGTAACAGAGGACGAAAAAACTGAGGCAGAAGACACAAATGTGCAACTCCTGCATCTGCTACTTCCCGTACGTGCAAGCCAATTACTACTGGTTTTATTTTTTATTTTTTTTATATCCTTAATGTTCCAGGATGAAATGAAGAAGATAAATCCGTGTAAGTTGGAGTCCATCTTATGGTCACAGAAAGATATATGAATCCTGATATATGTTTTGTTTTCTAATATGGATATGAACTGGGATAAGGTACCTGAAATGTCTTGTAATTACCCGCTACTGATTTCAGAGACTAGAGCCTGGGACCACAGGATGTCCTTTCAACTATACATAATGAAGTTACCTGTTGGTATCCACATTAACCAAATACACTAAACACCTTGTGCAGACAGAAGAGACGGGGAACTGAAAAATCACATATATTTAAACAGTTAAAACATAATAAATTGGAGAATCATATATAATAATACGGATTATGACATAAATTTCTCCATAGAAATATACAATAATCACATGATTGTGACAGTTACTATCTGTATAATGCAGAATAGCCTGTCTGTAGATAAGGATTGTTGGTCCGATCGTCTTACGATTAGTGTAACAATCTTTAAAGCAGCAGTTAATTCTATTGGTAGGTAGCATTGGTAGGGTTCAGGGCCCATGTACCACCCAGGGCTTAGAGTAATTCATGGCAGTACATCGACAATGAGAGTTTTGCTTATTAAACTAGAAATATTTGTTATTACGCGTTTGCGTCTCCTTAACAAGAGTAAAATGTGTTTTCGTACGAGTCTCAGGTCATATGTTCGCCTCTTGTTTTTAAGGACCGTCAGATAAAGGTTTCCACTACTCATTATGTGTGATGAGTCCTTGAGGTTTTTTTTATAGGATGAGCAGTGTCTATAAATCAAAAGAGCTGACTGTAGTGTTTTCTGCTATTTGCAGCTTGTTGGTTTATTTCCAGGCCACTTGGTAAAGGGAAGGGCTCTAGGAAGCTAATTTAAAGCAAAGTTAAAAGAAGACTTTATTAGAAAGCCTTGTCTCCTGGCCAAAGGAAAGAGCAGCCAAGTTTTCCCAGTGGAAATCCTCTAACACTCACTGGGTAGGGAGATGGATGCAGCCAATAAATTCTGCTTTTTATCTTTATCTACGTAGCGTGTCCAACCTGCCTATGGCTCTCTGCAGGATGTTGGTGTGATTAGTCAGTGATTTAAATGGAGAATTAACTCTGTCAATACAGTGAACCTACTTCCTCTGAATTAAACATAATGACACAGAACCGGAAAGATCACAAGCGAATCTGTAACTAAATGTAGATGCAGAATCTCCAGAACTGCTGCTTTAAAGGGGAACTAAAGGAAAAATCAACCACCTTCCCTTTAGCTGTACCCAGGCTGAGGACCTAAAACAGGTAAAATAGGTACTTACCTGTGGAGATTCAGCTGGTTCCTCATGTACTTACCCTCTTCGTGCCCTTGCCACTTCACTCCGGACCTGCCCCCTTTCTGCCATTCCTTTAAATACACCCGCCAATGGGATGATGTGATTCTTACAGAGCATGTCCTCCCATTGCTTGGCCCGTTCATTTGGACACCACCTTTACTAACTAGCCATCAGTGTAGTTCTAACTATCTACCAGACCCTGTCTGAATGAACAGTTTGGTTTATGGAGAGGGCAGGAGTTTGAATCTCTGAACAGCTGGCTGAAAGAGCAGCAGAGGAACATTTACTGCATATGTGCCAGTTTCCAATAGCTGGGCATAAGCAATTTAATGGGGGGCAACAGTTACCCGGAATCTCCCCCTTTTGCTGGTATAGATACCTGTCATTCTGGCACTCTGAAGTCATCTGAAAGAACAAGGGGTGTCAGTATGAAAGGAGATTACAACAATAGGAGCCAAGATACAGACATGAATAATGGTACGTGTTTATGGACAACTGATCATACAGACAGTGACAGAGGACACACAGTATGATGATGCTTATTGTCTCATGTAACATACCAATTAACCCCTTTAGTACAGCTGCTGTCCATACTACTAACGACTGAGATTACACTAACTGTGCATAGAGGGACAGCGAGGAACAAGGATTTATTTTGTTTTTACTATAATAAGATTTGCACCTGTAACAAAGAACAGAAAAAGATATGGGATACTATAAAGGAAAATATAATGTAGTTATACATGGCACTGGCCTTTAAAGTGGGCTTTTGCCCCGCTGGGTAACATTAGCCATCCAGTTCTTTTAAGATGGGTACACAAACTAACGATAAAAGACAGATATCAACAGACAGGTATCATCCCTATTGTAACACGTGTAGTGTATTTACAAGCGCTCCTGAGGTAAACGAACATTTACCTCAGGGAAATGGCCTAAAATTTCTCCCAGTCTCTGTCGTCTTCCTGTACTAAAGTAAAGGGAGTCGGCTGCAGCTGAGGGACATCTGTAGTCCTGAGCATTCTCCCTATGTTTTTATAAGGGATGTCCATGTGTTCTCTAGTATGTTCTATTGGTGAACAATTCCCCCCTTATTGTATGGCCCATTAATATATTTATACACAGTGATCATATCCCCACTTTCTCTAGTGTGCATAATTGTAACATAATCAATCTGTCTTCATATTTAAGCTCCCGCAGTCCCCTTATTAATTTAGTTGTCCTTCTCTGAACCCTTTCCAATATGTCCTTTTTGTACACAGGATTCCATAATTGCACTGCATATTCCAAATGAGGCCTTACCAATGGTTTAATAGACCAAAACTGATCGTATAATTGGCTAATAGTAAAATTCATCCATGATAACAAAAATAGAAATAAAATAGAATTTATTTTTCGTACTTTCTCCCTCCCCCACTTCTGGTCACTAATTATATTTAGTGGGGGGGGGTTGACAATGAAAGGCAGCACTGAATTTAATCAGCTTCTGTGCATCTGTACCTTGTTATGGCCGCTGCATAGTAGCCTATGAAAATAATTAGCATTGATATACCTTGAGTTTGTTATACAGACTCTCTTCATAATGCCTCTTCCCTATATGCTTGTCTTGCATAGCAACGGCTTATTAAGAAGTTCCCATCACCTTAATGTGTTGATGATTAAGTAACTGTATTAAGATAAAACTGAGTGTTTGTTAGGGGATTAGCCTCCTCCCGCTGGGGAAAGCTTTGGCCTTGGAACAGGGACACACAGTCTGCTTCGCTAATTCCCTTTAAATATCCACAGAGGACATGTGTGCCATGGCAAAGAGAGGTCAGGGCACGTGTGAGTGTCAGACACTGGTTAGAAAGAGGAAAAGCCACTGTGGTGTATAGACTTTATCAACAATCCTTCACTACAATTCTGCACAGAACACAATCAGGGTGCCTGCAAAATAGTTATGTCACCTACATTTATTCCCAATGTAAACCTTATTAAATCAAGACCCATATAACATGGCATATAGCATATAATATGCATTGCAAGTCAACAACTGGTTGGACCACTCCTGCTGCTGTGGCTCCAGGCTTGTCTCCAAATACTACCAGGGTCTCCACTCCCACCCTAAACAACACGTATAAGACATAAGATATGGTAGATTGAGAAATATGAAAACAGTCTGTGCTGTATAGACTTTATTTGTAGTCTCTGCACCACTACATGTTTCGGATATCAGGTACCCTGCATTGCATCAAAGCTTTTAATCCCTGATACAATTATTCAGTGCCACCTCTTCACAGGATTGTTGGGAATTACATCAATCAAGCCCTACAGATATGATTCAGGATACAGTGCCCTGTACACAGATATGGATCTAGTTCTAGTATTTATTTTTATTTTCCTTACTGCCCTAAAATTTTCTCTATAATCCACAGACAATGTCATTTAGCACATTAAAAAACATCTGCATTTTAATCAGGGAAATGTCTAACCATGAGGGGCCGTACACTAATTACTGAGCACTAGCATATAAAGGGACACTTTACTGAAAAAAAATTACCTTTCCTCATCTTAATCTATAAATAAATACGTGTAAGTAGCACTTACTCTGAGGGGTGTGTGTTGCTGCATGCCTTCAATCAAGCACATGGTTTTCCCCCTCCCTCTTTTAACCCCACCCCCTTCCATCTGACCTGACTTTTTCCCACAAACCAACTGTCAAAACTGCACACAGCATACCAACTGTCAAAACTCCGTCACCATTCCAGCTACAGCAAAAATGCTCACAGAAGAATAGTTTATGACAGACAGACAGACAGACAGATAGATAGATAGATAGATAGATAGATAGATAGATAGATAGATAGATAGATAGATAGATTCTTTTATTGTCACTGTATTGTTAACAATCAGTGAAATTATTTTACAAAACACAATATATGTATAAGATGAACCTGTTATTAAAACACTTTTAGCCAGGTGGAATTATAAACAGACACTAAAACCATATATATAAAAGAGTCATTCATTTTAAAAATGTATTCAAAAGTTTAACCACAGTAGGGTAAAAACTATTCTGAAATCTAGTAGTCCTGCAATAAAAATGTTGACACCTCTTACCTGATGGTAATAATTTAAAAGAATTATAGTTTCCAGCATTGGTCAATTTATTATGTTAAATAAGTTCAATAAAGAAAAACCCAAAGTGTGAAAAGAAGGTTGTCTAGCCAATAATTATAAGGATGCTGGGAGTTTTAGTGAAGCAAGCGCTTCAAGTCTGACAATTGAAATCACTGCAGTAAATAGCAGAGATGAAGAAAAACGGCAAATTTTATTGCCACAGCTGTTTGGCAGAACCTATTGAAGTTCTGAAAATCCCAAAACCCAATTCTAATCCAATTTAATTTATTATATTATTATTATAGAATTTGAGTTTTTCTAAACACAATTTTTCTATATTTTTTATTTCCAAATTTTAAAATTATCAATTTTTCAATCACAAGTTCAGATAAGTTTAAAATTTTTCAAAAATTCCATTGGATCAGGGATTTTTGCTTTATAGATATATATTGTTTATATTTTTATATTGTTTGGCCCGGGCTCAGACATGGGGGCTTAATTGACACCCCCTTTGCATCCTTCAAACTGGCATTTTGTGTGCTTCCTTGTATTGGCATCATATTGCTTTATGTACCATATTCTTAGAGGACTCCAGTCTGAGTTTGCTTGCTCCTTCTCAGTAGTGAGAGGTACAGATTACACAGCACATTTCTCTCAGGGTCTTTGGATTCTGTAGTGGGAGGGACAGATTCCTTGCACCAAAGCTTCTTTCTGTCTTTCTTACTTAGGGCTGTCAACCATCACATTTTGACCTGGGCGTCAGGTCTCAGCTAAGCCCCTAAGTCTACTTTAGTAGGAGGAGGCTTAGCGACTAGTGAGGGCTTCTTCTTAAAAGCAAAAATATAACGTATAAACCTATATCCAACTCTCATGGACATGTCACTACTAGGCAGTGAAATCAAACATTAAACAGGAACAGATCTCTGTATTAATCCTTGTTCTTGTTTGGTCTCTCTGTGAAGGGAAGAAAAGGCAACCATAAGCCATGTCTGCTGTTATAACCACAGTCAATTGGATCATAGGCTTTTTATAATATAAACTGATTAACTGAACCAACAGAGATGTATGAAAATCTCAGGACCCTGCATTGTGCTTGTAAATTTAAATACAATTGATTCCTAACCTGATGCTACAGTGGTGATTTCCCTTTGTTTATGTCCAGGAGGAGATTTTGGAGTTTGCACTAACAATTCTGTTTCCTTTTAAATTCCACCATAAAGTATATTTCCAACATCCTTATATGGACATTCCCCAACCCAGTGTGGTTGTTTCAGGTCCCCCTTCCATGCTGCTATGGTTCACCTACAAGTCTTGCTTGCAATGCTACATTTCCTGATAACCCTGTACTTACCAACAGGCCTGCAAGTGCATGAACAATAAGACCATCTGCAAGTATGTGTGGTGCTGGGTACATTAACTGCCTGCTAGCTGCTACTATAACACTATAACAATGAGACACATGCAAAGGTGGAAAAATCTTGCTTTTTTATAAATTGTCCTGAGCTGATTATATAAAATGATTAAAGCCTTCATTATAACCAGGACTATGTAGCCCATACCCTACCCAATGTAGTGGGACATTTAATGTCAAATTAAAAAAAATCCCTTGTATAAAATCAGCCTGATCATAGACCTTGTCCTTCCACTGCTGAATCCAATTAAACAGCAAGGTACCATCCCCAAATAGAAGTGAAAGGGAGATGGTATAAGGTTGGTAGTGGCTTTCCAGGTAACAATGGTGAAAAAGAGTTGAAGGAAACTGTTGTTTATTTTTAATTCAGGTCCTTTTTTCCCTGTTATTCTAAATATAGAATTTTAAGCCACCAGGGGAGAGGGAAGGATATGAGCTAAACTTGTACTTATCATGAGACTTTGGTTCTTTAGCTGTCAGTATAGACTCCATGCACATAATTAGCTCATAATCATAATCTGGGCTTGGAGAGTGTGACAGGATATTGATCTTATTGCTATTATCCAGTTATGCTTTCCTTTGTTTTTACTGCGATATCTACAGTATCTATTCAATCTCTATCACTATATCTATCACTCTATCTTATCTATCTATCCATCCAGTGGCATAACTACAGCCCCAGTTCCAGGGGGTGGGGGTGCTGGGGGCAAAAAGGGCCCACAAATGTACTGCGACGCACGTACCTAAGTAAAGGTGCTCGCAATCGGCTCTTTAAAACGACTGCCTGTCCTGGATGTTAGTTTTAAGCAGCTGATTGCACTCAACTTTACTTATGTATGAGCGTTTAGCTGTTTAAAAACTGCTGATCACAGGAGATTGGCAAGATCGTGTGTCTATCTATGTTATCACTCACTATATATCTATTTATCTATATATCATTATCTATTTATCTATCTATTTATCTATATATCATTATTTATTTATCTATTTATCTATCTATCTATATGTTTTCACATATCTATCTATCTATCTATCTATCTATCTATCATTTATCTATCTATCTTCTGTCTATCTATCTATCTATCTATCTATCTATCTATCTATCTATTATCTATCTATCTATCTATCTATCTATCTATCTCTCTCTCTATCTATCTATCTATCTATCTATCTATCTCTCTATCTATCTATCTTCTGTCTATCTATCTATTACTTGTGGGATGAAATATGAAATGTTACCCTGTACTAATAGACATTTCTTGGTTTAGCCATAGCTTGGTTAAGATTTAAGACAAAAGAGATTCAGTCAAACTGACTCATGTAAAAATAACTGCCAATATTTTGGCCTGAATGTCCATAATTTCAGCCACGGTGGTATGTACACAGCCTATAAGGTAACTCTCAGGCATGTACAGACATCAGGTTATTGCTATGTGTATCCTATTGTTGCAGTAGAATGAATAGAAAATAATTGGACACAGTATACAGTGTATTGCAGTAAATATTGTATATATTACATATAGATAGATAAATGATAGATAGACAGATATTATATATATTCTTACCTTAAATGGGAACTGTGGTCCAAAAATGACTTTAGGTAACTTGATAGGAATTGCTCTCCTGAGAATTTTTGCAATTTATTTTCATTGTTTATTTTGCATAGTTTTGAAGATATTTAAATTTTTGTGTGTGATATGGCAGCAGCATAACCAGGTCCCCTGCACTTCCTGCTTCCTGCTCTGAAACCATGTCAGTCAATCTGCCGTGTGTCTCCTCCTCCCCTTTGCAGCCCCCCTGGTCCCTTCCACTCATGGACCCCATGGTCCCTCCAGTTGCAGGCCCCCTTGGTACATTCTCTTACAGCCCCGTGTGGCCCCGCCCACTCATGGGTGAATAAGCCCCACCCACATACGGGTGCACAAGCCCTGCCCACTCATGGGTGTGCAAGTCCCACCCACTTGTGTGCGCGCAAGCCCCGCCCACTCATGGGTGACGTGGGCCACTCAGACCCCAACCTCCCCCCTCTACAGAAAACTCTGCAGAAACAGCCTTTTCAGGCAGAGTGAGAACTCTGCCTGAAAAGGCTGTTTTCACATAGTGGCTGTACCTACTCTGTCAGGACTTCACACAGTAGAGAGGAGGAAGGACTTCCTGGCTCCCTCACACACTGAGGGAGTATGAGGCTGTGCTCGCCGGCGGCACTGTGCAGGAGAAGCCTTAGGAATGTCACATGTCACCCTCCCACCCATTAACTTTCTGGTCAGTCATTTCTTTATATCTTGGGCTGTGTAACACATAGATGGCTCCTTTTAAAGGTAAGAAACTGGCCTTTCATTTAAACTTAACTTGTTTGGAGACCACAGTTCCCCTTTAATAGGTAAGAACAACTAGTTCAGGAATCTCATTATAACATAATACTGCACAGTTAGGGGTAGGTCCCACTATCACACACAGCGGCGCATGCAGGATTTTTTCAATGCGCTGCTGTGCGTGAACCAATAACGTACCGGACCACAGTACAAATAGTGGGAACTACCTGGCAGCATTGCTTTGGCAGTGCGAACGGAGCACAAATCGCACTCCGACATGCAGTAGTGAGACCTAGCCCTTACTGTTTATATGCCTCATATACTGGTCTATGAAAAGAAAGAAATGATTCAATGTGGCAGGTGGGGGAGGTTAAGGACCCTTCCGGAATTAAATTGACTTATAAGGCCTTAATCCATATCAGGTAAGAACAATTCTAAGGCTTAATTTTTTTTTATATTACCCATTGAACCTCTTAGTGTGTCGTG
Source organism: Hymenochirus boettgeri (assembly GCA_019447015.1). Classification (NCBI taxonomy): domain Eukaryota; kingdom Metazoa; phylum Chordata; class Amphibia; order Anura; family Pipidae; genus Hymenochirus; species Hymenochirus boettgeri. The sequence goes on along the minus strand of CM033476.1, from coordinate 282,861,841 downwards.
TTTGCACCAACAGCCCTGGACCTCCCCATGCAGCTGAATGTGGATCTAAAAATAAAGATAATTGACTTTTACAAAACAGGGGAAATGCTATCCAGCCTGCAATTTCCTCCATCTGAGAGATGATTAAGAAATAGAAGTTAAAGCTGGAACACACAGGCCTTCTCTCTCATATCATATTGATTACCATTGGCTACTGCTAAGGTGTCTGCAGAAATATCACAAACCCACATTTCATTTCTGATTGGGTTTTGACACTAGAAACCTCTAAGGGACAGTTATAGTCTGATGGGAAGTAGGTGCTTGGACACCGTGCGAGGCTACACTAGACTATTCGCCCGCCTGAAGAGAAAAGTCTGGACAATATTTGGAATGCCAAGAAATATACAGGGTGATGTGGGTTGCAAACACACCTTACCAGTTATGATGAATTAAGCCAATTGCATCTCGTATTGCATTCTAATTAATTATTCCTTGCATGTGTTTAGGACCAGGTATTTGGTGGTGTTAAAACGAAATGGCGCTAAAGTTTCTCTATTACCTTCTTAATTCTTAGTGTACAATGCAACATTAACAGACTTACGTAATAAAAGTTCTTATCGTTAAAAATGGTGCTAATTTTGCCCCAACCAATCAGATTTTAGCTTTCAAATGGTACATAACATGATTGGTTGGGGCAAAATTAATACCATTTTTAGAACCTTTGTTAAATAGGCCTTTACTGTTAAATTGTATCAAACAGGTAAGTGCATTTTTTTTCCAGTTGTGCCTCTGCTCTGATCTGTCCAAACCCCTCCCTGTTCTGTACTAGCCCCACCCAATCTAGTTAAACATTGTGCTTTGTGGCTTGTGCTATATATTGTGAGCTAGAGAGATGGGTAAATTCACCAGGTTGTAGTAACATCAAAACTTCCATTTTGTTTTGCGGAATTTCATTTTTGGCAAAGATTTTTGATGATAGTTTTAAATGTTACATTTTGTTGTCGAATCTAGAAATTTATAGCACAAAATTATAGCACATCTAGTGTGATAGTGCCACAGGGTAGACTGTATTGTAAGCATCAACAAATAATAGCATTGGCTAATGATACAGAAAGTGATTAAAGGGCAAGTCCAGCCCTAAAATGAAAACTTACATACAGGTAAATCACCGCCCAAAACCCTAAACTAATAGTTTGAAATCTGAAATATATAAGTCTAACCTGAAATCCTGCACAATGTCCTGTTTCACGTTTCTGCTTCCAGGTTCATCCAGTTAGCAACTGTCAGTTATGGATTTGACAGTTGACATCACAGCCAATGACTGAATGTTAATCCCCTATCTGCCTCTTCTGAGCATGCCCAGGCTCAGTACCTGCTCAGTACAGGTTTCTAAATTGCTCAGTCTCCATGAGGCATCCAGAAGCATAGCAGGCATACAGTAATGAATTCATAGGACAAAGTATGACATATCAACATATTTTAAAGAGGCCGTTCTTTCTAAAAGATGTTCTTATGAGGGTGGAGTTGTCCTTTAAAATGTTAAAAAGAGATTGACTTACAAAAGCCCAATTTCACCCCTTTCATACTTACACTTATAGAAACAGCATCCAGGGTTATGTATTAACGTACGCTATCGCATTAAGTGTGAGAAACGTACGTGTGATTTCTGTATGTAGCAAAGTGTTTGAAAAGGTTAGTTTTTTAAGTTTTGAATTACATTTTTACATTAATGTGGTGAACACGATTTTCTGTAGCCAAAAATACATTGCTAAAGCATAAATGTCTATCAACCATCTACTACATAATGTATTGTTATACCTATAGGAGTGTTATACCTATCAACCATCTACTACATAATGTATTGTTATACCTATAGGAGTGTTATACCTATCAGCCATCTACTACGTAATGTATTGTTATACCTATAGGAGTGTTATACCTATCAACCATCTACTACGTAATGTATTGTTATACCTATAGGAGTGTTATACCTATCAGCCATCTACTACATAATGTATTGTTATACCTATAGGAGTGTTATACTATCAGCCACTACTACATACGTATTGTTTACCTATAGGAGTGTTTACCTATCACCATCTACTACTAATGTTTGTTATACCTATAGGAGTGTTATAAACAATCCCCTACTCTACTCCATAATGTATTGTTATACCTATAGGATGGTTATACCAATCAGCCATCTAACTACATAATGTCTTGTATCCTAAGGAGTGTTATACCTATCAGCCATCTACTACATAATGTATTGTTATACCTTAGGAGTGTTATACTCTATCAGCATCTACTACAAATGTATTGTTATACCTATAGGAGTGTTTACCTATCAGCCATCTACTACACAATGTATTGTTATACCTATAGGATGGTTATACCTATCAACCATCTACTACATAATGTATTGTTATATCCTATAGAGAGTGTTATACCCTATCAGCCATCTACTACACTAATGTATGGTTATACCTATAGGACGTGTATCCTATCAGCCATCTACTACATAATTGTATTGTTATACCTATAGGAGTGTTATACCTACAGCCATCTACCTACATCAATGTATTTTTATACCTATGGAGTGTTATACCTATCAACCATCTACTACATAAATGTATTGTTATACCTATAGGAGTGTATACCTATCAGCCATCTCTACACTAATGTATTGTTATACCTATAGGAGTGTTTATACCATTCAGCCCATCTACTACATAATGTATTGTTATACCTATAGGATGTTATACCTACACCATCTATACATAATGTTATTGTTATACCTATAGGAGTGTTTACTATCAGCCATCTACTACATAATGTTGTTGTATACCTATAGGAGTGTTATACCTATCACCATCTACTACATAATGTTTGTGTATAACCTATAGGATGTTATACCAATCAGCCATCTACTACATAATGTATTGTGTTATACCTATAGGAGTGTTATACCTATCAGCCATCTACTACTAATGTATTGTTATACCTATAGGAGTGTTAATACCTATCACACTCTACTACATAATGATTGTTATACTATAGGAGTGTTATACCATCAACCATCTATACATAATGTATTGTTATAACCTATAGGAGTTTTATCTAAACCATCTACTACTAATGTATTGTTATACCTAAGGAGTGTTATACCTATCAACCATCTACTACATAATGTATTGTTATACCTATAGGAGTGTTACCTATCAGCCAATCTACTAATAAGTATGTTATACCTATAGGAGTGTTTACCTATCAGCCATCTACTACATAACGTATTGTTATCCACTATAGGAGTGTTTACCTATCAGCCATCTACTACATAAGTATTGTTATACTCTATAGGAGTGTGTATACCTATCAGCCATCTACTACATAATGTATGTGGTTATACCTATAGGAGTGTTATACCTATCACCATCTACTACATAATGTTATTGTTATACCTATAGGAGTGTTGTTATACCTATCAACCATCTATACATAATGTATTGTTATACCTATAGGAGTGTTATAACCATTTACTACATAAGTATTGTTATACCTATAGGAGTGTTATACCCATCGCCATCTACTACATAGTATTGTTATACCTATAGGAGTGTTATACCCATCAGCCATCTACTCTAATGTATTGTTATACCTATAGGAGTGTGATACCAACTACAGCCATCTACTACATAATGTATTGTTATACCTATAGGAGTGTTGTTTACCTATCAGCCATCTACTTACATAATGTATTGTTATAATCCTCTACGGAGTGTTATACCTCACACCATCTACTACTAATGTATTGTTACCTATAGGAGTGTTATACCTCTCACCATCTACTACATAATGTATGTTTATACCTATAGAGTGTTATCTATCACCACCTCACTACATAACGTATTGTTTACCTATAGGAGTGTTATAACCTATCAACCATCTAACTACATAACGTATTGTTATACCTATAGGAGTGTTATCCTATCAACCATCTACTACAACTATTGTTATACACTATAGGAGTGTTTTACCTATCACCACCTACTACATAACTATTGTATACCTATAGGAGTGTTATACCTATCAACCATCTACTACACAATGTTGTTAACTTAGGAGTGTTTACCTATCATCACTACTACATATGTATTGTTATACCTATAGGAGGTTATACCTATCAGCCATCTACTACACAATTGTATGTTATACCTATAGGAGTGTTTATACCTATCACCCATCTACTACAAATGTATGTTATTAACCTATAGGAGTGTTATACCTATCAAGCCATCTACTACATAATGTATTGTTATAACCTATAGGAGTGTTATACCTATCAGCCATCTACTACATAATGTATTGTTATACCTATAGGAGTGTATACCTATCACCATCTACTACATAATTATTGTTTATACCTATAGGAGTTGTTATAACCATCAGCCATCTACTACATAATATGTTATCCTATAGGAGTGTTATACCATCAGCCATCTACTACATCTGTATTGTTATACCTATGGAGTCGTTTATAAAACTATACAATATTATAAACTATCAAATCACATTATACATAATGTATTGTTATACCTTGGAGTGTTTCATATCCGTCACCATCTACTACATAATGTATGGTTATCACCTATAGGAGTGTTATACCTATCAGCCATCTACTACATAATGTATTGTTGTATACCTATAAGGTTGTTATCCTAATCAGCCATCTACTACATAATGTATGTTATCCTATAGGAGTGTTATACCTATCACCCATCTATACTAATGTATTGTTACCATATGGAGTGTTATACCTATCAAGCCATCTACTACATAACGTATTGTTATACCTATAGGAGTGTTTATACCTATCAGCCATCTACTACATAACGTATTGTTATACCTATAGGAGTGTTATACCTATCAACCATCTACTCATAAGTATTGTTATACCTATAGGAGTGTTATACCTATCAGCCATCTACTACATAATGTATTGTTATACCTATAGGAGTGTTATACCTATCAGCCATCTACTACATAACGTATTGTTATACCTATAGGAGTGTTATACCTATCAGCCATCTACTACATAATGTATTGTTATACCTATAGGAGTGTTATACCTATCAGCCATCTACTACATAACGTATTGTTATACTATAGGAGTGTTATACTATCAGCCATCTACTACATAATGTATTGTATACCTATAGGAGTGTATAACCTATCAGCCATCTACTACATAATGTATTGTTATACCTATAGGAGTGTTATACCTATCAGCCATCTACTACATAATGTATTGTTATACCTATAGGAGTGTTATACCTATCAGTCATCTACTACATAATGACATGGTGAATAATGAAGTGGACCTGATCTTAGCACAGCTCAGTCCAATGCATTTCCAAATAGTGATCCTATTTAGGGCTAGGCCACACTGCTGCGATTTTTCTGCGTTTGCGTTTTTTTTTCAAATCATTGGAATTGCGGCAACGTTGCGTTTGCGATTTGCGTTCCGCATTTTAAATCAGGCCTAGTGACTGTGACGGTCAGTTTTGAAGTCTTCCATGTTTGATTTTGAAGGATTTTTTCGCTAATTGCCTACCCACCAAAATTTCCTCTTTAAGGGCACGGACACACTGCAACGCAAAACGCAATCGCACACGGAATTGCATGCAATTTCATGTGCGATTTCGTTGCGTTTGCACATGTGTTTTTTTCATTATGTATTGGAAAACGCATGCGCAAACGCAACGAAATCGCACATGAAATCGCATGCGTGACCGTCACAGTCACTAGACCTGATTTAAATTACTGTGGTCAGATTCCAAACACGCTAGGCCCCAGGACACTGTAGAAATATTTGGCAATTCGGGTAAGGAAATCATTTAAAACAAGAACAGAATGGTTTTCTGGCTTTCAGAAATGTTTAGAGACTGTTATATATGCCAAAGCGCTTGTTTAGAAGTGCTGTTGAGTAATCAGTTCCAGTGCAATTTGCAGGATGCGCAAGTTTCTATGCAGCTTCTATGCAGCTGATAAACTACTAATCAGCTCAGAAATCTATGGACTTGATAGGATTCAAATGAAAGGGATAGAGTTTCCAGTTCCTTCATTTACACAATGTCAAACACTATTTTATGTAATCGGATCAAATACAATTCAGAGCGCATTTTCGTTTTTTATCAAACCTATTTCCGAATTTCCGATCCTATTTTCAAAAATAGCTTGAACGTTTGCTAAAAATTGAAAACGCGTTCCGAAGTCCTGAAACCCGAACAATCCAGTTTAGGGTGGAACATTCGGATTTTGGAACCAATGCATTCTGTGTCTGATCCGGGTCCGAGTCGAACCCAGATCCACTCTCTAAAATGGTGCGCCCAGCACTAAATTAATGAAAAACAATGCTTTAACCCGATTGTACATCATGTAGCTTGGGTTTTGCACTAATTCAGCCAAAAGCCAAAAGGCGTCTGTTTTTGCATCGCCCTTTAAGTCTGCAATCTCTCCAAGTATCTGGATTGATTAATGATTATCAATGTTGCATGTATATTTTTAGTGTGCCTAAGGTTTCCAGATCATCTGCTGATTAAGGGCTAGGCCACACTGCTGCGTTTTTTATGAGTTTGCGCTTGCAGTTTTTTCAGATCATTGAAAACGCGGCAATGCACCAAAACGCACGGGGTGCATTGCGATTTCAATTTGCGTTCCGCATTTTTAATCGCAATCGCATGCATTTTCCTATACCTAATGAAGAAACCGCATGTGCAAATGCAACAAAATCACACATTAAATCGCATGCGATTCAGTGTGCGATTGTGTTTGCGGCACAGTGTGGCCGTGCCCTAAATGTAATTAGCAGGGCTGCACTTAATAAAGTCAATGGGAGAGTGATAGTTCGATAAGTCCGGATGATTTACAGCTAAACTAACAACGATGTAAATGGCTGTGGCACCTGGGAAATAGTCTGGCGAACATGTCACTCACTATCACCAAAATTTTTTTTAAACACTTCTTAAACACGAGCGGGCAATTGTCGGGTTTTGCGCAAGCTACATTCGAGGGTTACGGCCAGTTCGAGGGTTACAGAAAGATACTATCAAGGGTTAGCGAAATTAGAACGATAAATTCAAGGTTTATCAAAATCAAACTATATTTTCAAGGGTTACAGAAAATGAACAATACTTTCGAGGGTTAGTGAACGATACATTCTAGGGTTAGCAAATATGATCCATACATTCGAGGGTTACCGAAAGCGAACAATACTTTCAAGAGTTACCGAAAACCAAAGGCTACATTTGAGGGTTAGAGAACGATACATTCTAGGGTTAGCCAAAACGATCCATACATTCGAGGGTTACCGAAAACGAACGATACTTACGAGGGTTACCGAAAACCGAAGGCTACATTTGAGGGTAGCGAAATACACATTCTAGGGTTAGCCAAACGATCCTAAATTCGAGGGTTACCGAAAACAAACGATACTATCGAGGGTTACCGAAAACCAAAGGCTACATTCGAGGGTTAGCAAACGATACATTTAGGTTTAGCGAAAACAATTCGTACATTCGAGGGTTACCGAAAACGAAGATCATTCAAGGGTTAGCGAACGATACATTTGAGGGTTAGCGAACGGAACATAAATTCGATAATTATCGCATTTTCAGAGTTAGCATGATGCAGTTAACACTGCTGAAAATTGGCCAACAATTGGGCCTTAAAGGGGAAGTCAGTGACAATACATTTTTCCATCCTAATGGCCTTAGCCTGCCCATTCAGCATTGTGTCTGTGTATAAATAAATGCAACCGAAATACTGACTTCCTGTTTGCGGACCCCTAGTAGAGACCGTTATGGTCTTGCCCTTGACCCAGCGCCTGGGTTGATTCAGTTGCTCAGTAGGGATCTGGCATGTTTGACCCGTCCAAACAGCCATCAGTAGAAATTATTACGGTTTCACGGCAAACATTCCAAAGGTAGTGTGCATTCTGGGAAGAAGAATGACCGTTACAGAACGTAAAATGTCAGCTCCCTAATGTCAGCAGCAGGAAATAGCAAGGAGTGTAATTCCAACTGATTTTTCAAAATGGAAGAGAATATGTAGAATAACTAGGTCTTCCTAATAGAAACTAATCATTTTAAAAATAATGATATTCTCTACTGAACTTTCCTTTTAAGTCTAGTGTGTTGCTTTGCACACTTGGTTCAGAAATCCGTCTAGATGCAAAACCATGTTTGCTATGGCCAATGTTCTGAGCTGAAACTTTGTCCCAGACCGCTGACCCACCAGAGCAACAAACCCCACTCATTCATGCTCAATAAATATACATTAATACTACATCTGGCATAATTTGCAAAAAAAGCTTCAGGCCCTTAATGTTACCCTGCTGTGGAAAATCTAAACTTAATAAGTCAGAGCCATGTTGTTAGTTATTGGGAAAATATAGGGGAGATACAATATGGCCCTTTTCCGTCTAGAATTTAGAGCACAGCGCCATTTCCGAATGTTTTTGGAAATAGCACTGTGCTAACGATCCAAAACCCCTGCTGTTAAGTTTTGCGCTACCTCGTAGCGCGAAACTTAACGGTAAAGGTTGTGGAGCGTTAAGGTCGCGCTCCTTACCTTAGCCCGATCCCGCGATGCAATAACTGACGTAATCCAGTTTACATCAGTTATTGTATCGCGGGATTGGGCTAAGATAAGTAACGCATTCGGAGGTATTGAATCTCCCCGATAGTGCGTAATAGAGATGGAGAAATGTCATTAATAATTTATAGCCCATTGAATATGTATAATAGGGATGGCATAGAACTCGAACTCGAACCCGAGTTCGAGCCGAACTGTTCAAGTTCGAACGGACCTGGACTTCTCGAACTATCTGGACGCGGACTTTCGATATTTCCCGGACTTTCGATGATTATCGAATGTTCGAACGTTCGAACGTTCGAATCCGCGAGTTAAAATGTACATGGTATCTAGCGGAACATCGAATCTGCGATAAAGTCTCCATTAAAGCCTATAGGCGAGCATCGAATCTGCGAGTAAAATGTCCATGTTACCTCGAACGTTCGAACGCGAAAGCTCGAAAGTAGCGCGTGTAAGAGTAAAATCGATTTTACGAAAGTCCTGGATATTGGAACATGCTCCCCAGACCATTTCCCAGTCCCACAGCCATTTCAAATTTACCAATTAATATTTTAGTTGTATTTGACTCGAACTTTTCGAACTATTTGCCTCCCATAGACTTTAATGGGTCCGTTTTCGAACTTTCAATAGTTCGACCATCTCTAATGTATAATAAATAATAAAAGTCTATGTGTACATACGAAACGGACCCATTAAAGTCAATGGGAGTCAAATAGTTTGAAAAGTTCGAATGAAATACAATTAAAATATCAATGGTAACTTAATGTAAATTGCTGTGGAATCTGGGAAATGGTCTGGGGAACATGTTCAAATATCCAGGACTTTCGAAAACTCGATTTTACTCTCACGTGCGCTACTTTCGAGCTCCCACGTTCAAACATTCGATATATTATCCCATAAACGACTCGCAGATTCGAGAATTCTATATTTACTCGCGTATAGGTATAATAGACATTTTACTCGCGGATTCGATATTCGATATTTACTTGCGTATAGGTATAATAGACATTTTACTCACGTATTCGATATTCGATATTTACTCGCGTATTGGTATAATAGACATTTTACTCGCGGATTCGATATTAGATATTTACTGGCGTATTGGTATAATAGACATTTTACTCACGGATTCGATATTCGATATTTACTCGCGTATAGGTATAATAGACATTTTACTTGCGGATTCGATATTCGATATTTACTTGCGTATAGGTATAATAGACATTTTACTCACGGATTCGATATTCGATATTTACTCGCGTATTGGTATAATAGACATTTTAATCGCGGATTCGATATTAGATATTTACTGGCGTATTGGTATAATAGACATTTTACTCACGGATTCGATATTCGATATTTACTCGCGTATAGGTATAATAGACATTTTACTCATGGATTCAATATTCGATATTTACTCGCGTATTGGTATAATAGACATTTTGCTTGTGGATTCGAGAATTCGATATTAACTCGCGTATAGGTATAATAGACATTTTATGTAACAATCTATGTAACAGTCTATGTAACAATATATGTAATAGTCTATGTAACAGTCTATGTAACAATATATGTAATAGTCTATGTAACAGTCTATGTAACAATCTATGGAACAATCTATGCAATATCTCCCGGCCCGGCCTTCTGCTTGCAAGACACTGAGAGGCAGCCAATCACGGGCAGCCAATCACGGGCGCGGCTGCCGGCTTCTCAGAATGCCGGAGGAGAGAGGGAAGGTAAGTAGAGTTCTGGGGACTTTCTTAAAATTATTTTTTTGCGGTTGAGCCTGGGGGGAGATATACTAATGTATGGGCAAGGGGTTTTATGGTAGGGGGAGGGATCGCAAAACGGGAGGCGAGACAGGAGGCAGAGTCCTATATGGACTCTGCTATCCTCCTGATGGGCAGTTTTTGGGACTTTAGGGGGGGGACTACAGGAGAACCACACAGAGCTGGGATGTGAGGTAAGGATTTTATTATACTACATGGTGGGGCCATTAGTGGGGGGGATTATAGTTTTGGTGGTGGACATGCCCTTTAAAGGAATAACAGGTAAGTTTGCTCTAAGTTCGTTCCTGGCTCCCAGGGGCGTGTTTAGGTGGGATTTCTGGGGCCTGGAATCCCCCCTTTCTGCCAGCTCAGTGCAGTCTGCTGTTCTACTTCTCCTGGTGTCCATAGACTGTTATATAGACTGTTACATAGACTGTTACATAGACTGTTACATAGAATGTTACATAGATTGTTACATAGACTGTTACATAGACTGTTACATTAAATGTTACTTAGATTGTTACATAGACTGTTACATAGCTTGTTACATAGCTTGTTACATAGCTTGTTACATAGCTTGTTACATAGCATGTTAGATAGACTGTTACATAGATTGTTACATAGACTGTTGCATAGACTGTTACATAGATTGTTACATAGACTGTTACATAGATTGTTACATAGATTGTTACATAGATTGTTACATAGACTGTTACATAGACTGTTACATAGACTGTTACATATATTGTTACATAAACTGTTACATAGACTGTTACATAGACTGTTACATAGATTGTTACATAGATTGTTACATAGATTGTTGCATAGATTGTTACATAGACTGTTACATAGACTGTTACATAGACTATTACATATATTGTTACATAGACTGTTACATAGACTATTACATATATTGTTACATAGACTGTTACATAGATTGTTACATAAAATGTTACATAGACTGTTACATAGAATGTTATATAGATTGTTACATAGCTTGTTACATAGATTGTTACATAGACTGTTACATAGATTATTACATAGACTGTTACATAGACTGTTACATAGACTGTTACATAGATTGTTGCATAGACTGTTACATAGACTGTTACATAGATTGTTACATAAAATGTTACATGGACTGTTACATAGAATGTTACATAGATTGTTACATAGATTGTTATATAGATTGTTACATAGATTGTTATATAGACTGTTACATAAAATGTTACATAGACATTTATATAGACTGTTATATAGAATGCTACATAGATTGTTACATAGATTGTTATATAGATTGTTACATAGATTGTTATATAGACTGTTACATAGATTGTTATATAGACTGTTACATAGATTGTTATATAGACTGTTACATAGATTGTTATATAGACGGTTACATAGATCGTTATATAGATTGTTACATTGTTAATTGAGCTGTGCATGAGAAGCAGCATTTGTTTGTTTCAAAAATGTATCCAGTCTGCCCTGTGATTGACAGCAGCATAGAGATCTGTATCAATATTAACCCTGCAGCTGCCTGAGGTGATTACTGAGACTGGGTTTATATACATTACTTACTGTACCTACTACACTGTGATGGAGCTTAGTGAGCAGCACTAGGGACATTAGGAAATCCTGGAGGTGGTTGTATAGCCGACTATCAACATTGTATTATGTATGTATGTATGTATATGCTTATTTATATAGCGTCACTAGGGGAAGCAGCCCTGTACTATTTATATTATATATACACAGGAGCGATTGTTCCATATATACTTTATAAAGACTAATTGTTTAATGTGCCCATATATGGTCTGATGTTATTGTCTCCTACTATAGTAAAGGGGGCGGTAATGGAAATTTTCTGTCTTGTCCGATCGGTCCCAATATAAACAATATTCAGCAAATTCTGTCAGATCCGCCGTCAGTGTCACAGCTCTGACTTTGAAAGACACTAATGATAATGTAATGCAAATGTGGATGTCTTAGTAAAACAGAACGTTAGGCAGGATACACATGGACAAATTTTTCCGTCCTGACCGCCTTTATAGAGTGGTTGGCCACGGAAACTGTATCTAATGGATCACACGATTGAAGATAATTTACTGCCATGTCAAATTGCCTGTTCAGTCAATCCAGGAAATGGTGTCTGGCAGTGTTCACCGCAGCCTCTGAAATCACCAGAGATTTTTCAGCCAACCGACCGATACACGGAAATATCGGTTGGTTGGCCCGAAAAATCTGTTTGTGTGTACCCAGCCTTAATGAATATTGGGAATATACAAGAATACATGGATGTATTGATCCTCCTTCTGGGCTTGTTCAGTGGTAACCCATTTAGGAATCCCCCCTTTGGTAGTGAAAAGAGATGAGATCCGGGTTCAACACGAACCCGGATCCGACACAGAACCCCTCGGTTCAGAAATCTGAAAGATCCGTCCGGATTTCGGGACTTCGGAACATATTCTTGAAAATTTCCAAATGTACGGAGCTATTTTCGATAATTTTCAAAAATAACCTCGAACATTTGAAAATCCTCGAAAATACAATCGGAGACCACTTTTGAGTTTCTTATCATATTTTCGAAGACCGAACATTCGAGGCTACTACTTGAAAGTGGTCTCTGATTTTCGAACATTTGAAGATATTTTAGAAAATTATCGAAAATAGCTCCGTACATTCGAAAATCTTCGAAAATTCGTTCCGTTTTCAGATCTTTAGGATTTTCCCGAGATCCGGGAATCTGAAAACGGAATAAAACTATGTAGTCTCGGCCATCTCTAGTAGTTAAAGGGCAAGTCCAGCTCTGAAATTAAAACTTATATACAGGTAAATCACCCCCCAAAACCCTAAACTCTAATATTTTCAAATCTGAAATATATAAGTCTAAACTGAAATCCTGCAAAATATCATGTTGTTTCTGCTTCCTGGTTCACAACTGTCAGTTATGGATTTGACAGTTGACATCACAGCCAATGCTTATCCCCTAGCTGCCCCTTCTGAGAAGGCTCAGGCTCAGTACAGGCTCAGTACAGGTTTCTAAATTGCTCAGTTTCCATGAGGCATCCAGAAGCATAGCAGGCATACAGTCATGAATTCATAGGACAATGTAAGATACATCAACATATTTTAAAGAGGCCATTCTTTCTAAAATATGTTATTATGTGGGTGGAGTTGTCCTTTAACTATTCCCTTAACAGCTTCTAGTTACTTTTATCTGCTGTGTTGCATCTTAGATCACTTTTATTATTTACAGACTATTGTGACAATCACAGACCCCACTGACAAATTACGCTAGTCACTTCCGTCAAGCAGTCTAGATATTGCCCATTTATCTCTTAGAGTATCGTGAGTTATCACTGCAGCTTTGAGCACTCAGAATAAAACATTTCAGTTTCTTTGGGTTTCTGAACACAATATGTATCCGGAAATGCTGATTGCTGTATCGTGTATCTAAGATCATACAATCCATCCGCCTTTGTGTTCGAATTACACAGACATGGCACAGTATGTTACAAGAAATAGGCAGGAAAATGCAATAAATAGAAAGAAAACAGAGATGCTATTGTGGACAGGGGAGAGAAGCAAAAGAGAAACAGAGATTAAGACAGAAGATCCACATTAATGATATTTGGAGTGAAGGTGTTATAACACAGTGGAAAGAAAGATTCAAAAGGGGAGAAGTGGGTAATATGGTAAGAGTGGAAACATTTAGGCTGTGGCATAACTAGAAATGCTTCATCCACAGTCATAGGCAGTTGCTCCCCCTGCTACCCTGGTAGTTGCGCCCCCTGCATTTAGGGGCTGATGTACCGGTAATAAAAGGTGCAAAAGTTTCCTTGTGCTATCAATCTGTAGCCACCAATAAGATGTTATCTAACTGCAGTAGCCCAGTAGAAAGTTAACATTTAATTGGTTCCTGCAAATAATAGCATGGACAAACTTTTATTGCATCAGGCCCTTAGTGGTTTATGTAATGGGCAAACGTTTGTCATTGAACCATAATAACATATCAGCTGTTGGTCTGTCCTGGCCTACCACAGGTAGACAACATCTGATTGGGTGCAATGAGTTGATGGCAGGGGAACATGAGGTTTAGTAAAGTTTAAAGGGGAAACTAAGCCAAAAGAGATTGAAAGGGGAATGTAAGGTAATTGAAGACAAGGTGTAGAAGAAAATGGGGGCAGACTGGGAAAAACCAAAGGGAACAGAAGACATTTTAAGGGAAGGATTGTTTCTAAAAGCAAGATTCAAAGATCCATGACACTAAATTAATTACAAAAATGTAGCATCCTGTGTGTTTATACTGTACAGTAAGCACATTACAATTAATTTTAGAATCAAACTGAATTGCCGTAAATTACCAACACCTGGAAAAAGAAATCCATAATACAGTGTTGGTGCAGTGAGCCAAGAACTTTAATATCCCTGTCAGGTTTCCTTCCTCCTTGGTTTGTGATTTGTCTCTAGGGGTTTTTTCTAGGCCGTTTTCATGAAGCTTGCTGACGTGTTTCTGACAATCAAGTCAACTGTGTGTCCATAGTAAGAGTGCAGCAGTCTGGATGGCGATTAAAGGGTTAGCGTACATGGCATTGCAGTAGTCCTAGGAAAGCTTTGTAAGGAAGACTGTGTTATGTGAAGAAGGCTCCCTGGAGGACAGTAGATGCTGGTGTCAGCCTGATCCTAAAATCCATACACTGTTCCAGGCAGTCAGGAGAGGAGGTGGTTCGGAAATAAATAGAAAGGATTTAATAAAGGGCTCCAATTCCTGAGCAAAATTAAAAGGACCTTTGCTCCATATTGATCAAGTTTTCAAAAGTAGTTAGAATGGACGCTGGGTGTTAAAATAAAGATGGGGAGGATTACTACCAGGGTTCACAGCTGGAGCACATTGTATAGAACTAGTGCCTATTTACAATTCCAACAGTATAAAACCGTGCTATGTGTGTGTCCTGCACATATTTGTGATAAAGTGTTTACAAAATAACTGACATATATATAGTATATTGTAGTAATTCTCATCCCATCGAGAAATCAGATCTCGGCTGTGAGCAGTTGGTTGGCACTTTGGTTTCCTGGGAAACTGCAGTAATCTCACTCTAGTGTTTGACTTGTTTGTCTGTTGATAGGGCTATTGATAGGGCTATTGATAGGGTTGTCCTATGCACTATGTCAACGTGTGTACTTTATTATTATTATTTTGCATAAACCTCATGCAATTGGGGTGCCATAACCATAAAATGTCCAGTGAAATTGGAAATTAAAGGGCATGTCCACCCCTTTTGATGTTGTAGGGATAGTTGCCCCAGCCCCAACCGCTATATTAGATTTTCAAGAAAGTCCCCCAATTGTTACTTACCTCCCCTCTGTCCTCCGCCGCAATGCCGATATTCTGCTTGCACGCAGGGGGCCGGACCAGCAGCCGCGTCTGTGATTGGCTGGGAGGCAGCCAATCACAGACGCGGCTGCCGGCAGTTCAGAACGCCGGAGGAGAGAGGGAAGGTAAGTAATAATCAGGGGGATGGTGCTTACAGTTTCAGCGAGAAGGGTGCTCTGGCTCAGAAGCTGGTATGCGGACACCTCTTCGAAGAATGTATTATGTCGCCTACCCTTTGAGGGTAAATGGTTATTTGGCAAAAACTTAGATGACATCATTTCAAAGACGACAGGAGGTAAGAGAACATTCCTTCCTCAAGGGAATAGAGGTCAAGGAGAATTTTGAAATAGACAACAAGACAGATTCCCGGGAAGGAGTAGAGAATCCTCAAAAAGCTACAGACCTGGCAGAGAATATACAAGAGCGACAAATTAGAAATCGGGCCATTTCAGTCTCTTTCAAGGAGCAAAGTCAGGCCTATCAAGATTCCCAAAACAAAACAAGAATGCATGAGATGAGGCCACCGATATGTTCCAGTTGGCACGAGACTTCTAAAGTTTCAGAAGGTATGGGCACAATATATATACGATCTTTGGGTTATGTCAGTTTTAACTTGAAGATACAGTATAGAATTCATTCTAAGACAAGACAATTCAGACTCAGACAAGACTGCCTACAGAACTCGACAAAAGACAAGCCCTATTGTTGTATGTGGAAAAACTATTGAGGAAAGTGGCAATAATAGAAGTTCCCAAGAGTAATGGGCCGAAGGGATTTTATTCTCCATTATTACTCGTAAGAAAAACTTCGGGAGAATTTCGGCGGGGCTGAATTTAAGAAGATTAAACAAGTTTGTAAAAGCTCGGCGGTTCAAAATGGAGACACTACAAAACATAAGATCTGCTATAGGCATGAACGATTGTCTCTGCTCAATAGATCTAACAGATGCCTACTAGAGATGGACTAGAACTCGAACTTGAACGGATTTTCGATATTTCCGGACTTTCGATAATTATCGAATGTTCGAACGTTCGAGGCATGCGAATATGCGAGTAAAATGTCTATTATACCAATACGCTGGTAAATATCCAATTATCGAATCCACAAGTAAAATGTCTATTATACCTATACGCTGGTAGATATCAAATTATCGAATCTGCAAGTAAAATGCCTATTATACGCAAGTAAATATCGAATAAACAAATACACAAGTAAAATGTCTATTATACCAATACGCAAGTAAATATCGAATAAACTAATACACGAGTTAAATGTCTATTATACCAATACGCGAGTAAATATCGAATAAATGAATACGCAAGTAAAATGTCTATTATACCAATACGCAAGTAAATATCGAATAAACTAATACACGAGTTAAATGTCTATGATACTAATACGAGAGTAAATATCGAATTATCAAATCTGTGAGTAAAACGTCTATTATACCAATACATTATACCAATACAATAAGTAAAAATATCTACAATACAAAAAGTAACAATTGAATTATCGAATATGCAAGTAAAATGTCTATTATACCAATATGCGATTAAATGTAGAATAAATGAATTTGTGAGTAAAATGTCTATTATACCAATACGTGAATAAATATCGAATTATCGAATCCGTGACCCATTATACCAATACGCGATTAAATATCGAATCTGCGAGTAAAATGTCTATTATACCAATACGCAACTAAATAACGAATTACAGAGTCCTTTATGGAATAATTATCGAATGTTTGAACGTGAGAGCTCGAAAGTAGTGCGCGTGAAAGTAAAATCAATTTTTCTAAAGTCCTGGATATTCGAACATGTTCCCCAGACCATTTTTCAGGTCCCAAAGCTATTTACATTAAGTTACCATTATATTTTAATTGTATTTCATTCGAACTTTTCAAACTTTTTGACTCCCATTGCCTTTAATGGGTCCGTTATCTATAGAGGGGCCATACCATCTACCAGCACAGCGCAACCTATTATCTCAAGATGCAATTCTCCCTCCGTGTCTGAAAAGTCTAAAGTTAGCTGTCTGGGTATTGAAAGGTCCAGGTTGAAACATCAAGGTTGTTGGGAGGCAGTTATAACAAGTACAAATTTCAGCAATTTCTGTTATCCTTTCCACTCAGCTGTTTAAAGAGCCTTTAATAAAGACGTTTTTGAAAGGAGCTTTGAGAGTGCGGCCACCTAGAAAATCATTGATGCCACAATGGCATCTTCCCTTAGTCTTAAGATCTTTTATTCCCTTCATTTGAACCATTGGACTCAAAATCTAACTGGGATCTATCTTTAAAGACTATCATACTAGTCGCCTTAACTTCCGAAAGAAGAGTGTCGGAGTTGCAATCTCTCGGTGGAGCCTTTATACATAAACTTTGAACCCCATTATGTGATTTTACATCCATCCAAAGGTACTGACAAAATTCCATATTAATCAGCCCATAATACTGCCGGCAGTCTCTCAACTTGACACATCACAAGAAGGAGAAGAGATGCTGAGTTTGGACGTGTGCAGATGTTTAAGCATATAAATGGGAAAGTCTGAATCCATAAGAAACACAAATAAGTTGTTTATTATACCATCCGGACCAAAGAAAGGGGAAGCAGCCACAGTATCTACTCTAAGAAGGTGGATAGTAAAGGCGATCCAGAAGGCCTATACAGTCCAAAAAATATTGACTCATTCAACCAGAGGGATGTCGGCTTCTTGAGCGGCAGAAGGGGGGGCAACTACGGAGGAGCTTTGCATACCAGCCACATGGTCCACTCCTTCGACCTTCGTAAAGAATTATACATTAGACTTAAGAGTAGCCTCCGAAGTGTGTTTTGGTCAAAAGTTCTAAGTGCAGTGACCAAGTCTATTAAATATATTGGTGTGTTCAGCAGAATGTGGTATTTTGTAATATTTCATAACCCACCCTGGTATTTCTTGGGTACTAACCCATAGAAGAAAAAAACAGCCCTCGAAATCTATAAATGGCTTACCCCTCATCCTCTCCCACTGTCTGTTTTTGAAGCAATCGGTCTAGAGAAGATGGGAGGGATTGCTGCCTGAGAATGGCCAGGAAAATGGAAGCTCCTATCATACTTACCGAGAGTTTCTTTTCCTGGCCATCCCCATAGAGTGTTTCTGTTTTTTTTACATTGCCCATTACTGGAAACTAAAATTCTTACCAACTATCACTGTGACATTATTTTGTTGGTCTGTTCCCTATTTCTTTAGGTATCTAATCTGAAGGTAAGATGCTTCAGCTGTCAATTTAGTACGTTATACTAAACTTCTGCTGTGTGCAAGTACTGCATTTTGCTGTTACTGGAAGAGTGTAACTGTAACTGAATAGGTGACAGTTGGAGAATGTAATTTCTCAGTGCTAGATGATAATTTAAAAAAGTCAGGTCTGAGAAAAGGAGGAGTTGGTTAAGAGAGGGAGGGGGAATACTTAACCTGAGCAAAACTAGTTTTGTATTGAAGGCATGCAGCAACACACTCACCTCATGTGCTATTTATATGTATTTAATTATTGATTAATATCTTAATCATCTTATCAGTATACATACCCTTTGATGGTTACTTGTGGTACAAAAGTCAGAAACATATAGAGAAAGGAGCACCTGATATCACCATGCTTACCATGCAGCAGGTTAGAAAGAGTTTGGGAGTTGAGCCAATTGGAAGATGCACTTCTTCCCATTGGCCGGGTCCTGGACTGAGAGAGAGCGCAGGTAGATAACATTGCCATTACCTTTTCCATTTAAAACTGAACATCATAGCGTGTGTTCTTTGTTTTTTCTACTAATGAGATTTTTAACATAAGGCTCTTTTTTTTTTTTTAATGTACTAGTATAGTATTTGAGGTTGAATAAAGGCATACGTCCATCCAGTCCAACCCATCTAGCAATATCCTCATTTCCTGCCTAACTGTTGATCCAGAGGAAGGCAAAAAACCCCCACCAAATTTATGAAGGGGGAAAAAATTCCTTCCTGACTCCAAGTGGCAATCGGAAATTTCCCTGGATCAACTCTACTTTATGTATCAATACCAGTAACTTGTAACATTCCTTGTTTGCAGAAACTCATCCAGCTTTGAACCTGCCATAACAATGTCCACTGGAAAACCGTTCCATAGCTTTACCGTTCTCACAGTGAAAAACCCTTTCCGAGCTTGAAGCCTAAACCTTTTTTCTTCAAGTCTTAAGGGATGTCCTCGTGTCCTTTGACATGTTCTATTGGTGAACAATGCCCCAGATAGTTTATTGTATGGCCCGTTAATGTATTTATACACAGTAATCATATCCCCACGCAAGCGCCTTTTCTCCAGCGTACATAATTGTAACTTTTCCAGTCTCTCTTTGACATTTTTATTTTCTTGTTACAAATCTATCTCATATACTAATATTTGTGATAAAGTGTTTACAAAATAACTGCCCGGATAATGCATATATATATATATAGTATATGGTAGTAATTTTCCTCATCCCATCTAGTAGAAATTAGATCTTGGCTGAAAACAGCTGGTTAGCACTATAGTTTCCTGGGTAACTGCGGTAATCTCACTCTAGTATTTGACTTGTATGTCTATTGATAGGGTTGTCATGGATGTTCTCCTCATTCTATGCTTCGTGTTTGTGTAGATGTTAGCAAGTATTTTGTTGCAGGTGTCGCTGGTGATTTTGGTATTTTAGTGTTTCAAGTGGAAGTTAATTTATAAAGCAGATGGAATAATTTAAATGTAGTAGGAAATAGCAAAAACCAAATGATGTTATCTGCTGGAATTCCTTGGACTTATGGGTGCAAAAGTAACTTTTGGAATGTCTCCCCAGCTACCAGACAAATTGTCCAAAATGTACCGTATATACTCGAGTATAAACCGACCCGAGTATAAACCGAGGTACCCATCTCTACCTAAAAAAACTGTAAAAATGATTGACTTGAGTATAAACCGAGGGTAGAAATGCCCCAATACCATATACGGTAGTACCATAATAATAATAATCTATTTACGGTAATCATTGCACTTCAGATGTTTGTAAACTACAACTCCCAGCATGCTTTGGTTGCTAGGAGTTATAGTTTCTAAACATCTGGAGTGGCAAGTGCTGAAATACTTTAAATAAATAAAATTACTGTACTGTAAATCATTCATTCAAGACCCAGATCCCCCCCACCCACTCCCTCCCAAACCACCCCATGCACAAAATAATGCCCCTTACTACCGGGTATTGGAGGACTGCACAAAATTGGAGGACTTACTGCTGGTTGAGGGGTCTTGGACTGGTTCTCCAGTCCGGCTAGCTGAAGTCCGGTAATACAGGGTTCTCCAGTCCGGTAATACAGGGTCCGGCTGATGACGTCAGCAGAGCGCACGGGCACGTAAGTTACGCACGTCCCACGCGTTTGCCTCTTACAGCTCCGGTGGTCCTGGTCTCGATCCTCCTGATGTCTTTAGAGTCCTGATGTCTTCAGAGTCGGAATTGAGGGACAGGACTCCGAGTGAGGTACCGGCTATTTATTTATTTCTTTTTTTTCCCAGCAGATTTACCTATGACCTGAGTATAAACCGAGTCTAGGTTTTTAAGGTATTTTTTGAACCTTAAAAACTCGGTTTTTACTCGAGTATATACGGGTAACATATTACCAGCATATTACCAACTAAATAAATGTTCCCTATAATTCACAGTGAGAAGAGATGTTTGAAACTGTTGAGTTTAATTTCGTTTTCGAATTTTTGAAATCTTTGGAAAGTTAGAGTTTCGATTTTCGAAAATTGGCTACTTTCGATTTTCGATTATTGAAAATTGTCTATTTTCAATTTTTGAATCGACCAAAAGTTTAGTACATGCTCCAGTTAAGTTTATAATTATAGTTTTTAAAAATGCAAGGTGGCCATACACTCCTTTAGATGTTACAGTCGAATGCCATTTGATCTGCCACACATCGAATCAACTGTAATGTCTACCGCTCCGTAGTTCCTTGGCTTTACAATGCTTCACTTTGCAACTTTAAAGTCAGTCATAAAGTAATCAGACCAGACAGGTGGCATGCTGTCCCCTCCACTGTAGTGTGGCCTGGAGTTACTATTCATTGTACATATTGTAAAGTTTTGACTGTCCCAGGGGTTTTGATGGGTTAACATTCTCTTTCTGCTTAGGTAACCCTGATCCACTCTGGTCCCTAACAGCCAATAAGGAGAAGAGTGTTTCTAAAGATAACGTTTTCATCATCTCTCAGGTCTATATCTTTCCTATTATCCCTTTCATTTTCTTTTCTTTTCCACTTTACATTTAATGGCATAATCCAGAAAGGTTTGAGAGGATTATCCCGCTGTAGGTCGAGCTACCACCTGCTGTCTCTGAATAAACATTTAGCATATCCGGGCCCCTGTGATTACAGCATATTAAAAAATAGTGATCAATTTTATCATTGAGGACATAGGGTTTTATGTGTCAGAATTGTCAGATTTGTATCTACATTAACCCATTAGTTTCTTCTTTGCTGGCAAATATGCGTCCTATGTGCTTAGATGAGTTTCAGCATGTCCACGTGTTGTTCTAAATGTATTAAATAAAATATCTATCATAGCATGGTATGAGCTGTCAGTAGGCGATCATTGAAGGGAACTAAATGCATGTGTACTTAATGATCACATTAAAATACCAAGCGACCCAGCACATCAAAGCAAGAAAAGGGTCATTTTAGATCAGCATTATAGATTCTATTAAAATTATAGGCCCTGTTATTCCCCCTCATTGTGGCCTTGCCTTTAGTTCACCTGACAGTTATTGTTCACTGGTACGAGGGGTCACATTAAAAGGACTTTAATTCTGAAAGAAGATTGGTTAGAACATTCCATATAAGTGAAAGCTGAGCTGTCAAATGTGGCCAAGCCATTACATACACAGCAAATTCATTTTATAGCAAGATACACTTACCCCCTCTGTACAGCACATGCAATAAGCATGGTAACTGTAAGTATCCATGACATGTATATAACATTCCCTTTTCCAAACATAAGCTTATTAAGAATAGTCAAATATTCTCTGGAATACAAATTATTCTGCAAATAGATAATAAAATTAGGTCTTGGCCTTTACAGTACCAGTGCCATTCTATCACATTCTTTTACTTTAGAGGTACATAAAATCTGGCGCCCATGTTTACCATACCATAGTTATATTTGCACAGCCCCACATAGGACAAGGCCCAAATGCTAGTTCCTCACCCCTATGGTACAGCTGGTAGTTTGAAAACATACCTTCTAGGTGCCCTTGTGTCTTCATTCCAGTCTAGCTCAGCTCCTTTCACAAGATGGTATTTCGGTCAATAAGAGGAAAAAATATACCAGGAAACTACACAATGGCTCTAAAATAAAAGAACTGAGAAGTTCAATGAAAAGTCTTTAAAGCGTAAAATGAGCAAATGTCTTGAACAATTTTTTTCCCTTTGTATACACAAAAAATCTAAGTACAGATAGCATAGAGTACTGTGGCAATAATAGTGTAAAAGATGCAGGTGTACTTTTGCTAACTGAGGATATGTTACAGAAAGAACTAAATAAGGTTAATATTAATCTCCTGGACTGGATAAAATACATCCTCGGGTACTTAGGGAGTTAAGTTCAGTTTTATCTAGGCCATTGTTTCTTATTTTTGCAGATTCCCTTATGTCTGGAAGTGTGCCTCTGGATTGGAAAAACGCTGATGTTATTCCAATATTCAAAAAGGGTAGTCGTTCACAACCGGGTAATTACAGGCAGGTAAGTTTAACTTCAGTGGTGGGGAAGATACTGGAAATTTTGATATATATTCTAGAGTATGTTTCAAGGACTGACCTTACAGGAACTAATTAACATGGATTTGGAGGAATAGATCTTGTCTTGGCTTTTATGAGGAAGTAAGTAGAAATTTAGATTCCGGCATAGCAGTAGATGTAGTTTACTTGGATTTTTCTAAGGCTTTTGATAAAGTCCCCTATAGGCGACTAATATATAAGTTAAGGTCTGTTGGGCTGTGGTGGCACATTTGTACATGGATAGAAAGTTGGTTGATGGATAGGATGCAGAGAGTAGTTTTTAAAGGATAAGTGCACTGTAAAATCAAGTTATGTTCATTTGGATGCTGCAGCTTTAAAAATACCGTTGCCATATTTTTTTTTACCTATGCCCCTCCAGAGCCAAGCTTTGTGCCTTGAAAGTTGCTGACATCTTGTTACTGGTTTGCTGAATTTTAAGCTCCGCCCCTCTGAGATTTCCTCTGCTTTTCCTGCTTGAGCCTCAAACAGTAATGCCTGTGAGTTCCGTGCACTCTACTGCTTGAGCCTCAAACAGTAATGCCTGTGAGTTCCGTGCACGTGCGTGTGCACGGAACTCACAAGCATTACTGTTTGAGGCTCAAGCAGGAGAAAGCAGAGGAAATTTCAGAGGGGCGGAGCTTAACATTCAGCGAACTAGTAACAAGATGTCAGCAACTTCAAAGGCACAAAGCTAGGCTCTGGAGGGGCACAGGTAAAAAAAAATATGGCAAAGTATTTTTAAAGCTGCAGCTTCCAAATGAACATAACTTGATTTTACAGTGCACTTATCCCTTAAATGTTCATCAATATGGACTAAACTTCTAAGTGTAGTGCCACAGGGTTCTGTGTTGGGGCCTCTTCTATTTAATCAGTTATTAATGATTTGGAAGTGGGTATTGTCAGCAAGGTTTCTGTGTTTGCTGACGACACAAAACTTTCTCAACCATTAAAAACTTCAGAGGATGTGCAATCATTGCAGATGGATCTAGATAGATTGTCACATTGGGCTGCTAAGTGGTAGATGAGATTCAATGTTGATAAATGTAAGGTGATGCATTGTGGACTTAAAAATCCTTGTGCTACTTATACTATAAATGGCTCTGTGTTACGTGAATCTCTGTTGGAAAAGGATCTTGGGGTTTTGGTGGATAACAAACTTAAAGCTAGCAAGCAGTACCAGGTGGCAACAGCCAGAGCCAGCAAGATATTGTCTTGTATAAAGAGAGGTATGGATTCAATGGAGAAAAATGTTATTCTCCCTCTTTACAAAGCATTGGTAAGGCCTCATTTAGAATATGCAGTGCAATTTTGGAATCCTGTGTACAAAAAGGACAGCTTGGAAATGGAAAGGTTTCAGAGAAGGGCAACTAAATTAATAAGGGAATTTGGGGGTCTTGAATATGAAGACAATTGAGTTCACTAGAGAAAAGGCGCTTGCGTGGGGATATGATTACTGTGTATAAATACATTAATGGGCCATACAATAAACTATCTGGGAAACTGTTCACCAAAAGAACATGTCAGAGGACACGCGGACATCCCTTAAGATGAAAAGAAGAAAAGAAGTTTAGTCTTCAAGTTCGGAGAGGGTCTTTCACTATGAGAACGGTAAAGCTATGGAACTGTCTTCCAGTGGACATTGTTATGGCAGGTTCATTAAATAGTTTCTAAAGAAAGCTGGATGAGTTTCTGCAAACAAGAAATATATAAAGTAGAGTTGATCCAGGGAAATTTCCCATTGCCACTTGGAGTCAGGAAGGAATTTTTTTCACCTTCATAATTCTGGCGTTTTTGTTTTTTTTTTGCCTTCCTCTGGATCAACAGTTAGGCAGGAAATGTAGGTATTGCTGAGTAGACTGGACTGGATGGACTTTATTCAACCTTATTACTATACTAAGAAAAATATTTGCAACAATATTTTTTTTTTATGACAGTTTACTGGACCTTAAAAACCACAATAAAAACATTCTTTTATAAAATGGAGTTCCAGCTCTCCCCCCCCCCACACACACACATAGACTTCCCCTACCCTGTCTACTTCCTACTGCACAGAATCCTGCTTCTATTCATTATAGCATCCTTGCCACGTATCCACAAATTTTTCTTATGCAGTAATATAATTCCAATTTTGCAAATATTTAATTCAGCTGATGTGGTGATTAAATCTTTGTCTGCTCGTCCCACAAAGAAGAGGAGTACGTAAAGCAGATTCACGGCATCAAGTGGGCAACATAGATTATCCAGCAGCTTAAGGAGAATTGTGTCTATCCACTTTTATGTTGACGATAAATGACTACATAAAGCAGAAATAAGAATGTACAGGCTTTGGCTGTCTTCATCTATCACCAACAGATTTCCACTGAGTAGAGACAGTGCGTTTGATTCCTGCTGTTCTTTAATTATTTACTTATCTAGCAAGTTTGTATTTCTTGCTATTGGCAAAGCAAGAAAGTGATAAAAAATGATGCATTATACAGTGTGTTGTAGGAGGGCCGTGTTTAATAAAAGACAAACATCTTTCATATCACAGAAGGCTTAGACAACATTGAGAGAATATGATGGAAACTAAAAATGTGCTTTAAATTTCCCAGCAATATCAAAGAAATATCCAATCCAGAGAAGGTATCTCTGTACTGATTGTTCTCACTGATGACGATCAGGCTCTTTTGCCTAATGGAAGATCATTAAGATAAGATTGCATGACGTCAAAGCTTGTACCAGAGGGCTAGATGAAGACCATTTACACAATACAATCTACTCTATCTGCCATATTTGGTTCCAACAAAGGGGAACTGTGGACTTTAGGTAAATTGACAGGAATTGCTTTCCTGAGTATTTTTGAAATTTACTTTCATTGTTTTTTTTATATAGTTTTGAAGATATTTTCATTTTTGTGTGTGATATGGTAGCAGCATCACCAGGTCCCCTGCACTTCCTGCTTCCTGTTCTGAAACCATGTGACAGTCACTCTGCCCTGTGTCTCCTCTTTCCACTGCAAGCCCCCATGGTCCCTCCCACTCATGGGCCCCATGGCCCCTCCACTTGCTGGCCCCCCCTTGGCCCATTCCCTTACAGCCCCCTTGCAGCACCTCCTTGATCCTTTAATTTCCAGCCCTACTTGGCCCTGCCCACCCATGGGTTCCCGCGGATAAAGTGACTCCCCCCACTCACAGGTGCAGTGGCCCCGCCCAGTCACAGGTGCAGTGACTCCGCCTAGTCACGGGTGCCATGACCCTCCCCCACTCAGACCCCCAGTCCCATACCACCCCAGAAAACTGTGTGAAAACAGCCTTTTCAGGCAGAGTGGGAACTGTTGGCTGTTTTCGTACAGTGTTGGCTGTTTTCACACAGCAGGGAGGGGGAGGAACTTCCTGTTTTCCTCACACACTCTGAAGTCTGAGGCTGTGCTGTGCAGGTGGCAATGTGAAGTAGGCAGCAATGTCACATGCTATCTTACCACCCATTAACTTTCTGGTCTTTATATCTTGGGCTGTGGAACACATAGAGAGATGGTTGATGGCTCGTTTTAAAGGTAGGAAACTGGCCTTTCATTTAAAGTGTATGAAGACCCCCAGTTCCCCACTGTGCAAATCTTAAAAGATGTGGTATAGTTTTCCCTATATTAAGAATAGGAAAATTGTTCAGCACCGATGGCATTGGCCCTTTTTCGCTAATGTGTAACTGTCCATAACAAGCGTTTCTGATGCCGACGAACACTTGATGGCATTACATGCCCAGAGTTACTGGTACATTGAAGTTGCCCACATTGACTGGTACATATAATTTGCCCACAGTGACAGGTACATATAATTGCCTAGATTGACTGGTAAATATAAGTAGGCTACACTGACTGGAACATGCAAGTTTCCCACTGTGACTGGTATATGCACATCATCCACCGTGACTGGTACAAACAAGTTGCCCACAGTGACTGGTACATATAAGTTCCCCATAGTTGCAGGTACATATAAATTACTAACTATCTATGTATTTATCCCCCTTGTATGACTTTATTGCATTTTATTACTGTACATCCCTAAGTGGCGCTGTATAAATAAACATATACATGCATACATACACAATGACTGGTACAAACAAGTTGCCCCACAGTGACTAGTACATATAATTTGCCCACAGTGACTGGTACATATAAGTTGCCCACAGTGGCTGGAACATATAATTTGCCCACAGTGACTGGTACACATAAGCTTGTCCATATTGATACAAATAATTTGCCCACAGTGACTGGTACAAATAAGCTTGTCCACAGTGACTGGTACATATAATTTGCCCACAGTGACTGGTACATATAATTTGCCCACAGTGACTGGTACAAATAAGCTTGTCCACAGTGACTGGTACATATAATTGCCTACATTGACCGGTAAATATAAGTTGACTGGAACATGCAAGTTTTAAACTGTGACTGGTAGAAATAGCTTGTCCACAGTGACTGGTACATATAAGTTTGATCTTACTGTGCAAGTTATGGCAGGCAAGCAGAGATGGGATCAGGATAAGAGACACATACAGCTACTGCTGGCCACCCCTGCCTACTCTGATTGTAAGGCTGTGCAGGAGGGGGTGCTAAGATCCAAAAGACAGTGGACTTACTTGCAGAGCTCATGCTTCTCGGGTTTCCAGTGTATTCGATTTTTTTTCACTGCCTCCTCCAGACAACCACTGTAAATGTAGGGGGGCAGTGATTCTTAGTTACATCATGCTATCCTTCTATGCTAAGGGTAAAGGGGGTGAGAAGGGGCTTGGGCAGTGTTTTACAAGGATTTTCATGTTATCATAATCCTGCGTTTTTTAATGCAAATTACAATGAAAATCATGGAATATATCTTACAAGTAAAACGTGATTTAGCCTAAAGATTTCCTGTAAAGAATATGCAAACTGAAAAAGAATACTTTGCCTCATGTTAATCTATAAAGAGATATATGTCAGTAGCATATACACTGAGGTGTGTGTTGTTGCTGAATGCCTGCAATCCAGTAGTTATTTTGCCCAGACTCAGGATCCTTCCTCTCTCACTTAACTGATACTTATTTTATCAGACCAGACCATCTGTGAAGGCTAGCTTGCTCAGTAGCCAGCCCTGGGAGAGGAATTCTTTTCACACATACCGTCACCCCTACATGCATACAGCAGAATAGTTTATGATAATAAGGCATTTTATTGACAGCTGAAATGTAAGTATCTTTAGACTGGAAATCTAAAGGAATAGGGTTCAGGGGAAGAATTATAGTTTCCAGTATTGGGAAACTTAAAAAAACTATTTTACCAGTTTCAATACCCTTAAAAGGGTAACTGTGGTCTCCATACAAGTTCCTTCTTTTAAAGAGCTTTCTTAGGGCCATATTTATAAAGCCGCGGTATCACTGGTTCTACTTGGCTTTTAAAGTTACACTCGGGCATTTTGGATGTACAAGGAAATGTGTGACAGTCAGATGATGTTCTGTGTAAGAAGCCCCACCTAAAAAAACAACAATGTTTTTGGAAGCTATTTTAAGAAAGTTATAGCTGTAGGTTTCAACTGGGCATGCTCAGTACCTGTGGCGGGGGTGGGGCGGAAGAGCATGAGTCTGAAGTTGTTTTAAATTTAGGAATGTGCTACTGTATTTTTCATAAAGGGCACTTGTATGGATAGAGTTACCCTTTAAGGTGAATACTTTTCCTGTTGTCAATTTCCTGTTTTCCTGTGTAAATTAGGGGCGGGTTACCTTACAATCTGACACATTGGCTATTTGGGGGTTTGTCTCTATTTATAGCCATATTCCATGACTCATTTTTCTTCTTCCCACTTCTTGCTTCTTTGGTTTCACACAATTTAATATTTTTCCAGCACCTGCCATTACTTTGCATATTCATAATATAATTAGATATGTACAATATGTAATCATAATGTAAATGTATCAGCAAAAATATCCAGGATTTTCTTCAATTCCAATGGCAGTAAACTCCATTGAGTCTAAATCTATGCTACTATGTATACAAACAAGATTTTCCTAGCTTTGCAATTGTTACTTCAAATTTTCTGCAGCATAAAGGAGAACTAAAGTGACAAAATTAGCTTCCTCCGCTAGATAGATTAATTACAAGCAGCCCTAAAGCTGCTGTCCCTGCCTCCTTGCCTTACTTGCTGGTCTAACCAATGAAATTGTGCCCTGAATACGTGGCATGCATTTTCGTTGGTTGGCCTACCAACACGGATTCACATATCCATTTATAAACTTCTCCAAATGTATTTTATCTGATATCTAATAGCAGGCCAGGCTTATGTTTTATCTGCCAACCTGTTTTCATTGTTTGTCTCCTCGGCACTCTCGCTTCCACCATTCCACTGCCACGGTGCTGCTGTTAAATTATATACATAGTGCAAAGTTCATCAGAGCACTCAGCGGGTTTTATAATAAACATACATACATACATATATTATATGTATATCCTGAAATAAAAATTACAGTAAGTTTCTTTATTATAAAGCACGCTGAGTGGCTATGTATATATACAGTATATATATATACTTTATATGTGTAAATAAAAGTTATTTGTTTGAATATAAAAGCAAAGTCCTCATGTGTGCACTGGATACAACCAACTATATATATATATATATATATATATATATTATATATATATATATATATATATATATATATATATATATATATAGTTGTGAGGATATAAAATAGACATTGTTATCAATCCAGTGGTAAATTGTGTATTCAGTGCAAGAGTCTGCTTCTTTGGGTAAGATTATAGATTTCTATGGATGGATATAATGCCTGAGAGAATACTGTGATTTATGACCCAACCAACACATAATTTACCACTGAAATATGATCACCAATAAGAATTCAGGACCTTGAGTCTAACAGCAACAAAACCTCATCTTCTACTGATGGAATCTACATGGCTAAGCTATTTAAAAGCTGCGACTGGTTGTCCTGTGTGATCAAGGGCAGAAGGGTAAAGAAAGACCTCGAACCTCAGTGAGAAGCCAGCAGAGTGTGAGTCTGTGTGTATTGCTTAGCAATGACCAATGTGGTGGATCTCTGAAATGATGTCATTAAGTGTTGCTTGCATGTACAACACACCCTTTCCCCAAGGCTTTAATATTTCCATACTGGTGTCCAAGGCTGTTGCACAAGGTCAGCATGAAATTAAATCTCTCTAATTCTGAGAGGCAGCACTGCAAACTTTAGCATAATAAAATCAGATTGTCCGTAGGGAACTTAGACCCTTTGGGCCTTGTTTATGGTTTTACGTTTAAAATGACGGGTTAATAACACTGTGAGCTCACAACTGCCTTGCCTGGCGGAAGCTTGGAGAGGAAAAGAGGTCAGTTGCTTCTGGGGAAGCTGGACTCAGATAATCATCTCTTTTGATAAGTATCTTAGGGGACATGTAGTAATACCTGCCTGCAGGGACATTGGTTAACTACATTCTGGAATCTAAACAGCTATCCAGTTACACTCTGGATTTGCACTGCATAGGACAAGTTTCTCTCCGTGATAAGTCAAAACACCCATTTGTCCTACTGATATAACAGTGAATCCCAATGAGCCCAAGTTGTTAGTCTCAGTGCTATTTATAAGATAACAAATAAATCCGTTTTAACTGCGAAGAAATCGCTTCACATTCTGCAATACATTTAGAAAATCTCGTTGTGTACAGTGAATCCCCCATTGCCAGTTGCAGAACTATAAATGAACGAATGCTAGAATAACTATGAATGAATAGGCCTATAGATTATATACTGTGGGGTCCCTGAAAATGAATTAGCTCCATTGGGGCTCCTGAAAGGAAGAACCAATTAAAACAAGTTTAGTTATTAATTCTGTGATGCAAACAGCCAGTGCATTATACTGACTCATTATATGCCATGTCTATCAGTTCACACTTGACTGTGATAATTTAAGGTGGAATAAGGGTACATTATTTTCTTTTTTTTTGTTTCTTTTGATCTTGTATCAATGGACAGTGACATTTTCTCTCCTTATCTCTATGGCACAGATCACCGAAGCAGAAAATGAAATAACATGTCAGGGAAAAACAATGTGAATGTAAAGAGTCTCCATCACATGTGTTAAAATAGCTCTGCAGAATATCCTGTGAATGATTGAGATTTAAGCACCTGACACAGACATTGCTAACACTACCCTAGGCTAAATTTCATGCACAGTTCCCTTACTCACCGACTGCTGGTAATTGTCTGTAGAGAATTTTAAGAAACGTTGACTTGAAGCAATTTGAATTGGATGTGCATTCATATTATATTTAATGGTAGGTGTGATTTCTAGCCATTAGTTATACCCCATATTATTGGAGTGGATGTACAGTGCCTTGTTTGTATATTGTGTAACATGTTGATATAAAAGATAAATGGACTTCTTTGCATACATGTGAAGTGTCTAAAAGGTTAAAGGGCACGCCAAAAAAAGATACCAGTGAAATTCCTTACCAGACCCAGTCACTTGCCACTCCTCCTCTGCTCTACAGCTGTCAGTAAAGGCATGACGTGACATCACGCCCAATCGCATGACAGCCACAACCAGGAAGTAGAGCGGCTGTCAACGCAGAAAACCTCTGTTCCAGTTTTTGCTCATAACGAGCTCGAAAGAGGAGCAGGGGGGACGCCTATGTGGTGGGGGACCGGGTCAGGTAAGTGCCTTCAGAGGAATATTTGCCACATATTAATAATGCAAAGGTGGGGTTTGGGGGTTCCTCTACATTTCTAGCTAAAGTTAGAGATGGGCCTGAATGCGGACCTGAACCCAATTCCAAGGCGGATTTCTGAGACCATAGATCTCGGACTTAGAGAATTTGGGGGAATTCCACCGATTCGATGTTTTCCAAACTGCGTGCATACTTTTTAGAAGAATTCAGAAGGTTCGAAGACTTTTGAATTTTATGTTTTTTAGCAAACGATCCAGCCACATTTTTATCAGTGCCAAACACCCGTTAGCCATGGAAATGAGAATTCAGGGGCTTTAACAAGAAAAAGGTTGCAACTTTGCACAGGAAAAAAGAATCATTCCTCAGAGATTCCGGTGATATTTTCGAAAATATGAGAAATCTCTAAAATATTATGCGGAATGCCAAAACAGGAAGTGCGTGAAGTTTCTGGAACTGGACCATGTCTTTAAAAATTTTCCCCAGACCATTTCCTAAGTTCCTGAGCCATTAACAGCTACCATTGCTAATTATTTTTCTGTTTTTTAAACTCCCATTGACTTCAATCGGTCTGCCTGCGGATTTTCGAATTTCGGAAAAAGTTTTCCAAATTCTGCGAATCTGCGAGCGAAATGAATTTTTGCAAGTTCGGCCATCCCTACTGGGAACATATGTCCACTATTAACCAGTGTATGTCCTGCAAATGTATTTTTTATTTTATAGGCTATTACTTTATTTTGTATGCAAAGCTTAACTAGTTGGTTACAAGGGTTTATAGCCCAGGGGGCTGTTGCAGTAAAAGGTGCACATTTTTACTAGTGCTATTCATTTACATCAACCAATCAAATAATATGTAACTGCAGTAACCCAGTAAAAAACTAACAGCTGAATGGTTACTGGAAATTTGTAGCATGGCTATACTTTTGTAAGGTTTGTACCACTTATTGCATCTGGCATACATGACTTTGTTATAAATACCATGTGCCAAACATACTTTTTATGAGTGTGTAAATATCAGAACATCAGCAATTTTTGCTGTTGCTTGATTTTTTCCATTACTACATTATTATTATGCTCCTCTGATATCATATAGACGATCCCGATCATTTACATTAATCGGCAGAGACACAAGAACCAAACAAGGCTACAAAAAAGGCAGGTACTTTATTATATATCCTGAATGGTACATTGTTTCTTTATTTTATGAAACATTTCAATATACAATATACAAAGTTGAATATAAAATGTCCTGTGACACTGAGACTGGGTGGAGCTTAAAGTGAAGGCTATGGCACTTAACCCTTTGTCTGCTGGAGAACACAAATTGGTGTCCACAAAGACACGCATGATACCCTTTTAGCAGTCAAGGGATTAAATAAAGTAAAGACGCAGCCCAGAGTGCTGGTGACATTTGCTCCAGAGAAAGAATTTAAAAGTGTCTGTTATAAAACTTAGAAAGATCTGTGGCCCCTTTTGCCACTTGTTGTTGAGTGGAGCAGATGTTAAAATGTGGCAGCATTTAGCAGAAATGTGTACTTATACCTTACTGCTGACATGTGTATATAATATCTCAAGAATCA
Source organism: Hymenochirus boettgeri (assembly GCA_019447015.1). Classification (NCBI taxonomy): domain Eukaryota; kingdom Metazoa; phylum Chordata; class Amphibia; order Anura; family Pipidae; genus Hymenochirus; species Hymenochirus boettgeri. The sequence continues at coordinate 282,828,001 of CM033476.1, read as the reverse complement.
AATACTTTTCAGAACCTTCCAGGAAACAATTGACGTAATCTGTTTGCATATAGGCATGTTTGATACACTATGCCAAAAGCATGAATATTTTATGTACAGTGCCTTGTTTTAACTCTTTGGAGTTGAATAGCTAAAGTGCACTTTCTAAATATAATCTCTGTGTTTCCATTGCTACCAGGCTACTAGGCAAACTGCATCCAATGTTCCCGATAAGATGTGTTCTCGCACATGCACAGCTCGGCAGGACAATAGTGTGCACACAAAATCTGCCAGGATATAAGCAAACAACATTCATTTCTGTATTCACACAGATGCTATTTATGTGCACACACAGACAATACAAATTGTACAGAGAACATTGACTGCACATGACTCGTTAATAACCAACCACGGGGCAGAATAATAAAAGGTGCAAAAGTTTACCCATTCTAGTAATCCACAACAACCAATCAAATGCTATCTGGAAGTAACCCAGTAAAAAGTTAACCTCTGATTGGTTTGCTGCAAACACCAGCAAATATTTGTTCCATCTGCCCCTACAGCTGTATCGATGCCATCAAATACCCCATAAAGGGATTGCCTTGTCTTGATGTTTATTTACGTATATTTTAAAAAAAGAATTATAGTCCAAGCATTTGTTAATTTCTGTAGTTTCTGTAGTATTCCAAGTTTCCTCTTTTTATGGGAAAAAAAATTTGTTTTTTTATTTGCGCAAATTCTCTAATACACAGCACTGTCAGAGCTTTCATGTGGATAACTGTCTTAGTAAAAATGGACAATGTATATTAACCTGACAGTACACAACCAGCAA